>JAXCHO010000034.1:90412500-91012500 GCA_036630365.1 Acanthiza pusilla | reverse complement strand
ATTCCTGCCCCCAAAATCAAGACTTCCTGTTGTCAAAATAAAACTGCCTCTATGGACAGAGAAGTCCTTTTCCATAGCTGTTCACCTATTTGATCACATAGCTGTACCATGTGCTTGCTGCATGGTTCATCCCACAGTGCCTGAACAGCTACAGGGCTCCTGTTTCCATGGCTAGGACTAGTCCAGAGAGTTATACAGAGAGTTGTGCTCTATGGGCACAGGACTGGGAGCCATCTTCTCCTTCCTGGATGTCCACTGTCCTTAAAACTGACAGTGAGTTTAGAAATTTGCCTTCCTCCTGCTGTGCCGCTTTGTGAGCAGAGAAAGACAGCAGTCTGCAAGAAATATGGTGGAAATTTTTTCTGGATGAGAAATGTAAATTCGTTCTCTGACCATTCCCCCTGAAAACAACTTTAGTGCAGTTCTGGGACTAATTGAATCTCGATTCCTTGTGGGATTCAGATCAGGTTTGGGACTTGAGTAAGAAGCAGCTTAGGATGACATTTTCCTTTATGGCATTTAATGCCTTTGTATTTGCCCTTATCTCTATTTTCTGAGGCAACTGTTCACATGTGGTTAAAGAATAGGAAAAAAAAGACCATAAAAATAACCAAGAAGTTTCCCCTAACCTTTCATGAGCAATTTTAATTTGAAAATATCTCCTCCTCATAAACAATACATCTGAAGGAATTAATCTAGATGTCATCTTCTTTTGACAGCAGATTTGGTCATTGGCTCCCAGAATGCTAATGTTGTAGAAACATTAGAGTTCAGTGCTAGAATAAAAGGGAATATAAGGAAATTAATATTTAAATATGAATACAGAGTGTGCAGGAAATATTAAATATAGTCTTTGAGAGCAGCCTACAGACTGACAGATTTTGCTGAGAAGCCTTGGTGGACAGGAGTGTGGTGAACACATGGCAAAGTGCAGGTGACAAAGGTTTGTTTCTCAACTCTGCCCTCCCATGTGACTGGCAGGAGATCCACCAGGACTCACAGTTTTGTGCTCTGAGATTCACCATATGGAAGGAAGGACTCCTTCCCCATTAATAATGTCAGCTAATATGGTATAAACTCCTGTACCATACGAATTAATCCTCTTTTCCTTTGCATTTAGGATGGAAATGCCTCTGCCACTGAGTGAGAGCAACGGGAAAGAGCAAGGATGAAAGTAGGATGAAAGAAGAGGAGGCTAGAGAAGGGAGAGAGAGATGTTGCTTTGCTTTGGCCTGTGAAGTTCCCGGGAAATTCCTGTTGGGGCTGCCAGGAGCTCTTGCTGCTTCATCAATGAATGTCCCTTTCTCCTCTGGGAGGTCTGGTTAGCATTTTCTGCACTAACCTTCTGGATGCCTTCCCAGATATTTCTGTGAAGACAAGGCTCTATTCTGTCCTGTCCTTCCCTTCTGCTCTGATAAACCTTTCCACGACCCTCCAGAATTAACTCTGCCCACTCACTCCTGTGAACAGCCAGACAACATACAGGCTGGAGTGATCCCAAAATTCTCTGGGAGTGTGTTTTCTGTTTGTCACTCTCAGCAGTGATGAAGAATCAACACCACCCAGTTCAAGAGTACAAATAGTTACACTATTCTGACTGTCAGACCCCAGGTTGCCAAATATCTCACTGTTTTCTGAAGTATATAGCATACAAAGCTATTCACCTCCTGATGTCCTTCAGTTTACACAGCATCAATGTTTTAGGCAAATGGGAACTCCTCGACATCGTCATTAGGCCACTCTGCCACTATTCCAGTGGCTTTTTGGGCAGGGCTGTACTCTCCTTGGTTGGGTTTCATAACCATTATGAAAATGTCTACAGTAGTAGACAGTTTTCCTCTGCATTGAAGATGAGATTAATTTCACTGGCGAAGTTACAAAATATTTAGGTGAGAGTGCACATGGCAAGTTGAAAATGACGGAAGGTAGATTTGGGGAATTAGGCTGTGTTCCTGCCCAGGTCTTTCTCTCTCAATGGCCTGTGCTGTCGAGTGGACACTATCAACATTCCAATGAGGCACAGCTTTCCCGGTGTTTCAGAGACCCTGCACATCCCCTGACTCCTCCCTCCCAGCCCTCCAGGGTACAGTCACCCCCACAAGGGCTTCAGGAGGGTCCCACCTCCTCCTGCAGTCCAGCTGTCTCTGCCTTAACCCAGCTCCATTTGCCACAGGATTGACACTGGATTAATGTCAGTAGCGGCAGACAGCTCAGCACATATCAAGAACCTCCCAAAGTCTGAGCCAAAAGGTGATAATCCCACACTTCTCATAGCCTGAATTTAGATAAACCACTGTACTGTATATTGCAAAATCTTCTTCCTGATATCACTTTCTACTGGGTGTGTGTCAAGAGCTCTCCAACTGATTAATTCTTTTGTTGATACACTGAACATGGTAGCAAACTCAGATCATTATCAGAAACATTTGTTTGCTTTATTTTATGTAGCTTGAAATACTGTATGGAAATACTTCCTATTCTCCTTCCTGTATTACCACAGGAGTTCTGTACAGCTCTGATTTAGCCTTTTGATGGCACAGAAAATTCCTGCCAGCAAGTCTAACACCTGCCTGCATTTCTGTCTTTGCAGGATGTCTATCATCTTCTCTTCCATGATAATTCGTTCAGGTATAGAAAGCTCACTGCTTTGGTTTCACACACCATTCTCCTGCAAAAGCCTCTACTGCTCACCTGTCTCACACCTGACAGCATTTTGGGCGATCCTCTTCTCTCCTGCCACTGACCTCGTGCCACTTGTTTGATTGTGCACTGCTGTTTCCACCAAGGAACCTGCTGTGACCGCACATTGCTGATAAGCCTCAGCTTTGATGCCCCAAACTGTATCAGATTCATCAGTGCTTGTTTCAAACCTGTGCCTCTTGGGTAGTCCCAGAAACACGCAAGCAATGAGACACCAACACTTTGGGGTCAATCTAATGAACCTTGATATTAAAAATTCATGTGTTGTAATTAGCACATATGAATTATGGTTATGTGGATTTTATTTTTGCTAGTTAACATTTATGCTTGGCTAACGTTCAGAGACTTTGATCAGAATTGGAAAACAAGCTTGATGTGTACAGGCAAGGATGTGCAATGTCCTCCCAGACATTTCGAGCTGAAGTTGCCCCAGAGTTTCCCTGTGCTATGATTACCTACATGAATAACTCTGAGAGGGTCAGGGATCTGACCTGGCCACAGTTTTTTTCTGGCTAATCTCAGAAAGAGTCTGGTTTGTGCAAAATTCAGTAGAGCATTCACATTAATAACTCACATCAATGACTTCCAGCTAAAAGGTGTGCAATTTTGTATTGCATTTCCTTTTTTATTTTTATTCTATTCCCAGTTCTATGTATGACTTCTTGTGCTGGTGCATCTCCCCAGCCCCCCCAGGCTGAACTATGGTCTAAGAAATGCTCTTTAGGCCTGGGCTCACTGCACCTGGGCTCAGCTCCTCTTGAGCTTATCAGAAACACTGCCCCCAGGAAACAGTTCTGAACTATGGTCTAAGAAATGCTCTTTAGGCCTGGGCTCACTGCACCTGGGCTCAGCTCCTCTTGAGCTTATCAGAAACACTGCCCCCAGGAAACAGTTCTGTCTAACAAGCTCCTGCTTTTTGATGAACAGCCTTGGAAACTTATTTTTCTTACCTGAATAACTACCCAAGTGCAATAATATTTTTATTATTGAACCCTCAAAGAAAGTTACCGACCCAAATTGTGGTCAGATGGAAAATTGTTATGAGTAAAGCCAACTCCCTTGTAACCCTATAAACAGCAGTCCAAAGTGAGAGCCTTTGAGTTCTCCTGAGCTGCAGCGAGCAGGGACCAGCAGATCCCTCTGAGTGAGGCCTCTCAGAGCCAATGAACTCTAAAGTTTGCTGTTCTTAGAGGACTGGCAAACAAAAACAACAACAGATCCTGGGCTGATCCCCACACTCCTCTAGGCTCAACCCTCTGCCCATTTGGAAGATGCAAAGTCATCAGTGTGGGAACCTCACTGAATCTGAAGGGAATTTTTCACAGATACCTTGCAGATACACTTTTGATCTGTGTGTCTGTAAGTGGATATCCACAGCAAATGAACTAAGGATGTTGCTGTCCTAGATTCTTAGGTATTTCAAATTTGTAAGATAGGCCTGTAAGAGTTACTCTTGTAGTATAGTGAAATCTGTATGAATCCTTCATAAAATTTTTTAACTTAAACTATCGATTAAGTGCTGTTTAAATGTTGTTTAATCTTTATCCATTAACTGTTGGCCAAGACTGGGTCTCAGTTTAACAAGGGCATCTACTCTGAACCTTTTGTATAAACAGGAAGGCTTCCTTATTCCTTTGTATTCTTACCCTGTCCTATTCTTATTCTTTTCTTCCCTCCCCTTAACCTCACTTCCTCCCTTGGATAATTTTTTGGGATTATTTTGGTAGTAGATTGATTTTAGATTTGCCTTTTCTCTGTGTGAGCCTTTTCCATCTGCAAGCTCCAAAGTCAATAGTTACAGCAGTTGCACCCTAATTTTATGACATTTAGAACAATGTGAGTTTGTTCATCTCCATGGTTCAGAGTGCATAGACTATAATTTTATTTCCTGGAAGTGTTTCTGTCAAATCATTTGCAAAACTTTTGTAGTGCAGCATCTGGTTCACAGACAGTAATCAGCAATGACATTGAAAACTTTTGCATACAGCCACCTTTTTATTTAAGCTACAGCTGAGTTTCTACAGTTTACCTCAACTCATACAATGATTTAATCATTCTTTTGATCTCTGTGAACCCTGGTAAAAGTTTCTTACATTTAATTTGTGGTTCTAACTTTTAAAATTAAATCAATAACACTTTGTTCAATGAGAAACTTTTAAATGCAGGCATAGCTCTAAGCTTGGGAATAGTCTAATTGACTTCAAAGGAATTAAAAGGTGCTTAAGCACCTTGCTGAATTAATAATTAATTGCGTTATAACTTCAGAAATAAACTTAGTCTAACTTGAAAGTTCAGTATAGTTTACTCAAACTTCCAATTACGATGGAATGTTCAGATCTGTATGAATAAACACAGTGGCATATCAGAAATTGCAAATTAAAACTTGCATGAGGGAAAGAAAACTAGCTCTGGAGATACAGGAAGAAGCTAGTCTAACACAATTTCAAAAGCTCATCCAAAAAATTGATGTTCCTGCCTTTATTCTTGCAAGCTGAAAGATTATAAGGACTGACAGTATAAAATTACAAAGATAGGAGAAATGAATGAACTACTGGAAGGGAATGAAGGGTCTATTCAAAAGACAGTTCCTTTTGCTTTTCCTGCTGAAAAGGTTTCTGTTACATTTCATACACAGAAAATGCTGTAATTTTTCTCTTCTGCAATATTATGTGCAGAAGAAACAACCAAAGAAAAAGTTTTGATGGTACTTGAACAGATTTCAAGAAGTCTTGCAATGTGCTATGAATAGAAATGCATTTGTTAACTGAGGGAGAGGAACAAGACATTTTTTCTTTGCCAAACCCAGATAAAATGTAACCAAATTGCTGGACTGGTGAGATTATATCCTCTCCTCCTTCCTTGCTCCCAAGGACAATGGAAACTTTCTTCTAGTGTGAAAACTTTCTTTTTTTGGCTGAAATTACTATGGAAAATGTTGTTATTCTGAAAATCCAATTAAAAAATAAGATTTTAATAGAAAATTTTAAACTATTATGTTATAATAAGATGAGGCTTTTAATTCATGCAAATGCTGAAGGAATTGACCTGGAATTGTCTCTTTAAATAAGCATTTACAGAACCATGTCTTTTGGTTCAGAATACACTAATACTCCTTGCATAGTCATTTTGAGAAATAACCATTTAAAACAAAGCAAAGATAATTCATCTAATTTCAACTCGTGCATGATCACAGGGCAGTAAGGCTTGGGCTAATTCAATCATTCTGATGAACTTACATCCAAGACGAATACGGTTTATAAGAAAGAGCAAAGCTGAGTTTCCAGCCACTCTGTTGACTAAATTATTATTCACACATTATTCATCACTGTTGCAAATACACCACATCCTTCCTGTGCTGTTGAAGTCACCTGCTGTCTGAATGCAGATATCAAAATCATGTGTTATTATGATATATGGTGCAGTAAGCTGGAAGATTTTACACATAAATCAAAACAGCCAGAGATTTGCAAGTTAGCCTAGTTTACAATTTTATTTCTTGCAGGGTCCCGACCTGAAGGAAATAAAATTATAAATATGTCTTTTCACCTTCTTGAAATGTTCACATAAGGAACTGGAGAAAAATGCTTTTCCATTACTGAAGACAAAACACAAGGGCTGTGGAGCGTAGGTGGCAGAAGGTGTCCAGGAAGGGGGAACAGTCTTTTAAAGCATCATTTGGTCATGATCAGAACCCATCCGTGTATCCCACAAAGGGCAGATAAGAAAGGCCTATCAGGCTCCTCCTGTCTCTGAGGAATCTCTCTGTAAAGTCTCTTTTCTTGTGTAGTCACTGCCTCACCTGCTGCAGACAACCTTATATATGTTTCTTTCCTGCAGAATTGGATCCCTGCGTTTTTGCTCAGATGAGATAAGTCACTGCCAGCCGAAAAAAAGGAAGAGCTATCACACATCTGAGTTGATGGAGCTGACATTTTCTGTGCTGTAGTAACTTCTTTTGGCTCCTCAGGGCTAAGTGCATTGCAGTGTGAGACTTAACAAGCAAATGATCTCGTTAGAGTATTTGTGGGGCTTCCATCAGCCCAGGTTTCCCATGCAAGAACTGGAATCACTCCCTTGTAAGCACAGAATACCCTGGAGCTGGTCTCCATGGGGCACTGAGGCTCGGAGAGTGACCCAGCCTGGGGGTCTGCAGCGCTGCCCTCAGCCCTCTGAGCCACCCTGGAGCACCCTCGGGTTGGGGACACAGAGCAGGTCTGGCTGGGGACAGGCTCGTGCCTTAGGGTGTCACACCACGTCGGGAATGTCCTTTTTTCTCCTTGAAAACAGGGTTCACACAGAATTCTTGCCAGATCCCAGAGGATGGGCAGATGACAAAAGGGAAGGATTAAGGATGAAACCACATATGTAATGGAAAAGGTTTGCAAAAATCGCCATGATATAAACCTGAGTCCCTCTGTCTGAGGATGTATTTGCAAGGCTTGTGAGGAGCTCTGGGTTTGAACACTACCCTGCTTGCCCTGACCTTCTTTAATCTCTTAAATCTTAGACTACAATGCCCAGTCTGGGTCCTGTTTGAGCCCCTAGAAATGGTGTCACAAGGTCACATTTCAGGCTTGTCACACAAGCAGCACTGGTGATTTTCTACCATAAAACAAGCTGTTAAGACCTGATGCTGAGGTCAGAACTTGGGAGTTACAGGCTGCTTCAGGAGAGGTGTTGGGGACTTCAGCCTCTCTGGAGAGCTGCAGAGCACACCAAATGAGGATCAGAGATCTTCAGGACACTGCAGAATAGGAAGAGAGGCTCACTACTGAGACCAAATGACAAATAACCTGCGCAACACCACAACTTGTCCATCTGGGACCTCACTGGTGAACAGTAATCTCTCCTTGGGGAAGTTAATTTTTTTTTAAGGATTATTTTGCTTTTTTATTTTAATCCACAGCTATCTTTCACTGTATATCTGAAAAATTGGTTTGGGACTGTTTTCATTTTCTGAAAATACCTTTTCAAGAACCAACTATATTATTTAGAGAGGAAAAAATGTTCTGCAAACATCCTATGGAAACAAAGCTGTGCAAAGTGTTTTATCTATTTCTTTTTAAAAAAATTGAATGAAAAGTGTGGATGGACTTTTAACCCCCTTCAGGACTGGAGCACTGATGAAGCCATATGGGAAACCTATTCAATAGAATATCTATGGATAAATGAAAGAATTCAGTTTTTGAAGCTTCTTATTCTTAACACTAAATTCCATTTCACAAGGCATATGAACGTGCATCTCTAAAGTATTACCCGAAAAATCCTCTTAACGCTTGCAACAGCTTTCATCTCTCTGCTTTTTGCAAAGACTAATCCATACCTACAGAAACAAGGGACTTTTTGTTCAGCTCCATTCTTAGGACATTTTTTGTTCAATTTTTCCTCTGTTAGAAGCATAACAGAGTAAAGGCTAATATGGACCCAAGGAAGCAAATACAAAGGCAGGCTTACCTTCAATGTGTGAATCTCACCTCAAAGGAGGATTGGATGAGGGATGAGGATATTATCCACCTGTAGTTAAAACAGATCTTTCTATGATAATGTGTTTGTGGCTCTGATTATCTGCTTGGGCTGGCCCTAGGATCACAATGACAGAATAAATTGAATCTGGAGTAACAGTGCTGTCTAAGTTACATCTATATTAGTAAATTGAATATTTCCAGGGCCGATTTCAGGTACCAAGGTGAGCTAGCACAGACTGGGCCCAAATTCAGCCTTCAGAACAAGGTGTCTGCACCAACAATGATTGCTAGGATCACTTTCCAGCCCCGATAACCACCCACCTGCACTGGGATTTGAGCCAGTACCATTTATCTTGGGACAAAACCACCTCAGGGACCATCCTGAGCTCACAAGAAAAATGTCAAAATGCAGCATCAGAGGGTATTCCTGGCCTGGTGTCATTTATGTCTCTATATATGCTTAGGCTAGGCAGCACACCCATGCCTGGGAAAGGTGCTGAGGACAAAGGTGTGCTGTGTGTGTGACACAGACTGATTGTGCAAGCTGGGCAGATTCCTGGGAACTTTTTCTTTCCTTCCCACTGCTGTTTCTTTCAGGGCGCCGTGCATTATCTCACAGAAATCAAGGTTCTGGCTGCTATTAGTGTTAAAGATAGTCAGCTAAGCTTGAGGAAAGGGTATGGGGACCAGAGGTATTCAGATTAAAATTCTTCAAGCCTGTATCCTTATCAAGGATTTTTGGTGCATGTTTCCTGTTCATTTCAATGCCCTTCCAGACAAACAGGGATTTTCCACAGCTCATTTAACAGGATGTATAATTCACTGGTGAGCTACACACCAGCCCATCTGTGCCAGCCCACAGAGCAGAAGGGCTGGGATAGCCCCCAGCTACAGAGCCCAGCTCTCAGAGCAGCGTCATTCATCTCATTCCCGAGCTCCTGGCTCATGTCTGTCCTGCCAGCTGACTCAGAGGCTTGCACACATGTGCCCACTAAAACCAGAGCAAACTGGTCATCATAACATTGCTTCATATGTTTGGTTTTTTTCTTATTCTGATTTTTGTTTCAGACCCAGAATCTGCCTGGAGTCAGTGCTGACAGAGCAACAACAATCATCCCCAGAAGACCTATTTGTGGAAATTGGTGATTGTTTTTTTTTATTGAGCTCCAAAAATTTCATGAATACTTCAGCTAACTTATTCCCAAGTGTCTTCTTTCCTCATCTCTGGAATTCAGGTTGCATCCTCCCTGCTTGGGGATCACTTTTTTTGCAAGCCGCCTCACACAGTGATTCCTTGAACCCAATCATGTTTCTTGCTGCAACTGCAAGTTAAATAATACTTATATTTTACTCTTTCAGGAGTTTTGTTATTTGTGACAGATTTTATACTTAACTGTGGCTTTAATATGTCAATATTTTAAAATTAATAAAACTTTGGAGATGGAATGACTTTGTGCATAGATACTCACCTAGATAAAAGTAAATTATTTTTATTAAAACTCAACCTTGACTTCACTATATCCAGGATAAAGGTTGTCTCAAAAGTATGTATTCATTCCATGCAGCAGGAGCAGGAGAGAGAAGGTGCTGGCTATTTTCCCAGGTACAAAGCAAATGATGCCATAAGACTGCTCCCTTTCACAGGGGCACTGGTCTTTCTTTCAAGTCACTCCCTGCTCACTTTGACCTTCTTAAGTGTCTCCTTTTATTGCTTTTTTTTTCCTCCAGCTTGGAGAAAAATCATTGGAATAAAATCTGACCTCAGTGATTCATCCAAGGCCACACAATGAATAGCCTCTTTATGAAGAACTAGAGATGAGGACACTCATCCATGTCTCTCACAGTCAGATGGCTGAGGTCCCTCTGCTCTCCCTGTGGCCATCTTCAGGGACAAACTTTGGTCCAGTTCATACTCACATGCACATCTCCAAATCCCATATGCACATGTACACAATTATTTCCCGCCTTCCTGGCACACTTTCTTCAGGCTAATGTTTATGTAAAACCAAAAAGTGCAAACTAGAGCAGCAGAAAATTTTCCTGTTGTGTAGATCCTGGCAAATACCCACAGAAAAACTTCTTTAGTATGAGGGTAACCAAGCACTGGAACTGATTCCTCTGAGAGGTTGTGGAGTGTCCCTCCCTGGAGATATCCAAGAACCATCTGGACACCATCCTGTGCCGTGTGCTCCAGGGTGATCCTGCCTGAGCAGGGAGGTTGGAGCAGATGACCCCACTGTGGTCCCTTCCAGCCTTATCCATTCTGGGGTTCTGTGAAATGAGCTGAGCTCATGTGAAGTCACAAACACTGGGGCAAGTTAAGGCTGGTAAAGTTGAATTCCATTTCAACAGTAACTCTTTCCTCTTCTGTTGCAAGATAATGAATCAAGAAGAACAAAGGTAAGGCCATCCCATCCCATTCCTCTCCTGTTTCCCACAGGGTTCCTTTCCAAAATTCTGATTCTTTAAAACCATTCTTAATTTTAGTTCTACACACGTTATATTTGCCCAAGTATGATCAAAGAAATGAGCTGGCTTACAGAAATGCAGTGGGTGCTAACATTAGGAATACAGGAATGAAGGACACATTGAATAAAAGAAAACCTCAGCAAAGGTTGATACCCTCGTCAGGCTGCAGCCCACTTCAAGGTTCTGCCCAAGTTAATAGGGCAGAAGTTACAGTGCCCCAAGGCCTTAAACAACGAGCACATTATGGCTTCAAAAGGACACTTGAAACACTCTACAAAGCAAGTGGTTCACTTAAAAGATGTGGTTCAAAAGACTAATTCTCCATGCATTAGAGTCAATACTTACAAGGTCCTTAGCTTTTGGCCAAGACATCTCATAAGTTACAGATCTGGAGGAAGTGGCAGGGTTACGTAGCACCATAGTGTAGTGGGTGGCTGATTCTATCCATGGATTTATACCCCTTGCAGTCTGGATGCTTTTCCATTAAATCATTGTAGCAAAATGTGATTTATCACTGGGAAGCAGAGTGACAGTTCAGTCCAAGAAATTCTGAAAAGGGAGATTTGAAAAGCTTCATTAAACAAATGACAGGGATAGGGTGTGAGGAGGTTCCTAACAAAACTTTGTAAGAGATTTTGCTTTCTAATAGGAGTCATTATTAAAGTAAATGAGCATGAACTTTGCACAGAAATGAGGCATTATAACCCATGAGATATCATCTACCTGTCATTACGGTCAATGAAAGAACTTCCATTAATCAAAAAAGAGAAATATTTTTATCTAGTCATTGAGGGAACCTGAAGACCCATCATTTTTTCACATTTGGTTTAATTCATATGCTTTTCGTTCCATCATTCTTTTCATTACCTGTACAGTTCATTAATGCAGAGGAAACTGTTTCTGTAAAAGAATTTTTTTTTTTACAAAAATTAAAGGTCTCCAGCTTCCTGGAAATATTAGGTTTCAAAATTGAACTTCAATGCAATCCTTTCAATTATGTTTTCATCATCCTCTGCATACCTAACTCGGGCACTGAGGATCTACTTGGAAGGAATACTCAGCATGTCCAGGTGTATATTACATTAGCGGTAAGCTGTGGTCCAGGCACAGGAGGTGTTTGGCTGGTACGTTCAGAAAAACAAGGATGTAGAACTTCACAAGGGTTGTCCAGAGTGAACGTAAATGCCAGGTTTCATTATCAGTCCTCTACAGAGGAAGAGAGGTGTTGAGAACACAGATTACTTCTTTTGTTCTCTGTTTGTGTGTGCAAGTAAGTGTAGTGGCAAATGCCATATAAGAGCAAAAAGAATATTGGCCAGATGGTCACTGACCAAAAACATGGGGGAAATAACTTTTTGTCAACTTACTCAGTGCTTTTTAAAGTCACTGAAGGGATTTGTTCCAAATTAAAAATAGCAAGCTAGTTTGTCTTTGAGGACCGAGTTCACACGTTTACAAATGAGGAGGACAAATGAGAAGTAAACAAGAAAATAAACATCCTTAAATTTTGAGCTCTTGAATTTGCAGTCATAATGTTCATTTAATGTGCAATTTTGCATGAAAAAATTCTTGAGTATTAAAACAATGACTTAGAAGAAAATGTGAGTCACAGGAAATTACGTAAGAAGAGCTGTATAGAAAATATATTGCTAATAAAACATTTCACATTCTCAGACGTTAGCAAGTCACTTAGATCTGCATCTCAGTGTTGACCTGTATTGAACTGTGTGTATGTGTCATGAGCAATGTGCTGGGACTGCTCAGGAGACCTCCAGAAGGCAAAAGCTGTTACAAAATGAATTAAAACTTTTCCTACAGTGAAAGAAGAGACTACAATCTCAAATGCTGCTATAACTAGCAAAATCAAGGTACTATTTAGTAGTAGCATGAACAATGGAGCCTCAGTCTTGTAATCGTAATAAAAAGGAAGAATGGTTTGTTTCCAACAGGAGAGTTTTGCAAATGCGCTCACATTCCAAGAAAAGGTGGGGGAGCAGACATGTTCCTCTAAGATGCTCATAAACCTCACAAACCATTGTTGAAGGTGCTTAGATTCTCCCAGAATCAGCCCTGGCTTGGCAGCTCCCTTAAGAAGAATTGTATTACTCTTTGCTATCTAGCAAATATAATTTAATGGCAGTGTCAAAGACAAGTGAGCTCTTGTCACTGTCACCCTTCCATCTATAGGCTTTTCACTGGGAATGTAGGAAAGTTTTGTTTTTTGCTTCTTTTTTCCCCCCCTCCTCTTCTGAGGCTATTCCAAACCTGTTTTGTGCAGTTATTCTGTGCTATTTTGAATCAGAAGTACACAGCTCAGCATTTGGGAGCATGTTTGGCACTTGTATAGATTTATGTCACATATTCCTCTCAAGTAAAACCACAGGAACACAGGCACGAAGATGATCGCAGACAAGGAGCTGACCAGGAGCAGTTATTAGACTGTAACTTGCCGTGCTGCTGCAGGAAAAGCACAACACATTGGCTCTTTGGGGATATCACCTTTCAACCTCCCAGCCCCTCCTGAAGCCCTCATACTCATGGACATTAACTGGTGGAGAGGAGTGAAACACAAACGTTCCCCTGTGCTCTGCCTGTGCTTTCTGACATCCTCCAAAGCACTAGTGGAAAAGACATATTTTAATTTCCTCCTTGTGCTAGGTTTTAAAATAGAATTTAAGTATGAGATTTGAGAAGATGTAAAGGAACCTACCATTGAAGGCCATGACAGAGACCTAGGACTGATGATCATCTTTTTTTGGCTCTCACACTTTAATCTTCATGGGATGAGGAACTCACAGCTGGAGCCCTAGCCGGTATATATGAGGGATGACCAGTGGATCCAGAGTTGGTTCAGACATCTTTGCACTGGTGAAATGTGGGCAGGAAGGACCTTTGAAAGGCTGCAAGGAGCAAATTCACTCAAGGAAAGCCAAACAACTTCTTTTAACAGAAGCTAGCCCTTCCAAGAAAGCCACAAAATTGCTATGTTAATGGATTAGAATGACCTCAAAACAAGAAGATGTTTATGTCATTGAGTCCTCCTTCCTATTCAAGCATGAATTTCTAGATGAAGTTCTAGGCAGTCTGGAGCAGCTTAATTTTGTCTCCAAAACTAGAGTTTGTCAAAAGCTGGTCTTATTTGAATATTTCCAGTGAGTTTAGTCTGCAGTCACACTTACAGCACCATGGAGCACATAAGAGCACAGACATTCTTCCTAAGGTTCAGCCTAACTCCATACCTACTGATATGTGTGGCAAACAGTGGAAAAAAAAAAAAAAGAGAAAAAAAAAAAACAGGGAAAAAGAAAAGGGGTAAGAATGTATAAGTTCCAACAATCTCTTTTCCAGTCACTGATTATTTCAGGGAGTTTAAGCCTAATGTGCTTTGTGTATTCATAATCTCCAAAGGATATTGTCCTTGTCCTTGTCCTGTCTCCCCTTAAACCCATCTAAGCTCTTTGCCTCTGCATAACCCTTTAACTATTGGTTGCACAGATCTAACACCCATTGCTGGCAAAACCTACCTGTTTTAAACAGTCCCTAATGTCATTTAATGGCCCTTAACTCTTCAAATGGAAACCTATACGAATTTGCCTCATCAGCTAGAGGCGTTTTCATCAGATCTCAGTTGCCATCATAAGCAGAAACTACTTAATAGTGCCATAATGTAACTGTGTCCTGATGGCTCAGTCTGTATTCTGAGCTGTTTTTCCCACTGTGCTGCTTTTTCACATCTTACTTTAGAGCAGGAGAGGGAGGAGGGGAACTGTGTCCTCCTGTGACTGAGATCATGTGCTTCACTCGGTAATGTACGTGGAGGACAGAGAGAATTTATCTCCCCCTCTTTTTTACTGTTCTGTTTACAATCAGCCTACTTAAGGCAGTAGGAGAATTCTGAAAGAGACAGCTTCTCACCGCGAAAAGTGACTCCCAAGTAGTTGGAGTTGTGGTTAAACTGCCTCCCACACACCAACGAGCAGCAAACCAAACAAGGAAGCAGAACTTTTTCCTGAAAATGTAGCATCTCAATGAGCTAGTTATAATACTGCCAAGCACAGGGCTGTGGAGCTGGACCTAACTGGAGGTAACCTTAACTGAGCTATGGAGAGGCTTACTTTCCTGGGAGGAAACTAGCAGGCAGATTATCTGCTGTCCTCCACCACATTACAGTTTTCATTCTAGTCCCAGTTTGTTAGACAGTTTCTCCATCCCTGCCACTTGCACTGGGATCCCACTGGAAACCATTATCAGACCAAACTGCTCTGCTCAAGCACAAGAAAACCAGAAAGGAGGAGACCACCCTGAAGGGAAACATAGCAAAACTTGTATTTCCTGCTCTGAAAGGATCATTGGGAGTGGGAGCTGAAGAGGGAAGTTGCTTTTGTGCCTGTTATGCTCCTCCTGACTGAACTTTTAGACAGACGAGACAGACAGACAGCTCAGAAATTTGGCACTTCTCAACTCCCAGGAGCACCTTGACAGGTTGGAGAGGTGGGTATCCAAAACTGACACCTTCTGAGAGAGCAACATCTTGAAGGAAATGAAACAGGGTTGGAAAAAAGTGGAAGGCAGCACCAGGCTCTCCAAACTGTGTGGCATCACCTGGTCCCTCCCAGCCCCAGGGTGGGCTGTGATTTCCATCACAACTTGGCTGTTGCAGGAGAAACGGCAGCTTCCAGCTCTCCTCGAAGGTGTGGGCATGTGGTTATTGTGGGAAAGTGTACCTGCTCACGGCAGGATAGTTGGAACTGGATGATCTTTAGGGTCCCTTCCAACTCAAACCATTCTATGATTCTACATTCAGAAATATCCTTATGCTGTCAACCTACAAGAGAGACAGTCCAGACTCTTAAGAAGGTCTTAGCACAATCTTTAATGGCTGCATTTGTCAGTGGTGGTAACCAGTGAATGATCTCCCTGTCTTTATCTTAACTGATGAAGTTTCTCATCCTATTTTCTCCCCCATCCTATTGAGGCAGAGTCAGTCAGCATCCGAGTGGGAGTTTGGCCCCTCACCAAGGTTAACTGAGCCCAAGAGTGTAGGTTTGAGTGAGCTTTTCTCAAGCCTTTGGAAGATGATAGCACCACAGAAGGTGCCCTCCCTCTGAGGGCCTCTCACACTTAAAAAATGTCAACATTATGCTGCTGATGCCAGCAGAGTTACATTCCATTGACACCAATATGAATTGAAAATCATTCTCCAAGAGTTTGGCTTATGTCACGCAGCATACAAATACGAAATGAAAATAAAATGACCAGATTGCTAACAGACTGAAACTGCGGCAGGAACAGCTTAGAATAGATGTACTGAGGAGCGTTTTCACTCTGAAGATAATTGGGTGATGGGCCAGATCAGTGATTTCTGAAGAAGTGGCAAATTAAAAGCTAGGGAAAAAAAAGAATATTTAGGGGTATTCATTGCTGAGAAATGAATGTGGAGAAGCTAGTTTTATCTAGGTAGATATTTCCTCCCAATTTGTTTCTGTTTTCCTTACCAATCCATGTTTTATGATCAAACATGTTCAGCAAAGCCATCCTGCAATGCCAGAACATTTCCCGCCACATTTTTTTGACAGAGTTAGCCAAAACAGTGTGGTCTTCTGTATTTTTTTCAGTTAGGGAAAACTGCTGACAGAGACAGAACCTCTTTTATTTACAGAAACATGGCACTATTTCAGTGACTGTAGTAATTCCTTTTGCCAAATTCTCCCCATCACTCCAACCCCTCCCCATCTTACCCAAGTTGTCTCTGAGTCACACAGTTTTTTCTTCACACATCTAATACTTTCCTTCTGGCTTGTTTTCTGCACTTGTATCACCTTTTGGCTTCTCAGAGACTCAAAAACTTCACTGAAAAACAGAGAATTGAGCCTCATTGTTCATGCATGTTTTACAAGTGTCTTTGGGCCCATGTTTTATGCCTCTGCTTGAAGTGCTGTCATTGCTGCTAAGAAGGTCCCTAAAGATGTTTTGTGAAATCTTAAAATCCTTGAAAGAAGAGCAATGATTATACATAATCTGTAGTATTATTCTTCCCTTCCCTTCCGAGCCTGCCCATGTTCCACATCACTCTGCCTCACCGCTAGCTGCTGTACTCAGGACATACAGGTGTTCTTACCCACAAAAAAAAAAACAAAACAAAAACAAAAACAAAACAAAACAAAAAAAACCCACAAAAAAACCCCCCAAAACCAAACAAAAGAACAAAAAACCCCCCAAAACAACAACAACAACAACAACAAAAACCACAAGCAAACAAACAAACCAAAAAACAAGCAAAACCCAACCAACAAGAAATATCAAAAGGAAATTAGACAAAGGTTATCAGACCCGAGGACATGCCTTCAGAAGACCCTCCCCTGCAGGTCACTAGAATATTGGAGATTAACTCATATTTGCCTTATTCTTCACTCTGCACTTCCCATCTCCTATCATCATTACCATGAAAGAATGTTGGGTGAGATGACCTTTACTTTGATGTAGAGTGGTTACAATTTAGGTACCATGAACTAACACATCTGACCCTATAGTTACAGCGGTTCACTAAAGAGGGACACCACAAAATTCAGCAATTATGATGTTCACCTGTTTGATGGACTGTGGAAGCTTAGCTGGGAAAAAAACAGACAGATAAAGGAAAGACCTCACACATGGATTGATACTTACCATGGAGCCATCACAGGAGTGGAAACGTTAAGGATTCTGGCATTAGAGTGTCTGTAATCCAAATCTCTGCAAGGTTTTCACTTTGCAAATGAAAAAACTGTAGTTGGGAAACTATGTCTATATCTGCATGAAGATATTTTCCAGCCCCATTTTGTCAATGGGAAAAAAAAAATTGGTTCAGTTGCAGCCAACACTGCCCTCCTAGAAATAAATGAAACTTTTTGTATCCTTCTCCATTCCAGCTGTATTGACATTGTTTTTGTTGGTGCTTCCAGAGCACACATCTTAGGGAAGGACACCCTGCCAGTACCTCCTGAGACGTGTCCCTGGATGAGAGTTTAGCTTTGTGCCTGCTGTCACGGGGTCTCCAAATGACAGCCTCTGATTAACTCTATCACATTCTCATGCCTCAGCAGGATTTTCACTCACTCTCTTTTGTGCACCTTTGCAAAGTCACATTTTCATACTGTAGCTCACCTTCTAACTTCTCTATGAAATTTTAACTGTTTAAAACTTCGTTTTAATCTTTGAGCCCATCCATTTTCAGAGGAGCAGATGTGTTAGCAAGGGTTTCATCTTTCCTGTCACTCAGCAGGAAATAATCAGTAGTTGATATATTTCTTTTTGGTCTGTACTATGGGATGTTTTGCACTCGTTTGTTTGGCAAGACTTTGAAACGACAGTGAGTTCACCAGCTTTGCTGATGTTAATTTTTTCAACTGTTGTCATCCTTCCAGCAATAAACCATTTCAGGTCCTCTCTCAGGCTCTGCCTGTGGATAAGAGCTGCAATAATGAGTTTAACAGGTGGGATGGCTGAGGTCTTCCAGTTGGGCTCTGTACTTTGTCTGGAGCTTGCTTACCCCGAGGATGCTTCTTCAGTGCCACTGGTCCCCTGATCTTCCAGAGGATGAAACAAAGAACTTCTTGGGTTTCTTGCCTCTGTGATTTCTATACAAACTCCATAAGTGGGAAATGAGTTTATTATTGTATAACCTAAGCTTAACCCATTTACTTGCTCAAGCTTTTGTTTGCCCTGCTAGTCCTGTGACATTACTGTTGCTTGACCTCACTTTAGGTTGTGTATCCAACTTAGAATTAATAACTGTCATTTGCTTTCTGATGCAAAACACCTCACCCCCCACACTCCTTATGGACAGTCTCATGATGGAATACATCCAAGTTAAATAAAGACTATCAAAATCATCAATCTGTTTCAATCATCTACTCTGAGAAACAAGCCTAATCCTGTAAACTCACAAAAGGTTCATGCATATGAAGACAAAGAAGGACAATCCCAGCGTATTTGTGGACTCTTTCTCCAGATCTATCAAAGCAAGTACTAACTAAACAGATTATGTTCATGTCAATTAAGTGCCAGCTTTTGATGCCACACTGAATGGATGAAGAAACCACGTGAGAAGTACTTAGGGAGAGGTGAACCTGACCTCAGCAACAGGAGCACTAAGAGTAAGAGAGCTGGAACTGGATATGACAAAGGAAACAAAAGAAGCTGTCATGAATGTGCTCTTTTACAGAGACTCTGTTGATATCCCATTCACCATGAGTCCTCCTTCACACACTAATACAAAGAGGCAGCTTTGAAGGGAGAAGCAGGTGACAGAGCTAAGAGGGATCAAAGGTAACATCTAAGTGATGACAAAAGTTGAAATGTTGTGTGGAGACCACTTTAAGGCATCAAGTAATGGAATCAGATTAGAAGTGGCAAACAAAGCTGAAACATCTGTAGATCATTTTCAAGTGGCATGCACAAGTGAGTGAACAGGCAAGTTTAGGGTGTCAAGCAGAGCTGAAACAGCTTAGGCCGGAGGAAAGCAGCAGTTTTGTTGAACATTTCTAGCAAAGGCATCTTGCTACCCGACGTAAGAACAGCGTCCATTCATCTGATCAGCTGGGGTATCCAGAGGGTGTCCCGGGAATCCTGGAACAGCATATCCTTTTTGCTGACAGATCCTGCAGAAGCTGAACTCATATGACCCTGGATAAAGAAATGTGAATTGCAGAACAACGAGGAAAAAGTAACACTTATTTAAATATTATACTTAGCTATTGTTCTTCTATTTAACTACGTGCTTCCTCCTGAGTCACTGACAACTTGAAGGAAGGGCTGGGGTCAGACCCTTGCCAAGGTATCCTGGAAGGGGTTTCTTTTGCATGTCTTTCCAAGCTTATTTTGTTCTGACCCCTAAAGCAAAGTTACAGTTTCAAGCATCTGGGCTGCCTATTTCTACCTTCAGGTCTTGGAGACATTCTTGAGTGACTGTTTATTTTTCCCCTTTTTCCTTCAAAGAAACTCAACAGTTTTGCGGTCAAGAGACCTGACAGCTCAGTCACATTCACATCATTTTGGTGCCATTTGACCTGACCATATTGCTCAGCCAGACAAAATAACTACCTACATTTTCAGAGGTTTACATTCCAGGAGACATTTGGTTGCCCCATTCTTTCCACTCTAGATATTTTATTTGGATCACTCAGAGCCTAAAAGGGCTGCTGTTCCTAAGGTCTGTTTCATTGCCTTGTCTAACTGATCAGGTCTCGATGCAGAGTTGATCTCAGGTAACTCTTTCCAGAGCACCTATGATACCAAATTAACAGATTAACGTATTTTAGGCTGAAGAGTCTTTCTGCCAAATATTTATTGGGGTCCTAAGCTGTGAAACAGCACAGCTTTTCAGGTGAGATGTAATTTATTTTGTGATCAGGCCAAGAGAAAGGTAGTTTTGGAAACATTAGGAGCTTTCAGTTGTACTTGCAAATGTCTTCCTGCAGAAACTTCCTGCAGAAACTTCTGCTAATGCTTCTTTTTCTTCCTATGCCTGTGTGGATTTCTTCAAAGGAAATGAAGTCAGTTATTGCATTTGGGTATTCATTTTGTTTGTTTTCCATCATGAAATTTATAGATGCACACAAGAGTGTTGAAGGCACAAGTGAGTAAAGAAAATTCACTTCTAAGCTTCTGTCATAACTAATCTGGGCAAGCTGCACCCATCCCATTCTATTGTCTTTCCCCTCTGTATTATTTTAGGAAACCAAGTAGTGTCACTGTTATTTAAAGGCTTTGGGATTGGTACTGGAAAATGGGACAGAAGTCATTGAGAATTCATTGATTCTGGTGTGTGAGACACCCTGAAAGGCACTGCCCAATAGTTACCCAGCACCTTTTTAACTGTAGTTGATGCCCGTATAAGGCAGGGATCAAGGTTCCCACAGAACTATCTTTTCCCTCTAATTTATAAGAAATGATGGCTCTCAATGCCATTTGTCTTAATGGTTTGAACATTACAAGGATGAACAAAACCACAGCAGTCCAAAATTGAACCCATCACTGCAAATTTTTGAGTCATATTGAGCCCTCCACGACTAAAAGAACAATGGAGACAATGTCACCTCCCAAAGAAGAGGAAGATATGAGAACTATATAAAAATGCCTTTAGGAAATAGCTTTGAAGTCAGACTGTGGGAAGATATTTTATAGACAGACAGAGGGAACTGCTCGTGCCAAAGTGTTCAGAGTCACTGACCTGACTCATTAACAGTGGAATGGGGTGTGAAAGTATCCATTGATTACCTTGTAGCCAGACAATTGAATAAAGGTATCCAAAAAGAAGGAGGCTGGTTGTAAAATATTAGCATAGAGGTGGAGCGTGTTGAACTGCACAACTCCTTAGGTAAGCTGTTTGGAACTGGTTGGTTTGCCTTCAAAAGGCCAAGGATTAAACAATTGTTAAATGCCGATCATTTGTTAAAGGTGTCTCATGTTCCATTTGCAAACAGCAGATAGGTGGCTGAAACTAGTAAATCTAAAACGTGAATACCACGAACCACAAACAGCAGTGATTTGTAGGCAGGTCTGCAGTGATTGACAAAATGGCATTCAAGGGCCTTAAAGAATACTTGTTAAATTCTAGGCATATTTACCCCATTTTAAAGCTGAGTGGAAGAACTTGTGTTTCTGGCCAGCCCTGGTGTGACTTTCCTTCCTCACCAGTCTTACACTGATTCTTATCTCCTCTCCCTACCCAAACATCCTTTCCTTACTTTTTATCAGATCAATCTGTCCATCCATCCACTTCAAGTGGTAAAGTAGGATAAACCCTCCACAATGGCCTCTGGTGTTTGAACCTGCCTGAGTCTCTGTCCCTGGAGGTGGGGAGGCAGAGCAAGCCTCTTGCCCAAATGCCACTGTGCTGGCTGGGAGTGGAAATGCCTCTGGGGTGTGTTTTACTGCCACTCTTTGTTGGTAAAGGTTTCTGTGCCTGAGCAGGGAGAGATGGAGGCAGAGATTGAGCAAAGCTCACAAGATCTTTAACTCCTCATTGGTTCCAGGGTGCAATCAGGAACTTGGAGAGGTCCCACAGCTGGGCTACTGTGCCAGGTCACAAATCTCATGAGCCACGGTCTCCTTTGCATTCATATAAGAAATATCCACAGACCTGTCTCAGTCCGTGTGCTCCTGATGGGGGGAAGTATCTCCAGTGCCATGTGGGATAGAAACCTTATTTTCCAGTTGGTGAAACTATAGAATACATAATGCAAATTCAGGTTTTGTGTGTTTGAAGGCAGCACATTGGACTGGTTGAGGTATGTCTGGAAACTTCAGCTATACTTATATAGTATATACTCTGTTTTATATATATATACATATATATACACATACACTGTTATATATACTGTTATATATACAAAACTAAACAGGTTTGGGCTGGTTAATTGCTAGGTTGTTCCTTGGCACAGCTTCTATCCTTCTCCTAGGCAAGGCCTGCCTGGACACAGCTTGTAGGACAGCAAGAGCTGGGACTGCTCCCAAAAAGCAGGTTGAATGCAGCCACCCTTTTTAGCAAAGTGAGAGACTCCAGCTTTCTGACAGGAAGTTTATCATGTCCCTTGTTTCAATCTCTTTTGCACTATTTACTAGATAAAATGAAAACTTGGTGTGCACCGTGAACCTGGAGAGAAGCCTGAACTTCTAACTTGCAATTTGTTCTCAGTGCTGCAGCTTATAAGAGAAAGAAGCTTGTAGGAGAGATATTTCCATCTGCTTGAGATCATAGGATCATGAAATCATAGAGTGACCTGGGTTGGAAGTAACCTTAAAGACCACCTAGTTCCAGTCCCCTGCTCTGGGCCAGGACACACTCTCACATTCAGAGCTTCACCCAAATTCTGTCTCAGAAAGCTGTTTCAAGAAGGTCTTTACTTTTAATGTTCTTTTACTGAGATCTCTTTTTATTTGGCTTCTTCCTTCAGTCTGTTATTTATGTTACCAGGTGCCTTGCTTTTAAACCAAAGTGAGAATTAAGCTTTTTCAGTATCTATGCAAATGTCCTGAGCAAGGTGCTTAAATGTGAAAGCACTATGTCAATGAACAAGACGTGAAAACAGAGCTTGAATTAAGTCCAGAAATCCTCTTACACCTGTATAACATTATTTCTCTATTGTGAATAAAGGAAATAAAGGAGGTACTTAAAAGAGAAGGTAGTAGGAAGGAAATGTTAAAGAATGCACTAACAATTTTCTTTTAACCTAAATGAAGAGGAAGTGAGCTTAAAAACTGAGCCACCTTTGAGAAAAAGGATGGGAATGTATTACAGAAGGGAAAGAAAACAGGAGTAGTGATTTCTTAAATACTTTTGAGACCAAAAGGTATTGCCTGACATAATTTATTTCCCTGAGACCCACAGTGGTTCAGTTCCTTCCCACCATCATCGAAAAAAGTCCCAGACTACCAGAGCTCCGCATTCTTGGCATTGGCTGTATGTCTTACTAAACACTTTTGTCAAAACCACGTCTGCATCATATCCTCTCTTTTTCTGCTGTATTGCTGTCGCCACCCTACTTCAAAGGGTATTGACATGTGTTATTGCAGAACTTTTCAGTGAATGGATAGAGTTAGCACCTAATTTTATACTCTCAAAGCCAATGTCACCTTTCCCATTACTAGGACAGAAGATATAAATACCTGCTGAACAAGCTGCCTGACATTTTAGTGCTCCAAAATCTGCTTTCTTCATTGCCACTTTTATCTGAGGTCCTGCAAGAAGCACATCATAATAAAATTGGTGTTATTAGTAATACAGAAGCATTGATCCAAGTCAGAGACAAGATTTCAGACCCTTTAGTATCTTGAAAAGAAAATTTCTGAGATGTTCTGAAATCAGAAGGTGAGCTCAACCCCACATCCCTCCCCTGAGGTGATTACATTCCGGTAACTGTGTCAACAATTGTGTTCCATGTGCTGCGCCTACAATATTCTTAACTGTAATTTTATTATCCCTTATTAAAAATAAAAAAAAATACCAACACTTTGGCGTAAAAGAGTGTTGTTGTTAGACTAGAAGATCACTGAGACTGCACTGAGCAAAGTTCCTTCAGTCATGGTCTTCAGACACAGATCTAGCAATCACCCCAGACAGCTTTGTACAGAAGGTGTTGGCAGCCACTCCCTATGTTTTCTGCAGACACATCAGTAGGACGAACCATTAATTTCTTCTTACAGATCAGTAGAGAGGGTTTTGATGTTTTACAAAAAAGCAGTCATGGAAAGAGCAAGATGAAGAACAGAGCCTAATTTTACTGTGGTAAGCACAAGATAAACGTAGTACCAAGAAAAACAGTCTTCTCAGATTTTCCCTGCAGCATGACCTCTTCCAGTGTGTTGGTGAAAATGTTTCCTTATCTTGAGTACATGGAATAAAGTTGTCAAGTAACCATTTTGTAAGTCTCTATTTTGTTGTTCCAGGTCCATTAGGATCAGCAACTTGTTTCCTCTAATCCTTTTTGTTCATTTAAGCAATTTTTTAAAATACCAACTTGAAATATAAGTTGAAAATTTTATTTATGTTTACCAGTTTGATTAATTCTCCTAAATGCAGGAATGTCTCATTTAAATAGAATATAATTCCGCATTCCATCCATTTATTGAGTTTAGTATCTCAGTTATTACTAAATTAAGTTTTTCTGCTTTTCTGAGAAGAGGCTTTTGCCAACTAGCTTCTAAATCTTTAATAAATGTTACCCAATACATTCAGGTGGCTTTTCCACCCGAATCCATTAGCTTGTCTACTGTGACACATTTTTGAATATGGAAATAAGGGTGAGACTGGAGCTGATGAGTCTATGCCTAGAAATAGACACTGCAGCCTGCTGAAAGCACAAATGATTTTTCATTAATTTACAAACTAAAGGTGAAGATATATTAATAAGCAACACAGGCAAAAATCATAACAACTTTTTCACTTGTAGCCAAGTGCCCAACCTCCTGAAGGTAACTTCACATACCACCCCTGAGCAAAACATGGAAGGAAGGCAGAGATCTCCTCTGGGGGGAAAGGGAGAATGATGGGCAGAGAATCGCCTGTGAAAATGCCTCCAGGTTTTCATTTGAATAGTCCTCTCCTGCCTAATGGCTTGGAGTGAGCAGTTCACCTTGAACATCCAGTGGTGATTCAGGCATTGTAAAACTGGAGTGTTTCCTGCAGTGCCACAGTATTTCTGCTGGCTTCAGAAGTGGCAGGACAGTCTGCAAGTGAGATCTTATTTCAAAACTTCCCATTAGACACAAAAGAGAACATTGTGATTTGTTTTTTTTCCTTGAGCAATATCTTGCTTTCTTTGTGTTTATACAATAAGTTTGAAGGACAGAGGAAACCACGGGTGGATGGGGGTGGAATGTACACGCTGCCAAAGGTCACTTCATTACTTCTACAATGCGGTGAAAACTGTGTTAATACACCATTAGTTTTACTCAGGATTTAATTATGCAATGCTAATAATGCAATGTTTTTCAATTACGTGTATTTAGACCTCTGATCAAAATTTTTCTTTCATCCTCTGCTTCCTTCATACAAGCAGCTCTAGCAATAACTTAGGTCCAAGGAGACATGAAAAGTTTGCTTTCCATATTTTTTTTTTTATTTGTGTTGTCACTCGAGCCAGGAGGTGGTGCCACAGAGCAGGAAACAGTTTGGGTATGGCCTGGTGCTCACGCCTCGCATGATCAAGAGATTAGGATGTGGTTTCACCTTCTTCCAAATGTGTATTCAAGGATCTTAGTTGAATCCTGCCACAATTCAAAATCTCCAAGGCAGGAATCAAATATTTGTTTGCCCTTCTATTTGTATTCCCTCCACGTTAATGTTTCCTTTTTACTAAGACATTTTATTAGAGAATTCCCAGCTTTCTTCTACACCATGAAATCTCCTTCATCCTTCCATCATAAGCAGACTTGAGAGATCTGTGATATGATCCATCTCCCTTACCTTTTATCCCTCCTTTTCTAATCCCTTGCTCACAACTCTTGATTTTTTTCCTGAAATAGACAGAAAAGGCTTAAGTCACCTGAAGCAGGTTAAGGACCAGCAAAATCACTGCTTTATAAGTCCCAAAGAGTTTCTGTTGTTACCTTTCCCCATTTGCCTGGTTTAAGACAACTTGCAGATGTGTGGGTCTGCACAGAGCTGAATTAAATCAGCAAGTCAAACACTAGTGTGTAAAGTGTGCTTTACAGGATCCCATTGCCACTAAGGAAATTATTAGTATGTTCCTGAACCTACAGAAGTGGCTTTAACCACCACCTTTTTTAGTGTTTCAAAGTCATATACTTTCAGATGAGTTGGTTTTCAAACCAGTTCCCACATTTCCTGTTCTCAATATCTTGATCATGAAC
Source organism: Acanthiza pusilla (assembly GCA_036630365.1). Lineage (NCBI taxonomy): Eukaryota > Metazoa > Chordata > Aves > Passeriformes > Acanthizidae > Acanthiza > Acanthiza pusilla. Next base: position 90,986,512 of record JAXCHO010000034.1, on the reverse strand, counting down.
TTGATATAACCTGGTTGCTATCTCCATTGTGTCACATGAAAACCTGTTGGCTCTGTTTTCTTTCCAGATCTGTGTTTTCTCATCTCACTCTGCCTGTGTCAGGCTCACTCACGCTCTTTATAGCATCCTGTGGAACTTAGTAATAGAGACTGGAATGTCCGGGAGGACCTTGCTATTTCAAAATCTCTTATCTTTGTTCCCCCTTAAAGTGTTTATGGAGCTTTTTAAGGAATTCTTGCATTTCCTAGACTTTGCTTCCCTCAATAACACCAAGGTCATCATCTGTAATCTTTGTGTTTGGGACATGCAGGAGACACAACAGTCTGAGCACATGGCCACACGGGGCCTTTCCCTCCTTGTCACATACAGCCAGGAGTGCCTGTCCCTTTGGGATTTACCAGCGAAACAAAGACACCTCTGGGTGTGTTCTTAGATCCTGGTAAAGGTTTCTGGCTGCATTAACACTTCTGCCCACAGCAGCTTTCAGCCAATTCAGGTTTGCTCACCTGCTGCTTTCTCACGCTGCAGTGCTGCCTTGTCTTTGTGGTCCTGACAGATACTCTTCTGTTGAGACCAGCAAACCAAATGGATCCAGCCATCTTGCCAGGCTCAGACTGCACTGTTTCTAGCTCAAATTTGTCCTGTAGATGCCCATTGCTTTGAAAAATGTGTTTATAGGCAGAGATCATTCTAGCACAGAGAGTATTTCTGCTCCCTGCTGTCCCACAGTAGCTCTCTTTGTCAACTAGGATAAATTACAAGCTACTACATGTCTTGTTTCCTGTGGGTTTTTAATTTTTTTTTTCTTTTGACAGTCCACATTTTCATTTTGGCTCTTAGCTGTGATCCTCAGGTCTTGTCTGTGTGTCTCCAATAGAATTTTTCTCTTCAGTTTGACTGATTCACAGGGATCAGGCTGGTTTTGGTGCTCCTGTACCAAGAGAAGGGCTGGCGTCCTTCAGCAGCATCTGTGCACTGAGACCATTAGCAAGTCCCATAATCACACCCCTTCTCTAGAATTTCCCTATTCTCTAGAATAACCTCCCTATCTTTTCAACCAGCCTGTAGGAACCTCTGGTTTTCCTGCCCGGAGTACTTGGGTGCTGGGATAGAAGAGATGTCGTGAGGCTTCATTCATCTCTGAACAGATGAGACTGGGTGTCAAAAACGTCTGAACTATGTAAGTGCAATGATCTACTGAGCACAGTGAGTCCTGCAGCTGCACCTAATGTTTCCACAGCCTCCATGGCCCTCACGTCTCTGGAATCTCTTTCTGCCTTTCCTGGTGCCATCGTCAATGCACTCACTGGATCATCCTCAGTCCCATTGCTTTAATTCCTAGTCTGCACAGTGGCTCTGCTTGTGTTGATATCTTCCAAACAGATACCAATTGTACTTAATATTTTCTGGCATTTTTCTGGGATTTAGTTCTGTTCAGACACCTCGACTTCAGTGGTTTTGGTCTTTAACACAAACATCAATTCCTTTTGCTATTTTTTTTGCTTTTTTTTCAAATAAAGTAGTATCTCCCAATAGCCTTGCTCCATCTGCATCCACAGTATTTGTCATGTCAGTAGTTTGGACAATATTTCCATCTGACTTTTCTATTGACACTTATTTTTCTTTAGAAGAGACAGTTAAGTTTTAGCTCTGCTTTCTTTCCTTTATTCTCAATGATCATTCCTATAGACTTTCCAACCTTATTACCACACTTGTTAGTTTTTTTCTGGAAACTGATGAATCCTGGTGATCAGGATCCTTTTACAATGTCTCTTTGCAGTACTTTTAAGTGATGCTTTGCTACCATGGTGAGTGTGGCTGCCTTATGATAGGCAACTACTTTTCACATCACAGATCTTGTAGTAGAAGAAAATTACTCCCTTAATCTGCCCCTGACAGTGCATGATGGGGTGTCAGGCATTCATGGGATCTGCCATCTCACTTCTTAAGGAAAGGACAAGGAACTCAATGCCTGGCTGCTTCAATCACTGCATAAAGGAATTAATAAGGGAAAGGCATAAACCTTTCACATGGTTTCACACTTGGTACAAGACGTGTGCTGTTGTTTGGTAGAGTCCCATTCTCTACAACAGGAAATTTCAAACACACATCTACCTCTAAGTGCATCAGACCTCAGCTTCTGGCTGGCTGCAAATCACTGAAAATGTTGATTCCACCAAATTCTCCTCTCTAATGCCTTTTATATCCAGTACTTCCCCTTGCCCCCTTGAAAGCTACTTGGGAGCCAACTGTTTCTGAAAATCAGACTGTGTTTTGGTACCTGCCAGTGAATTTTATGAGCTTGGTCCTTTGCACCATTTCTTCTACCCAGCAATGTATGCAGAAGTCCTGTGGGGCAGCTGGGCTGTCAGGTTCCATTTCTGCTGTGGCAGTTTATAATTGAATGCATTTTCATGCAGATCATTTTTCTTTGGGCACAATCTGTTTTGGGTATAATCATTCCTCAGGAAGCAAATGCTCCCAAACGCATGTAGCGATTAGAGTGATTGGTCATCTGGCACTTCATGGAGCTCATAAAGACACAGGACAACTGCATCTGAATTCCTCACTTATTCAAATTGGACATGCAGGGTGTTCATCCATGAAATTTGTTAAACTCTGAAATGCAAAATGCTGTAAATACAGTCACCGGCTGTCAGCAGTTTGAAAAACACATTGTGTGGTTCAATGTGCAAAACACAAATGGATAGAGAAAGAAGGCACCTTTAAGTTGGGATTTGTGATTCCTTGAGAAGTGTGGGGCACAGTGGGAATTGGCTGTTCAGGTCATGGCTGTGGCCCAGTCAGAAGCAATAAGTGGGTAGAAGTGTGTGAATAAGGATTATGAAGGATTAACAACAGGACAAGGAAGCAACAAGTGCACGTGGAATTGGAGCATGAGGGAAGATTCAGGGGTGGGAATGTGAAAAACAAGACAGTGTGGTAGTAAACCACCATTTTGTGCTCAGTAGAGGGAGTGGGGATGGATATTGAATCTGACTGCACCACAGACTAAATTTTGCAGGTGTAAAGGCAAGAGAGAAGTCAAACTTGTCTGGCAAATAAGGGAACAGCAGTCAGGCCCTCTGAGATGAAGAGAGGCGTTCAATATTTCTCTCCTCCTCACTCCTTTTTTCCATGTGAATAGAACAAAGTCAGGAACCTGCCTTGTCCTGTATTCCCCCAGTGAGATTTTAGAGAACTTGAAAAAGGCAATTTCATTATAGCATCTTCTCCCTATGAGTTCTGGTAGAGGGAATGTCTTTCAAGAACTCTAAGAGGCAGAATATAAATATTAAATACTTGAATGATACCATGCATATGATGGAAATTGCCCAAGCTCATAACTGGACATACAGAGGCAAGTTGCCTGAGGTAGCTTTAAGTATTTCTTCTGTCCCTTGAACATCCCAGAACCTTTTAGGAGCCTAAAGAGATGGAGATATCCTGCAGAACCAAAGGGGGTGAGTGGCACATGTGACTTCATGTTTTCTAGAAAAGGTTCTCAGCAACATCTTGATTTGGCATCTTATTACCGTGCAATGGACAATTCAGGAGGAAGTTCCCTTTGCAAACTGCCAAGTTTTCAGTGAAAAAGGATGTAGGGAAGATCCGGTGTCTCAGATGAGAGTTAAGTAGGACACAAGTGCGCTGAGGCACTTCATCCTCTGCCTGCTTCCTGCACACTCAGAGTGACAGTGCCCTAATTACAACCCTTTCCAGCTGCTGCAGCTGCACCGAGGCAGATGCTGGTTATGCAAAGGCTCCCCAGGGGTCAGGAAAGTAGGTTTGGGGTAGCTAAAACCAGCAAAGCAGGTACTGGACAGCGCTGAGCATCTCAAAGTTAGTCAGGTTGTTTATATTCGTAGTGTGGGTTCCCTCCACCACCAGCAGAGAAAAGGAACCAGAGGTGTCAGTTTTGCTGAACTGCTCCTCTTGGTAATTACTGAAGGAAATGAGGTGATTGGCTTACAAAGGTGCCTGCTTTGCAGGCGGCTGAAGATACGTGAAATAAAGCCCCAGCTCTTGTCAAGATCCTGAACATTTTCCTTCCGAGTGCAAAATTGCTTCGGAGCATTTAGACAAGAATCAGGCACTGACCTTTAAAGATAGAAATAAAATGAGTTTGACTCTTTTGGTACTTTGTGCTCTTCAGAATAAAAATTCCCAATACCTCACCTGCTTGTCTGCATAAACAACGTCCCAGTAGTGCCTGGTCATTTATTTATTTACATCTGTGGAATGGATGCCTTTACTTTAGGACTGTATGATTGATAAGGCACACATGAATCACACTCTGCTAATGTTTAACACAGGGCAGAGTTTGCTCCTGGGCTTTCTGCAAATGCAGAAATCTGGAGTGAGTTAGAGAACTGGACAGATTTACAGCCACCAGCTGACCACTGGTTTCTCCCTTCAGTCTGGTGATGGATGGCTTGTACACAAATGCATGGAGAGACTCATAAGTTATAGCATCCTAGCATATATTTTGTCCTGGTTACACTTTGGACTCATCTAGCATTCTCTTCTTTCTTCTGGAAATAACTGTACAACATTTTGAAGAAAAAGCAACTCCTCCCCCTAAATTAATCTATCAGAAATTCTCCAGTAACCTTTCAGTGCTCTATAAAAAAATAATAATAAAAGTATTAATTCTTCCTGTTTATGTGGTGAGTAGATGTTTGGAAAAAGTACCTCATATATCAAACCATGAACATTATTACAGTTTGTTAAAGTAAGAAGGATAGTGCATCTGTCACCCAGTCACCTCCTAGATTACTAAGTAGATTTGTCCTTATAGTCATCATTTATTTTGTGAAATTCGGAGTAGACCTTCTGGGATTTCTATTTGGTGTAAGCCTGGTCCTTATCCTCATTTGTACTGCAAACATTTCTTTCAAAACTTCTGTAATTAAAGTGGATTTTTGCAGGAGCTGCACATGTAAAATCAGTAAAACAAATCCCTTGTCTGACACAAAGATAACCTCTACCCACCAGGAGATGTGGCTGCAGGGGGATGCACAGTCAGAGTGTGCACATCGGGCCAGGCTGGGCTGCAGGGGTCACTCTGACATTTCAGGTGCCTGCAAATGCCCTCCCACACCAAGATTTGTCACATTTGTCACACTCCACCTCCATGGGTGCGGATTTGGTGGAGGATGAGAATGTCAACAGCTGGTCTTGCAGGCACTTCTGCAAAGTTATGGTTATGCTGACCTCGTTTTAGACCACAGAGGTATCTGCTCCTGTCTGCTGTGCTCACATCACTGCAGACAGATCTTCCACTTTAATGTGGAAAAAGCCCTGTGTGGTTCTCAGATACACAGGGGCAGCAATTCAACCAAAGCAAACTGCCATGGGGACACTGTTCTTTCCTTTTAAGCAAAATTGAAATAAGTTAATTGTTAATCAAAAGCTACAGTAACAGAATTGCCCCAAGAAAAAGGACAAAATTCTTAAAGGAAATTATTCATAGGCAACTCCCTCAGCCAAAACTCTCTTGGACTGAACAAGGAAAATTTTTGATGCAGTTTTATATTTCCTAGATTATGAAAAATTTAATTCAGTTCAGAGTCACATTATATGTGCAAGAAGAAGGGTTTTTCCAGTGAAATGTCCTCCATCGGTCAGTGTTCTAGATGACTAATAATATTTACAAGAGGATTTCTATTGGCTTAAATTCACACTTCCAGCCAAACTATTACAGTTTCAGAGTGTCTGAGCCCTCATTTTATTTTTCAGAGCATTAGGGCTTTTATTTCACTTTTTTCTGTGCAGTGAAGCTAAATTAATTAAAAAGTGCTATAATAATTTAAGGGTCTCTACACAGGGATTTTCTGCTCTACCTGAAAAGAAATCCTGAAAGTCTCCAACTGATGCTGACTAAATGGATTCAAGGCACTGCTATGAATTCTGCAACAGACGTGGCCATACAGGGATTTGGAGAAAGTGCAATTGTGCCTATTTGAATTTAAGATTTTTATTATTTCTAATGCATTTCAGTACCAGGAAAGAGCAAGGCACATGAGAGACTGTGGAAATGGATGGGAAGACTCTTGAGTTTTGCCAAGACCTTTCAGCAACGACTTCCCTTCCTCCCTCCCTCCCCATCATCTAAACCCCTTGGAATTTAGCATCTCTCACACAGCTCCTACCTGGTGAATTAATGGGATTTTCAGAGAGGAGGAAAAAGGAAAGCGGGGGGAGAGGAAAGCCTTTCTGATCCAGTACAAGAAGAAAAATTCCACTTTCTATATCTTGCAGCATATCTACTTAGGAGTGAGTCTGGTTGTGTTGTAGAAGGTCTCTTCCTTTAAATATTTATTTCAACCAGAGTAGCTATGTCTGTGTATGGGTACAGCTCTTCTGGAATGAGAGCCTTGATCTTACTCTGCCTAAGTCTTTCTGGTATTGACAAATTATCTTGTAACTGGAATAAACTGTATCTCAATATGCTTCACTGACTTGAACCGAAAAAAAGCACCAGTAGTGGTTTCCTGGTGTAGGCAGAAACTTTTAGAATTTTTTCTGCTACAGCAAAGAACTCCATATTTCTCCCAGAATGCATTTCATCTTACCTATTCTAAAATTTTCAGCCAGATCTTGATCTGATTTTTAGCTGAGCCCTCCGAACTGTTCAAAACCAGACAGCTGCCCTTCCCAAGGGCTACCTGAGCAATCATTTACCTTGCTGTACTTCTACCACGGAATATCCCTGATACTTGTGCAAACAAAGCCACAGAGACCCATCCCTTAGCCCTAGAGAGAAGTTCTCAGCTTTTTTTAGCAGCAACATGAGGTTTCCTTAGCTCACACTCTGACTGCCTACTTGGCATTCCCTACATCCTAATGTGGTGCTGATAGCTGGGTATGTAGGGCAAGAGAGGAAACCCAAATAAAAAGGCTTTTTCTGCCTCAAAATGCTAGGGAGACAAAGGAAGGGCAGTCAAGAGTGCTTCGCTGAATGAACTGACCTGCCAGCAAGAGAGAAAATGGGAATGGAGTCAAGCAAACAATCCCAATGGCTGCACACAGCCTGGTGGCTCTGGCTCTCCCCTGACAGGACCTGCAGTCCCTTGCCTGTGCTGATGAGGTTTTTGCAGTTTGCCATGAGAGAAAGCACAAATTGCACACTCACACATGCTGCACCCCCGCTGATCTCACTGCAACAGCCACGCTGAGAAAAGCAGACAGGAGGCTCCATTTAATTGCCACGGGACATGAATAAATGTCACTGGTTTCGATGGGAGTTATTTGTGTCCTGCAGTGGGAGAGCAGCACCCTGGTATCGCTGCTGCTCTCTGCCTCTTGGTAGCTGGGACTCTGCAGTCATAGCAGGGCTAATCCTGCTGCCAATTTTCTCTGTTTTTGTTGTTTTGTGCTCTGCTTTTATTGAACCTATTGCTGGCTGTTAGGAAGAAACTTTCCCTCTGGCCTGTTATTCCATTATTGTTCATTATGAGGTTTTTTCCCACTTCATCTGACACATTTGATGCCAGGCTCTATCAGAAATGACTCTCTGGACCAGGGGGACTTCAGGGGCTCAGGATGCACTGAGAGCTCCGAGCTGGAGGATGGGGAGTGCTGCAGATGCAAATGTGATATGCACATTCAGCAGCATGAAATACTATTCCTGCATTTTGGTCACTGTCATTGCTGCCGCTGACAGAGGGGGTCCACATGTCCCTCTGTGGTCCCACAGCCTCAGGGGTTTCCAGTCCTTTCCACTTCACAGGGCTGTGTTCCCAGCTCTCTTTTCATCGATGTCCCAGCATGCAGGCATGTGCTAATCAGTTCTAGCAGGCTCATCATTTGATTGACTTCAAAGCTGGGAACCCGGGTGCTGCCTCTCTTAAAAGATAAGAAAGGCCAGCAGGACAAGGGTTGTTTTGCCTGCCTTTAGTTTATACTTGTCCTCTTTGGGTAGGTCAGAGATGAAAGTTGATCTGTTTCGTGCAACATTTGTTTGATTTCTTTCAGTCGCTGTTGGATTAGCTCCTCACATCTTTGTCCAGAAAATGTGTTTTCATCACCTTGTAACAAAACCTCCTTCTCTGGCATCACACACTCGGACTGAAGAAGGGTTGCCTTTGCTTTTTGAGTGCCTAAGGTTAAACAATAGCAGTGATCTGCCGTGGAATTCACTCTCTCCAAAGGGAACAAAAACCACAAGGTCCTGTACAAAAAGTACGATCTCCAGAACAATATCCACAGCCAAAAACTCCTGTGCAATAGGCTCTTTCCATGGCAACATCTTGCAGATGGCTGGATTTCAGCAGTTATCTGGGCTGACACATTCATTATTCTACACTGGAAGAACAGCCTTCTTACGCATGAAATGTGTATATGGATGAACACAAGTAATGTTCTGAACAACTCAGAAATGGGAAATTTAAGCAACTGTCCTTTTATCCATCATGAACTCAAAGGTAGAGGTTTTCCAAGAAGCAGTGATTTCTTTTTATGGCAAATAATTTATTCCAGGACTACTTCCCTCCCTTCCTCTTTGTGAACTGATTACAAATATCCCTTATTTATTCATTATTCATGCATTAGGTCAATACCTTTACCCATCTGATTTTGGTGTGCAAGCCATTTTGCACATCTTGCAAGTGTTTTGAGACTTCTGATCAGTGTTGCAGCGATTACTTTGAGGGGGGGATGCTCTTTTATCCCTCATGACCAGATGACTGCTGTTACTAACTCAGCCAGCTGGAACTGTGGTCAGGAAAGTGGTACCTATCCTTTTTTTAACCAATGCACTCTGTCCACAGAGCATGCCTTCCAACAACTGAGCTTCAGCTACTCTCAGGATGGGTTCAAGCATCATAGGTTTCCCTCACAACTTTGTTTATTATGCATTGAAGGCCTCTGAGCAATGGATGTTGTTCCTGTTCTTGTGTCTCTCTTGCTTTTGGGATCTTCAAAGGGAAGAAATCAACTTAAACTAAGTTTTTTTCCAAATAAGATGCAGAAAAAAATAGAAAACTACAAAAATGTTCATTGCAAAACAGAAGATTTGCTTATCATGGAGTTATGCTTTTTGCACACACTACCTTTGCCTGTGCTGGAAAGGGAAAGGTGAGACCAGTAGGTGTCTGAAGGTTAAACATCAGATTGGAAGACAAATTCAAATGAAGCTCAGAGTTGCATAGGTGTGAAGAAATACGTAAGAGTTTCTGGTGCTAGTGGCTCACGTGTGGAGCTCAGTTTTCTGGATAGGGGTTCAAATGAATTATACCACTTTTTCCTCCTGAAATGGTGCCAGTGTTTCTAATTCTGAGTGATCCTGAAAAAGAAAGAGCTATGAAAGAAAGATACCCCAACTGCTCCCAAGAATAAAAAAAAAATTAAAAATCTTCTATATATTTTCTTCTCTCCCCCCTCTCCCTTCATGCTCTCAGCATTCATGCCTATATCCCCACTCTTGGGGAACTTGCTTTCTGGCAGGCTGCTCTGTTTAAAGGTTTCTTTAGTTTAATGATTTTTAAGATTTGAGTCATATGCCTTGCTCAGTGACATCTTCCCTTCCCCCACACCTCATCTAAAGGTTTCTGGATGTCAATCCACCGGATGTTTCCAATCTAGAGCACAGCGCAGGCATTGTGTGACTTACACACGTCAAACACTGAAGTTCAAGAGAGCCACGGTGTTTGCTGAATGGCTGGAGTTCAGGGGTTATTTGACAGGAAACATCTTGATGAAGGAGCTCTCCTCTCTGCAGCCTGCTGTTTTGTGTCTGCTCCTGGAGATGAAGAGCAATCCCAGCCCAGACAGGGCCCCTCTGTCCGACCACTGAACCAAGATACATGCTCGTTTCCAGTTGCTTTGGCTAGACAAGAAACAGCAGAGTTAATGGGCAGAAAGGGATATTAATTTGCATTTGAATACAGCCCAACACAGTTACTCAATGTTACTGCTGGGTAATGGGAAAATTAAGCTGAAAGGGAGTTAGCATATGGAAAAGAAATGTAGCTGATGCTGAGAAGACAGACTGCAGTTGCAGTGAATTAGTGGCCACAGCTGTTAAGCAGAATGCCTTGCTGCTCTCGGGGCAGGTAGCATTCCAAAAGTAGATACTCCCTTTTATACACATCCTGACGCAGTGTGGAGTGGCTGGAGAAATAAAATCAACCAACAGGAAAAAAAAAGAAAGTGTTTATGTGCGTGGGAAGTGATGCAGTTGCAATATTAGAAGTCCAGTGATGAAAAACCACAGAAGCAAAGGAATGCAAAGGGAGCTATCCTGCCCTCCTAAAAAAAGCAATAAAACCCATAGAAAAGTTTCCTTCCATTTGCAGTGGGCCATTATTATTTTCCAGGAGCCTGGCTAATCACAGCAATTCTCCCTGAGTCAGACAGAGCCCAGAGCCAGATCTTTATACAAGTTTCTATGTGTTATTATAGTTGAGAGCAATATGTGGTTATCGTCTCAGAGCTATAGCTTTTTTTATTCCTTCTTTTCTCAGGGTCTGGGTTTCCTTTCCTGGCTGAGGACCTGAATGAAGTGACCTTGTGAGCTACATGTTGTCCCAGGGAAATCAGGGGATGGATCGGGACTGGAAACGTTCATACAAGCAGCTTGCTTTCAACTCTAAGTCTTTCATTTCCTTAAGCCCTGGATTGGTCTGTAGCATTCATTGCTGTGAACCCATGGACACAGAGCAATGTGGAAAGCCACAATGTCCTCCCTGTATTTTCTTTTTTTTTTTTTTTAATAAGTGAAGAGATGTCACTCTTAAGTAAGCTTTAAACACATACAAAGCCATGACCAGACATCCTCTCCCCTTTTCTTACAAGACAGACTCTAGTCAGAGCATTGCTCTTCCAAACTGGCTAAAATTGGTATCATCAATAAGCCAAACTTTTTTAATGGTGCTGTGAACCTACAGTGCTCAATACAGTACACACCTACAACTTTTAGTACCCTTTCAATTTTGACACATGTTCCAGAAAAATATAAATATATGGAGACATCTGATTTTTTTCCCCCAAAGAAATCCCTAGGATTTAGTTCCACATCTGCCAGCAGTACTGGTGTGTGTCTAAATACATTGCATGGCTTTGAACTTCTCAAGCGTGACTGTAAAAGGATATTGCCTGTGCTTCTTATTGGTTATATCAGATGAGTCCCGCTTGAGTCCTTTGCTTGCTTTGCTGATGTCATTAGAAATAATTAAAGTTTTTATCTGGTTCACATCTAGTAGCTTTGTTTAGCTGGGGCTTTTTTATTGTTTGTTCTCATTTTTTAAAAATTTTATTTTATTTTTTTAACAGATGATTTACTTCTGAAGCATTTCCATGCTGCCGTTCACCCAGCATTGTGATTACTGAATTCTTTCTGAGGGTTCACTACCTCCCTCATAAATCACTGCTTTCCCATTTAACAAATTTAATAGCAGGATCTGGTTTCAACCCTCCCTACATGGAAAAGCCACTTCAGCTTTTCATTCGGACGAGGAACTTGATGGAATGTGCCTGGTGCTCTGAGCAGCTCCAGCCCTCAAAGCTTCTCCTTGCTGGGGCCAGCCAGGCTGCCTGGGGCTGCACACTGCAGCGATCTGGGCCTTTGTCACTTCTGATGCTGAAGAAATAAAGGGAAGGAAGAAAGAAGAAGGGCAAAGAAATAAACTCCTTTTATTTTTTTTTTTTTCCCATCAGCTTAAGAAGGGGAGAAGACATTCAGGTTCCGAGCTCAAAAATCATTAAAATCCTGAAAATATTGAAAATTTCTAAGGGCGTGGATTTTGAATAATTACAGTGCATTAGACTTGTTTATATGCAAAGCCAGCACTGTCATAGTACATTGGACATTTCACCCTGCCCATGCATGCTCAGAGAGGAAGATATACCAATGATCACCAATAAACCAGCAGCAATTCTCAGGAGCATTTCACATCTTGTTCACAAACTGTAGGTGTGAGAACGCGCTGCACTGAGGTGACGAGGAAGAATTCAACCCTGAAGCTTGTCCTTAGTGAATGTTTCCCATCTCAGACACCCAGACACCATTCATCGCAGAGGATCACCAACCCTGCACTAGCAGAGTGTAACTGCAGCCTCACAGGCATTTACTGAGGAATGGATGATAGATATCAAATAATTTGCCTCCCCTACAATCATATTTTCAGGTGGATGTTCCTTGAAAGGCAGCTGCATGAAGGTATCAGCACAAAGATTTTGCATTTGTTCTTGATTTGATCCAGCCAGTGTTTGGCCTTGACTTCAGCTGATCCCAGCACAGAAGCCCTTGGGAACTCCCGAGGTCCCCAGGGCTCTGCCAGCTGAGCACCTCACCTGCTTCTCCCCCTGGGAATTAGGGAAGTGTATCCTCCCTATTTGACCCTATTTCTCCCAGGATCCCATCTTTCTCTTCTCTCACCAAACCCTACCTGGGCTGGAAATGGCAGGACATGAGACCACCATCCCAGGCCCATTTCAAGGATTTGTGACCACCTTCTCAACACTCTGCAGTGGTGACAGTCTCCCTCTGGCAGTCTCAGCTTGGGCAGAGGCCTGATTCAAATCCATTAAAGCCACTCTAAGATCCTCTTTGATTTCAAAGTGCTTTGGATTTAGGTTTCTTTCCCATCCAACAGGAGTCCCTTCCAAATCAGCTCCAAGGCACATCAGCTGGATGCTGTGTAAAGGGTTTTCTAGTGTCAGTGTGAGCTCTGTGGGTATTAAAGAGCACAACATCCTACTCAATTTTCAGCCAGTCACATTCTGCCAGCGACTGCATTTTGAAACAGAGGAGCAGGGAAAGGGGAGATAATCTCTCATGTAAGTGTATGCGATGTGCACCATTAGAACATAAGGACACCATAATGGCATCTTATTAAAACAATCATTGTAATGAAAATTGATTATTTAATTTGTGACCCATTATGCTTTCCCAGAAAGTAGTTTTTTGATACGGTTTTCAATTTTCTTTGTACTAGATGCATCCCTGACCACAAGTATTTTTACAGCTTACAGATGTTGGCCCTTTCAAGACACCAGAGGAGAAGGGAACACCAGGAAGAAAGAGAGGGATAGAAACTGGTCAAGGTTACAGGTTTGGTGTCCATGGGCAGGAGCAGAGCTCCCCTGCATGTGCAGATGTTTATCTTCCTAAGGACATAGACATCTCCACGCTGAGCCACTGCAGGTGGTATGGAGAAGCAGAAAATGGGAAGCCCCTGAGCTGGTGAGCTTTCTCATTGTACATCAGCATCATACAGCTATCCTTAAAGCTCCAGTCTTATCCAGGATTTAAGAGAACTGTTGGAGTTAGCAGAGAGGAATATCTTCATATACCACACTTAAAACTATTGCTCACATCTGTGGTCTTTATCCCAGAGTCTGCATACAAACAACCAGAAAGCCCACCTGGCTTGGTTGCAGTAGAAATAGATTAACAACTTTCTGAAAGCTCAGCTCTGCTGTAAACAGCACAAGGATTTAATCCCAAGCAAAGTTGTCTCATCCCCTAACATGAAGGCAGCTCAGTAATCACAGCCTGGGTGACACTGCTGTTCCAGGCAAACCAGATCTTCAGACGCTCTTTCCTAAATGTCTTAGAGAAGAGCAAAATTATAGAGGATTTCAGGAAGAAAATGCATCTTTCAAGACACTCCTAAGTCCAGGGAATCTGCATCTGTGCCTTTCCATGCCTGCAGGCTGCAGCAATATGAAGCAAGAGAATTGTTTAAATTACAGGTTCTGTTTCAATGCACACACATGCACATATCTCACATGCAGCCCCTGGGGTGGCTGGCACTGTGACATGGAAACAGCTCACCAGAAAAGCTGTCCCTCATCAGCATCAGATTCCTGGCAGCAGGTAGCAGATGTCTTTTGCCACCAGCAAGGACAGGGCGAGCACTGCCATTATTCCCAGCTCTGGACCAGGTATCAGCTGCCTGTCTCATTCTTCCCGGGGCAGCTTACCTAGGGACTGTCAAGAGGTGTGATTCCAGCCTGCACAGATCCCCACAGCCAGATGAAGCCCTGCATGAACTCATCAGATGGCAGAGCTCGGAGCTGCTCCCTCCTGCTGCCTCAAAGCCTGGCTCACTCTGGAAGCGAGCACCCGCTGTCAGGCTTTGTGTGCAAAGCCTGATTCGCCTGCTCCGTCTTTCAGCAATGGGAACAGCTGTGTTCAATCAGATCTGACTGCGAGGTGAACTCCTGAGTACACAAATGCTAGCGATGATCTGTGCAATTTCATCATCCAGTAATTGGCAGCCGCACTGCCTGAGGGGCTCTGAGCTCCTGACCCGCACTGGAGCTTTCCTGAGCTCCCCTCCCCAAAGTGACACGTGCACGCACAAGAGCTGAGCAACAGAAACCTCCCCAAGGTGTCATGGGTTAAGCCCAGCCAGGAGCTCACTCATTCCCTCCAGGTGGGATGGTGGAGGGAATCGGAAGAGTGAGAAAAGTTGTGGGTTGAGATAGAGACAGTTTAATAGGTAAAACATAAGCTGCATACACAGGCAAAGCAAAACAAGGAATTTATTCACCACTTCCCTTGGGCAGGCAGGTGTTCAGCCATCCCAGGACAGCAAGACTCTATCAAACCTTGCTCGAGAAGACAAACATCATCACTTTGAACATCACCCTCTTTCTTCTTCTTCCCCAGCGCTGTATGCTGAGCACGATGCCATATGCTGTGGGATATCCTCGGGGTCAGCTGGGGTCAGCTGTCCCTGCTGTGCCCTCTCCCAACTCCTTGTGCACCCCCAGCCTTCGGGAAAACCCTTGGCTCTGTGCAAGCTCTGCTCAGAAGTCAAAAAACCATCACTCTATCTTGGTCATATGTCTAAAGCACAGCTCTACACTAGCTATGATGCAGAAAATCAGCTTTATCCCAACCAAATCCCACGCACTCATATACAAGAATTGGGCATCAAAAACTGGTCAAGGCTGGCACAAATGAGAGGGTCTGTTTCACCAGGTTATTCCAATTCCAAAGAGCTTTACAGAGATGACAATATATTTTGCCTAAGGCAAGGTCAACCCACTGCTGACCATTTTTCACCAGCCATGCTGGGCCCCTAAGTCCTCACTGCCCTGGTTAGCAAAGCCCAAACCATTCTGAGAGTGTGGCAATAAAAAAGAAGGAACATTGAGAGCCAAATTCTGAATTTTCATGTAAATTCAGGGTAAATTGTAAGTCAAAAAAAGCTTTCAGGTTAATCTGACAATATAGTAAGAACTTTAATGGAATTATTTGAAATTGTGAGCAATTTATGAGATAAAACAAGAACTGGAGATTGTTTTTTCCATGAAAGTGGCCCCAGCTTCTGTCTGCTCATGGCCACGTCACTGGATTTTTCCCTTACACCTTCTCACTGCAGCTGTATCCAGGTTTGGATGAGCTCAGCAAAGCCTTTGGCACAGCAGCTGCCCTTGCTGCTCTGACAGGTGACCCAGCATTCATTTTTTCTATAAACAAGATGACCCTGAAAGTGGCCTGTGGTCGATACCTGGCTTTGTGAAGCCTTTCCAAGGTGCTTGCAGCCACTCGAAGCTCAACTCCCTGGCGTGCCTGCAGCCTTGAGATTGAAACCCCCCTAATTCTTACTGCGCAGAACTGTGTACCTGAGTCCTGGTAGGACTGAGAGCCATGTTGGTGATAAAATGTGCTGTTGTACTGACATGCCTTTTGTCTTCTTCCTGGTGGTAAAAGTAATTGCATTTGGTCCTCTCCTCTGTGTGTCTCTGTGCGATTTGTTGCTGAGAGACAGAATGGGTGGGGAGATTTCAAAGGGCTGCTCTTCTTCACTGGCTTTCACTTGCAGCGTGAAGAGCTCTGCAAATCCTGCCACAAGCACAGCTCTTGCCCCTCAGCTCTTCCTGTGCTTCCTGCTGGAAGGCAGGAGAAGCAAGTGTTTAAATCAGGTGCATTCTCCTGCTGGGGTTTGAGCCACCCCGGCTCAAGGTCTGTTAGACAAGTAACTGTGAGACTCATTTCCCTTAAAAATTCAAGCCCATGTTAAAAATAGAGGTCCTTTTAGACTATGTGGTGCCCATGCATTTGATGTCAGGAACACGTCCTCATATGAACCCAGTGGCTATTCAAACCTGCAAAGTTTTGTTCATTGTGTTCATCCGAGAGAGCTACAAGAGCCTGTCCCTGGATCCTGCCTGCACGGCTTGCTGCCCTTCCTGAGAGCTCATTAGGCACAGGAATTGTACATAGGACCTGAGCATAAGCCCAGCGGAGCCAGGGAATGATTTTCTATTGATCCAAGCTCTTGAACTGCAGCAGCACAGGCAAAGCAAATTGGGCAAAGCTTCTGCTTTCAACTCATGAGAACAATATTTGAATTTCCCCACGTTGCCTCTTTTTTTTTTTTTTTTTTTTTTTTTTTTTGTTTTTTTTGTTTTTTTTGTTTTTTTGGACTTCGAACTGTTTGGTTGAGACAGGTTTCTCCTCTAGATATCTCTTTGTATTTCTAAACAGTTACTGGTGGGGGGGAGATGAGCAACAGGCAGAAATCAAGGCAAAACTGCAGTAAATTGAGCTTTGTTTAACACTCCAACAGGAGAAAGGATTGAACCACAAATTTTGGTAAGAATAATTACAGTATTAAAACAGTAACAACAAGAAATCATAATATATCATGACTCTGCTATTAAATAGCATTCGTTATCTGATGAGTTCCTTGTGCTTTGAGTTAATTAAACCTTCCACACGCACATGATATGCAGAAGGCAGAAATCTTCAGCAAGACTGTCAAATGGCTATATTAGCTGGGAGTGCAAAGCACACTTTACTTCCCCAGGAAATGAGCACTTTTCTTTGGAAAAATCATGTTTGTTACATCTGCTTTGGCAAAGCTCCTCCCCATTCAAGCAGAAGAACAGCTGAGGAAATGAAAGCTTAATTTACCTGAGTTAGGACAGGGAAATTTAGAGCAAAAGAACCTGAACCTCTTAAAAAGCAGATGTTAAAATCCAGGGGAGAAAACACAGCTGGAAAAGAAGGAAAAGCAAATGTTACATGGATGCTGCATTAACTGCAACATCATCTTGCTTACTTGTCTCCCGTGTGCCTTCTGCTCCCCTTCCTTGAATTGTTGAACCAGTGACAAGAGACTTTCCACCCTGGAAACAAACTTGTTTTTAAAGAGGAATAAAAAGTGTGTGTGTCTCCTATGGACAACTTACACTGGGAACACCAGCAACAGACTGGGAAATGAATGCCTCTCTAGGTGTGTGCCAGCTGTCGAGCCTACACTAAGCAATATTCTTAATTAGTGGTAATGAGTTGGCAAACTCCTGGAAGTGCAAAACCAATTTTTTTTTTAATATAATTATGATCACTTAAAGACAATAGCATATTACAAATGATGACTAACAAGGACAAAGCAAATGTCAATTAGAAAATATGGCTCTAATCAACTCAACTTGCCTTAAAGCACGAATCACTGTAAGTTCATTTTTTGTTCATATGGTAAAAAAGAGTTAGGGAAAGGCAGAAAAGAAAAAGCAGAGCTATTCTACTTCCCATGCTGAAAGGACAATACAGAAATTAATGAGGAATTGCCAAGACACATCACACAAAGGGACTATCCCCATGGTGCTGCGCTGGGTGAGCAGAAACCACCTGCACTGGGGAAGGGGAGGTGCATCTCTGCCACCACTTGCAAGGCACTAGCAGTGACACCCAGCTGCTTTGATGAGGGTGGCCAGTGCCACTGTTACACAGCTCAGGTTGTACTGCTTAATTTTCAGATGTCTATTTTAGACTTATTCAGCTATCCTGGATGTTCATACACGACTGGCAGACATGAGAGAGGGCCCATGGACAACCTGTGCCCTCCTGGAGGGGCAGCTGGAAGGTGGAGGAGTTGTGTGAGGGGAGCCAAACTGCATTAGAGGTCTGTGTTTAGACATCTGAACCAAGTAAGGAGAGATTTCAGGTCCTATAAATCCTGTGCTGTCCTTGCAGCATCACACCTTGCCTGGCTCAGTGTGGACCTTCCCACCAGACATTCCCTGAAAGTTGCTAAACACAGAGGTATACGGCAAGAGCACAGCTCTGATCTTAAAACGATGCTCTATATTCAGAAATGTACTGGCATTTGAAATAAAATTACTTTCTCTGTGAACGTGTACACTTCAGATGAGGAAACAATGGGCACATTTAAGGGAGCTTGTGACACAGGGCTCCCAAGAAGTTACATCTCTGAATTTTCCAAACAAGTCTAGGTGTGATTGGTGACACTGAAGGGAGCAGAGGGTCTCAAGTTCCAGGAGGAAATTCCATGATAAAAGTCCCTTTGTGGTCTCTCTTCTCTTCAGCTACTCTTACATTGTTGGCACTAATGAAGATTGGAATTTTTTAGATTATTTTTGTGCGGTACTTTTGGGTGTGTGTATATATATATGGATATGTATATATATGTGTGTGTATGTATATGTATGTATATATATATGTATATATATGTATATATGTATATATATGTATATATGTATATATGTATATATGTATATATGTATATATGTAAGTAATTTTTGGCCCTACCTTTAAGGGCAGAGTAAAAAACTATTCCCCTGGAGCACAAAGGAACCATTATCCAAACACTGTTAAATGGAACAGATCAATCTGCAAAGTGAGGAAGGAGATGTCTCCCATCCATCATAATGACACTGCTGAAGGCCAGGATACGAAGGTTTGATTTTGTCTACTCTGACAGCACTCATTCAGCCAGCAAATCTCTGCCACATGGCTCTGAAAGGTAACTGGCAGCATATACATGACTTAGAGATACACAGACTCAAGTAAACATGATGAAAAAATATCAGCATAATCTGGAAAGCAGGGGACAGGGAAGGATATGAATTATTCCCCCTTCAGAATATGGGTGCTCAAAACTGTTATTTGTGCTGCTCTAACCAACTCAGAAAGCAGAGTCTGTGCTGAGCGTACAAATCTTGCCATTATTATCTTGTCTTGGTATTTTCAGGGTGGATTTTACCAGGAACCAAAGATGAATGGTTTCCTCCCTTCCTAAGTAACACTTTCAGTATTTGCAACCATGAAGGATTAAAATCGGTATTATGCACCTCCAAATAATTCATTTCTTTGAAGAATATCACAAGATAAAAGGAAGGCCACTTCTCTTGGTATCCCTACCTTTTTTACTTCTTAATCCTTTTTACTGTGACATGACTGAGTGCCTCCATCACTGACCACGGCATAATGTACTTTTAAATACATTAGCTTAGGTACTAATAAGAACCTGACTGCAGTAGCTTGGACTTGGCACTGGCAGAAAATCCCATTCGAAAGGCCTGGCAAATTAAGTCAGGATCTGAGCTCTGTGCTGGCTGACCCAGGTCACTGTCACACCAACCTGGGGAGCTGAGGGACAGCTCTGGCTTCAACTGATTGAAGTCATGGCCAGGCTGTCCGGGTGGGTGCACAGCTTCAGCACGAAAAGTCTTCTTTAACCTGCATGGACGTAGACTTAACTGGTTGGTAACGCTCTCCAGATGCCCCATGGGAAACTGCAGATAAATTACTGAGTGTAGTGACAAGATGACCTCAGGGAATGGCAGACAATTTATAGCACCCAAAGACTGAGGTGGTTTGGAGGTTCAGTACTGCCCACTTTGCTGTCAGCTCTGGCTGTAGATCAGTGCTTAAAGTCTGTTCACTGGCAGCTCACGGACTTTGCAGTGAGAGTGGAAGATAAATCAGTCAGGAGCTCCTTGTCTGAGGCATCTTTGCACCATCTCTCTTGTGCCTGGATGTATTATCCATATTTACAGGGCACACTTACATTGGGGAGCTCCTCACAGAGATACCCGAGCTCACCACAGCCGAGCTGCTCCTCTTTGCGGTGGTTGAAACCACCTCAGGAGCTACCGAGGAGCCGAGAGGTCCCAAGACAGCAGAGGCACGGTGGTGGGACAGCTCTGAGGTGTGAAATACCCCCTGAGTGTTGGATGGTCTCTCCCTAAATTATGTTAATTCTCCTTTGTTGATTGGCCCTGACCTGGTCCCTCACTCCACCCCTCCCCTCTCCCCATTGGCTGTTGTTGTATCTCCCCGCCTTCTCCCCAACCCTATTGGCCCTGTGTCTCTATATCAGTGGTCACTCAGGGTCATTGGGCCTCTTTCGCTGTTGGACGCCTTTGAGAATAAGCTTTCTTCGGAACTCCACGCGATTGGGCTCTCTGAGTTCTTTGTCTCTGGTAACAAAGCTCTGGGGTGAGTGTGTGTTTGTGCCTTCCACCGGCACGGGTGAGAGAAGGCTCTGCCTGCACAGTACCAAAGCTGTACTGGCCATAGTGATCTCTTTGAGCCATAGAGATGCTTTTGGTAAACGCAGAGGCTTATTGCACTCTGCAACATTCTGCATTAGTTCCTGGAGCAGGACATTCATAATCCTTCATCAGAGCTCTACCCCAACAATTAGAGCTGTTGAGAGGCAGCTGATTATGAGCCCAAGGACACCTGGAGGTTACACTGATGCCTAAAAGACAGGCTACCTGAAAGAGGCCAAGGCAAATTAGGAGTATAAAAGCAGACAATTTATTCAAGGCCTACAAAGGCCTTGAAGGTACATTCGGGCAAGCAAAGCCCCCTGTCAGGGACGACACCCAAAATGGGCGCTGGGTCACGACCTCTTCACCTTTTGTAAGTTCTGTCCCATTAGCATATTGGCCCCTAATTCTCCAATCGCACCTTAGGTGATGATGTTAACCACCCCAGGCCTCCTCCCCCCATCTCACAGTTGTTTACATATTTTCAGGCCCTAAGGCAACGAATATGTCCTTGAATCTGTATTCAGAGAGCCTTGTTTTGGCCAAAGGTGCTGGGAACAGAGGATTTTAGCACTTTGTAAGAATCACAGAACTACAGCAAATTACAGATACATGAAGAGTAAAAAACTAGAAATACCTGAAGGCATCAACACCACTCTGTCCATCACAGCTCGAGTCTGTACTGTGTGGGTGTCCCAGCCCCCTGGATTCTGTTTGTCTTCCCGTTGGAATCTTTTGTGCAGCTCCAAGCAAAAAACAGGGTATGATACCAGGGAGTCAAATAGAATCACAGAATCATTTAGGCCAGAAAAGATCTTTAAGATCATTGAGTCCAACCCTAAAATAACTTGTGGGAAACTATAGAATCGGGGAGGGAATATGCTGGTCCAGAAACAGGTTTCTGCAATGGTTGCTCACACCCTTACCAGGCTAGAGGAGCTCAAGGGTCAAGCATTTCTCTGATGCTGACAGTCAGTTTTCCCTCATGTGTGAATGTATGTTGATAGCTGTCATGTATAAATTCCAATTAGCATTTCAGCTGGACATGGAAATCTCTCGGATTCAAGCAGTGTGTTACGACACACCTGTGCTTTCCAAAACCTTCAAGACAACGTCTAAAATATCCTTAAAGCAAAGAGACGTTGTCAAGTTGTCCCATTTTCACACTAGCCAGTGGCTAACCAGTGTAGCTATGTACCTTTTTTATGGAAAAATAAAGATAACTAGTTTGAATCATGCCTTTCAAGGCATTTTTGTAGCTGGAACATCACCCCCAGCCTGCACCGTACCCAAAGCAGGGCAGGCACTGAAGCACACAGTTTGACTCTATGTGTTGCTACAGGCTGAAAATGAAGAAATTAAACAGTTATAGATATTCTGAGGTCACTTCCTGCCCCTAGACTGCCCTGCAGCTCCATTGCATTTTGTTGTAATTGCCTAAATGGAATTGAGAGTGAGAGTAGGATTTTCAAATTCATTTTTTCAGTTTTTCACTGTTTTGTTTGTGCTTCTGCTGCCACAAAGCATCATGAACTGATGAAAAAATTAGCAGCTCTGAAACAGTTTAAATTGGTTGTGAACCAAAAGGATGAGGAAAATTAGAGTGAAAAAACTTGAATATACGTGGAAGAAATAGCCATCTTTTTCAGAATTGCACTTAGTAGTTTAGTTATTATAGTTATTATATTATTATATATTAATAGTAAATTATTATATGATTGAATTATACTTATTATAAAAGAAAGCAATGTTGTAACATGGGTATTTCTGTGATATATATGGTTTCATAAAAGTGACTGAAAGTTGAGGATTGTGCTGCCTCTTAAACAAATAAGAAATTTAACTGCCTCACTAACATTTGGAAATTCAAGATAAAGCCAAAGTCCCATATCTTATATTAACAAATTACTGGCTCCTAACAGAGGCCTGCCCAGCCTTTTGTACAATTAGTGACAAATTTAGGGCCTGTGACATATTTAGTGCATGGAAAATAGAACCAGTCTGTATGATGGATGATGACTACGTAATGATTGTAAGTGATGGTCTATTTGTACATCTGAACAAAGCAGAGAAAGCAATTAGCCCTTCCCATGAGCCCTCCATCACTGACAGGCTGTCATGCTTCTTTAGCTTCCCTGGGATGGAGGAGTGGAGAGGAGAAAAGGAGGTGCTGGAACAAAAAACAGAAAGGTAGAAAGGAAGGAGAGCATCAGCAGATCTGATCCATGTGTTTCATCCTAGGCTATCTCATTCCAGCACTTCTTTCTCCCTCCTGCCCCTTGTGCACTTGTTCATGCCCTATGTCATAGATAATTGTGTGGAAAAAGCAGCTTAATGCTAAGGAATGGGCCTTTTCTTCCCTTCAACCCTCCCAAAAAAGAAAAATAAACAGAGGATAAAAAAATAAAAAAGTTGAATTGTTAGGAAAGAAATAAGGAAAACAGGAAAGAACTTTGTTATGGTGAAATACCGATCCACGATTCACATTTGAGTAGACCGTGCAAAACTTTTCTAGAAAGTGGAAAATGTTCAAGGGGAAGGAAAATGTGATTTGAGGAAATGAACAGCAGCTAAGGAGATTAGTGTTCATCAAGCTGCAAGGATAGAAGAAGCAGTGAAGGGGGAACTATGAGAGATCTATAAAATTATGAGTCCCAGTGAGTTGGTGATGAGAGAAAAATTATTCCCAGTCCCTGCCAGTTGACAGCTTGAGGCTATCAAATAAATCATCTGGCAAGTCCACACCAAAGCAAATCAAAGCAGAATATTTCTTCAGACAATGTACTCATCTGGGGAACTCCCCACTCCTGCCATCTCCCTGTCTAACTTCCCTTTTTCATTCTCCCCTACAATTCAGGCAATATTATTTTCTCTTTCAACTCCACAGCTCTGCACACCTCTGAAATCCTCTCCACAATATTTTCCTCGTGTACATCCATCTGAGCTCCCAATATCATCACTGCAGCTAGCTGGCTTTTGCTCTCCTAACTGACACCAGTACAAGGTAGTATCCATGAAAGGTCTCCCTTCCATCCTGACAGCCAAATCCAAGAGTTGTGCCATTCCCTATCCATTGTAAATGCAGGAGATACTGACCTACAGACAGCAGCTGACACAAGATTCATATCAGATTTCTCCTTCTGCTCAGCCTGGGAGGGGAAGTTGCAAATTGGTTGACATGAGTTTCCTTCTGAGCTGAGCATTGCTGCAGATCAGGAAGTGCCGGACCAGGATTCAGGTATTTCAAGTATGTTGTCTGTCATCTCGCTGTGTTGTCTCTAAGGATATCAGTAACTTTCTCAGGGTCACTGAGATGTCATCACAGCCCATTAATTCTGCAAATGGGCTCATCTCCCTCAGTGTACTAAAGGCCAGAAACTCCAGAGGCAGCTTCTCCTCCTGGAAGTGGAGAAGGCACAGACAGCGAGACTGGCATGGGAATGTGCTGGAGGCATTTGCAGATATTTACGCTCTTGTCCCTCAAAACAGCTTGAAAAACAGCCTTCTTTAATCTTTAGCAGAGAGCAAACTGGGTGAGGACTTCACAGGGAAATGCAAAATACTGAAGGATATCAGGGAAACATTGATACATTTGACCTCAGGTCAAACAGAAGAGAGAAAGAATGAGGTACAGATAAGAAAGCTGCAGGTAGGAGGGAGTAAGGGGAAAGCAGAGGGCCAGGGGAAACAAACAGGAGAAATACTCTCTTTGTTCTTGAGCTTTAGTTTCTATGTGCCTGATTGAACTTTTCTGTGAAGGTTGTTGTGTGTGGTTTAGATTTGGGTGGAGTTTGGTGTGTTTTTGTTTGTTTCAAGGAATAAAGTCACTTCTGTAAAGCGGCTGGTGAAGAGAGGAGGTTTTTTGAGTATACCTAATACTTATTTGAATAGGGGGAATTCCTTGAATTTACATACAATCAACAGCACCTTAAGTAAAGCTGCTGCGGCTTACAGCAATTTAGCGTAATTTCACTAGAAAAATGGCCAATCAGCTCCTTCAGATCCTTTGACATCTGTGCACAGGATGTTTTAAAAATGTTACTTTTTGTCAGTCAAAATACTTTCAATTCTGAGATTATCCCGCCTGCCACTCAGTGAATTTCCCTGCCCTATTGGCAGCATGATATCTATTAAATTTTAATCAAAGGAATAGAAAGACTCAAAAAAGAGTTTCATTAGAAGAATTAATGAATAATCAGGTTGAGTCTTTGATTTTCCTCCCCAGTACAGCGAAAGAATTAGTTATCACAAAATCTACCTGCAAGAATCTTTGTCAAATCTTGACGTCTTTTTGGGTGGCTGTAGGGTCAGCAGCTGGAAGTGGCATCGATACAGCCCTGGGTGACGCAGTAGGGCTGGGCCAGGGATGGGTTTGGCAGCAGCCACAGGTAGGAATGAGCTTGTTAAAAGGTGATGATTCTGTTCCCACTGAGGGCTGGGCAGGACCTGGGAGTTGCCCTCTCAGCAGACACAAGGTGCTGGCGGCAGGAACATTGTCCTCATTGCTTCTGAGAAAGATTCTGCTGCCTTCCTCAGAGCTTATGCTACCATTTTAACCTCTAATTTGAGAAAAAATCCACGATCCACCCATTGCCCCTGCCAGCCATGCTTTCCACAAGTGTGTCATTGATCACCCTCACCATGCTCAACTAACTGGCTCAGGGCAGAAAGCACTGGGCAAAAATTCCTCATAATTGGGTTTGCAACAGTGCAGTGAGGGAACTCTAATGGTCCCTCCTGGCCTTTTGTTTGTGATTCTTTGAACATTCACCCCTGTGGTCATGGGCAAACACGTCTGGAAGAGACAGGGCTGGAAAGCAGGAGATCGTCCATCCCATTCAGCTCACAGACCATTAGGTCAGCCTTGTCTCACTGTCTGTTTACATACTGGTAGAATCATATTTAATCTATTTTTTGGACTGGGAAGAGAAAGTCCTGCTGGAGTCTTTCATCAGTTTATTTGTCCTTTTAGCTTTGTCCAGCTCTTTATGCTCAAGCCTATTAGGTGATTCTGGTGAACAAAATTCCAGGGAAGCTGAAATCCTTGTCTTAGAAAACTGTCTTTCTCTTGCTCTTTTTCCATTTTCAACAGCAATTAAAGGAAAAAATGTCCCCTTATTACATCCCATCACCTGCTGAATCATGACTCGATATCCTGACTTACTGTGGGAGGCTTTAAAAAAATACTAAACTCATTATTCCCTGACCCAGTGATTTATATTGTGATCCTTTGTGGGAAGATAACACACCAAGGTCGCAAAGTGGGCGAATGAAGTCAAGAGCACGTTGTAATAAATTGAGCAAATGGTACCCTAAATGACAGAAAACTGCAGGCAGGAAGAAGGGAAATATCAGGGCTGTGTGAAATGTGCCAATTTAGGTTTTCATGATTTTGACAGATCAAAATCCATGAGCTTTTATTTGAGGTGGCTTTCTCAGAGATCTCACTGAAGCCATAGCATCAGACAGAGCCCAGGACACCATGCACAGCTAAAAAGAGAAGAGAAATGTCTGGTGGTCTTGCCAGCTGCATCTATTTACTGCTGAGACTCACCAAACATTTTCAGCAAGTCCTGAGATGCTCTTGCCTGCACTTTCTGGAGCAGAATAACTTTCAATGGGTCTTTCTTCCAAAGGCTTCAGGTCACAGGCAGAGTCTCATCCATCTAAAGGCACCTGCCTCAGACTGATCATTCCCTCAAGCACGGCTTTTCTATCTACCACACATTCAGCAACACAGTTTTTGGCAATCTTCCTCCAAGTTCTGCCCATGGTGGGTACCAGTGAAGATCAGAGACAGGCAGTCTTTGAGGAAAATAAATAGTCCAGCATTAATGTCCTTCTTTAACGTGTTCAGAGGGTGTGGACCTGGTGTACTTTGCAAACTGGAAACTCTTCAGCATTCTTGTGGTATAACGGTGAGTAACCAAAATGCCTGGAGGTTCTCCACACACTGTGTGTGCCAAAGGACCCTCAAAGAGGCAATTTACTCTTTCATAGCAGCAGTCTGGCTTCAGTCACAGCCAGCATTGGAAAAGGAAAGTTATTCTGAGGAATGAAACACATTTTCCCAGAGCTTAGGAGTGCCCATCTTTACTGCCTTTCACACAAGCCAGGCTGATGTGACTTCAAAGACCTAAAAAAATGCCCTGAGGTGCAATGCATTAATCAGGTGTTTCACAGGATAAGTCTCTTCTCTCAACTCTTTGGAGTTTTCCTGGCATGAGATAATAATAGAACAAACCCTATCTTGCCTATGCATGTTCAGTTAAGATCAGCTAAATTAATTTCTCTTAGTTAAGATGGTTATTACTTTGCCAGTTGCCTCTGGATTTTTACATCCTGTAAACCCCAACTGCAACACATAGCGCAGTTCTGTGCACACAAAGAAACATCAGCTGAAGTTTGCTGCTTAAAATACGTAGGAAACCTCTGTGGAAATAGGTCTCACATTTTTCCACAACAGTTTCTCCAACCTTACTTCTGGTAAATCTTCAGGGAAATATTTGTCTTCATTTTCAGCTTCTTTAAAAGGAAAGTTTTAGCTGTTTCCACTTTCATTCATTCTTAGTTAATCTAGTGGTAAGTGAAATAGCCAAGTTCATGCTCAGGCTGAGACCAATCCAGGGAAGCACTTAACAGTGTGAAATGTCCTACTGACTTCCAGAGGGACTGGATGCTTCAGCTTGTGCATGCACTTAAGTGCATTGCTGCTGAGGAGTTTCTGATCTCTAAATCCAAAAATGTGACCACAGAATGTATTCCAGGTGGGTGCCCACTTTGCTCCTGAGGAAGCAGGACAAAGGAAAGTGGTGCATCATCTCAGGGGGTTGTGGACACTGAGCTGCAGAGGTACAGATGCCAACAGAGGGGCTCTGAGAGGTGACTGCCATGGATGCATCCCTGACATCTGGAAATGCCAGTGCCCTGCTCTGTCCCGCCTCTCCACAGGACACTGCAGCAGAGAGAGCAGAGCAGAGGCTTAGGAGTGCAAAGTCCTGAATATCTGCACAAAGCCAGCGTCACCAGAGGACTGAGGTAATACACAGATCATGAGGTGCGCACACGCAGCCTCTTCCCATCACCTTCCTCTGGAGACGGGTGAGACAGCACCAACCCTGGGTATGGCAGAAAGCTCTGCAGGTTTCTGCAAAGGTGGGAGGCTGCCAGAGCCCCTTGGCAGTGCCAGAGTCAGCACAGGGAGCTGTGATGGTTGGAGGCTGCCACACAGACCCGCCTGGCTTCCCTGTGGCTCGCGAGGTACAGTGCACTTCTGTTACATAACCAAAGTTTTTTATGCAACTGCTCCTCCAGCGCTGCCCTGTGAGATCCGATTATTATGGAGGATGAAAAACATTGTTATTTTTAACAGCTGGATCAAGGCTCAATGGGCTTAAAAGGATATTCAGAAGCAGCTGTTTCCGTAAGGCTTTCAAGTCGGTGACCACTGCAAAAACTGTTTGCCTCTGTTTTGGAGACTGCTTTTCCATGGCATTTGTGTTGCCTTGCAGCTGTAAATGAAAGGTTGATTCGTTTTTCCATAAACATTGTCAACTACTTGTTGCTGTTCATCCAGGCATTGGAACAACAGATTTCCAAAAGGTTCCTTTCCATGAGATCAGGAAACATAATACCAGTGCTTCTGGAAGGTAATGTCTCAGACCATAACCTACTGTTCACATAGGACATCTCTCTCCCAAAGCCCTTACTGGAAATAATTCGTACATTGTGCTATGTTAGAATCATTTATCCAACACTCAAATCATTCTTGATTTCCAAGGGCTGGAAGTACTGCTATATTAAAAGAAGAGAGAGAGTGAGACTATTCCAACTGTGGCATACCTGATGCTCATCTCCATGCTTAGGCAGTGATAAACATACTGCAAGCCATTACAGAGCACAGTTTGAGCAGAAGGTGTCTGGGCTTTTGAGGAAAGATAAAAGGGGGAAAGTGGTTTGCTCCCCTCATCCACAAGCAAAAGCAGAATTTTTATCATAGTTTAGTTATTTAACTTCCTGTCTTTCCTGAAAAAAACAAAACAACCTGAACCTGGCAGGTAAACTTTTATTTTTGTTCAGATGCAGATGCACAAAACTCAAACCTCAATCTTCCTAAAATTTTTAGAGCTGAGATAGCAGTTTGTTGCACTCCAAGGGCAGGTGTAGGTTCTGGCTGAGATCTCCCACTCCTTGTATGTCCACAGTGTTGGAGGAGAATGGACTGTCTTTCTTCCCTGGTTCTAGATCTGAGGGAGCAGGGCAGAAAGGATCTTATTTTTGAGATCAGTCATTTTAAGCATTCTAAATCTCAAATTATTCGAATTTATTATGCAGATTATTTATAGCTTTACAGGCTGAAGTTCCATTGATTTTCTGTGCCTTCACAGGCCAGCAGAAGGTGTCTGACAAGTACTGGACAGTCAGAGCATGCTGTGGGTCTTTATGGTTCACTGAGCATTTGGAAGTTGTTCCAGCTGTGTTTCTGTAAAAGGTTCTTCTGCAACCTGAACCAACAAAAATTTGAATAACTGGAGTAAGCAAAGTCTAAGTTCTCTTATTGTCAGTGACAAGGAAACATATTTTTCATCAGAGGATGATTTCTTCCATGTAAAACACTTATTTCAGGATGGGGCAGCTAATCAGAGATTGATTTATTGTAGTGACCATATCCAGTTGGCAAAGACTAGATACAAACTTAATTCTCAATAGCTCAAGAAAATTAAAAGCAACCTTACCTGGAAAATGAAAAGAAGCTCTCAAGGGTTTTAAACAAGTAGAAAAATGCATAAAAATCAAATTTTGTCCTGTACTGCATGTTGTATTAGACTGAAATGCAGTGCACTAGGTGAGCTGAAAGGTGATCAAGAAACAAAGCACGACTCCTTGGCAGGATTAACTTGATGTTGATCACACAGCTCTGTTAGTCAGGGTGTGCAGCACTGTGATAGGAAGACTAAAAGTGGTGCAAATGGAAGAAGGCTGGGTGTGGAGGCATCAGCAGGAGCATAGAGCAGGGACAGGGCTCTTGGAATGTTTAGGGCACAGAGCAGCCAGCAAGACCTCAGCACATTTGCCTCCAGCTTCACGACACACCCAGACCCGGAGATAAAGAATGGTGGTGGCATGATGATTCACAGAGGTGGGACAGAATGGAGACACTGATCACAGTCAGACTCAAAAGAACACAAAAATGTATACTGAAAACCTAGACACACTGAAAGAATTCTGGCAGACCCAAGAAAGCCTTAACAAATGATGTTATAGACCTTGGATCTAACAGATCAACAGAAGTGTTGCCGTAGCCAGCTTCCAGGCTGGTATTGGTCACCACAAACACACTGCTGCTCATGAGCATGGGACTGGGACCATGAACCAGCTAAAATATCTTTTCTTTCAGTTTGAATTTTAAGAAAAATCACCTTTCCCTATTGTGAGGTCATGAAGGCCAGGACTGTATGTGGCATGAATACTTCCAGCACTTGTTGATAAAATGTCGTGACAGTATTCCTGTGTATGCAGAATGCATGAGAGTTGTCAATGCAGAGCAGGAAGTATTTCTTCTTCAAGGAAGCATGATGCTCACTCTGTGCTCTGTTTCCGTGATCTCAGAAATATCAGTTTGCTGTGGTTTAACCACAGCTGGCAGCTTGGCCCCACACAGCCTGCCCTGGTGGGAAGGGGGAGAGAATCACAAGGGTAAATGTGACAGAGCTCGTGGGTTGAAATAAAGACAGTTTAACAGGTAAAGCAAAGCTGTGCACGCAGGCAAAGAAATGCAGGAATTCACTCAGTACTGCCCATGGCAGGCAGGTGTTTTTCCATCTCCAGAACAGCAGGGCTCCATTGCGTGGAACTGAGACTTGGGGAGACAAATGCCATCCCTCTGAACATCCCTCCTTGCTGCTTTTTCCCCAGCTTTATACACTAAGCATGATGATATGCTGTGAGCCATCCCTTGGGCCAGTTGGACTCAGCTGTCCTGGCTCTGTCCCCTGCCAGCCCCTCATGCACCCCCAGCCTCATCGCTGCTGGGGTGGGATGGGGTGAAGAGTAGGACAGGCCTTGGTTCTGTCTGAGCACTGCTTAGCAGCAAGAAGACTTTTTGTCTTATCTCAGAAATAAATAAAGATATAATGCCTGGAAATGACTGATGCAAGCTGTTATTAAGGGAGATATATTCATACATTTCAGCAGAGTTAGATGATGATGAAGTTGAAACTAATTCAATCTTGTAATCGCAGATAGCTATTGTTTCAGGAACAGCATCATCTAAAAGATCTGGTCTGTATCATCTTGATGTTTACAAATAAACATTGAAGTGGAAATTAAACTCTGGCTAAAATGAAATTAGAGGAAGTCACCTCCTGTGGTGCAGTGAACACACAGTGCTGATCATCAGCAAATGATTTCTACTTTGGTAGCTTTGCACAAATAAGTAGTTCCAAAATAGCACTGAGCCTTAGTTGTACATTGCAGATCATTACATTGTACAATATTGTGTTCTTCAAGCTGCAAACAAAACTGACTCACATGCCTAAAATAGTAAAATTATTCTTAAAGCAATGACATTTCATTCAGGAGTTATCAAAGCATGTTTTTAATCCAAATGTTACACCCCATCTTACTGTTTGCCATTGTGGAATGTGGAGATGATACTATGAAAAATGCTGGTATCTGGAATAATTTTTTTATTCAGCAGCATTGTGTGCCTAGACTCCTCTAGACTTTCTATTCTAATTTCTATTTCTAATTGCTCTAGCCTGCAAATTTATTTGCTTGCCAAAAGGGTCACTGTGGTAGAATCTGATGCATAATATTTTAATGGTTTCAAAAGTGACACCAGTTAACACCAGTTGAAGACCCATTCTTGGATAGGCTCTGTTTGATAAAAGCTTCCACATCCCTAATATCTTTCACATTTGAACCAAAAATAAGTATCCAAAGGGGGAAAAAAAAAAGTGTCTGTATATTTGGTGAGGTCCCAGAGAACGGGAGCCAGAGCGACAGACTGTGAGGTACCTCACTTCTATCCTTCATGAGTTCTGTGGCAATGCAAGAATCACAATTTCTGAAGGATTTATTGTGGTGGGAATGCCCTCACCGTGTACTGAGGGTTATCTCAACTTTCACAAGGCCTTCTGTTGTAGCTGCTTCTCCTGCTATTTATAGTTTAAATGCAGAGAAATATAAAATCAGATGCTGGCGTCCTCAAGTTCATCTTCTTTTGACCACAGTGTCCTTCAAAATTGCAAAGTCCAGTTGAATTGATTTCTGTGAGATCTCCTGTAGGGCTTAGAATAATTGTGAAACATTTTGGCTGAACCTCTCTGTGCTGCTCCCAGGGTGCAGAGCAAGTGAAAAACTGACTTACCCACATGGAAGGAGAGGTCCTAAGCAGAAGATGTTTAGATGAACTAAAACTAGTCACTTCTGCCCAACCTGATTTTTCTGGACTGCTCAGTGAAGATCCAGCTGCTATTGTGCAGACAGTTGAAGGTACAATTCCTTTTTTCCTAAAGCTGAGAGCCAAAACAAGGGAGAGGAATCAATATCCCAAAAGAATCTGCTTCTTCATACTGGCTATAAAGAGAGCCCAAGTTAACCATCTCAGATGAACATACCTGCAGTGGAAATTCCAGAAGGCAGCTCAGATAGATGACAGCTGTGGCATTATGGATTAGTGAACCTCCATTCCTGATTGTTTTGCCTTTGGAGGTGGAAGTTCGAGGAATAGTGCAGGACTGAATTCCCCCTGGACACTGTGCAGCTGATGAGGAGAGGAACTGCTTGCTTCAAACCCTTGATGTAACTTATCTAATGCAGAGAAAAATCAGGAAGAATAACCAGAGGAGTGGAGAGATAAAGGAGTTATCCCAAACAGTTTGTGGGCTCCTCTGCCAATGCACGGATGGTAGAATATGACCTATAGAATTATAAATGTGTTTAACTTCTGTGTTTGCTTAGCAGTGATGTGTTTGATGTTGTTGTCTTAAACTTTATGAAGAGTCAAGTGTTTCAGGCTGGTACAATAAAAAGTAAATTAAAAATAAACAGGTTTTGCCTATTGTGGCTGCTCATCCTGATGCTGTATCCTGGAAGAGCTGTGAGAAGCACAAGAATAGTCACCCCCAGTATGCATTTTAAATAAGAAAGCTGTCATATACCTATTTTTCATTTCATATTATACCCAACTCTGAAATACCATGTATAAGGGAGTCACAGAACTACCTACAAAACCTCAGGATTGTAGTTTGGTGACATAGACATAATTTATTTTTATTCTCCTTCATTGTGAAGCCTCAGGACATGACTAGTCATAAAATATGACTTCCCAAGAGAAGAAACTCAAGTGTACAACTATTCAGATTTGGTGTGTGAAGTGATTGCAGAATGCAATGCTTCAAGAATATTACAATGTAAAGAAGGTCAAGGTCAATGTCAGCAGATGTTAATGTCTTCTCCTATAAAAGGAACAGTTAGGCATCCCAGATGGCAAAGACCCTAAAAGGAAGAACTGCAAGAACAAGCAGTTGTCAGTGAGCATTATTTCACTAGGGGCAGAAATACTAACGAGATTGGAAAGTGGTTTGTCCTTTCTTGTGGAGCTGTATCCTGTATTCCAAGTGGTCTGTTAATATTTTCAAAATTTATGTTTGGTTTTTGTGAGGGCTGGGAACTCACTGGAAACTCAGACTTGCCATCATGAGCAATCAGCTGAAAGATAGTGCTTGGGAAAACTGGGAGAAAAAAAAATTGGGTCAATAGCAACATAAGGTTCCTCTTAGGCCTGATGGGAAGTTGCCTGGTCTGCATTCATTCCAACATCCTGCAATGACACAGATTATATCTGTCCCTAAGGATTTACCTTCATGGGTGCAGTTGTTTTCAAGGAATGACATATTCAAATGCCTTTGAGGATCTGGACTGTCCTGGACATTCAGCAATTTCCAAATGGCGTTGTGCATTCACGATATTTAAATGTCATTAGCATTCACACAAGTCACACCTTGTTCTTCGGGGTTATGCAGGAAGATTTTAGAGACTGCCATCCAACACTTTCAGCTTCAGGTCTGGTTAAAGTCAAGTGGTGTAAATGACACCTTTTGTTGGGGTTCAGTCAGAAGAGCTAATGTGATCACTGTTAGCTTGGGTTGAGGCAGAGCATCAAGGTGCCACTCTGAATGCAAAATCCGCGGTGAGGGTGCCAGAGGTACCCCGAGGGGCTGACCTTGGCACCTGCTGGCTTTGTTTGGCTGAGCACACGGGAGAGGGAGGGAAGAACCATCACAAAACTGGCAGAGAGTGCAACACAGAGTGGGGAAGCTCTCCCGGGGTGGGGGAGAGGGAGCAGAGAGGCTGAGCAGTTCCAGGGTATGAAGTTCAGTGGGAAGGTCGGCTCCAATTTCTGTAACAAGAAAACTCCCTCTGTTGATTCCTGCTCTGTTCAGGGTACCAGCAGCATGCCAATATATTTAGGTTGTCTCTTTAGGCTCTGTGCTTAACCAGTAAACAGTGGAAGCTTCCTCCAGGACAAATTTCAGAGCAGGGACTTAACAGAGCTGCACTGGTGACTTCCCTTAGTTTTTAATCTGGGAAAAACCTCGGGCTACTATTTTCAGGCTCCCACTGTTCCCAGCTTAGCATAACTCCATTTCCTGCATCATGAAAGCTGAAGTGGTGATATTTCTCTCTCTTGGAGCTGTGTCTACTTTATTAATGTTTTGGAGGTGCAGGTACTATGGTAACGAGCACTACAGTCAGTGCCTAAAGAGGAATTTACATCGCCAGAGATGCTGTCTTTGAACAGCTTGACACATCTGCTCATGAACAGCAATCTGATTCTGTGTCAGCCCACAGGAAAACTCAGCTGAGCTGCAGCTGGATTAGACAATGCGACTGTGTAGGGATTTCAGAGGTAATCTAAGGCAGAGCCATGTAAAATGCAAGTGAGAATGAGAAAATACCCAGAGGTTTTAGGAGGCAGCAATATTTATCAGGAGCCTGAAGTTATCTATTCTAAGCAAAGCACCAGGAAAAGCAAAACTTGTGTATAACACATGAGCAGCAATAAAGGCTCACTCCAAACTGAGAGGATTAATGCTCTCCTAATCCTGTCACTCTTCAAGGAATTTTGAAATATCGGCAACTTCTGGTAATCGAATTTTCCCAAGAAACAAAAAACCAACCAAACAAAACAATCAAACTCTGCCTAGTTTCAGACAACATTAAGTATGCCAGGAAGAAATCACAAAATCAAATTGAACTTTGGAATAAGCTGTCTGAAGCTTGCAGGTCTGCCTTGAGTCGACTGTAATTGCTGAAATCTCTTTGCCACATATAGCCATAAAACTTCACATTGTTTTCTTTTTTTAGTAAGTTCCACTGACTTTAATTCATGTGTTTTCTAGAAGAAAATGAAAGATTTCAAAGCTACGACAAAATATTCTTTGATACAACTCCAGTAAAGAGAGCAAAAAAATGGAGACAATGAAAAAAAAGAGAAGAAAACCATAGTAACTGAAAAGAAATAAAAAGCAAATATATTGAAAGAATAAGATAGGCAAATAAAATTTTTTTAAAAAGAGGAAAAGAAACGGAGGGAGGATAAAAATGTATTTTCAAAATTAAAAGATCCAGAAAAGCAATTTACGAAACACATTAAAGCTAGAAGCAGAAAACATGCTCTATCACTTGGCAAAAAGAATAGGTACTCTAAGCTAGTGTTTTGCTGCAGTTAGGAAAAAAATACTAGGAAAGTATGAATAAAAAGAGATCCATCATTTGATTTTTATATTAAAAAGCCTGATGTAAAAATACAGAGGGAAAAATTCTTATTTCAAATATTTTCACTAAAGAGATCAATTTCACAGAGAAGCAACTGTTCACATATGGAGAATTCAAAATATAGAGATTGGTGCTAGCAAAAATAAATAGAACCAGAAAATGAAACTGAGATAGAAAAAGAAGCAGAACCACATGGTTAACTTTTTCATCCAGATATTCTCAGTGGTGATGTATAGACAATATGGTAATGTGGCTTTTATTGCAGTCCCAGTGGATCAGAGCTCTGTGCAGGGAGGAGGATGTTGCGGAATGCTCAGCTGGTGTGCCACCTGCACAGCCCCTCCGGTGGAACAGACGGAGTTGGAGGAATTCTGATCATTCAACTGGGAAGGGGCTATATGTTTGAGTTTTTTTAAAGTATTGCCAAATCCCAGTTTGGATAATTGCAAGGAGTGAAATGTAAATAACAAGCAAAAGTGTAACAGTGAGAAATTCTCATTTTGAATAGTGAAAGAGGATCGTAGGAAAACCCCTATTAAGCTCTTAATATGTGATCAGGAGTCACTGGCATTAAAGATAATTTCTCAACTACACTTAAATTTATCAGATCACAGTATTTTTAAACCATATAATTATTTTACTGACTTCCTCCACATTGTAAAAATGTATCAATCCAGTGAGCAGTAGAATTTAAATATTTAGAATGTAAAGTGATCTAATGGGCTTACCCTCTATCAAGAGCTGTATTTAGAGATAGAAAGATTAGGAATTGATACAAAACATTATTGAGATGGATGGAATGGGCTGGCACCACTTTAGGATGCACAGGACACATCATCTGAGGTTCCTGGCTACTTGCAGTCAGTCATGGACCTACCCTGTGTTCCTTCTCTAGGCAACAGGAAGTAAGCAGCATTTTCTCAAGGCAGATCAGCAGCCTGAAGATCTCAGCTGCCCTCTGGAGATACCTGTCCTTTTCCATTCACCAGAGGGGTAGTTTGGAACAACAACAGGAACAAAAGCGTGGATGGATAAATCTGAGCTTTGAGCAAGAGGAGGCAAGCTCCTCCATGTGATTGCTGCAGAGTCTGTGTGGTCCCTGAATGTTGGATCATGACAAATGGGAAGCCTGACATATTTAGAATGAGTTGGCAATCAACTTTTGTGTGTATAACTTTTTACTAGCCATGTAGCCATAGGAGTGCTCAAGATAAATAATGACATATTTGTAGGTGCAGTGCCGTGGGGGACTCGGAATTGACCTAAGGGCAACTTCTAATTGGGATGAACCTATTCCTCCTTTGTCTGGAAACAAGGGCTCTGTTTTTCTTCTCTGAGGCCCTCACACTCTTATGTTCTGTAGTTAAACAATAGCCCTTACTGTTGAGGGGTTTACTATGTCATAATTTGGCCGTGGTATAAACTGGAATGCATAATCCACTACAGTCGGTTGTTTCATTCCACAGTGCCAAAACAAAGCTTGGATTGTGGTCAGGCTAAAGACTCAGACCTGGATATGTTCTCAGACCTGAGTTACTCAGTGCCCATGCAGGCAAACAGGAGAAATACACTTAGCATTTTGCAAATCTGGGGCAGAGGAAAGGAGAGAAAGTTGACTTATTTTGTGTTCCCCTTGGTCATCCCTTTCTCTGTTTCTTTTGGTTTGTTTGTCTTTCCATATGTTTTAGCATAAGAGGATGCAGTGAATCAACTTCCCTTCCTAGGCCCTCAAAAGGGAACATGTTCTCCCTGACAAAGAAAACCAACTCAGTCTGGACATGTTCCAGGAAATTCCAATTAATGTTGAAGTTCCAATTAATGTCGGAATTCCAATTAACATTTCCAGATGGAGATAAGGGATCTGAATAAACATGTGAACATGTTGCTTTTCATTTCAATTCACAAGTAATCTTCTTAATAATGTTCATGAAGAAATTTTGGTGTGAGTGGAAGAGAGCGAGATAGTACCTGTTAGAAATAGGAAATTGGCTGCAGAATGGAGTGCAATGCTCTATTCAAAGTAGATCTCATTTTGCCAAAGCCATTTTTCATTTTTTCATATCCGTTCCTCCCTTTCACCACTCATTTATTCCCCGTGTTTCTAATGAAAAAATATGGCAATAGAGTCAAACCAACACATATGATTTTTCTTTTATGGTTTCAAAGACAAAACAGGAACATGTACATTTTCAAGTGACACTCTGCTGTGACTAAAAGATTTGTCATCTGCTGGGAGTGCTAATTAGAGGTAATTATCATTAAAATTTACCTGCCAATGTATTCTATCTTCCAAAAAAAACCATTAGATTTGTTTACTTTGGGAATCTCACAGCTCTGTGAATATAGAGACACTGGGAACGAGGGTAAGATGTGACAGCTCTCTGCTCAGGATGGCACTATCAGTAACACTTGCCTTTGTCACTTATCTTTGAACAGGACTGTGAAAATTCTAAAAGCCTTTCAGCAGCTCTCAAGAATGAAAATGGGAAGAAATCAGGGCTGAGAAAAACAAATTATCTGGATATCTGAGCAGAGAGAGTAGACCGTGTAGATTCCAGAGTGTGGCCAAATTACATCACTATTAACTGGGACAGAATCCCAGAAGCAGCAAAACCAACCAGAAAAAGTTCAGTAGATTCAAAGGGAAGAAAGTAGGTGGTCCCAAAACATGGTTTGCATTCATTGATATTTGAGCACAGGTATCTCTGTATGTTAAGAAGACTACAGCATCACTTCCAGCTCCTGCATTTTTTGATATTTCTCTGGACGAATTCAATCCCATGCCACGTTGGAAATCAGGCTTACGAAACACACTGAGACAAAATGTTCACAGCAAGGAAATAGCAAGGCTTTGTTTGCTGGAGACATAAACAAGCAAGGCTAAAACCACAGAAGCTGTACATTTTGTATAGCTTGCCATCATGGCACTGCATTTTTAGGTGCCTTCCACCTCTCCGTTAGACTCCAAGGCTGTCATTGTAGAGCAGGAAAATTCAAACATCCTAGAGTGGGATCCACAAGATCTATCTTGTAAAGCTGTGTCAGTTTTCAGAAGGATGTGGTCATGTGCGTCACAGCTCTCCAAATCAAGGTGTTTGTCTTGGGGTTTCAGGGAGGGACTCTCAGAAACCAACATTGCCAAGAATCTTACGCAATCTCTCCACACCTTTTTCCTAAAATACAGGAAAATGTGGAGTTCATCTCCCTTTATCCAATAGATCGCCCATGAGACTGAAAAACCAGCAGTCTAGTTGTACATTCCCTGTTCTACAAAAAACTGGAGAGATGAGAACCTGAATTGAGAGTGTTCCACTCTAGAAGCCAATCTGGACCCAGTCTCTCCTTTGCACCCCTGTCATGTTTATTCATCTACTCACTGGACTGTGGAGGTCATCCCTGGGCTGTGGTGACATTGCATACATTAGACATGAGATTCTTCTATCTTAGGGTGGATGTTTGAAAATCATGAGGGACCTAGACAGCCCAAGCTCCCATTAGTGTTAAAAGAAAACAGAGCAGTGGATCTTAGGTACCATGTCATCTTAAGGTGGGTGCATAAAACAGATTCTCCAAATCACCTCCTGAAAATGCCTATTTCTTCCAACTGACTGAGGATGACCCTAATGAGCTCTGATGGGTGTATTCATGTGGGTATATACAATACTTCTAAGGCATCACAGTTTTTACTGTAGACCCATAATTTCCAAAGAAAAATGTTCTCGAGAACTGACCTCAGACTCACAGAGAGTACAACTTTCTCAAGTGTTTTTTGTTCTCCCACACAAGAAGGTATTTTTGTAAGGAACTGATTACGTGAATCTGATAGTTTCTGAATAAATAGTTCACAGTTTGATATTTTGGAGACAGTTAATCTCACCAAGAGAACCCTTTATTGCTCGTTCACAATAGCATGTTGGGAGACTTTCCTATCCAAAGACTCAGTGCACTCTACACCATTTAATATATGTGTATCCTATGGAAGAAGAGAACAGTAATCATATTTTAATGGTAAAGTGTGTGAAACAGAAAATGGTTATAAGATTTAAACAGAGTCACAATGTCAGCAATGAGTGGGCAGAGATAGGCAGGCACTAGAACCCTCTGCCATTTATGAACCAAAACCTTATTCCTCATGTTGATCAAGGAGGTCAGGGGCTTTTATCATGGTAACTGATTTTTTTAAAATGCTTTTCAAGTCAGGAACAGAGAAGCAATTCCTTAGCCAACATTACTCTCTTTCTTTTCTGTTATGAAAAATCTACCCACATTCTTCAGAAGCAGGACATCTTGTCCAATAGTGTTTGAATCACCATGGAGTGCTTGGCAGCCATCAGCACTTTGGAAGCACCTCAGCTATGTACATTTGGGAACACTTTTCTCTTTCATGTACGTTCTTGTCATTTGATATATACTGGAATATCAAAAGATGTGAAATAACTCATCCAAAGATGATACTGCTACCTTTAATTTATCCTTTACAGAGTCCCAGAAGACCAACTTGAAGGCAAAATGTGGAGGTGTCAGGTTATTAAACCATATTGTCTTTTAAACTGTTTTTCCTCTCTTTTTCCATTTGCAAATCCTGTCATAAATGAGGTATTAAAAGCAATCAGTCTGGTTTCCTGAAGTTAATTATCCAGATGAAACTCCTTGAAGAACAGACAAGGTCAGACAGCAACAAGTGCAAGGGGAAGAGGAACTAAACGTGCTCAGAAAATGAGGATGTCTGTGTTTCTGAAGGCAAAAAAACCCTATGTCTTCAGTAAGAGAGGTGGGACATTGACCCCACAAATGCCTTCCCTGCCCTACACCCAGGTTATCTGCTGGGCTTTCTTGCCTGGAACCTCACTGTCCCTTGGGAAGGGGCACATGTAATAATCAAATTCCTCTATGCTCCTGCTTTACGTACCAAGCCTATTCGAAGTCATTTGATACATGCCATCAACTCTAATAGCCTGAGGAATCTATGTTTCATTGTCCTGTAAGTGCTCTTTGCCTTTTCTGCCTCCTTTTATGATGCTCCGTTCTAAAGCACCTCAAATAGTCTATGAATTAAGCAAACTCATCTTATTAGAAGAGTCTCCAGGGTGCCTTCAGTACTTCAGCTTCTAACTTCAGACCCTGGACACAATCAATGAATGAATCAATAATAATCAATGCACAGAGCATTTCAGCAGGATTAATGACTGGCTGGGAGGTGCTGATGGGCAGAAATTAAGTCAAGGGCCATTAATCCCAGCTGGTCATTTGCCTCCAGGCAGCGCTTTGTGCCAAGGTCATTACTGCTATTCTAAGAAAAAAATAAAAGGAAGCTGACGTGGGCACATGGATATTTTTAACCTGGGTTTTGCAGAGTCAGTGGCTCCGTGTGACTCTTTCTATTAAATGTGAAGGCCCTTCCAACAGACACTTCCATTGCATAAAGTGTCCCATGGCATTTTCTCCATTTAGTGAATCAGCAGGTGTTTTCAGCCACCCACAGGTTACATCGAGATGCCCTAGGGTTTATGGAGCCTGGCAGACCTGGGTCTCCTGCAGTGAGGATTTGCTCACTCCCTCTCCACACAGACACTCAGCTGTGGGTAGGATAACACTTCTGCATGGGCTGAATTCTAAGAATTGTGTCAGCCACATATTATGTCTGTTGGGCCCTCAGAAAATCCTGTCAGCTCAGGTCAGAGAGGGATCACAGAAGAAAAAGGACTTCCAAAGTTCTTCTTTGATAAGCCCCAGGATGTTCTTCTATCCACACAAACACAAACAGACAGGGTGACATTAGAGTTATAAACTTACAATCATAGAATGGTTTGGGTTGGAAGAGATTAAAAATCATTGAGTTCCAACCTTCCTGCCATGGGCAGGGACACCTTCCACTAGACCAGATTGCTCAAAAGCCCCACCCAACCTGGCCTTGAACATTTCCAGAGATGAAACTCTGATAAACCTATTTCAGTTCCTCACCACCCTTAAAGCAAAAAAATTCTTCTTAACTTCTGATCCAAACCTACCCTCTTTCAGTTCAAAGCCATTATTCCCTGATCTACCATTAAATAGCCTTGTTAGAAGTCCTTCTCCAGCTCTCTTGTAGCCCCTTCAGGTGCTGGAAAGCTCCAATAAAACATATATAACTTTTCCAAAGTATCCTAAAAGTTACCAACCCATGATTTATGGCACACGTACTGTGTCGACAAAAAAAATTAAGAGCAAACCTTAAGGTCAGGACTGTGCTTGTTGATCAGCTATACTCACTGCCAGGAGGTTCTCAGAGCCAGTTTGGCAAACCCACCTGCTGTACCCCAGAACACCTTATTCCTCAAAGCACAGAGTATTCCATTGTGTATCCTGAGTGGGTGCGTTCCTGAGGCTCAAAACCTGTGTCCTTCCCTCTGTTCTGGCAGACTGTGCAAATGGAGGTGTGGCATGACCAACAATGAGTGCACAATCCAAGGAAGGTTCCTTCCCATCAGGATGCAGCTGTTTCCTTCTGCAAGGCTCACAGAGTATGTGTGGCTCTATATTGCTTTTGGCTGGGAGCAGTGAGAAAGGAGCTGGGCAGTCCTAATCATGCTCAGTCATAAGGGCCAAGAGATTGCCTTGTATTATTGACTGCAAAAAGCACTGAGGTGCATTCACAGCACTGCTCAAAATTTCTCCCTGTTTCAGGTTTTTATGTCATTCAAAGAGGAAACTGATTAAATTGAAGTACCTGTCTGTTCTATGCAAAAGCAACATTCAGCTAATAATGCTGAAGTCTGAGCCTCCCCATGTGCTGCCTAACCCCACGGGTGGATTAATTTTCCTGTCAAAATACAAATATGAAAGCTCTAAAAAATGTTTTGAATGGACATGGATCTTTTGAAGGCAAAGACACTAGATGAAAATACCTGAGACAGCAGGTTCTACTTTCTGATAATTGGGCAAATTTACCAGAGGTGTTACTTGCTTTCCAGGAATTTTGGAAAACTTGTATCCCAGGGAATGCAGTCCACTAAAAATGAAAGAGAAGAGAGTATTTGGCTCAAGACACAATGTGAAAAGTCCCATGAGGGGAAGAATTTTTCTCTGTTTCATTTGGGCAGAAGAAGAAAAAAGCAGATGAAGCTTGTATTCAGTGCAAACATAATATCAGTAGCAGTAATCTACAGATTGGAATCCCTCCGTGTGCTGTGTGAATAGAAGTTACTTTCTATGTGTTATTTGTTGTAATCCATTTTTTGCTAAACAAAAAACACCTGGACAAACTGGTTCCTGTTCACTTTCTGTAGGCATTTCATGATTTACAGATATTGCCTACATCCCTCTTATGGTCTGTCATAGGATGGGTGTCAGAAAGAACTATATACGTGTGTATTTTTCTCCATAGCAAAGCTAATTTTCTGTTGAAACCTTCACAAGGCAAGCTGTGTGTTGCAAGGGAAGCTGATCAGGTGCTATTTTAATGCTTGAAAAAATTAATGGTTAGAAATGAAGCAGTTTTCTGCACAGTTTGTGTCATATTGTTTAATGAAACTAAGAGAAAAAAATGGCTCACTTAATGATGCAAAATGCTGAGGAAGTCACACAGAACGAGACAGAAATCTGGATACTATGGTCCGGAAAATGTAGCCTCTGTAGCTTCAAGAGAAGCAATGACAATCTAGTGTTGGCCTAATTATCTTCACTAGTAACTGAATCATTCCCTGCCTATGGCTACAGGCATGCTATAAGATGTTTCTGGTGCGATTTTGATGTCGGTGTTAACACCATTTAATTAGCAAATAGCTATCTCACCCCTTACAGGCCCATTTTTAGGTACAAAAGTATAACTCTGCAGTGTTTCCCTGGGTTTTCTCCCAGCTTCACCTGCAGGGTTTAAGCCCAAGGTGCATATATAGGCATATTCAATTAGATGTGCTGTTTTGGGGACTTTCTGGAGTGCCAGCTGCACTGCAGGTCCTGTCAGCTCACACAAACCCAGCCAGCAGCACCCTGTTTCAGAGGAAATTCAGTGTGTTTCCCAGGGATATGTGCCTGAAGTCAAAGAGAGAGACTGTGGAGAAGCTAAATGAGAAAGGAACTCCAAGAAAGTGGTGCAGGGGTGATTCTGCAGCTGCCTTTTGAGGAGTCCCAGTGGTGAATTCTGTGCCGGTGTTGTCACTAACCTCAGCTCTCCACTTGTGGCTGTGCTGCCTGACTCCTTCCATGCCAGCTGCAATCATAGGCTGCTGAGCTGCTCCTGCCTCTCAAAGTCCTTCGGCTCAGGAAGATTTTGGTCCCTGGTGGGAGCAATGCCCATGCCCAAGTTCCCTTGTCACCGCTGGGGTCACTCCTGGGGTAGGGATGTCCTCACCACACCACAGAGGGTGAAGGAGAGGTGGTAAGGGGCCAAGCTGGACAGGATGGGAGCAGGGCTTGGCAGCAAGGAAGGGAAAGCTGAAACAGGCAGGTAGGAAGCAAAGTCTAGCAGCTCAAAATGCAGTTAAAACATCAGCCTGGAATGATTTCTTACCTCACAAATATTTGAAATTGCTTCCCATGAGGGCAGATATGAGATATCTTGTGTTGTTTCTGACGAGAGAGGAACTCTGTTCCTGGTTGAATAAACTGTGTTTGCTTAGAGAGAGAGAGAGAAAAGAGACTTTTAAAATCAAAGCTGTAATTAAATGTGCAGCAATTCTGAGAGTATTCATACTGGTAAATGTTATTGACGTTTCCTTTCTGCTTTCTCCAGCGGAAACAAATTATTAATACCCTATTGTTGCAATAATGAGCTCTTTATAGGCACAGAATTTTTATCCTTGTATTGCTTTAGCCCTGAATCAGTTCTCACAAGTAACAAACAGAGATAATTTTGTTTTAGCATGACTGACAATGACAGAAAGAGGAGCACAACATGGGAAGACCATGAAATGTGTGGCAAGGCTCCTCTGGAATCAAGGAACACAAGGCATCAGAGCCAATCACTGGAATGGGATGGTTTGGGTAAACTGTGGAAGCAGGAACTGAAAACCTGACCCAAACCACTAATCATATAGAAACCAGCTCTTAAAATCTTTCCTTTCCTGCTCCAGGTGGTTGGTAAGACCACCAGTTTTTAACTAGGAGCTCCTGGCTCTGCTGCCTCTATGGTGCTTTGGTGTCTGAGCTGTTCTACAAACTACTGCTACACTTGTCCTATGAGCAATTACAGGCTCGCTTCCTCCTTTGCTTTAAGGTCATTTGGGGTTTCTTTTTTAATTTTCTACATACAGATACTTTCAACATTTAGTAAAAGACC
This sequence comes from Acanthiza pusilla, assembly GCA_036630365.1. NCBI lineage: Eukaryota > Metazoa > Chordata > Aves > Passeriformes > Acanthizidae > Acanthiza > Acanthiza pusilla. The sequence continues at coordinate 90,942,207 of JAXCHO010000034.1, read as the reverse complement.
CTGGAAATCTGGATAACTACTAAATTATACTGCTCAGCCTCTCTCCAGTTTACTGCTGATTAAATGTCCTTAGGATGCACTGGGACAATTATAATAATTGATGGGTTTTTAAAAAGAGCTGAGTCTAAAATACTTTTGTGCTGGAGCATGCCTCATTGTGGAGACAGAAAATGAAAGGAAATAATGTGATAATATTTTGTCATACAAGAATATAAAAAATAAAAATGTCTCAAATAAAAGACACAAAATTCAGCAGTTTGGTCTAAGCGGCATAAATCATACCGGTACTGAAATGACTTTTTTTTGTTTGTTTGTTTGTTGGGTTTTTTTTTGTTGTTGTTGTTTTGTTTTTTTGTTTTGGAAATGATTTCATTTTATGGACAAACATGACTTGTAGGGAAAATTAATGTCTTTTATTACACAGGATGATGCAGGTGGAAAAGAAATAGTCTCATAGGCATGCAGTCCTTTCTTTTCTTATAAAAATTCTAACATTCAGTGAAAGAAAGGTTATGCCAAAATCCAAACAGATTGTTTCCATTTTTTTGGAAACAAGACATTCAAAATCAGCCGAATTCTCCTTTAGCCCATTACCTTCATTGCTGCTTTGAAATTGAAAGAAGTTTTACCTGGAAATGAAAAGGGTTTTCAAATCCCAGCACATTAGGGATGCAAAAAATTCCAAACTCCACATTTGGATCAAAACAGAACCTTCTGCCTGCCCACCGACCTGCCTGCCAGCAGAGCATCCTCCCTGTGCTTGGATCCATTCATTAGGACGTTGACAATCGCAGTCAAATGACCCAACTAAATAAAATAAATAAAATACAGCCCAAGAGTGCCATTAACACAGCAGCTGTGCCCTCCTGGGGCCGATGGGCAGTGTGACAAATGTGTCCTGGCGCCACACACGCCCTGACACCTTCCCAGGTTGGTCACATCGCTGCCTCCTCCATTCTGCCCTGCAGCAGGGCTCTCCTCAGCTGCTGGGGAGCGTTTACACTTCCCTGTGAACACAGTCCCCAAATATTTATCTACACAGTCAGAGAAGAAGGCAAGCAAATAAAAAAGAGGCTGGGAGTGTTTCCATCTGCTCTGCCCCGCAGCACTGAGCATCCTGCACGCAGCACAGCTGAGACCTGCTGCTCCTGCTCCTCTCTGCTGGGAACAGCCTGCAAAGGGCTCCAAGCTGTTTAGGAGCTGCTACCCACACCACACAGAAACACAAAGTCCTTTGTGCCTAATTTACCTCTGTGCCTGGCCTTGAAGAAAAGTGGGATGTGGAGACTTTTGCACAAGGCTATGCACTGTTTTCTTTTGTCGTTTTCTCTATTGTGTTCAGGTTGGTTTGAGGTTTTTCTGGAACTCATTTCACTAGTGTGAAGTGCTCATTTGCACTATCTCTAATTAACAACCTCCTTAGAGAAAAAAAAAAAAAAAAAAGAAAAGAAGTTGGGATCTTTATTTCTCTGTGCACTGGAGATTTGCTGGACACACGTAGACTTCACTACTTGGCTGCTTCAAAGCTGCGTTTATTGAATTGACTCTTATTTCCTTTCTAGTCCAGGCTCCTTTAGGGCACCTTGGGAATAGCTGAAGCTCCAGAAGAGCACTCAGAGTTCCTTGCAAAGTGACTTGCTGGCCATGCTGCCCTGCACAGCCACTTCCAGAATGATCTTCCTGGTTTTCCAGGTCCTTGTCCCTTGGTTTTCTGATGCCATGGGAAGCACGAAATAACAGCACAAACTTGCCCTGGCTTGAAACCCTCTGGGTTGAAGGCAAATGGAAACCATCTTTGTCCATGATATCTTGGTTCCTTTGGATGGGCCATCTCCTACTTACTGTCTTTCTTCCCGTGTGCTTTGAAAATTTTCCCAAGATATGCCAGAAAATATCAGAAATAACTACCACCTTTAAAATTATGTATATTTTGGATATGAGCAATGCAATGTTCAAACTTTATCCCACAGCTTTTCCCCAGAAACAGATGACAAAATACTTTGTGCAAAAGACAGTCCCCCCAGCCACAGGGGATGCAGCAGATATTGTTTGACCAATCTGGGGGCTTAGAAAGGGAAGTGGCACATGTGGCAAAAAGGGAGGAGGAGAGACACAGAGGAAACACAGACTATTTCTGTGGAGAACAGGTAGGGACTGTGCTTGAAGGAAAAGCAGGTACATAGAAAAAAAAGAAATTATTGCACAATTTTTATGAAGGCATAATGGTCTGTTCAGGGAGGTCCACTTGAGACCCTCCTCTTAGTCTGCCATATGGTGATAATAAAAAGGAAGACAGATGCTACAGCTTTGGGTGCTAATATTTCTACTGCTGTATGGAAATATGCAGCTTCTTGTTCTCTGAGACAACTGGTGAGGATAGCAGTCAGGAGGATTTCCTGGAGCAGACCCACCACACTCATGGGCACAGCCAGAAAATTTCTCTATTCCCAGTCCAAGCTCCAAATCAGGAGGCTCTAGAGAGAACACAGGTGCATGAAATCCTCTCATCCATAACACATCAGAAATTTTAATGAGTAACCTAAGGTGCCTGCTAGGTGATAGAGAGAAAAATAGTGTAGATTATGCTTTGCTGGTAAAAAACCCTCACTTTTAATATGTTGGTTCTGTTTATTCTTACTTTAAAAGAATAAAACCTCAGGGATAATGGGGACTGCCTGCCTGTACAGAGTATTTTGTGCCTAATTAATTTTATGTGTGGACACAAGCTGCTTTATCCGCTAGATTAGGTGTCAGCTCTAATGTAACATTTCTTGCTTGTAGTTTGGGGCGCAGGACACCATTTTATTAGCCATTTTAGATTGCTTGTTTCATTTTTTTATACTTCAGTAAAACTTCTGGCATAGTTGCTGCTTTTCCTTCTCTCATAGTTGAACAGACAACAATGTAAAGTTTTCAAACAAAAACCCTGGAGGTTTTACTGAGCTCCCAAAGACAAACAAAAGCAATGAGCACAGTCAGACCTGTCAGCAGAAGTTGTTTTGTTACAATGATCACTCCTCCAGATAGAATTCTTGCTGCATGACAAACTCAAAAGCAGCATCTCTCAGAGACTGGCTCTGACTCCTCCAAGAAGAACCCTAGGAGGGCTGGAACAAGATGAATGGTTTGTACCTTGCCCCTAAAGGGAGACTGATGATACCTGGATGGGACCACAGAAGGCACTGCCAGCCAAAAATCTTCCTTCCTGCAGCCATCCTACAGTCTTTGTGCCAATTCCCTTGTGAGTATAGGCCAAACCCTGTCACTCACTGAAAGGACTGAATAGCTCAATAACAGCTTTTACTTAAACTCCAGTATGTGGAAAGAAATGTGCGTAAGGAAAACCTGATGGCCAGCATCACACAGAACAGGAGCAGAGGAGTCCAAAAAGTCTGGGACTGATGGGAGGCCAGAGGAGGGACACTTTGCATCCAAGCTCAGACACAATCCTCTCAGAGACACACTCAAACCACTCCACAAACTGATCAAGGAAAGAGCTTTGACATCAGTAGAGCTTAAGGGCTTGGGCTGAAACTGAGCTTCAAATGCTCATCTCTGAATTGAGGACGATGGGGTGGCTTAGGAAGCAATATGAGCTTGAACTTGATATACGACATGATACAGACTTAACCTAAGAAAAGCAGAAGAGCAGCAGAACTCCCACTGTATACAAATTACTGGCTCTATATATGCCAAAGTATGACCTCCAGCTAGGATATAATAACCAGCTTTCATGAGCAGCACTCATTATATTGTGTCCATTATAAAAGTGCAGCTACATGACAGTGCCATAGGCTATAATGTTCTCACTTAGAAGAATTTCAATTTTCTTCCAAGAGACAATGTCTCCCTTTTACAGGCTTATTTTGTGCCTCCTTTGCTCATTTTTATTTTATAGGGTGGGATGTGGGGTATATTTTTGCAGTTTTTTTCTCCTAAAGCAAGAAAGGAACTGCACACACAAAAAAAAATCTGTCTTGGTTTGGGAGGCACAGCAAGGCAAGGATTCAGCAAGTGTAAATCAGCAAGATGAACACCAGCTGAGGACTTCTGCCAGACAACTATAAATCTGCTGGATCAAAGTGTTTGTCAATGACCAAAAATATCTCACAGAAATGGCCTGGCTGGCCCTCTGTTGACACAACAGAAGATATTGCTAAATCTGCAAGACAACTTGGATTTGTTGTGTGATGATTTAAAAGAGGTTTCCTCAGTTATTCGCTCAGCTCTTCCTCCTTGGTACTAAGTGTGAGATAACTCAAGGAGCACAAGTGTCTGGCTAAGGAGTAGGAGAAACACCTGTGGTTTTGTGGATAAAATATGGAATGGCATAGGCAGATCCAGGCAGTGTGGCAGAATTTATCAGCTCTGAGTGCACTTCATCTGCTCCAACATGGCCAGGAAGCCACAAAGATACCTCCACATGCTCCTAGGCCTGTCTTAGGAGAATCTACACATCTCTGCCATAAAGTCCTGCTCAGCACCGTTTATTCAATGGTGTGGAGGTGGGGATAAGGGGGAGCAGATGCCGCTCATCTAATCCTGCAATACCTAAAACCACTGAGAACAGCATCTCCCCAGCACCCAGTTACTTCTTTTTAGCCATAGAGGAAGTGGAAAGCAACAAACCTCAATAGTTTTGATGTTTTCACAAAGACCCAAGACCTGACAGTCACCTTCCCTAAGGAGAGGCCAGTCTGGGTGAGTTCACAGCCTGGGTTTTCGGAGGTGTGGGGAAATGCATGGGAAAGTCACACAGGAATCTGCTCCCAGAGGGACAGGACGAGCAGGTTTCCACTCCAGGTGCAGGAGCTGTTATCTTTGGGCCCATGCAGGTACAAATATTCTGTGATATGGCATTCACTGAAGGCAAAGAACACTCCTGAGGTTTCTCTCTAGGATGCTAAAGTTTTCCATACAGCCAGGAAATATTGTCCAAGGCTGCCTTGAGGGCACATTCCTGCAAAACCCATGGCAGAGTTCACACCAATCCCTGCCCTTAATGTCACAGCAGGGAACCAGTACTTCTCAAAGCCTTGACAGGGATGGTAGCTGGGTTAAATCTGAGGAACAGACTGATTTCCCCAGACTAGCTCAGAGTAGAGGCACCTGCAGCCCCTGGCTTCTCTGTCGGGGTTTTGTGGGTCTGTGTGGGCTGGAGTTGACGTTCCCCAGAGCAGCCCTGTTGGTGCTGTGCTGTGTGTTTGTAGCTAGCACGGAGCTGATAACACACCAGGGCTTTGGCTGTTGCTGAGTAATGTTCCCACAGTATCAAATCTTTCTTTCAATTCCTCCCTCAAAGATCCATAGGCTGTTGTGGACAAGAGCCTGGGCAGGGACACAGCCAGAACAGCTGACCAAGATGGCCAGAAGGCTGTCTCATACCACAGGATGTCATATTCAACAATAAAATCTGATAAAAAGTGGCAGGAGAGTGCACGTGTCATTTACGTATTTCTCTTCCAAAGCAACCACTACACATGTTAAGATCTACTTCCCAGAAAGTAGCTGAACATCACCTGCTGATGGGAAGCAGTGAATAATTTTATTTTTTTAAATGTCCTTTGCATCCATACATGGCCTTTGTTTTCTTTCATTACACTGTCTTTATCTTGACCAATGAGTTTTTCATTTTCTCACCCTGTCCTGCTGAGGAGGAGTGAGAGAGTAGTTGGGTGGGCACCTGACAGACAGCCAAGAGCAACCCACCACAGTGGATGACACAGAAGATGGTGTCAATCAATGGTGCCAACTTTACGCATGAAAAAAACCTGTAAAATGCAAAGTGAGGTGGGCAGTGTAAATGAACCCAGCAGAGAATAAAAAATCACCATGCAGGAAGAAGGAAAAACTAGGGAAGGCAGAATCACCCCTAACTCATCAGTAGGAAAGCCATGAATGGACAGTTTGTGGTCTCCTGGATCATTGCTGATTGGGGTGCTGCAAAATGGCACATTAATAGAGACATCACAGAGTTGTCTTCTCCTGGCCAGGATGTGAGCCCTTCTCTTTCTGCCTGGAGGTCCCACCAGCCTCCCCTGCCTGGCTCGTAGGACACAGCCCCAAATCAGATTTCTCTCTTCTGTCCCATGCCAGGAGCCCTTGCCAAAGTATCCCAGCAACAACCATACAAGCTCTGGAGAGTGATGGGAAGATCAGAGATATTATATCACACTCCCTGAGTAATTCCAGTCCTCTCTTTCAGCCCCACTTTCCAGCTAAATACTTTTTTGCTGGTCTCTACCTTTATTTAAAGCCCACTGTCACCAATGCAATTCAGTTTTTCTGAGTAGGCTCTCTGTGTGTCTGTGTGATTTGTACTAACAACCTCTGAACCTGCTGGCCAAAAATATTGATAGATGTCAGAGCTGTGGAGATCTAACACTTTATGAAAACCCTGTCAACTCTACCAGTGAGAAAATCTGGCATGAGGCTAACTTTGATGAGTAAATGCTTCAAAAATCTTTGCTGGGGCACTGCTGGGTTTTTATTTCATTCAAGTCATCTCCTTTTTTGCAGTACGTTTGGGTAGGATTTTTTTTTCCTATGGAGCTAAGAACTTGATTGTGCAAGTAACCCTGTGAAAACATTAGGGAACTTTCATTATGGCAACTTTGTGGAGGAAGGATACCCCAAAGACACCCCAAAGATGCCCCATACTCTCTGCAGGTGATGCCAGAGAGGTAGAGGTTTATATTAACATTTTTGGCTGTTCTACCCGGCCTCCTTCACACAGGAGCATTTTATTCCCAGACTAGGTGAGATGGCAGACCTTTAGCACATACCGCTAGGATTCATGGCTGATTCATGACACAAGATGAAATTGAAAACCATTGCCAAGTTTCCTGAGCTCTGCCTCCCCTACATTTCCCATGATGGTTGTTACAGCAGTGCCTGCCCTCGTAAAGGAGCATCAGATGGGGATTCACTAATAAGTTCAGGTGCCCAGGAAAGGTGTGGGAGGATGTGCTTGCTGCAGGTATCTCCTGTCTCCAGGGGGAAACACACCAAGTGTATTTTGGAAAAGGTTTTTCCATGCATTAATTAGAGCAGCACTGAGTCACCCATCTCATTACACTGCTGATAGAGATCAGCAAATACTTCCTCCACAAGATTTTGACATCTTCCGGGGGCTGCAGGTAACAGTACAAAGAGACATAAATACACCCCCTCTTCTAGCTGAGAGCTTGTGTGAGCTGTTTTCTGATGGATCGAGATGTTTGCCAGCATATTCTGCAGGAGTAAACAAGGAGGCTGGATCCTGAACAGATATTTGGGAGTTGTAGGGTTGAAACCCTCCCCATCTGGCCTGATAGCACAAGGATCTGAGTGTGATGGGATGTCTAATTGGCAATGTACAATTCCTGCAGGTTGTTTCAAGCCAATGGCAGGAGGAAAAAAAAAAAGGAGGAGAAAAAAAGGCCAAAACAAAAAAAGCCCTCAGAACTCTTTGAGGGATAGTGATTCTCCATATTTAAATTCTAGGAGAGGTGAAGTTGCAGTTCTGTGAGTCTCTGGTCTTACTGATGAAATGAACCACCCTAAATATTCCAGGCTGGCCAGAGGGTCAGAATGCTGCTCCTCACACCTTCTCTTGCCGCTGGAAGGGAAGGGGAGCAAAGGAAGGAGATTAACTGTCCCTTCTTCAATCCTAGTCTGCCTGCAGTTCCCTTAGCTGAAATGTTCCTGACAGATGTGATGTCCTCCTGTGACTGCTGGGAGATTGTAAAACAGCTTTTCCTGATGAAACATCAAACTGTCTTGAAAAAGCTGATGTTTTTCAATGGAACAAAAATTCATTTGACCACGTTCATCGGAAGTTTTTTAAACAACTCCACCAAAAAAGAAGCTGGAGTTGGTGATTTCATTTCTTCTACTTTTTAAAATTACATTTCTGTCATCTTAACTTATAGAATGTGTGATATGCTATTATGCAGAAACTGAGGACCATGTCATAGCTCATTTAAGATTTGGTTTAGTATTTTAGGCATCATGAAGTCGTCAGTGTTAAAAAAAGAGTATTTTCATAACGGGCAATAATGTGCCCTTGAGTCTCATAGGGCAGCATCCATGTGTGTGTCCCCCACCCTTTTTTTCTTCTTATAAGTCAAAGCACAAGCTAGACAGCCCAACTTACATTTCAGAGCATCACAAAACTCCCTTTGGCAGACAACTTATTCACACTGGAGAGAAAGCACTTTGCCAAGTTCGAAAATTAATTAAAAATGCCTAGTGTGACTCAAGAAATCACACACTGAACCCCTGTGATACATTTTTAATGAAAAAATACTCCTGAAATTCATTAAATGTTATAGATTTATACCTTCCAAATAATTCAAAGCAACATCTCCAGAACTACCAAAGATCTAATCTCCCAAGTTGAAAATTATGTGCAATAAGGCATCTGACATTCAGTAAATACTCCCAGATATTGTTCAAAAAAAAAGGGGGAACAAAAAATACTGGTAATTAGGAAGACTGAAGGGGAATATGTCATTTGATATAAATCAGAAATGACAGTTCACAAATAATTCAGTGCTTCCATTATTACACTTTAAGGGTTTTGTAGGGCGTACAGTGTTGCTTGCGACCAAATAGCTCCACCCCAAGTGCAGTTATTTGGGATAGAAGGTGTGGAGTTTCTGTATCAATTTGGTACGGGATGACAGCAGCTATTTAAAAGTAATGAAAGATCTGCGAAGTGACTTGTGCTCCAAATTGACTGTATTTTTGATGGGTGTCTTGAGACACCTTGGAGGGACCTGGGTTTTAAGGATTCACCATGCTCAGCACTCTCTCAAGTGTGTCTGATACAAGAAGTTGTGTACCCAGAATTACTAATGAAGCTTTGAAGATTTGGAACAGAAATGTGCATATTAATCCTTAAAAAGTGCTCCATTTCTAAGTCTACCATTGCTGCCTACTTCTTGAAAAACATCAATTTCTCATCCTAAAAATTTTGTCATTTTTTTTTATCATTCATGTTCTTTGAAAAAGCAAATTAAGCACTTAGATCCCAGTGTCATTGAGGGGTCAGATGTGTCTTTTAAGGCATCCCTTAAAAATTTGGATCCTGGTTTAGTCTGCACAGCCATGGAAGCAACGAACATCTACAGGAATGAATTTGGCTCCTCCCACTGAAATCCAGGGGCATTCCTTCCACGAAACCCTGCTGCTCAGCACATGGAAAGGACACATAAATGAGACTTTGCCATAGGAGAAGACGAACATTTGTAAAGTGAAGCCAAGATGCTGATATTTTAGAGTCACATGCTGGCTGTGGATGACTTACTGGCATCACACTCAGGATAATAATGGTCTCTGGTCAAACAGGGTCTTGCAGCGTCTACACATTCCTGGGCAAAGCAGAGCAACAAGAAGGGGCTTGGACATATTGTTTCCTTAGACAAATGTGATACAGCCAGCTGTCCTATTTTTGCTGCCTATGCACTTTTATCCATCACCCTTACACTCCAGTTAAAAACTGACGATCCAGTAAAAAATCCAGAATTCTTGGGAATATACTTGTCCACATGTGTGATGCTCCATTTCCTTTCATGTCTATTCTTCTTCTGTTTAAAATATTAAAAATATCCAATTGAAGCCATATCTTAAAGATAACTTCATGTTCATCATTGCTCTTGTTAAGGAAGTCTGAGGTTTGAATTGATTTTAAGTTCTTCTGTGTAAAAGATGACCCATTTGGCATTTAAATTAAAGTGAAATTTTTTATGAGCCATTATGAGTCACGGGGCTGAGATAGTGGGAAACAAATACATATACACAGTGGCTTGTGGCATGTGACATGTCAGGCTGGTGGAACATCCTGACCTCACTGATGTAAGTGAGGCCACAGAATTTAAACCATGAAATGCCTAAGATGAAAATGAAAAAGAGAAAAGAGGGGAAAAAAAAAAAAGAAGATAAAAAAAAAAAGAAAAAGAAAAACCCCAAACACTTCTCTTCTAAGAAGTGGGGGGAGAGGAAACTGTTACGTAAAATTTCACCTTTCACTGTAGCATATGCAGCCTGGCTGAAGATAGGAAGATAAGGCAACTGTGCACAGTGAGCATGAAGGGAAACATGTGCCACTTAGCTGGTGTGGTGTAAATCGAGGAATAAGGAGAGGTAAATGAAGGGGAGAGAAGGAAACAGAAATACCTTTCCCATACCTCTTTAAGCAACAATTTTTAAAATTTCTTTTGAATAACAATGTAAAAAACCATCACCCTAAATCATCCAAAATGAGGCAAAAGACCAAGGCTCAGCTTTTTCTGCAAGGAGATTAGAGAACTATCTCCAAGGAGGCAGAGCTATTGTTTTTGGCATCCCACAGAGTGTGAAGAAATTTCTCAGCACTGGCAGAGCACAAGCAAAGCCCAGCCCACCTGGTCTGAGAATCTGTCCCTGCTCCCCCTGAGGATCTGGACAATCTTCCCTCCAACTGCAATAAATCCCAGGCAGAGCTCAGCCTTCCCCCATGGCAAGCAGTGGGCACAGAAATTCCAAAGATCTCAGCTGGCTCTGCTGTGTGTTTATATCAGCTGGAGATCATTTCTCCATAGCTCATAAAGAAGCTTCCCGATCCAGAAATACTCAAGTTTGTAACTTCTTGAAACCCCCCCTCCTCCAGCTGAAATATGGCATTTTAAAAACCATTTCCTTTATCCGGAGACCTCTGTGGGTTTTGAAAACATGCCATGGGTTTAAAATATTTCTTTTAATGGTTATTTTTTTTTACTGAAACAAAAGTCAATTTTCACAAAACCACAAATGTCTGTGGTCACTCAGGCTTACTAATACTTTCCACAAATATCTCAGACAGTAGTTAAAAGAAAGGAATTTGTTTTAAATCCTGGCACCAGAAAACAACTGCTGGATTTTTTTTATATTTTTCATTAATTGTTTAGCAAAAAACAATGGATGCACTCTTTTGGAGTATTTCTTAAAGGTTCTATCAGCCTACCAAGTGATAATGGATTAATAATTGTGGAAAATTCAGTGCAAAATGACACTTAGACAAAATTTAATTAGCTCAGAAGGTCACCTCCTGGAGTCAGGTATTAGCTGAATACATTTTTTATGCTACCTGATCAGGACAATGAACGAATGCTTGTTGCTTTGCTGATAAACAAAAGTAATTTCTGGGATGAAAAAGCAAAGATCTCTGCATGGAAAGGTGTGGGCTGTGCAACAAAGGATGCTGGCACAGCCTGGCCCTGCTGGGCAGGTGGGAGCACAGTGAGCATCAGCCCAGGCACCGAGCAGTGCTGTGCTGCCAGAGGATGCTCCCACCAAGGTTTCACCTGAGAGCCCACGGGGAAGCCCACACGGCTTCTCCCTCACCCTGCCTGCCTTGGGGAGCAGGGAAAGCACTTCCCAAGAAAAGCAGGAGGACTTAATGCAGGTGATTGACTCTGGGCTGTAAATCCTGGGAATCCTGAAATGCTCCGTTGCATCAGCTTGAGCATTAGCCTGGAAATTCAAGTGATTTATGGCAGCTCCCTGCACATTGCAGGGACCAGGGTCTGAGGTTCCCTCTCCAAGGAAGCTGGGCTGAATGCAAAGCTGCTGGGGCTGCTGACTTGTTCAGAGCAGATGTTCATAATGCTCTCTCACAGCATTACCAACTCACAAGCTTTTCTTCACGCATCATGTGGTCTTCATGACATTTTTACTTTGTGTTATCCCTTCCTGGAAAACTGAGCTCTAAAAGCCTCTCTTGTTGAAACCAGCTGCCCTGGGTTACTGCAGGGAGAGCCCCTTGGAAAGAAGAACACATGATCTCTGCTCTGGGCAGATGTGAAGTCCCAAAGCTGTGCCTGTGGCCACCACAGCTGGACTGCATCTGCTCCACCAGGGCTCAGCACTGCTGTCTCCAGCACACCAAAAGGGATTCATCAGACAGGACAGAGTGAGGCTTGACTTGACCTTATAGCAACATCTTGGACAGACTGAGAGGGTGCTTTGCTTCAGAAATTTGTGGTTCCTGTTGAAGAAACTTGCTATTCCCTCCACTACAAGTGCAATCAATTTTCGTGCTTCTATTTCTAGCGGGCAGCTCCCCACTGTCAGCCCCGTGCTGCTGAGCAGAGCTGGCCACTCCGCAGGACCCGCGCTGCAAACTCAGCGCAGGAGCCAAGGCCTGGCTGGCCATGAAAATTGAATTGCTCCATCATGCCTGAAGCATGGAGGGGTCCCTCAAAGGCACAGTGTGCAGAGCAAGGTCTCTGCCTCTGGGAATCTCTGACTGCTACGTATTCATAAAGAATCTTTTTCCATTTTGAGTTTTTTTTTATTTTTCCTTTTTCCTTTAGTAAAAGAAAAAATACAGAGTAGCGTACACATTTCTGCAGTCTAAATCAAAGAACCACAGAAGAGCTGAGGCTGCAGGGGACTTCAGGAGGATATCCAGCCCAAACCCCTTGCTCAAGCAGGGCCCCCTAGAGCCAGTCCCTCAGGACCCTGTCCAGATGACTTTTGAATATCTCCAATGAGGGAAACTGCCCGATCTGCCTGGGTAATCTGTGTCAGCATTCAGTCAGCCTTGGAGTAAGGCTGGTGCTCAGAGGGAACCTGCTCTTTTCCAGTCTTTGCCCATTGCCTCTGGTCCTAGCACTGGACATCACAGAAAAGAGTCTGGCTCCATCTGATTTTCACCCTCCCTTCAGGTATTTATCTGCAGCGATAAGATCCTTTTGAGCCTTCTCTTCTCCAGGCTGAACAGTCCCAGCTCTCTCAGCCTTTCTGCATCTCAGAAATGCTGCATTGCCTTAGTCATTTTCCTGGCCCTTTGTTGGATTCTCTCAAATATGTCCATGTGTCTCTTGGCTTTGGCAGCCCAGCACTGGATACAACATTCCAGATGTGTCCCAACCAGTGTTGAGCAGAAAAGAAGGATCACCTCCCTCATCCTGCTGGCCTGATGAGGGCCAAGCCATCATTGTCCTCTCTGCTGCAAGTACACATTGCTGGCTCATGTTCAGCTTGGTGCCCACCAGGACTCCCCTGTAGTGCACAAATTATTTCCATCTGTGGTTTCCTTGCTGTTTTCCACCACGCATTGGTGCATGAGGTTGTTCCTTCCCAGGTACTGGAATATTTCCTTCCTTTTGTAGAACAACTGATCCCATATTTTACAAAGAAGTCCTTTAAGTGACCTTAAAATAGTGAAGAAACTCAAAAAGAGTCACAATGAAATGCCAAAGTATAGGAATAAGTGCAGCATCACTGAGGGCATCCCTGTTGGGGAACTGCATAGTGGGAGAGTGAGGAGCACAGAGGAAGAGCACAGAGAAATTTCCATTTCCCTGCCATACCTGGGTCCTGTCCAGTGTGCTGGGTTCAGGCTGCAGCCAGACCCCACACTCACAAGAAATAACACGAGATTGCTCCAGGACAAAAGATTTGAACACAGTGAAAGCTGCTGAGCACCCTTCCAGTGCTTGCTGGGATTTGCAGGGGGAGAGCTGCCCCCAGGCATGCAGCCAGCATGCCAAACTCCAGGATGGGCAGATGAAACAATCCAGGGAGAGCCATGAATTCTGTAGTGGCTATTTCCGCTTAGGAGAGTCCTCCTTGGAGCTGATTCTGGAGGAGTTGTGAGAGTACAACTTTCCGGACAGAAAAGGCATTGCCTTTCCAATAAAATATTTCACAGGTGGTCATCAGTTTAACATATTATCAATTCTGATGGCATTTTTAATGTGAGAAAAATTGAAACAAGTTTCAGCTTTCCTGTACTTATTCACCCTGTGTTGACAGATTAGATGAGTTTATATCATATTTTATTGTGCTGTGTATGTGTTAGAGCAATATTGCAGTAATCTGAGCTACCAACCCTTTGCTTTATCTTGTTTAAATCCTGTATCTTTGGGAGTAGAACTGTCATTTTAGTCCAGTCCAGAACATTTCCCATTAGTCTCAGTATATCCTCTGGGAATGTTAAATGGAATCAGGGGAGAGAGAGGGAAAAGAACACAGACCCAGTTATAAATATAGTACATTCCTTTTTCTTTAACTGTGAACTTTTACACAATAAATGAAATCTTCTGAGGGTGGTGTGGTTTATATTGGACACATATATTGTCAGTTAGAGGAACTCAGGAGTTTTCTGCAGGGAATTCCTCTGCTTTTATTAAGACTAAAAGGTATTCACTTATAACTCTGTTTAGTTGCCTGCTGTCTTGACATAACCTTTGAGAAGAGTGAGGGTTCCTCTTGCTTTCCAACAGCAAAGTATCCTCAGAGACCCTGCTACCACGTTTTCCTTCATCTCCAGAGGTGCACTGAAAATTGAGGATAAGAGCTTTCAGTGTCACGCTGTGCTACAAAGAAGTTGAAAGCTGAAGACTAATGATGCTGAGGGAGAACATCCTGTGTCTTGGTCCAGGGATCTGAAGGGCTAAAAAGATCTAAATCTCTTCCCTAAGGGGGCAAATTATGCCTGACCAATCTAGTGACGTATGATGGAGTGACTGCAATAATCAACAAGGGAAGACTGATTGATGTCATCTCCCTGGAGCTCTGTAAGGACTCTGACCTTACAGAATGTCATGTTTATCTCCAAACTGGAGACATGGATTGGAGGTGGATAAGGAATTGTCTGGATGGAGGCAGCCAGAGAGCTGTGGTCAGTGGCTCCTGGGTGCAGGTGGAGGCTGGTGATGAGTGATGTCCCTTTGGCTGTGTCTCAGGACAGTGCCCCTCCACACCCTCAGCAGTGACACTGATGGGGACATGGAGTGCACCCTCAGCTCATCTGCAGGTGACACCAAGCTGAGCAGGGCAGTTGGCACAACAGAAGGATGGGATGCCATCCAGAGGGACATGGACAAACTTGAGATGTGGGCCCACAAGAACTTCATGAATTTCAACAAGTCCTAGTGCAAAGTGCTGCACCTTTGTTGGGGCAATCCCAGACACGAGTACAGACTGGGAGGAGAATTCATTGAGAGCAGTCCTACAGAGAGGATTTGGGGTTCCTTTTGGATGAAAAGCTGGACATGACCTGGCAATGTGTGCTGGCAGTCCAGAAAGCCAGCCACATCCTGGGCTGCATCCAGAGCACTGTGGGCAGTGGGCCAAGGGAGGGGATTCTGCCCCTCTGCTCTGCTCTTTTGAGACCTTCCTCTGGACCTGCTCTTACAAGTCCTCAGCACAAAACATAGACCTGCTAGAGCATGTCCAGAGGAGGGCTGCAGCACCTCTCCTGTGAAGACAGGCTGAGGGAACTGGAGTTATTCAGCCTGGAGAAAAGAAGGATCAAGGGAGACATTATGGTAGCATTCCGGTATCTAAAGGAAGCTTATAAAACAGATGGAGAGAAACTCTTTACTTGGCCAGGTAGAGATACGACAAGGAAAAACAGTTTTAAACTTGAAAAGGGGAGATTTAGATTAGATGTTAGGATGAAATTGTTTACTGTCAGGCTGGTGAGACCGTGGATCAGATTGCCCAGAGAAGTGGGCATCTCTGGAAGCATGTAAGGCCAGGGTGGATGAGGCTCTGAGCAACCTGGTGTGGTGGACTGTGTCCCTGCCCTTGGCAAAGGGGCTGGAAGTAGCTGATCTTTAAGGTTCCTTCCAACCCAAACCATTCCATGATTGTAGCTGAGTAAGCAGATGAGGCTCACCAGGAAAGGCAGAGGGCTGAGGGATGCTGAGAGACATGAAGCAGCTGTAATTTCATCAGTTTTTCTCCAATCTGATAAATGCATTGCCTCAGTGGCTTTCTGTAAATGCTGTACCACTTGGTCTTCTGCAGAGACTATTGCCCAGAGCTCCCTGTTTCTGCATGCCCTTCAGAAAAGGCTACACTGAGAAATTATCTATTTTCCAGGAGACCTGCTGCTCAGGAAGGCTCTTTGCCATGCCCAGGTCTTCTTCTGCAGTATGATCCTTTCAGGTGAGTGTCTTCACTGGGAGCCAGGCAGACTAAAACTGCCTTCAGATGTCTCCTTTTTCCCCCAATGATGCAGGTGTAGAAGGAAGTAGGTTGCTCCCACCCACAACTCACAGGGGAAGAAAGAACAGGCTAAAAAATCTGAAGCTATAGATCAGACAAGAAGAACTGCAGTAGTTAAATGGATACCTCTGGTGACAGCCTAAGTGACCCACAGAGACAAGCCTCCAGAGGCAATTGCAGTGTCTGCTGTCACAAGTGAAACATCTGAGTCTTAAGATGTCTCTTGCATCAAACTCGGATCTCTGGTTCCTGCGTGGAGAGGTCAGCTGTGTTTGAAGCCACCAGAGAAGCTGCAGCAGCACACAGAGATCTGCACCAGGGGAGGCTGGGAACACTGAACAAGGAAAGAAGCAGCGATGGGGATTGTGCAGAAGATTGTGCAGAAGTTGATAAAGAGTGATGGGAAGTCAAAGTGAGAGGACAGAGAGAGGAGAACAGCAAACCAGGGCAAGAGACAAAAGGGCAGATTGAGAGAAAATGAGAGGAGACTGAAAGAAGATAGAAACTGGGGCAGGAGAGGGGGTAGGGAAATTCATGGGAAAAAGAGTATGAAAGAGTGCTGCATAAAAAGAAGATGAAAAAAGCAGAACACAGTGAACCAGAGAGGAAAACAAGCAAGACTTTCAGAACAGCAAATATTTCCATAGAAATAAGATGTAATTGGAGAGAAGTATGGACCCTTGCATCTCCCCAGGTTGAATTAATACAAAGATATGCTCTCCCCAGCAGCAAATAAATACCTCGGACCAAATCACCATATGTACTTCTCTTGTGTTACAGGAGGGGCACTGCCTCTCCTGGGAGCAAAGCAACCTCTGCTTGAGCACACGTTTCAGCCTCATATTTCTAAGGATCCAAGAAGGAAGGAAAGAATGACATTAAAGACACCTTTGCCCTCAGCAGGAACTAACAGACAGTTTTTCCTCTAGGGGCTTAGTTTCCTTCTAGCTCTTACACCCAGCTGGCATCACAGTGGCAGCAGCGTGAATATAGGTGATTGAGCACATTGCTTTTCTGTGTCAGAGATTGTTTAAGGTCTTGCAATCATTTTACTCAGCACAGTTAGGAGGTGAATTACTCTAGGGTGGGATTTCTTGATAGCTTCAGTAGTCTGAGTTTTGGTAAAAGCCTCTCTTCCCTATGACAGATGTTATTTCTGTTCCTTCTTCTTGTGAGCACACCCTTGCCATCTTCTTACTCCTCTTTCTTTGCAGCCCTGATCAGAAAGCTGAAGCAAAGACCTCCCTCTCTGGCTCTTCTTACTCCTCTTTCTTTGTAGTCCTGATCAGCAAGTTGAAGCAAAGACCTCCCTCTGGCTCTGGCAGCATTTCTCCAATCCTTCCATCCACCTGTAAAAAGATATAACATCCCATAATTTGCTCCTCTCTATCTAACAAATCTCACTTACCAGTCAAGTGTGCCAACGTCCCATCTCCATTTCCTGTTGGCTTTATGCCTTTTTTCTTCTCCTCCCTTTGAACTTTGCTGCCAGGGACAGGACCCAAGCCATGACTGGTACCCTACAGCCTGGAGCCCAAAGCTCTCTCACAGAGCTCTGTCCTCTCCCCTGTGCTGCCCAGCTCTGTGACTCGGGGCAGAGCACATCGCTGCAGCAGAAACCAAGAAACATCTTCCACTCTTAATTACCTGCTTAGCAGTACCAGTACCAAGAAGTAGAGCAGTGATGGCTACTCACTGCTTAGTTCAGAGTCTTCCATACCAATTCTTTTTCAGGTGATCTAAAAACCTAATGTTTTCCATTCTCTGAGTTCATTCCCTTCACCCCAAGACTGCTGCAGCAGCTCGAGACACACATGAGCTAAGCACACAACCAGTACCACATCATTTCCCAGTAAAAGTAATTCCTCAGCTCTATTATCCTTTTTCATACTGCGTCATTGTAGTCCTTGCTGGCTGTCTCTCCACAGATATCACCCAAGAGGGAAGATCCTATAGAAAAAATGTCAGTCTGTCATTTCAGTCTAGTTGAGGAATCAATTAGAGTTTGGATGACAGCTGCAAGGAGAAAGAGCACTGCTCAAAACTCCACCTGCCAACAAGGCTGAGCTCGAGCAAGCGCTGGGAGCTGTGGAGTTTATCTCAGGCCTGGTACAGCAAATGCAGAATGCATAAACACATCACACAGCAATATATCCTGTGGTCCCAAATGCTGCTAGCAAGAAAGATGGCAACATAGTGAAGCTACAAAAAAAGGAGATAATTTCAGGAAGAAGAATGGGACTACAATGAGCTGCTGCTTTCTGAATCACTGCCCCAAGTCAGTTAAAACAGCCAAGCAGAACTGCCTACCCACATAAACAGCCTGGCCATTAAGTTTAGCTCTTTGACCCTACTCTCTTATTTGCTGAACCTAGTTGCATACATTGGAAATTTCTCAGCCATTTTTTCCTCACCATCACCATATTCAGGCTGCCAGGTGCATGTGGTATAGATAGATGTAGTCTTGTAATTATTATAATAATTAAACATATTCACTATTCCTATCTTATCTTCTTCTGCAAAGGGATTGACATACAGAACTTTTTGAAATTTAAAGTTACAATTAGTTTAGATTCAGATACTTTAAAAGTCTTAACTACATTGAAGATTCTGTCCTCCCATCTCTCTACAATCACAGTTATGAGGAGTATTTACTCATGGAGAGGAATCTGCATGCATCCTGGAACATGCAATGACAATAAAAAGAAATAAATCTCAAAATAAGTTGTTCAAGAAGTAGCCATTATTTTATTTTACAATCCAACAAACACCCCTGCCCCACCCACCAAAGGCAAATCAACAACAGGCACACCAAATATCAAAACAAAATTTAAAAAAAAAAAAAAAGAAAGAAAAAGAAAAAAAAAAGAGGCTACTAAAAAGTGTGCAGATTCTAAATAGAATTCTTTGTTTTGCTGCCAGTTCAGACTAGTTGGGTGGCAAGAACCAGTGCATCCAGCTTGCTGCAGCCCACACCACTAGGCCCATTTTCTCAGTGAGGAGACTAAAGAATACATCAGATTTATGGTGCTTTGAAAGCACACACAGGAGACTTTTCATTACCCAGGCCCCAAAGGAGATATAATTGGCTTCAGAATTTATGTGCAATAAATCCTTCTGCTTGGTTTTTTGTTAATAAGCTCTGTTGATAATACTTTGCTGTGCCTTCAGTGCCTCCTCTGTGTGTTGTTGCAATGGAAGTCCAAGTTTTGAGTGTTGGACAGTTGCGGCACCAGTAACCATGAAAACTTAGGTATGAAAAGAATACCTGAGGCCAGAAAATAGTGGTATGGGGAGGTCAGAAAAAGTCCTGCACCTCTGCACCTCGGTGAGGCAAAGGCTAAGGTGTTTCTTATTTTGGGAAGGCAGGTGAGTAGGCAGTGTTAGAAACATCCAGGTGTGGGAGGAATGACTGTTTTTTCTGATTTGCAAGTATTTCTACTGGCTAGCAAAGTAGATCTGCAGAGTCACGTTTTTGCACCCCCAATTCTGTTCCACCGTTCAGTCCCTGTGAGCTTCCCCAGCCTGACTCCATCCCACAGGCAAGAGTGGATACCTTAAGTGTGTTCACACCTCAGTGTCTCACAGACACTGTGTGTGTCCAAGCCCAAAGCCATGCTGAACCCCAGGAGAACAAACAGTGATATTCACATGTCCCTGGGCCCCCCAGGAGGAGTGAAGAGCACACAAGTCACTCTCTGGCTGCTCTCTCTGTAAGGTTCAGACAGAGCTATTATCAAAAAGCAAAACTATAGCAATCACAGGTAATTTCCAGGTGAAGAATGTTATGGCTCACCATCATCATTACACCAGCAGGGAATGCCCTTGGGGACCAGACGTGAGCAGAACAGAATTAGATGACAAGGAAATCCTTTACCCAAACTAGAGTTTATTTTAGGGCTGGGTAGAAAAGAAAAAAAAAAAAAAGCATTGAAATTTAAGGTTACATTCAAGAATGTTTGTCTGAAAGCTGATCCCACAGAGGTTTTATCCTCTGTTACCACATCACTTCTTATTTGTAACCTTCTTTTGTGCCTATAGCATGCACTTGCCAAATTTAGACTAGATGATCACTTATATTTTATAAGGAGATATGACAGAGCAGGCAAAAATCAGATTTTTTTATGGTGAGCTACAGCCTTGGATGGTTTAAAAAACACTGGAAAATAAATGATACAAATGATGATTATACAAATCTACCACTGCACATTGATCACTGTGACCCAGCCTAGGAGAAGGGTCTCACTGCCTTGACATCATTCCCTGCAGCCTCTTTCTCTGCATGCCACACAGCCCCCATGTGCAACAGGAACCATCCTCACTGATAAAACAGCAAGAATTTGACTTTCCAGAAATCTAATTTATGGCTGCCAGTGATGCTCTTTCACTAGGGAATTGTTTGTTTCACTTATGTTGGAAAGTAAAAAAAAAAAAATCTTCAGCATCCTATGCTGCTGGATACATCTGTGAAGGAGGGGAGGGGAGGGGAGGGGAGGGGAGGGGAGGGGAGGGGAGGGGAGGGGAGGGGAGGGGAGGGGAGGGGAGGGGAGGGGAGGGGAGGGGAGGGGAGGGGAGGGGAGGGGAGGGGAGGGG
Organism: Acanthiza pusilla; assembly: GCA_036630365.1. NCBI lineage: Eukaryota > Metazoa > Chordata > Aves > Passeriformes > Acanthizidae > Acanthiza > Acanthiza pusilla. The sequence goes on along the minus strand of JAXCHO010000034.1, from coordinate 90,921,648 downwards.
AGGGGAGGGGAGGGGAGGGGAGGGGAGGGGAGGGGAGGGGAGGGGAGGGGAGGGGAAGGGAGGGGAGGGGAAGGGGAGGGGAGGGGAGGGGAGGGGAGGGGAGGGGAGGGGAGGGGAGGGGAGGGGAGGGGAGGGGAGGGGAAGGGGAGGGGAGGGGAGGGGAGGGGAGGGGAGGGGAGGGGAGGGGAGGGGAGGGGAGGGGAGGGGAGGGGAGGGGAGGGGAGGGGAGGGGAGGGGAGGGGAGGGGAGGGGAGGGGAGGGGAGGGGAGGGGAGGGGAGGGGAGGGGAGGGAAGGGAAGGGAAGGGGAGGGAAGGGGAGGGAAGGGAAGGGAAGGGAAGGGAAGGGAAGGGAAGGGGAGGGGAGGGGAGGGGAGGGGAGGGGAGGGGAGGGAAGGGAAGGGAAGGGAAGGGAAGGGAAGGGAAGGGAAGGGAAGGGAAGGGAAGGGAAGGGAAGGGAAGGGAAGGGAAGGGAAGGGAAGGGAAGGGAAGGGAAGGGAAGGGAAGGGAAGGGAAGGGAAGGGAAGGGAAGGGAAGGGAAGGGAAGGGAAGGGAAGGGAAGGGAAGGGAAGGGAAGGGAAGGGAAGGGAAGGGAAGGGAAGGGAAGGGAAGGGAAGGGAAGGGAAGGGAAGGGAAGGGAAGGGAAGGGAAGGGAAGGGAAGGGAAGGGAAGGGAAGGGAAGGGAAGGGAAGGGAAGGGAAGGGAAGGGAAGGGAAGGGAAGGGAAGGGAAGGGAAGGGAAGGGAAGGGAAGGGAAGGGAAGGGAAGGGAAGGGAAGGGAAGGGAAGGGAAGGGAAGGGAAGGGAAGGGAAGGGAAGGGAAGGGAAGGGAAGGGAAGGGAAGGGAAGGGAAGGGAAGGGAAGGGAAGGGAAGGGAAGGGAAGGGAAGGGAAGGGAAGGGAAGGGAATTAGCAGAAATCAATCTTTGCAGAAAGTAGTTTAGGGAATTTTTAGGGAAGGAGTCTTTCCAAATAAGACCTGTGAGATCTTCCTGGGTAGGGTCCATCAGTCTCTGCCCATTGATTTCTGGAACAGACATATGCAGCAGTCACAAAGTCTCCTCCAGTATCAAATGCTGCTTTTCATTTGGTCCTTGAGACACATATTTTGAATTTGCTTCCCATATATAACTGAAGCGACTGAAATGTCATCTGCCGCTTCAGTGTGAAGTGGGCTGGGAAGGCAACCTTCAAATACAGCAGTGCCAGTGAAAAGGAGGAAGAGCACAGGGCTCCCAACCAAGACTCTCATACAGTGAGAGTGACTCTGCCTCATAGTGCAGCTTTCCAACACATTTGGAGCTGAGCTGGAGATGAGACAGAAAGATCGTGACAGGATCCACCTTCAGCCCAGAGAGGAGACAGTCTCAGAGGCTGTTTCTGAGCTGGTAACAAGTGAGCCTTGCTGTCGTAAGTATGAACATTAGCAATGGCAAAGGCTCTCAGGGGCCTAAGACAGATCCAGTGGTCACAATGTTCAGCTGTATCAGCTGACTTCTTCAAACAAAACCTAAGCCACCTCCAGTTCCTGGTGGAAAGCAGGCACAGAAGAGGCTGAAATGGGTCTTGCTCAGGCAAAGAAGTAGAATGTTAAAAACAAACCCTGAAGGTTTAGTCAGACCCAAAGGAGAGAGGTTTTCTCTGGACACTTGTCAGATCCTGATCCTCTTTCTCGTCCACAGCAGCAAGGGAATCGCCAAGAGCTGTGACCTGCGCCCTGAACCACATCTGTGAGCATCACCTGCAGCATGAGCCCCCAGCACCTGCCCCAGGCAGATCTGCAGGAAGGTGAAGCTTAATCCTCTGTCTAATGAGCTGCAGCAGCAGAGTGCTCCGCTTCCTTCAGCCATAATCCAATTTTCACATGGAGAATAATCCACTCTGCCTTCAGACAGGAACTGTATCCATCCAGGGTGAGAGAATGAAGCAGATTATCACTTTATTGAATGAAACAACCTATTGCTCCCTAAATAAGCCCTTGTCCACATGTGGCTCCAGATGGTGGCTGCTAACTGAGAATGACTCTTTGTCACTGTTCCTGTCCCTTAATGCACATCTGTGCTCCTGCTCCACTGTGATGCCACTGTCACCTATTCACCAGACATCCTTTTAATCTTATTCTCAGGAAAAGAGCTTGATCACAACCCCCCAAAGTAGAATCTGGCTTCTCACTCAACAGAGCTCAGGATGTTGCTTTATCTAGTTTTGCTCAAGAGAACTGGCAGAACTTTATTTCGGTATTGGCTAAGAACACAATGTCTGAGGTTAACGATGGAGTGAGTCAGTGCTCACAGTTCACAAGATTATTTTATCCACCTGCCGTTCTCATGGTACAGACAATGACAAGACCAGATTGTTGTGTGTCCTAGTGTTTATCTACTGCTGTTTTATTGAATTTGTACTTCACATCATGAATTACTTGGAATAAAATAGAACAGGATATGTCACTAAGGTGTGGGAAGTGATCCAGGACCTTTCCCTTCACAGAGTGACAATGGTTGCAGCTTCAAAGAACTGTCTCCAAGAGGCTTTGCCACGATTGCTAACGTGATTAAGACAAGGGGCTGTGCCACAATTTTCTTCCTGAAACAAATGAGGACACGTTCGTGGGTTGTGCTTTAAGGCACCTGGTGAGGACTACATCCAGGCTAATTCAGTCATTGTTTCTGGTGGTCTGGATGTATACCATGGTTTTAAAATCCATCACATTACTTCCCCTTTGTATCTAAGAACATGAGTGCAAGAAACAGGTCACTGAATTTTGATTAAAAGAGAGAATAACACACATTAAACTTGGTTTTGGGAGCTTTGGCATGAATGTCTGACACACAGTTGTTCAGGTCCTTGCACCAAGTCTCAGCTGTTGATCAGAAATTCACTGTGTTATTTTAAAACAGTTAATCTATGTCCTTTGAAAGAAGGGAATGACTCATAAACTTGGTCTGGTCTCTGTTGCTCCCTAGTATGAAATCTTTTAATATTGAAACAAACCATAAGTTCCAGACAGGATGGCTGGAGATAGACTGAATCACGAAGAGATATACACAGATATGAGCTGCAGATATGTACATGTACTGGTATTTTTCTTCCATATTTTAGTATCAAAGCATGCATTTGACTAGCAGCAATTCAAAGACCTGGAAGGTCTTTGAAGGAAACAGGGAAGAGTGGAGATTTAAATGACTTGCTGGAGGACATGGAGAGAGTTAGGAACAGTCACCTACTTCTTGTAGGAAGGAGCAGGAGGAGCATCATCTTAATCATGAATCTAATATAGTTTGCATTTTATATTAGTAAAATTACACTGCAGTTGGAGAAATTTAACCCTGTCCTGATCCAGTGCTGGCATGTATGAGCAGTGTGGCACACCAACATAAATAACAAGTGAGAAACTTCCTCCTCGCTCCATGTGCCTTTTCCTTTTCATGTAGGAACCTGGTCCACAGAGTCAGCTGGGGCCAAAGCAGCAGTGGAAGGAACCCTGGCAAGAGTTGCAAGTGGAAGATTAGATTTAATTTAACGACATTTTGCTTCGTAAAGATCACACAGATGCAGAAGCCTGATTTAAAGGAAAGCTAAAGGTCATGCACTGCTTAAGCAGGAGTGGAATTTGTCCATCCTGCTAACTCTAAAAATAAACTTTTAAGAATGTAATAAAATTGGACTTAGGACTAGAGGTATTTGGTATATTTTGAAATGCTTATGTATGAGCTGTGTGGGACACATGGACCTAATGAAGGGAACAGGGAATTTGCACAGTGATTAAAAACATGGGCATGATCACTGTAAGTCTGCAAGATGGAAACCACATTGCTGCCCAAGTCTATCTATAAACAAGACAGTTCTTTCACTGATCTGAGACCTCTCAGCACCAGATCAGCAGTGATGTTTGCAACCTTTGAGCAGTGGGTGCATATGATCAAATCACTGAGACTGTAAGGGTTATAGGATCTCATCCATTGACTTCAGAGGGCTTAGGAAAAACCCTTTTCATCTTGTGTATGGTTTTTTGTTTTTTTCTAATTAAATTTCATGATAGATAAGATTTGGGATAATGAAAGAACTCAGCCTTCCACCCCCAAAGGAAGACATACAATCCCACATGTGCATCAGTTTCAATTAATCTTACCAGGCAAGGCAAGCCCTTCTGAAAAACTGGCTCAGGAGCACTGATCTGTCTGTGATGGGTAATGACCATGAAAGAACTCAGAGCTCACAAAATTAAAGCAGCTCTTTTTTCGACAGAAATATTTACAAGGTTTCAGCAGCTTTTAAGCCATGCATGCATTGATGGCATGGATATCTCTACTTCTTGTGCCTACTAATCTTGCTTGCCTCCTTCTGAGCCCCAAGATTATTACCAAAGGCACCAGTGACACAAGATTTGGTGGGAGAGTTGCCTGAGCCACCAGTGCAGGTGACACATAAGTGCCACCTACCTCCTTGCAGGTCCTGTAGGAGATGGAAAAGTAGGAGAGCTTGAAACAATTCTCACTGTCATGATAAAAAATGAAGCAGTCGTCACACACAGTGCAATGCTTCCTTGAAGGTTATCAATCCAATGTGATATTTTGAGAAGACCAGCTGCTACAGGGAAATATTGGATATATTATATCATCAGAACAGACTTCCACCCTAAGGGAGGCGTATTGTTACCAGTTGTTTGAGGAAAGAATAGCTTAATGCAAAAATAAATACTCTAAGGCCTTTTCATACACAAGCATGAAATGAGGCGTCATTCCACAATATTCCAAGTAAAGGCCAAACCATTTTCACTCCCTGTGGGCTCCAGTGAGAGCTGAGGGCCTCAATTGCCTTGAGGAGCTTAGTGTGCACAGAGAGGAAGGTTGCCAGTGTGAGAATGGACGTGCTCAAAACTGAATTTTGTTTCTCAGAAGCAGAAGACCTTTTCCTACACAAGCAGGATTTACCCTGAGCATGATTTGAAACCCAGAAAGCAAATGCCAGAGAGATAAACTGGGAAGTGCTGTCTTTCAATGGGACTTGCACACATCACTGTAGGAAGAACGGTGATATTTTGAGTGGTATAAAACTGCCTACAGACCTCAAATATACTTCTTTTTCATTGCATTATAATTTGTCTTGAACTGTTCAATTCAAGGAGTCTCTTCACCATGCAAGGGAACAGAATGGTATAAATTAGGCTGCATCAGGGGCAGATCTGATGTGAAACTGTGCTTGAGATCTGGGCAACAGAAAAGAGAAAAGACAGCTTCTTAAAGCAATTGCAAACACTTAGAAACTATCCGAAGAAGACAATTTTACACTGGTGACTGGAGGTTTGCTGCATAATGACAACCTTGTTGCAAGCTTTTTGTGCAGAGCCCAGGCATGCAGTGAAATGCAGATGTGCATGGAAACACATGGGGTTTGAGAAGAAAAATGCAGTAATCCAAGGCAGGAGGCTCAGCCCAGTGGGTCTTCTCAATGTCCCTGTGACCCTGAACACACAAAGCTCCCTTTCATTGAAGCTGGTCTTTGCTGTGAACCTCACAAGGACATCAGCCTGCTGGAAAGCAAGAGATTTGGAAGGCTTCCAGGTTCAGAAATCATGGTTTTAATCCTGGCAGGAGCCAAACAGACTAAAAGCAAGCCCAAAGAAATTATAGCCAACAGGAAATTCTGATCATCATTTGGCTATGTCTATCAGTTCCTCAGGGTCATAACCCAGACCCTTGTGTCTATGTGACAACTCTAGTTGTCATCTTCCAAATAATTAGCACAGACAGGATTTATGTGTTTTCCTGGCTTATGGGGACTTGCATTTTATGATACGCATTAGGGTCTTTTGTAAGCTCTTAGACTTCTAAACTAACAAATTCAGAACTGAATTTAAGTTTATTCAAGACTGAAGGTTCCTTCTATGATCAATTTTTTTAGGATCTGTATCTGTCTGATTTCAGTACAAATGATTCCCTTTGGTTTTTGGTCTCAATGAGGCTTTTAGCCCCAGAAACACAGTAGAGTCTAAGGAATTCAGAAAGTGACCTCCTCAGTCTGTTTTTCTGCTAAAAGTGCCCTTAAAAACACACAAAAGGAATGTAGAATGGAAAAGGAAGATGCATTCCTGTCTTCACCACTCGTTAGTGCTGCTTTGAGGTGAGGATAGCACCTCACTTGTGCTGTGCTAGAGCAAGGTGTGAGCTGAAGCAATCACCAAAAGGAAGGTCTTCTTGCAAAAGAAGGCCATCCCATCTCCTTGCAGCCCCCACAAATCTCTTTCGCCAGGCTCATTGCTCAGGAGCATGTCCTGCATACCTTCACACCAACTGGCAATGTTTCCTTGGGACTGGCCACTCAAACCCCTTTCCCCTCTATTTTCCCACCCTTGTTCCTCTCTAAACCAGTTATGTCCTTCCCTTTTCCTGACTTTGGTTCCTGCCCCAGCCTATCCCATACCAGGTCTCCTGGAATCCCCAGCTGCTCTTTCTGCACATCCTCTCATGTGTCCCACACCCAGCAGCAATCCCTCTCCCAGCTGTGAGGCGAGCTGGGGAGCTGCTCCTGCTTCCCCTGGGAAAATTTTTACCTCCCACCCATGAGGCTGAGGCTCTCCTGGAACAGCCCCAGCCCAGTTCAGGGTTTTGTGTCTCTGACTGTGGTTCCACAGATTGTCCTTCTGCCTCTGTGTGTGTAGGTGAGCCTTTAATCACACAGCCTAGCACAGTTCTTCCCAAATACTTCACATCAGATGAAAGAAGACCCCAAGAACAGCCCTCTGGCTCTGCATCTGTGTGCTGCAGCTTTTCTGCACAGCTTTGAATGAGACACTTTCTCAGTCTGCACCATGAGGCACAATACACTGGGGGAAGTGGAGGAGGGTGGTGATGTTGGGCACTTTTTTAATGGTTGTGAGATATTGCCAAGGACTTGGTTGATAAAAGGCTTAAAGAAGGGAACACAGAGGCCTGTGCTTCACCCAGAGTATGTTACAAACAAAAAGGGAAGAGAGAAACACAACTGTTCTGAGAGAAAGATTCTTTCTGGGCTCTTGGGACATCTGAATTCATTTAAAGAGCACTTGAAAATCTTGGTTGTACAGAAATGATCTGCAGTCTCTGCACCTTGGAATAAGCCTCCATGGGGATATAGGACAGGAGGAAACTAGAACTCTGGGCCTGTGCACCTTGTGCTACCACACAGCCTTTATCCCACACTTCACAGCTTCCAATCCCAGCCTTGCTGCCCTAGAGGGCTATAGTCTGTCCATCTTCCTCATTTTGGGCATTAAATGCAGGTATTGATGCTTGTTTCATCTTCTCCCTCGAGGCCAAGGTAAAGCACTACTACACTTGCTGAATTCATCACTTTGTGCAAACTCCGTTTATGTGACAGCAAATCTATATAACTTTCCTGTGTCCATTTACTCTGTTGTTCAGCTGTCAAGAAAAGGCAGCCCATCAGGTCCTTGCCAAAGGGCACAGGAGTTGCCTCTTTCTCCTGGCTTGGTAGGATCCTGTGCCCTACATGAAGCCAGACACCAGAGCAGAAGCCTCCTTGGGATTTTTTCCCGAAGATGCAAAAAACTCCAAACAATCCCAGAGCTGTATTCTAGTAAGTGGTTGGGTTTTTTCCTCTCAGAAGTTCATCTTTAACTTTTGACAATCACTCTGGTTCCCCTTTATATTTCCTGTTTTCCATAACCATAAACATGTATAAACCAGGCAAATTAAAGGAATGGAAGATGAAGATAAAGCCCAAGAACAGGTACCAATGTGAGGGAGGGAAAATTTTCGTCTATCTGTGCCTTGTCATCAGTCCTGAGATGATGGCAAAACGTGACTGTGAAACCAGGCTTTGTGTATTTTAACGGAGTGTTTGTAGGGGAATGGAAATAAAAGTTGCCCCAGAATAGAAAGCTAAGGTTGCCTGATAGCCCTAGATTGAAAAGAGGTCTGGTGGAGCTCATATTAGACACTGAAGGCACTTCTGTTCCTAGAGGATTCACAATACCCTAGAAGATTTTCTAATTTCCCTAGTTGTTGGTCACTTTGGTCTTTCCATGCCATAATAGAAACGTCACAAGGATGTGGCTTAATGTTTTAAATGGAGTACAACCAGAAGACAATAAAGATGATGCAGTTCATAGAACTGAGTTTTGTTAGAAAATGTTGATTTGAAAGATCCGTGGGAATGTATCCACTGCAGCAATCTTCCATTGAACTCTAATCTTGCATGGTGCCTTTGAGTCTGGAAACCATAGGAGGTCCCAGGACTCTCCACTCTACTCTGTAATCAAGCATCAGTTCCCAAGTAGTCCCAAATCCTTAAAAACTTCATCTTGGATTTTGGTACCACTCCCAGTTCTATCATAAGAGTTTGGAAATCATGGGCGCCCCAGGCTTACAGGGGATTTTAGAACTTCTGTGTTATGGTGGATGGAGGAATCTGGAAACTGAGAGACAATATTCCAATGGGAATGATCAGCAGCAAAATCCAATTAGGCTGAAGTTGATTAACTTAAGCATTACCCTAATATTTACATTTATTATGTGGCATAACATTGCTGAATGATAACACTGCATTGCTAAATCCATCCTATGCACAGCTTGGAGTTACTTGAAACAGTTAATTAAAATTCGGTAAGCATATCTTTACAATTTTTCTAGTACCTCTTTAAGGGTGGTATGCTGGCAGGACAGTAGATGTTTGGTTTGGAGTAAAAACCAACAGATGTGACCCAGCAGGCTGCTGATCCCTTTTTCCGCTCCTCGTTATCTTGCCCATGTCTCACAGCTCAGCAAAGAAATCCCACATGGACGGAATGAAGTAGAACTTTCCTGGTGGCCAAATCTCTTCTTATGCAGTGAGGAAGACTCAGAAACAGCTTTTTAAAGTCATTTCTTTCAGTGCAAATTTAATATCTAAACACCCTGAAAATTTTCCCTAAGCTAGTGTGAGAAATGAGCCTCAGTGAACCCAGGTGTTAACTTCGGCTTGCTGCAGTGTACAAGGGAATAATCGTAGGTTCCAATTTTAGATTAAACAATGCAGGAGTCCCCAGACCTCAGTCCTGCTCAGGAGAGTAAAGAGTGTCCTCTTTACTCCTGGGTTTCCCAGTCTGTACGTCTTCACGATTAATTTTCTCTGCTCACCTCACAGCAGCAACACTGTCAGGGGTTGGGAAGAAGAACATTTGCACAAAGGTTACACAGCACTGAAGGATGACAGCTGTTGTCACCTGAGACCAAACAGGAGCGTGGAGGCAGAATGGATTTGGACAGTCAGACCCTTCCCTAAAGCCCTTATGATTCATGAAAAACTTTTAAAAGTGTGCAAGCATGATTTTTTTTGTTGTTGCTGTTGGGGGTTTTTTTGGTTGTTTTTTTGCGGTTTTGGTTCTTTTTACTTCACCTTGGATTTGCCATTATAGTGACCCACGAGCAGTGCAGAGCCTCCATGCTAGGACACTCCATTCTTGCCTTCCCCCATCCCCTCCCTGGAACTGTGACATCACAAAAACTCATCTCCATGCACATGGGAAGAAATGGAGGAGCCCCAAGACCCCAGTCAGAGGCACAAGCACCTGCCAGGGCTGTGGGCAGCAGCTCTCGGGGTCTCCTCATTGACTGAGGAGAGTCTCTGCTTGGGCAGGCACGGGATTAACATCTTTGGATTGTGCAGGGCTTGTGAGGGGGGTAACCAAAGGCAAGGAAAGGAAAGCATCAGCAAGGATTAGGGAGGAACAAGAACTGGAAAACAGAGGGATAAAGGGATAAAGTGGCTGGTCAGCTGTGAACAGGCTGCTGGACACCATGCCTGCCTGGCCATACCCTGTGCCTCATGAATGTTATCTGTCCTGTCTTCTCAATAAACACCATTTTAAACCTCACTTAAGTCCCCTTTTTCTGTGTGGCTTTCTGCTGAATTATGGGGACAGCTCCAGGTGCAGCAGCTGGAATGGGACCAGGAGCCGTGGGATCCCCGTGCCAGTGGAGCAGCAACTGCAGTGAGTGTGGGAGTGCTCACTAGTGAAGATGGAGCTGGACCAGCCAGGGAGTAGGTGACATGGCCTGGGAGCACAGGGATCAGTGAGTCTCTGGGGTCAGGACCAAAGGAGGCTGGAGAGACCAGGGGCGTCTCAGTCAGCTTTCTGTGTGAGCAAATAGGTCTGTAAAAGCACTGATCCCAGTGACTCTCATCTCTGAGGGCTAGCACTGGTGCTCACTGTGTTCAGGAGTGCTCTCTGTGTGTCTGTAACCTGAGTGCCCAGGATTTATGTGCATTCCCCCAACAGCAGCCATTCCCACTGACAGGACACCTCTAGGTACAGATGGGAAATGATTTCCATCTCAGCCCAACATCACTGCCTCACAGAAAAGGCAGGGGAAAGAAGGAAACCAAAAGCACAGATATAAACCCCACATTGTGGTAGCAGCTCTATCCTTCAGTCATGAGTCTGTCTGATCTCTGGATTCCATAGCCTCTCTTCCCTTCCTATCTCCTGTTTGCATCCCACCAATCTCCTGTCTTCCTAGAGGAAATTGTGTAATTACTCCTCAAATCTAGCCAACACTTTTTTTTCTCCCTCCTTCCTGCCTTCTCAAACCTCCTCTGTGATCAAATCCACCCACCAATGTCAAATGTCTTTCCAGGGATGAACTTTCACACAATCTTGGAAGCAGTTTTCCAATTTTGTGGTTGGTGAGAATAAAAGATTAATGTGGTTTTTTTCCATGTAGAAGCATCAGTCACGCATTGTGTGTACACTAAATTCACAGGGTCATAGAAATCAGAGACTGGAGAGCCCAGGGGAGAGAACTGCTCCAGCTAAGGAGCTGTGCAAAATTGTTGTCTGCATTGCATTAAGGCAAGAAAGGTCTTTGAGCATTCCTGAACTGTCATGTTGTCCTTGTTTTCTTGTCACCTTCTTCCTGAAACACAGGTGTGGGCATTGTCTTTCCCAGAGAAAGTAGCTTATTAATTTTAATGAGCAGGAAAGATGTGTACTGTTGGCGAACAAGATCAAATTAAAATATTATTATTACATAATCAAATATGGGCCTTTCACAGTGACACTTAAAGAGCCATGTCCTTATTTTTAGTTAAAACCTGCACTGAGCTGGCTTATGATCTATCAACATCCCTGTCTGAGGATCTGACCCAGATTAGATTTATTTGATTCTTTTCTCAGGCTATTATATACTCTCCCATTATGGATCGAGTCTTAATGCCAATCAAAGGGCACTGGAAAAGCTCCAAATGGTTTCAGCTGAGTAGGAATGGCCCTGTTCAGACAGTGTGCTTAAGGTCAGTGTCTGCTCTCAGGTATAAATCCAGAGGAATGTCACTGAAATCAATCGAGATATAGCTGATTTATAGAGATGACATTGGCAGCAGCAATTGACTGCCTCCGAGCACCTGTCTGTGGCCTCGACTCAGCTCAGAGCTCCTGGGATCCTCACACAGGTGCTGAAGGCACTACAGGACCTGCTGTCCAGCCATCCTCTGACTCTCATTTGAGCTCTTTTGGTTTAATTTTCTGACAAAACAGACATGGGGTGCACTGATTCTAGGGTGGAACGTCGTGGTTTGATTGAAAAATGTCAGGTTTGCTGTACAATCATTATAATGTGTTTCCTATCCCTGTGCAAGTGGGAGCAGCAGAAAGAAAGTGTCGTCCTTCCCTTTGCCCTCCTGGCTGAGGGTCAGCTGAAACACCTCTGCAATTTCTGTGTGGAAAGCAGGACTCTCCCTGTGCTGTGCTGCTTCCACCTCCCCACATCCTCATCTGGCCCTGCAGAGATTCTGGCCATGCCCTCAGGAATTCCCTCTCTCGCATGGTGCCTCCTCCAGACTTCCCAGCGTGGGGTGTGACTTTGCTGCTCACCTTGTCCACGCCCTGAATTCACCCCCAGCTCTGTGGATTTAAAAGTTCAGCAAAAGGGCAGCCTTGTGCAAAGATTTAGAGGGTTCCTAAGATGCTGCTGCAACAAATCTTTTACTCCCATTCCAAGCAGTGGAGGTCTGGACATGAGAAGAAATCTACAAGGAGGAAGAAAAAAACATTTTCATTAGCAGTGACTTGCTGACGATGTGGTTTCTCTGTCAAAACCTGTGACCTGAATTATCACCGCCTGTGCTGCCAGAGGGTTTATTGGAAAATGGATAGCTTTACAGGGAAAAGAAAGCTGGCTGGTGGACAGAACATTTTTTAAAATAAAAGGAAACAAACCCACTTCCTTGTATTGCACATAAGATAAGAGGACACGATCAGAACACTGCTGGTGATGAATCAGGTTGCAGAGTTCATCTGGTCCATGTGAGTGACAGGTCAGGGATGTTCCAAAGTACCTTCATGCCCTCTTCAGCTAAAGCCCCACAAAATGCATTCTCCACCCTGTAGTTGTTTGGATGCTGCTCTAGTTTCCAGCAAGCTGAAAAAGGCTCTGAACCAACAACCAAAGAAATGTCATGGCTGAGGGCTGTCCTCACACCATCTCCCATTTTTTATGAACATCATCCCAGTACACTTCTGCAGCCAGCAGAAGCTTAAGGCTGCTGGCAGCCTGAAACCCTCACTCAGATGATGCTCCCAAGTCATCGCCAAATTATCAGGGGTGGAGGAACTTGGGCAGCTGTGAGAATGATATCTGTATCCTGCCCCACTTCTGGGGCACATTGCCAGGAGGACACTGAACAGGCTCAGACACACAATCCCTGTGGTGGCCTGGAGGACAGACTTGGCTGAGCTCCTGGACACTCAAACACAAAAAGTAAGAGGACACAGGGTGGCCAAGTGCGAGGTCCTGCACATGAGTCAGAGCAATCCCCAACACACACTCGGGCTGGGAGAAGCATGGATTGAGAGCAGCCTGGAGGAGAAGGGCTTGGGTGCGTTGGTTGCTGGACAGCTCAGAGTGACCTGGCAATGTGCTCTGGCAGCCCAGGAAACAAACTGTGCCCTGGGCTGCATCCAAAGCCCCGTGGGCAGCAGGTCAGGGGAGGGGATTTTCTCCCTCTGCTCTCATGAGAGCGGAGAGAGCACTGCACCACCTGCAGTGCTTCATCCAGCTCTGGGGGCTCCAACATAAGGAGGATGTGGACTTTTTGGAGTGAGTCCTGAGTAGGGCGAAGATCACAGGCTGGAGATAAAAGATCCTCTGCTATGCATAAAGGCTGAGAGAGCTGGGGCTGTTCAGCCTGGATAAGAGAAGGCTCTCAGGGGACCTTGAAACACTTACCAGTAATTCAAAGAGGCCTGCAAGAGAGCTGGAGAGGGAGTTTATCCATGGGTAGATGGAGAGAGGACAAGTAGCAATGTCTTTAAACTAAAGGAGAGTAGGTAAAATTAGATACTATGAAGAAATTCTTCCCTGTGATGGCGATAAGGCACTGGAACAGGTTGCCCAGAGAAGCTGTGGATGCCCCACCCCTGGAACCTTTGCAATCTGCAGAATATTTAGAACTGATGCCAATACTGCTGTTTATCTTCATTCTTTTAAATGCTGTGGTGGGTTGACCTTGGCTGGATCCCAGGTGCTCATCAAGCCACTCTATCACTCCCCCTTCTCAGCTGAGGGAAAACAAGATGGAGATAACTTAAAGGCTGAGATAAGGCAGTTTACTAAAGCAAAAGCAAAAGTTTGCATGTGCTGAAGCGAAGAGAAAAAAACAATTGTATTCTCTACTTCCCACCAGCAAGTGATGTTCAGCCACTTGGCAGCAAGCAGGACCTCAGCACAAACAGCATTTGCTCCAGACAGCAAAGAGTAATTAACAAATGCCCCCCCATTCATCCTCCTTTTCTCAGCTTTTCTCTCTGAGCTGATGTCGTACAGTATGGAATATTCCTTTGGTAAATTTGGGTCAGCCAGCCTGGTTGTGTCCCCTGCCAGGATCTTGCCTGCTGCTAACCCCTTGATGGGGAATGCTGAGAGACAGCACTGATGCTGTGCCAGCTCTGCTCAGCAGTAACCAAAACACTGCGTGTTATCAGCACCTTCCCAGCTATCAATGCCCAGCAGTGCACGGTGAGGGCTGCCATGGGGAAATGAACTCCATCTCAGCCAGACCCAGTAAAAATGCTTTTCTTCCTTCTGACTCCAGAGTTCCTGGATTAGTCAGATTCTCCTTTTTTATAACACTTCTGCAAACTTGTGACTAAAGGGGAAGTCAACACCCTGACAGACACAGATGAGATTAGGCAGTCAGAGTGGCCAAGGAGTTGAGTGCTTGACTGCTCCCCTCCCAGCCAGGCTATCCTTAAATCAGCTTGGGTGAACCAGAACATTGCATCCATGTTTGACCCTGGTGAGTATGTTGTGTTTCATTTTTTAAAGAATAGTTGGTGGGATTTTGGCAACAAATGAAGATCCCAGCCCACCTCAGATAAGTTCTAGCTTTCCTCATAAAGAACAATTCATCCTGTCTTTATCAATATGTAAAAGATCCTAAACAAATACCACCAGCGAGAAGGTAAATACTCAAACCTGGTAAATTCTGGTTTTTGAAAAGGTGTACATTGCTGTAGAAGCTTTTTCATACTTTTAGTTGATTCTATATGGCTCAGTGTTGTGCTGTGTAGATATGCCCAAGTCATGTCTGAAAACACCATATCAAATATTGAAAGCAGGCTAATCATATTAATCTTCCAACCAGACAATCAATCCTCCCGAAAAGCAGGATAAAGGAGCCAGGAAAGCCTGGCTGCCTCGCTCAGGACTGTTGCAGTTTCTTTGTGTGCTCTTACACTGCTCTGCGTAAATACCCCTTGACTTACAAGCTTCATTTATTTGCCGAAATTAATGCAACAGCATGCAGTTACTATGGAGATGTGGGCTCTGACTATCTTAGGCTAAATCCATACCCACGTGTCAGCTGGATCTCACAGTTCCTGAAGTTTGCTGGCTCAGGAGTCCAAGCAGCCTGGAAGCCAAGGTGTAGGAATGGCTGGATGATCAGGGAATGTGGACATCCCCTAAACAGAGGTATTGGCTCTGCAGTAGCCATGGGCTCTGTTTGGGTGTCTCTGTGTACCACTCCATGCATGGAGGGGACAAGCACAGATGACCTTTAATCTTTATGAAGAAAACAATGACAAACACAGATGACCTTTAATTTTTATGAAGAAAACCATGACACATTTCGTGGCTCCCAGCCTTGTTGCTCATACACATGCTGCTTTCCTTTTGCCAGGCTCCCTCCTTTAGAGACAGGATATAAGGATAGTTCTGCGCTATTCTCTTGACTGCAAAAGGCAGGACTTCAAAAGTAGGCGGAATTCACACAGTGAAAAGGTCCTCAAAGTCTCTTTGAGGACCTTGAAATGCCGTGACATCCTCTGTTTCCAGGGCTTCAGGGCATTTCACAGGTCCACAGTTCTTTCATTGGGCTTCTGCATAAAGGGCTCAATTTGTAATTACTAGAAGCAAGCAGGGAACTTCCAAGAGCTTTAACAATTTGTCTGTGGCTGGGAAAAGAGTGTACCTAATCAAAGCTGTGGTTTGCTGTGAGTTACCTGCTCAGCTGTTGATGGTGACTGGCTTTAGCCTGCAGCTTGTTCATATTCCCTGGAGCCTCAGAGACCTCTACACTGCCTCGATGATTTTATCAACCTTTCCTTCAGGACTAAATCTGTGTGTCCAGTGGTGGCTCAGTCAGCAGGATTTTCTGCCTGGTGCAGCCATTTGTGGCACACAAAATTGTTCCATGGCATATTCTGGAAAAGATCAAAGTTGCTCAGATGTACTATAACAAGGATGGTTTCCTTGCTAGGGTGGCACAGAAATGTTTGCTCTGCTGTGAGATTAAAGAACATCTGCAGACTTTTCCGCTGACAGGAATGTGCCACTTCACAGCCTGCTGTTTGCAGAAGCACCCAGTCTGCAGCTGTGTGGTGTCCAGGGAAGGAAAAAGAAGTGGGACCCATTCCCCAGTCTTCCTGGCAGATGATTTACCTGCTGCTTGGAACACTAATCAGTGTCAGAACAATATGGACTACCAGGCTGGAAATGTATTTATAGATAGACTTTGAAAAATGTCTGTGGATACAGAAATTTTGGCAGAATTAGGGGTAAAAAAAAAAAAGAAAAAAAAGAAAAAAGAGAATAGATAAAAGGAAGACTTGGGGATAAAGGGAATTTATTTACCTAAGACGTTTGGGATCTTAAGGCTCCCCTTTTCTTAAGTAACTTTGAAAACCACAACCAAGATTTATGGATATATTTGAGTTCTTTATCTATGGAGGGTTACATCTTTGGATGTTCTTCCAATTCCCACTGAGTCTGAAGCTCTTCAGGTGGTCTCCAACACCTGACACAGAGAGAGGAAGGGGCTGTGAGCTGCAGAGATAGTTCTTCATGGAGACCTGTGAGGCTGACAAAATGCTCATCCATGGATATTGTGGAGAATAATGAGTATCTCAAGCTGTTTTGAAGGTCTTTCCTGGAGATGGGAGAGGGATGAAAATGTGGAAAGACTGCAAAAAGAGGAGGCTTCAGCATATCAAGTTCTCTAGCAACATCAAGGCAACAACTTTAGAATAAATTTGCAGATTGTTTGAACCAGTCTAAAGCAGCACAGCTATCATGCAACAACAAGCCCACTGGGACAGGCACTGATGTGTCTGAGCTTACAGCTCTGTCACACCTCTGTATTTCGAAGAGAACTGTCTCCCATGGAGCTTCCCCTTGCAGAGACCCAGCTGGTTAACATGCCATGCTCCTTCACACAGACTTTCCTCTTATTCTTCCTTGTTTTGTTTCTCTTGCAATGAAAGAATTTATTTTAATGCCATTTAAGCTGAAGGAATCTGGCTGCTGTTACTGGGCTCTGTAATTCTGCTGCCCTTCTGGCACAGCACAGCCCTTCCCTCTCCATGGCAGCTAAAGGAGAGGGGAATGAGATCTGAGGTGATTATTTGAAAAAGCTCATTGAGCAGACCATTCAGCACTACAGATGTCACCTGCCATTAAAATGGGAAAGGAATTTGCTCTTTTCTCTGGCACACAGCAGTGGGTTTTGTCTCACTGAAATGTAATCCAGGTAAGTGCCCCTTTCAGGATGTACTTCCAGCCCTGCAGTTTGGGAGTTACAGCTCTGTTTGACTCCTTAGGTAAACAAAGAGAATAAACTGTTCCCCAAAATAAATAGGAAGCAGAAGACTGGACCTCAGAGCTAAAAAACATCCTGTGTAACGACGCAATGCCTGTCCCCTTATCTCTGTGTGTCCACATTGTGTCCGTGTGACTTGCACAATCGGCAGTCCACATCACCAGCATGGTGAATTGGGTGGCTGTGGTTTTCTGTGTGCACTGCCCAGTTCAACCCACCCACGTCAGAGAAGAAACAAAGAGAGGATTTGGTTATTCAAAACACTTCATAGCTGTGACAGCCTGAAATTAAATGGAAATGCTCTTATTTTAAGGTGTAGGAACTAGACTTCAGCTGGCAGGCAAAGTATTTAAAGCCAGATCCAGGAAGTTGTAAGGCTTTTTCAAGGCTGTGTTGCTTGAGAAAGTAAGGTCAGAGGAACACAGTCAGTCAAGGCTTAGATGCTAGCAGGCATTATGTAGGGCAAAAAGAGGGTAAATGGTGTCTATAAGGCCAGCAGGAGCCTTTGAGGTCACCTCTGCTGAGTTCCTGCATAAGGCACAGCAATGTTTCACCAGTGCTTCCCACACCAAGCCCGTGGCTCCTGGCTGAGCATGAGTGCCTTTAGACAGGCACAGAGCCAGCCTAAACTCTCAGCCTTGAGTAGAGATACCAAGTGATGGATAATACCCCACTGCCCTCAAGATGTTAGTGGAGAGGCTTGGATTTGGCCTGGAGAACCTCTCAACCCACTGCTCTCATGTGCTAGCTAGGACAAACCACCTCTTGGCACAAAAATTGGCCTGGTTCCTGCCTCAGAGGGAAGGTACAAGGCCTTGAGCTTGTTCAGGAGTTAAGCTGTCAGTCGCTGTCTCTGCCAAGAGAAAAGGCTTCACATACGTAACAAACCCCAGCCCTAAGGGGTTAATCCTCCTGGAGGAACATGTTCCAGAGGTCCATCCCTCACCCCTGCTGAGGGGCAGCAGCTCATGGCCCCTGTCACAGCTGCAAGGAGCTGAGTGTTTGTGTGGGTCACTGTCAGTATCAAAGGGAGGACAAAGCCTCCTTGGTGTCTGCTTTGAGCTTCTGGTGAGCCTTTGTTCTTTTTCTGAGGAATTTCCAAGTCTCACCAGGGTGAGATGGATGAGGCTAAAACCAATGTCTGAAGATGCTTAAGCATTGAGTGAAATATGAATCAGGACCATCCTCTGTCCCAAAGGCAGCTCTTGCTGGCAGCACATCTCCCTTGTTTATGCTACTTATTCATTAGCTTTCTTGTGATGAACTTTCCCCTTACAAATATATTTAGATTCACTTTCCAGACACTGTCCCTCATTGGATATGGTAAAGTTGGGGCTGTACCTAGAAATATAAGGCAAGTTGTGACTTCAAAATACTCCTATACCTGCATAGGGAGTAATGCAAAAAGGTTGGTTAAAGGCGAATGCAAGAGTCCCAAGGCAAATTCTGTTTGGGCTGCAGGATGTGTGAGGTACTTAGAACCCTGTGCTTTCTCTGGTTTCTGCTTCTTGACTTCTCCCTGAGCATCTGAAGCCTCTCCTTAGACCTTCAGCTTGCTGTGATCTTCAAGTTCAGAATCCTGCCAGCTCCATGAGAGCTCCCTCCAGCTCTGGGCAGGGCTACCAGTCACCCACATGGCTCCCAAATGCACTCACAAGATCCTCTTTGATTCACAATAATGCAAAATTCAAAAGAGGTGAACTAGATCATCCCCATATCTCAAAATCAGTGTTAAAATACCAATCAATATTGTAACAAATGTTGGAATGCTTCGGGTTTCATTCTGCTTTCTGAAGCTGCAGGGCACATTCAGTACATGTTCCTAGCAAAATTAAAAATAGTGTATATATAAATGAAAATACAATTAATATACATTCACATTATATTTAAGTATTGCTATATAAGTATAAACATTTAAGTACATAAATATTAGTATAATTCATCAAAGCCAGAAATAGTATTTAGAAATATTATTTTTCTAAATTGTAAGATATTCCCATGTGTGGGTTTTTTTTTTCCTGTGATAGTGTTAATTTTCTTTATAGCACCTCATATGGCGCTGCTGTGTTTTGGATTTGTGCTGAAAACCAATGTTTTCATCACTGCTGAGCAGAGCTCACACAGAGCCAAGGCCTTTTCTGCTCTTCACCCCACCCCACCAGCGAGGAGGCAGGGGGGGACAAGGATTTGGGAGGGCACACAGCCAGGACAGCTGACCCTGACTGACCCAAGGGACATCCCAGCCCATGTGGGGTCACACTCAGTGTATAACCCTGGGGAGAAGGAGGAAGAAGGCACGTTCGGAGTGATGGTGTTTGTCTGCCCAGGTAGGAACATGGATCCCTTCTTTCCTGGGGGTGGCTGAACACCTGCCTGCCCACGGGAAGTGGGGAATGAGTGCCTTTGCTTGGGCATGCAGTTTTTGCTTTACCTGTTAAACTGCTTTTAACTCAACCCACAGATCTTCTCACTTTTACCCTTCCCCTTCTCTCCCCTAACCCACACGAGGGGATGAGCTGACTATCAGGGTTAAACCACAACACCCCCAAAAAAGCTATTTCCAGAAGTGGGGGATTTCAGTGAAACAGCAACACTTCCATGCACTGTGTTTGCTCAAATAGTGGCAGCGATTTTTATCTCCTTCAGATTTTGTTAGGGATGAAGCTTTAGCACAGATCAGTTCTAGAATTGCCACACAAATATTGCTTGTTACATCAGTAATTTGAATGCTGGGTATTCAGAAATGACAATTCAGCTTTCTAAAGCTGGGCACTAAAAAGTAAAAGCTATTTCCAAAAGTCCATGAATAACTTGCTTATGCAATGACATCCACAAATCCAGTGTCAGAGTTAAACTTTGAATTCTGTAGACTTTAATTTTCAGAAACACACTCAGCCTCTGCATATGCTGCCTTGGGAGATGAAGATTCATCTGAAAAAGTCTATAAATTTGAAAAATAACTCTCATAAAAACTAATGTGATTTATGTAAGCACATTAAGGGGAAAATACCCTGAACAGTTGGTTTAAGTGCTTAGATTTCTTTAACTTAATATTTCCATATGGTTACATTGTAATTTTAGAATTTTTTTGTTGTTGTTGCTTCATACCCTTCTTTGTTAAATTTGAGAAACAAATCAAGGTACTGGCACAAAGAAATTAAGCAACAAAGATGGCTCCAATGAGTGCTTGATTGTTCCCACATGAAGCAATGATTCTTTCTACAAATTCCCCTGATCCTCAAGGAAACATTATTCCAATTGTCACAGGGTTGTTTGTGTGATGTTGTGAACAGACGATCATAAAAATTTTCTGATATAAAAAGCAGAAGAGAGAGTGAAGAAATGAACAAACTACATTTTTTTTTTTTAAGCAGGATTACATTAGCTAAGTAAAGATTAGTTTCAAAATGCCAGACATGGCTTGAATTCTTACTGAATTGTTTCATGTTTTTAACACTTTCATATTTATCCCACAAGATTTTCACTTTTGCCTAGACTTTACTACCCCTGCAATGATCCACCACTAAAAATACTCAGTTTATCTGGAGCTCTCAAACTGGCTTATGTGCTGCTTTTTAGTTACAGCTTCCAACGATTTTGAAAATGATTATTTAAACCAGCACAACACATTGCGTGAACCTTCTCAAATCAATGCAAGCCCACATTATATTGATTTAACTGAAGCTGATTGCTACCAACTAAAACTAAATGGGTACAAATCACTTTTAGAGCAATGTGGAGCTTCAAGGGAGTGGTGTAATCTCACCTGCACTTCTCAGCTTACTGACTGCAATAGCGTACAGCAAAATTCAACAAGAATTTTTTTTTTTTTTTTAAGAATCTCTTCTCTGCTGCAATTCATTCTTCCTGTCCCAAAAGAAAGCCATGGGAAGATCAAATAAGAAGGCAATGCAATAAATGCCACAATGAATTTGCTTTCATTATCTGCACTGGACCAGTTTGTGGGTAAAGAGGAAGTTGATGTCAGATGATGCAGCAAGTGTAGGCTGAAACTTGGTTTTCTATCATCTGTGGGGGCACAGAGAGAAGTGAGAAAAAATGGTAACCATTTGTCCAAAAGTGCTGCTCATTTTTCCAAAAGTGTCTGCAATCAGAGCTGGTAAATGCGATGGTGGGAAGAAGATAGGGATGGAGGGAGAGAGGGCAAAACAGAGGGGAGAGAGATGGGGATAGGACTCACCTGAGCTGTTCCTGCAGCTTGTGCTAGAAGACCCGCACATGGAACAGCAGGATTCTCCTGGGAAAACTCCTTATTTCTCCCAGCCAAAAAGACTGGAAATTCCTCCGCAGCCATACCTACCACTCATGCAAGTAGGCAATATATAAATGCATCAGTCATATTTATCACATCAGAACATTCCAACCAGCCATTCTTAACACAGGGATAAGATGCTGGGCAGGAGAAAGGATTTTCATTACACTTCTTTCCTTCAGACCTAATAAACCACAATGGAGTGATGGTCAACTCCCCAACATTTAACACACTTTGTATGAATTAAAGGCAACCTGCTGAGACACACAGATCTTTTGGCATTTGTTGCAGAGTGTATGTAATTCTTAGCACGTATTCTTCAAGTGACAGGAAAAGAAAAAAAGTCATCAAGAATGGACTCATTGCTCTCTGCTTTATGAGCTGACAGATGACAGAATTTATTTAACAATAAAACACCTGGCAGCTGTCTGTCAGGGCTAGTGGCTGAGCCTGGTTTGAGTAGATACAGCTGAATGGCTAATGGTGGAAACCAAGCTGGATGGAAGGAGCTGAAGCCTGTGATGCTGCAATGGTTTTTAGTATCAGAAAAATGGAAACCAGTTATGGAATAAAAATATCAAGATCAATAGTTACATAATCTGCTCTTTTTCCAGGGGACCATAATTATTAAGGCAGTTTCTCATCAGTGCCACATGCAACTCATTAAAAAGGTACAATCAATAGCAAGTACAGACTGTGGACAGCATAAATATTGAAATCCAGCTCTATCTCCCGAACCAGATTTTCCATGAACTGCCCCTTTGTGCACCCCCAGCACTCGAGAGTCCTCTCATACATAGGCATTAGCACCATGCATCTGCTGGAGACCTGCAGAGTCTCATCAGTGTGATGTGCAGAGGAGGAAGCCAAGGAAATGATTCAAAGCTGGGAAAATGGCTTATTCCACAAGTCAGATTCATCTTGCCTAAATACAGAAGTCTATAACGTAGGCAGTGACATGAGAGGTCACCAGCACAGGGTTCCTTGATTGTTGCTAGAGAGAAATAGGAACGCTGTGAGGGACATTTATCCAGTCTGCTTGAAAGATTCACTTTGGGATGAGATGAACGTCACTCTGAAAGGCTCATTTCTCCGAGCTGACTCCAGTGGGATGGTGACTAGTGCTGTACAGCCATCTGTTGGGTAGAAGTGCACATCTGGCCAGATAGATCCTATGTGAGAGACTGAAAAATTCAATCTACTTTATTTGTCAGAGGCAGACCACAGTGCTAACATATCAAGGAGGACCTTCATGTAAAGACAGTTTTGTTTCCAATGGGCATTGTTAACAGCAGAAACAGGAATTAACAGGTGTAGGCTGAAGCCAGATACACGTAAAGAAAAAACAAAGTGAAGGGTTTTGTACAATGAGTGAGACAAGCCACTGCTTAACAGTAGCAAGGGAAGAGATGGCTTCTTAATCTCTGGGAGCCTCCAATGTCTTTATGAAACATCAGAGCTCCAGTTCCAGTAATATGGATTAAATGAGTAAACCTATTAACCTGAATAAAAGTGTATTGCTCCATAAATCAGACCACATTACTTGTCCAACACTTCTGGCTGGTCCCTGTCTTAAATTTGTTTTAAAACCTGCATACTTCTCTATACCTAAAAGTCTTCTCCTCTGTTCTGCAGGGGAAATAGATAAATAAATACATAGAAATATAGTAGATTCTTTTGTCTGTAAAAAAAGAGATAATCCTTTGTGAAAATAACTTTTCTACACAGTCATGGCAGTGAGCACGAGGATTTCATCTGCAGACACAGGAATAATTTTGCAAGCCAAATAGAACAAGTCACCTGGGCTGCTGCCCCTGGAATCAATGGTTCTTCAGTCTTATCCTTTCTCCAAGTGACAAAGGCAGGTTGGAGAGGCTGAGTTTGTTCAGCCACTTCCAGGTGGTACCGGTGTCCATAACCACCTAGTTCCTGAGACAATGAGAAATATTCGCCCTGAGCTCTGCGTTGCTGGCTCAGTTCAGATCTCAGAGAATTCAGAAGAACATGTTCTAGTGCCTCATGTGAACTGCTGCCAGCTCCTCTGACTCCGTTGTGAAGCGGAGTTCGAGCATCACAAGGGAGCTGGGAGGTGATGCATGCACTGTGCTATGTCCTCCTGTCTTTACACGCATTGGTTCTGGCTTTACACATTTTCCTTGATGTAAAACAAGAAATAGTTTTGTGGGAACATGGAGCTTGCTTTATATAAGGAAGTGTAGGTCTAATGTATTAAGGCAGGTTATTTTCTCAAACAGGAAAACATATAATATATTTGTCAGGAATGTATCAAGTCCCATATGTAAACTTCAGAGAATTTGTTCTTCCTGGAGGCTTTCTTGCTACTTTTTTACTTTTGATATGATGGTTACCAACATAATTTTAATTTACAGCCTGAATACATTCACCTGCACATGATACTCTTTTCTCTTTTATCTGATACACATCCCCACCCCTCCCTGACCTCCACCTCCCCATCCATCAGCAGCAATAGGATCCCACCTCAGCTTTCATTTCACAAGGCTGAGCAAATCTCATTTGCCCATTTCGTGGCTTTATCCTGCCAACAGCTGAAAGTCATCATGTATATCACAATCTTTCCCCTCCTACACTGGAAGCAAGTAAAGAGCTCTTATCCCAAGGCAGATTGTTCTCTTCACTTCACTTACCTTGCCCTAAAGGACATTTTGACAGCTCCCTCAAATGTGCTGGCTGCTTTCCAGCAGGGAATCCCTCAGTCCAGGTAACTCTTCCTACACACACCTTGGAGGCTGTTTCCAATCCTAATGAGTCTATGATTCCGTGCTTTACCTGGATACCTTCTCTCCCTGAGTGGTGGGCTTCTCTTTTACTTTGGCTGCCATCACACCCTAATGGAGGTGTGCTGGGCAGTACTTTGAACTGCACTGGACACACACCTTGCTCCAGGGCCTTCTTCTGCACCCTGGCTGCAGGCACAGCCTTGTAGGTCACTTGGGCTGCTGAGGTGCTGAAGGTGAGCACCTCAACACCACGAGAAAATTGTACATCCAAGGTGATGGTAAAAGACTGGGAAATGTCCAAAGGGTCCCATATATTCTTAGGAAGCTATTTTGAATCTACTTTCACATAAAGCACTGAAGGCTTTGTCTGTGCCTTCATAGAACCATGGTTTGGTTTGGGCTGGAAGGGACCATAAAGATCATTGAATTCCAACCCACCTGCCATGAGCAGGGGCACCTTTCACTAGATCAGGTTGCTCAGATTCCTATCCAACCTGGACTTGAGCACTTCGGGGGGAGGGACATCCACAACTTCTCTGGACAACCTATTCCAGTGCCTCACCACCCATTATAAAGAAACAATTTCTTTATAATACAGATTTTAAATCTACTTCATCTCACTTCAAAGCCATTCTGCTTTGCCCTATCACTACATGCCCTTGGAAAAAGTCCCTCTCCAGCTCTCTTGTACCTCCTTTAGGTCCCAGAAAGTGGTAGTCTGGTACTCTGGTTCTACTCTTGGCCCCCAGTAAAATAGACAATTATCTGAGTATTTTTTCCTCCTTAACCAAAATCCAGTTAAACACAATATACTGTATTAATAAATCACTAATGTTTTTCCTGAGAATCATTTCTTGTCTCAATAAACTTACAACCTAATCTTGTTTAGTCTCTCTGATAAACACAGATTTGCATTTTATCCCATTTTGTATTTATTTCCAGATGTTAAATAGTTTTTCCTTCTAGATTTACTCTAAGAAATCACACTGTATTAAGCTTAGATTAATGGTTCTCTGGTTTTCTAAATCATTTTTTCCCACTTCTTAGATGTAGGTTATGCTCTGAATGCAGCACCTGTCAGGTTTACACGAAGACCATTTTCAAGTCTTTAAAACCTTTTGCCCAGCTCTCATATCTAATCATTAAAGCAATTTCTTAGTTTACCCAGCTTCACTCTTCTGCAATCACGGAACTGTATTTGCAGTCTTGCTTTTCATCTTAGCCTGCAAATCAAGTGGAAAAAGTCATGATCAGTTACTCCAATGCCACCTTTGATGACAAGATCTTCTCTAAATGCTGATTTGCTAATATCACATCTAAAGCAGCATTACAGCTGACTTAGTGCTGCTTTAGTGGAGAATTCTGCTAGTTTTTGCACACAGAAATAATGTGAGATAAGTATTTTCTAGGCAACATCTGGGAGATTGATTTCTAGAATCTTTTCAGTTTTTCTTTAGTAGAGTCTCAGCTGGTCTGTCCTGCGCTGAGCTCCAAGCTGAGGGTTAACAGCAGATCTTCAGAATTATCCCAGCATAAGCACTCCCCATCCCTCCCTGGAGCGATTCTGCTCACACCCTTTACCCCTTCCCAGCCTCTCCCAGCAGCTGGAAGGGACTGAAAAGTTATTTTAACCTCTATATCTCACAAGAAAGCAAAAACACACAAACTTTTCTGTCCTACCTAGGTTATTCTATTGCATTTCTACGATTCAGCATAAATGCCTGTCCATACTAGATTGAGCTATGTGACTAACATCTGCCAGGTGTGCTTCAGTGCTTTGTTCACAGTTTTCCCAGGGGATGACTTCCACCTGCAATTACCATTTTGTGTTATTCATGTGTTTAAGTTAATACAGATTGTACAGCCCATGGTATATATGTGATGTCCTTTGAGGAAAAGCATTTATCTCGAGAGCTGCATGGTGGCACAGCTCAGTGTGCTTCTGTGACATTCAGGAGAGATGAAACTGTTAGCTGGTGCTGATCAGACAGGCACATAAGCCTGACTTTTTAAAGGTTCTTCTGCATTACTATATTTATTTTGTTGGAGCCACAGAAAAATGCATTCTTGTCAAAATGTGTCTTTAATAGGCTTTGCCTGCCATCCTTCTTGTAGGCTGGAAACTCAAATAGAAGCCTAATAGACACTTCAACCTAATCAACAACATTTATTTTCTGGGTCTATGTCTAATTTCACCTTCTGGTTTATTCCTGGCTGTCCTGGGGGACAACTGAAATGAAATAAAATTACAAGATGCTACTAATTTCACAATCACTTAATGTACATACTTTCAAGTCTGTGCTTGGGAATAGATGGTGTTCAAGGCACTGTGAGGTCCAGATGGCCAAAGGTAAATCAGATTAATTTTACTTTTGTGATGTTCTGTAGGTGATGTCTGAACTGCCAAGAAGGGTCATTTATGTTGGAGAGATTGAACATATGTGAAACACACAGAAAGTACATTGTAGCTGTCTCTCTTTGCCATACAGTTACTTATCTTTATCCTCACTTTAGGAGCTTATGCCATTTCTTTTTCTGCAGTAAAATATTTATGGCCAATTGTTTTAATATTATTTTAATCTTCCTGTATCCTGACAGAAGCAGAATCATAGAATCATTAAGGTTGGAAAAGACCTCCGAGATCATCAAGTCCAACCTTCGACCCTGCCCACTAAGCCGTATCACAAAGTGCAATGTCCACCTGTTTCTTGAATACTTTCAAGGATGGTGATTCCACCCTGTTCCTCTATTATGCTATTTTTTCTATTTTCATACTGCATCAGTGGTTTTTTTTTTAAATTAGTGTTTATTATTCCTTTCAGGCTTTATACTGTCCTTATAGCAAAACTTGCATTTATCTAAGAGTACAAAAGCAAAGAAGTATTTCATAGCACAGAGAGGTTTTTATGTGAGTTTGCGGGAGCTCCAGATTTGCTGAATATTTCTGCAAATCCGGCTTTTGGTGTTTACTGTGTGTTTTTATGTGCTGCAATACTGAAAGGTTTCTCTGACTTTCACAGACACTTATTGAGAGAAGATTGTACCATATCACAACCTTCACCCACAGCCAACGCTCCTGTATACCGCACTAATGAGTCCTAGCAGGTAAAAACAAGTCTCTGTCCTAGTTTGGCCTCAAAAGAAATCCTGCTCTGATGTCAAAGCTGTCTCAGATGTGGTCCTGCACCCAAGTGCTGCAAAGCAGATGCTGAGAGCCCCAACCGTGTGTCAGTGCTACAGAGCTCTCGCAACTCCTCACCATTTGAATTCCAGGAGCAGGCAGGGAAGGATGTTGTGTGCTTTTATTTTTCCTCTTCTCTTTGCTCTTAATGCACCTCCGTGCCAGAGCTTGGCTGTGTGAGGCTGAGGATGTGATCTAAAAGCCTGCTTTAAACCTGCACTCTTACCACTTGCTTTTAGAAGAGTTTGGATCAGGGGAGGCTATCACAGTCCTGTGACATCTGCCAGAAGTGTGGAAGTGTGGGGTGTTGTTTGAAAAAAAAAAAAAACAAAAAGCAGCTGAGAAAAAATATGACATGATAAAACTGTTTGTCAGTTGTGGCAAAGTCAACAGCCATCAAATAGCCTTATCAAGGCTGTTAGCACTGTGTGTAATGTGCTACTGTGCAAGTTATACAAAATAAGGGCAGTGACTCTCACACATTTGAATACAGAGCACAGTGCACCTCTTCAGTGGAGGGAAAGCAGGTGGACATATATCATCTGTCATATACACGGATATACATACACCAACTGTCCCTTCTGCCAGTCAGAATAAATAAACTGTGTACAGTCCATCTGTGGCCAATCTTAGTTTCATATCTATAAAGTTCGGAAGTATTTAATCTCTTTCACATCCAGTCCTACTGATCAATAGGTGTGTTTCTGCATGGTATATAATAAACATGAATTATTAGCTAATATAAATATATAGATTGCCTGTAAATCACTTTTAAAGGGAACCACCTGTGTGGAGCTTGGTCCTGGCCTGAAGACATCACCAGCAAGGTCAGAAATCACTCCTGCTCTGCTCTTGAGACAGGAACTGTGCAATGGCATTTTGGCCTGTGCAAAGACCGGTCCCACTCCACGGAGCCAGTGGGAGAAGCAGGGGATGGGGCACTAGTTGGCCACACTCCTGGATCCTCTCCTCTTTCCTCTTGGTGGGAGCACAGTGCAGTGGTAGCACTTGGCACATCTTTTAGAGCAAGCCAACCACTTTTGAATGACAATTTATTTACATAAGGCAAGGAGAAATAGATTCTTGGCAACTGTGTACATACCAAATGCTGATTTTCTATTTTAACTCCTAGACACAATGGCAATTGGCTTGTTTGAAAGATGATAGATTATGAACTGAAGGGAAAGTTAATGAGGGGGGAGCAAACATGGACCCAAATCTGCATTTTTCCAGTGCAGTGCCTCACTTTACAGCTTGGTGAAACACTTGAAATTGGGTTTGGGCCTAAGGCGCTTTTGAAATAACCAAAACAATTTATTTTTAGCTGCAAATATGGAGTAACTTTAAAATAGAAGTGAAAAGCTGGACAATCCAGGAAAACAAGGAGTGTGGGAGCCAGTCAATAAGGCTGAAACCCAGGCTGCTTTTGAGCATCCACAGGGTAGATGCCTCTTCCCTTTCTTGTTGCAAGGAGTTAGGAAGGGACAAGAAATTAAATCCATAAAAGGTGAATAATTGTTATTCACCAGCAATTAGCTTTGCCTATTAAAACTTCCAAGAATTACTCAGATTGCTTTCCTAGCACCACATTATTCAGGGAGTTAACAGGAGGTTGGCATAAAAATACTCCAGCCACCCTTCAAAAATAACCAAAAGCCAATGTATTTTATGCCTCTTTCTCCAGCACCACCTGGATCCATCTCTTTTGCAGCCTTGGAGTAAATAAATCACAGCTCCTCTATCTCTACCTTGGGATGAGGCTTCTTAAGATGGCAGAGCCATAGTTCTGCCCACATCTGGTTCAACAGCATGTGTAAGAGGAAAAAAGTGCTGCAATTGCTTCATTTCTCCTCTTTTCTGATCAGTGCTGGTGATAATGTTTTCCCTGTTATGGCTTGTAGACTCCAGCTCGCTGCTGTGTTGAAGCATAGGAGGGCTCAAATCTGACTCTTAAATAAAAAAGGTTTTGGTTCCAGCACAGCATGTTTGTAAAATATCTACTGACAAGTCAAAAACTGTTCCACATGGCCTGAAAAACATATGTTAAAAATTATGCATCATAGACCAGCTTTAAATTATTCATTTTTAATTCCTTCAGCCTTGAAGGGCCTTTAAACATTGACTGCTGAGAAACAATCCTGCCACTGAGGGAACAGCTATAAAATAAAAAAACTGGCTACTTAAAAATATAGAGAAAAATGCTTTACCTAAGCACAGTTTCTGAATTTTAAAATATGAATAAAGGGCTGGATCCCCACTTGGTGAAAACTGATAGAGCTCCTTTGAAGTCTGCATAACTATCCCCCATCAGCAGCTGAAAGCCCTGGCCCAGAGTTTAGGATAGATATAGTTTCTCTACATAAAGACGACAAGCAAGATTTGCATGGTTAGCTCAAACTATTCCATATTCACTGAGCTGTTGAGGAAATACTGTCTGTGAAACAAATCCTGGATTCTTTCCCAAAACCATCCACATGACACTTGCAAGTGAAATGCTACAGCAGAAGGGGGATCAGATGCAGCAGGCTGGGTTGGACCCTGCTGTAATTCCGGTGGCATTATCAGAGAGCACTTGTTACCTCCACACTCACTGGGGTGCATCAGGGAAGCTGAGAGCATCTGAAGGAATTAAGTGAGTGTAACACTGATGTAACAAGGAGAATTAGGCTCCACACTTGCTGTTCCAGGTGGATTCGGTCTTGTTCTCTGCTCTTAGCTCGGCCAGGTGCTGGCAGAGACCTGTGGGTCTTCTCCATGTCCTGCACTTCTCTGTGCTACACCCATTTCATGGTGCCATGCCTCCCTGAGGCACCTCTGGGGCTAGCACACTCCTCCTCTGCCTTGCTTTTCAGAAAGGAGCCTTTCTGAGCAAATCCAGCCACTGCAGAGCTCGCCTCCTTGCAACTTGTGGTCGAGGTTGGTGTAGCTGGAGGGCTGTGCCGTATCTCACCTCTTGTGTGCTCCAGAGAAACAGTGCAGAGACAGGACTGAAAATATTAAAAAAACCCCTCACTCTCTTTCTTCAGAATCACAGAATAGTTTTGGTTGGAAGGGCTCTTAAAGATCATTTCATCTCAACACCCCTGCCATGGTCAGGGATGCTTTCCACTATCCCAGGTTGCTCAAAGCCTCATCCAACCTGTCCTTGAACACTTTCAGGGATGGGGCAGCCACAGCTTCTCTGGGCAACCTGTCCCAGTGTCAACTTGATTAACTATCATTAATTAGGACATTCTCATCTGCTGGGTTAAGTTTTCCTTGATACAACATAGCAAAACTTTCTGTGTTGTGTGATAATAAATGAGCTGTTTTATGAGATACATTCTTTTTCTCTGCTGAACTCATGGACAGACCAGGTGTGGTACAACAGGTAGTGAAATGCAGAATGCTCACTCTTCTTTCTCATCACTCTCTCGCTCCCTCCCCCAGAAATGCTTGGGAGAAATCTCCAAATCTGATGCACAACCCTATTACTGGTGAGCTGCTCCCCAGAGATTTTTTTCATAAACAGAACCACTCACCCACTATTATTGTGAAGCAAATGAAGCACCAAATTTAACCAATTTGCCTGAAAGTATGACAGTAGCGAGGCAAAAACGTAACAGAGACACCACGATCAAATTGGAGCTCCTCATCCCACCTCCAATAAAGTATCAAGGAGCTCCTGGGAAAAAGCAGTGAACAGCTATTTAATAGACTGTGTTCACCACACAGTAATTCCTTGTGTGCATACATTCCTTGTGAAAGAAGACTAATGTGCTTTTTCTTTTTTTTTTTCTTATGCTCATTACTTTAGATTAAATCCCTTCCAAACCCTGTTTATGAAGGATATAACACTATGCTATTCTTCAGTATCCAGAGGCAGGATTTAGTGGTGGGGTGAGGCCCATGAAGGGCTTGTATGGGCTCATGCTCCCCAAGCAGAAAGCTCAGGCTGTCACAGGGACTCTCACCTGCATGCAAGTGTCTGTGCAGCACGG
Organism: Acanthiza pusilla; assembly: GCA_036630365.1. Classification (NCBI taxonomy): domain Eukaryota; kingdom Metazoa; phylum Chordata; class Aves; order Passeriformes; family Acanthizidae; genus Acanthiza; species Acanthiza pusilla. The sequence goes on along the minus strand of JAXCHO010000034.1, from coordinate 90,890,385 downwards.
TACATGATGTGACACCGGTCCAAACTCACACTTAAGCTTTTACTAATATAACTCTATGGAAACAAGCTCAGTGATGATTGATGAATTACAGCTCCTACATAGCACATTACAGTTTCCAGTGGAAGTACATTGCGCTGGATGTAATAAACCAACAACGTGGGCAGTTTCAGTGACTAGATTAATCACCTGTAAACTCATCTGCCTCACAAAGGGAGTTATGCACTGGCTGCCCGGTGTTAAGAACATGTTTTTTCAGAGCTCAGGAATGCATTGTCCCTTCTGATATGTGCTGTGCATGTTCACTGTGCATATTCACCTGCCTAAGGAAGGGTGGAGGAGAGAAGATCAGAGATCATTTGCTTCTTTGGAGGTGCTATAACCCCCCCACTTCTAGTCCTGGCCCCAGTCTTTACACATCTCATGGCTCCAGTCTTTACACATCAACATTAAAAAGCCAGCTTTATGTTGTTAAATAGTTTTAGCAGACACTTTATCACTTGAATGTGTCTGTCTGGGGGATTCTTTAATGATGAGGCATTCTTTTTAATTCTATAGTTTTTTTATAGGCACGTTAAAATTGTCTGATGCTGGACAAAAAGAAGAGGGCTGAAGTACCTCTCTTGTAAAAACAGGCTGAGAGAAGGGATCGTTCAACCCAGAGAAGAGAAGTCACTGGGGAAACCTTACAGCACCTTTCAGTACCTACAAAGACTGCAAGAAAGCCAGAAAGGGAGCTTTTCCCCAAGGGAATGTAGTGATAAGACAAGGGGGAATGGTTTTAAACCGAAAAAGGGTAGGTTACATTAGATATTCGGAAAACATTCTGTCCTGTGAAGATGGTGAGACACTGGAACAGGCTGCCCAGAGAAGTTGTGGATGCCCCATTTGAGCCCAGGTTGGATGGGGCTCTGAGCAACCTGGTCTCATAGGAGGTGTCCCTGCTCATGACAAGGAGGTCAAACGAAGATCATGTTTAAGGTCCCTTCCAACCTAAACCATGACTCTGTGAATATCGACCATGAGCTATTTTTATTAACAATGCCACATACGTTTTCTGCCCAGAGAAGCGCAGAATCTCCTTCCACTTTCCCTGCTGCGATCACTTTTGGGATCCAGGCAGCCCAATTGCAGACACAGCAGCTCGGCGGTCGTGGGAAACACAGACAATCCTGGCTGGTGACCCTCTAGGGAGTGTGAAAAACGAGGGGCCGGACGAGCGCCGTATTTCATCCCGGCGGCGCTCAGGGGTGAGCCCAGGTTCGCATCGCACCTCTGCGCTGGGCAGCTCTGCTCAGCGGCCCGGGGCAGGGAACGGGAGGGGAATGGGGGGACAGATGGGGCGGTGATGGGGGGAGTGGTGATGGGGGGAGCGATAATGGGGGGGATGATGACGGGGGTGACGAGGGGGGTGATGAGGGGCGTGATGAGGGGGGGTGATGAGGGGGGGTGATGAGGGGGGGTGATGAGGGGGTGATGAGGGGGGGTGATGAGGGGGGGTGATGAGGGTGGGTGATGAGGGTGGGTGATGAGGGGTCCGCCCCGCCCGGGCCGGCCCCGAGGAGGAGCCGCGGGCCCCGCGCCGTCCACGTGGCCGAGGGCGCGCTATATGAGCGGGCAGGAAGCGCCGGGGAGGGAGCGAGGGGAGGGACGGGGCGCCCGGAGCGGCTGGGCTCGGCGGGCAGCGCCGGCAGATATCACAGACACAGACGGACACACAGACATCGCAGCGGCAGCCACAGCCACAGCCACAGCAGCGACCGGCCCTCCGTCCGTCCGTCCCCCGGCCATGGGGCTCGGCCGCCCGCCGGCCCCCGCTCCCCGCCGTGAGTACCGCGGGACCTCTCTCCCTCCTTCCCTCCCTGCCGCTCCTTCCTCCCGCTTACCTGCAAAGCCTCCGCTCCCCGCCGCTGCAGAAGCCTCGGCGGGAGCCTCCCAGCCTCCTGACTCCTCGTTCGGCTGTTGAGTTGTTTTTTTTTGTTGGTTTTTTAAAATTATTTCTGTTATTTAGAAGCAGGGGTGGCCCCGGCGCTGGCGGAGCGCGCAGCATCCTCCGGGTCGATGCCCCGGCAGTCCGGAGCGGGGAGGCTTCGCCCCATCCAGCCGGGATTTCCCCGCCGGAGGGAGGCGGTGGGTGCCGGGGTGGGCTCCGGAGCAAGGGGCACCTTCGGGCGATGCTCGGGGGGCGACAGTGCCGGGGACCCTCCCTAGGGCTGCCCCACGGGGACCGGTCCTACCCCGCGCCGCCGCCGGGAGGGACCAGCCCGGCGGAGACCCACACCCTGATGGTTTTATTTTATTTCTTTCTTCCCTGGGTAGGCTGTGTGCCGAAAGAGTAAAGCCAGTGTTACTCCGTTAGAGGGCAAAAAGCAGACTAGCTGTCTGAGGTATCCGCTCACACATTCCTCCTTGCAGAATTAATTTCTGGTGGAGCATAAATAACTAATCGTCGAGGTCAGCAGTTTGTTTTTGTTGTACTTGATATATTTGTCTCAGTAGCGTGCATACATCCCAGGTCCTTAGTGTGATTGTGTGGTCTTGGACCAAATGAAAACAAGACAGTTAAAAAAAAAAAAGCCTTGATGTGTATTTACTCATTTGAGGCACACAGGATTTTTCAACTCTTTGTAACGGTTGGGTTTGTGTGTATCCAATACATTGAAATAACTCATTCACGTAATTGTAAGTCTGAATGATATATTTTTCTGCTGGGCACATATGTTGAAGGAAAAACCTCCCTAATTATGGATCTTTCAGAGAGATTGGAAGGGTGACAAAGCCCTTGTAATCTTTTGGGTCAATTTTCATAAGCTTCTGAAAACTGTCTTTGAAAAGGAAATTAAATTTCAGTGTACAAAAGGGACAGGAGATTCAAGGATATAAAAAAGGAGAGTCTTATTCTACTTTGATCTTGTCCTCAGGAGTTCATTTACTTTGGTGCTCTTCAGTGACACGAGTTAAAATGAAGAGTTGACTTTAACTGGAGTCTTCCTGCCTCTTGGCATTTCGGAAGGTACTCAATTAGCAGCACACCTGTCCTGGATATGATTTACACACCTTCAGCTGGAGGGGTGGCTCTGTGTGAAACATCTGCTTGGAAATACTTGGCTTGTTACATCCACAGCATCCTGCGCCATCCCTGCCAGCCTGCACCTTCCACAGCCAGTGTGTTCACCCCTCCTCAGTTTTCCATCCTGATCAGAGCCAGTGGTGCTCTGCTGTTCACAATGCCTTGACAGAGCTGCTCTGGTGTTAGAAAAAGTTGGGGCTGGCCCTGGGCTCCTTTTCCTGCTTTCACCATGGGTGGGATGGTTATCTGCGGGGCATGGCTGTGCTTAAGGTCCTTTCTGGGTTTATCTGGGAACCTGACAGTTTTTAATCTGCTTGAACACATGTTCAGGCGGTGGCTGGGGGTGCAGGAGGGAATGGTTGGATGTGAATAGAAAGAGTGGATTTGTTTATTAGTTAACAGTGCTTGTTTTCTTGATTATCCTGGAAACAGTAAACCCCCACCACAGGTCTGTGGTGAACTTGGTGCTCTGTTCCTCTGCCAGTTTCTCACTTCATTTGCTCTATTTTGGTGCTGCTGTAGGGTAACATTTCAGTGTCAGGAGGTTTAAAACTTTTGCCTCAACAGTCTATGGTTCTACCAAACCAGCTTTAAAGTTACTACTAAGTTTTTAAAGTACAGTTCTGCTAATACACATTTATTTTACCTTTCTGCTTAGTAGGGTGTAAAAGCATTGTCTCTGAAAGTGCAATAGAAGAGCGGAATTGTATTATTTATTCTTTTGGCTCACTCACTTGGTGCACAATCTGGTTTTGCAGGGGAGACAGTGAGTTGCCCTGCTTCTATGAATTTGTCACACATCCTGGCCAGAAAGGAACTTGAAACCTGCTTTGCAGTTTTTTCTTCCAAACTTGATTATACTTCCAATTGTAATGGCCTCTCAATTGAGGAAGGTCGCTTTTCAAACTAAACATAATTTTGTATAAGGCTTGGTATCTGCTTATCAATTTGCTTTTTTTTGTTTATGCAAAACTGGGAGCAACTTGAGAGGAAATTAAGGTCATGCAGATGGCAGTTCTATCTTCTAGGTTATAAAAACATCTTTTATGTCAAGTGTGTTGCAAATGCTGCCATTAAATGATAGTAGAAATAAATTTTAATTCGGAACATCTTTTACACCTATTTTCAAAAGCGTAGTGAAGAAGAAACATGCTTTTAAAAAGCAAAGGAGAGAGAGCAAACTCAGCTCCACAGCATATTTCAAGTGCTGTTAATCCCACCACCTGGTGGAGCTTTTCATGGCTCTGGCTCAGGGAACTCTGAAAAGGATGCATTTTTTGTCTTGTTTCAACATTCACATGTGGAGTTTCTTTAACTTTTTTTCTTTTTCGTACCAGACTTAATTTTCTGTATCTTCTGTATCTTCTATCACTTGCAGAAGGCAGCATAGGACTATCAGTGTCTCATCTGAAGCAGCAGATAGATGAACTGGTGAAGTAGGGGATAAAGTTTTCACCTATAAGTGCTTTTTAAGCGAAAGAATTATTTTTATTAACCAGTGCCTCTTCCGAGATACTCTGATGGAATCTTTCAGTGCAAGCCCAGTTAGTTTTGTACTAATATTTTTTAATACTTTTATATAAATATTAGTATAAAATATTTTTATTTACTATAAAATACTTGCTAAACAGCCTGTGTTCAATCAAGCTTGCAAGTAGAGAAGCAGATGCATTTTGAAGTGATCTGAGGTTACTGATGTAGGTTGTTAAAACATGGGTGTGAGTTCCCAGGAATTAAGGTGAAGTATGGCAGACAGACCTTTGCCCATCTCTGCCATAGTTTTGGCAGACTGCATCAAAGCCTGTCTATTACGTTTATGGGGTGCCTCCTAGCTGATAAATGAAAATCTAACTCAGAGGTATGCAAGCTGAAAGTAAACTCCGGGGTTATCTGACAGCTCACAATTCAGAGGAATTGCTTACAACAGCGAGAAAGCTCCTTGACCCATACAGACATTTCCTGTGCAGCAGATGCAGCCTTGCAGGCAAAATGCTGTTGTAAATGCTTGTATTGCTCTTACTGCCATAGTGCCTGTGGAGGCCATGGCTAGCCTAAAAATGTGACAATTCCCATCCGCCTCTCCAGTCCTGGCAGGAATGGTGTGCCTGTCCCACAGTGGGATGGGCAAATGCCTTTGCAGCCCATCCAGAGCACGTCTGCATCCCTCTCTGAGACACTGCCCAGTAGGTATCTGCTCTGATACCAACAGGTGTCTGCTCCAGGGAGCTGGGAATCTCCTGCCAGGCTTCAGGGATCTTGGCTTCTCGACCACAGTCTCGTAGTGCTGTTTGAACTGCCCTGGACTATCTGTCCATGCCTTCTGGTGTCAGTACAGAAAGATGTGTCTGACACCTGGTGTTGTATTTGAGACTTCAGGAAGGTGGGGTTGATGTCCAGGATGTCTTCAGTGGCACCTAAAATGTGTTTGGCAACTGAGTTGACCCTTTGGAAGCTATGTGTGTTTTCTGGGCACAAACCTCTCTCTTGTGAAATAGATAACCTTATCAGCATAAGTGGTCTCTATTTAGGGTGTATGTCTGTTACTTGTTCCCAGTTGTCATTTCATGTGACCCCTCTTGTTCTGATAAGGGCTCTGGGCTAATCTGGCACCAATTAACAGCAGCCACAGAGGAACTGCTGTCACCCTTCTGGTCACCTGCCCACTCTTAGCCCACCCTCCTCTTCCCACTGGTCCAAGTGTCCCATGCTCTGGTTCGTGAGTAGCAAGCTCAAGTCACTTTGTGTGAAATGGCCTACAAGACTTTGAAAAGCTCTTTTAAGTCAGAGCTGCTCAGCCCCCTCAAGCTGTGAAATAGCTGTGGAATGTGGAAAATGGGGGGGTCTTGACAGACAGGGAGCCCTTTTTGAAAGGAACTCCCTGTAGTATTGGTAGAAGTCTGCTCTGAGGTTAATGTGAGTGAGTTAAGATTAGGAATGTCATCAACTGTAAAGACGATAGTAATTGTTAAAATGCAATTCTGGGCGAAAGGAGGGTGGAAAGCAATTCTTTCCTGGCTTTGCTGCACTTTGAACTGCCTGTGATTAAGTTGCTTCATCTGGACTTACATGCATGTCCTTCCTCAGGGAGAAGGAGATTTGTGCCCTGTGTACAAGATGACAAAACCTTTGAGCAGAGAGCTGGACTATTTCAGGAAACCTGTTAACCTCATCAAGCCACATCTGTTTCTCTGGGCCAATCCCACAGCTATTTTTGTCAGGCAATTGCAAGGTATCACAGAGTGCAGGAGAGACACAAGTGGTTGAAACCTGCACCTGGTGACAAATATTTGAAGTGTAGCTTTCTTGCTCTGAGGAGATCATCTCAGTAGCCCTTTTTTTGTTTGTTTGATTTTTGTGGCAACTTTTCCATCTCTTTGGAAGCCCTTTGTCCCAGCAGTAGTTTTCAGTGCAGGCTCAGCACTCTGTAGCTTTCCATCCCAAAGGATATGAGTGGAGGATGAGGAGGAATGAGTGACTGGTTAGAGCCCACAGGGTCCCAGCACAACATTTTCCACCCTGCTGGTGCCTGACCCAGGACTGCTGCTGGCATGGAGGTGACCCCACATACTCTTGGTATCCCCAAAACTCCTGCAGTGGACCACTCCTTATCCAGCCCTTTGGAGGATTGTTCTGCAGTTATTAAATCTGATGGAATTTTAAAATGTCTCTGGACTAAACACTTGCTAGTGACATTTTCCCAGGATCAGTGGAGTTTTAGATTTTTTTTAAATTTTTGTTTTTAGAGCTTTGGTACACCAATACAAAACAAAGGTTGTTCTTTTTAAAGGACACTACATTATTTCTAGAGGCTGGATCTTCAATCAATGACTTAATCTTACTTATCTGAAATACTTTGTGTGCTGACACATCACAGTGCTGTACCAGCTCGAAAAAGAAATCTAATTCTATCAAATCTGCCAGCTCAGTTAATATGACCCTGCCAGGGAAGCATAAGACATCACCTCCAGTTTTTAGGGAGGAATCAGATTCCCACTCCCAGCTCAAATTCAAACCACAGTACACATGGCTAGGTTTGAATTAAAAAAAAAAAAAAGTACCTTCTTGCATCCTGGCACACAAAACCACAGATCAAATTGGAAGATGTCATCTGAATATTTGGGTTGAAACATAGCAGTTTGAGTCGTGCAGACAGTTTTTTGGGATTAGTCTTGAAAGCAGAGACCTGTGTTACTTCACCCTGAGACTTCCACAAATTCACGTGTAAAGAGCCTGCGACTTGAATCAGAGCTGACCTGACAGTTTTTGTCTCTTTTCTGACACTCTAGAGTGCATGCAAAGCTGCCAGGGTGTGATAAGGACACCCATGTTTGTATCTTAAATTCCTTTAGCCTGATGCAATGTGGTGCTGCCTTTTACAGAACCTGCAGCCTGATTTAGTGCAAGGCTTTAGCTGTAAATGCTATTGTTCCATGCATCTAATGCTTTCTCTTACTAGAGTTTGACTTAAATCACCTTGTGCAGGTGATCTAACTTAGGTTTTTTTGGTGACAATACTGAGAAAAATATTCATTGACATTGAATCAAAGCAATCTTTAGTTATGCAAAGGCAGGTCAAAATAATTATGGTTTTGATAAAGTGAGGCATTCTTGCTTTTAGGTATACTTAATTCCAGGTCCATTTCAAACTCTCAGGTAGTCAAAATTACTCATTTTCAAAGAACAAAGTTTGCCTTCAGAGATGTCAGAATGATGGCTCTGAATTTGATATGACCTCCATTGTCACAGTTTGTCAGCCGTTGGCAATACTGATATTAAACCTAAATTTGGGTGTTTGTTTCTTATCCCTTTGAAACTATTTTTGTAGTGAAGTTATTATCCTTTGGAAGGTTTACCCTGTTTTTCTCTTCAGGGACAATTCTAAATGTTTCAAGTTAAAAAAGGATCCCTCCTGCTCCTCAGTCTAGTGCTTATTAGAAGAATTAGAACTCTTCCTTCTTGATCTCTATTCTCTTTTCACATCCCATATCCTCTGCTTTTTCCCTTCAGTTAAAATCTGGTTTTATTGAGAAGCAATGACTTTATGATCAGCTCTCCTGTGGCTTCACTCTTACAAACAGACCTTCTGTTCTTCTCAAGCAGCTGGCTTGATTCTAGCCTGAAAATTCAGCCTGAGAAGTGAAAATGAACTCTTGCTTGCCTGTATCCCATTCACAAAGGTTCAGCTTCAAACCTCACAATAATGCTGAGGGCTGCCCCATACCTCCAGGGATCAGGCAGTGGCACTGGTGGGAGCACAAGCAGGTAATACTAAATTTACAGGCAGGACATGGAGGCACACACAGCAGCTGGGAATGGCACAGCCTTTGGAACTCTGCAGGTTATCATGGAATCATAGAATATCCTTAGTTGAAAGGGATCATGGCCCTGTGCAGGACATCCCAAGGGTCCCACCCTGTGCCTGAGAGCATTGTCCAAAGGCTTCCTAAGCTGTGTCAGGCTTGGTGCGGTGACCACTGCCCTGGGGAGCTGTTCCAGTGTCCAGTCACCCTCTGGGGCAGAACCTTTTCCTAATATCCAACCTAAACCTCCCCTGACACAGCTTCAGGCCATTCCCTTGGGTGCTGTCACTGTCAACAGAGAGAACAAATCAGTGCCTGCCCCTCCTCTTCCCCTCATGAGGAATTTGTAACTGCACTGAGGTCTCCCCTCAGTCTCCTCAAAGCTGAACAGACCAAGTGCCCTCAGCTACTCCTCAACAGCTTCCCCTCAAGGACCTTTGTTGTCTTCATAGCTCTCCTTTGGACACTTCTTAATAGCTTTCTGTCTTTCCTGTATTATGTTGCTGTTGTGCTTTTATGAAGAAGTTATCTCTCATGCTCTGGAGATGGTTCTGTAATGGCAACACAGAAATGCAAAGGAAAACTGCATTACCCTTTGTAAAAGGCTAGGAGTTAAACAGAGACTTGCAAAAATTTCTCTTGCTTAGGAAGGCAATATTGAAATGTAAGCTGGCCCTTACAAAATATCATATGGAAACCAAAGTTGCCCTTGCTGGTGCTAAGAGGAGGAAAACAATTTGGGAGGGTAGTCAGGGATGCTTTATAAACTTGGTAAAAGGCAGGTCCTTGCTCTTGGGCTGCCAGAAATGCCTATGGTGTGGCCTGCTGGTGTAAGTGGGCACTCTGCAGTGGATTCACAGAGAAAATCTGGGCAGGGACACAGCTGCGGGGTCAGAGGACATGGTTTGTCTTCAAGATCGCAGCAATAGGTGAAAGATGTCAGCTCCACCAAGGTTATTCCGATGTCTGCAATGTGGTGGTGTGAGGTGTCTGTGGAAATGCAAAGTGTGTGTGAGATACTCAGAACTTCTTCAGAGCTTCAGGAGAGTTTTTCTAGTTTCATCTCCATTTCTCTCGTTCCTGCCCTTTCCCTGACATGGTTTAACCCCTGCCCCCAGATAGCAGCAAAGCCCCACACAGCCACTCTCTCATATTCCCTGCAGTGGGACAGAACTGGAATGGTAAAAGTGAAAAAAAATTACAAGTTGAGACCAATTTAATACATAAAGCATAAGTTGCGCATGCCAGCAAAGCAAACTAAGGAATTCATTCCTCACTTCCCATGGGCAGGCAGTGGTTCAGCCATCCCCAGGAAAGCAGAGCTCCTCCCCACATGGAGGTGACTTGGGAAGATAAATGCCATCACCCTGAACATGCCTCCCTTTTCTCTTCTGCTCCCATCTCTGTGTGCTGAGCATGCTGCCATATGCTCTGAGCTTGGGGCAGTTGGGGTCAGCTGTCCTGGCTGTGTCCCCTTTCAGTTCCCTGTGCACCCTCAGCCTCCTCGCTGCGGGTGGGGCGAGGAGCAGAAAAGTCCTTGGCTCTGTGTGAACTCTGCTCAGGAATAATGAAAACATCCCTATGTTATCAACAGTGTAGCCAGCACAAATCTAAAACACAGCCCCATTCCAGCTACTGTAAAGAAAATTAACTATCCCAGCCAAAACCAGCACAGTCCCTCTGTTGTATGTTCCTCCTCACATCAGTGCTTTTTCCACAAATTCTCCTTGCTCGAAGAGAACAGGCTATTCCTGCAGCCCCCACCACCCTTCCTCTCCCATGCTTTGTTCTCTTTGTGCCAAGATCAGAGTGAGCCAAGACATCAGGAGAGCCAGGGACACTTAAACTTTGCATCTGAGGACAAGTGTGTGGTGTTGGGAGGACACGCTCGTGGCTGAGAACTTGGAGAGCCAAGGGCTGTCCCTTCTCAGCTCTCTGCTCCAGACTTTCCAGCTGTAAAGGACAGTATTTCAGTTTCCTGGCGGTTGAGTTCAGCATGGAAAGTGGTTGGAGACTCCAGTAAAGATGTAAATGTTGTCCTCTTGACCGACAGCTTGATTTTTGAACTACGAAAGGAAAAGGAAATCTACCACACAGAGAAAAGAGCTTTGGAGAAGGGATTCACTCTCTGCCACTCCACTGAGTGGTGCAGTCATCAGAGGTGTGCAGAAGCACAGCTGATGCAATGTAAATAATCTATATTTCTGTTTTGTTTACTACAATGAGGTTATCACCATAGTGCTACAAGGTTTGTGCAATTTGGTGCTTTATCTCTGTGGCTGTTCGTGCACTGCTTTTGCTTGCCTGGATCCTGAGGCCTTACAGGGGAACATAAAGTGTCATTGACTCACTGTGGCTGTCACAGCAGATTTTGTGTTGAAAAGTGTGCAAAAATAGATATATAGAAGTAAAAACTGCTTCAGACCTGGAGTTATAGAGGAAAAGCCTGTATTGTGGTGGCAGGATGTGTGAAATAGCAGCAGCCTCACACCTTTGTGCTCAAACTGCAGGGATGCTGCTGTTGCACAGCTGCCCTGCATCCTGCTGTTAAATCCATGTCTCTCCCGTTCAAAGATAAGGGTGCAGTGTGGGACAGTGTGTCAAATGCTGTGTACAGGTTCAGGTAGATGATGCCAGTGGCTCTTCCCTCACCCAGTAGCATTGCAAGACCCTTGGAAGCACATTGTAGAAGGCCACCAGCTTTTTCAGGAACAATTTGACATAACGCTCCCAATTCAGACAGTTAATTACACCGGCAAAAGTTGGGTGTTAATGCTCAATTAAGACTCTGAGTTGTGTTTCTCCAAAAGCTCTGTAACTTTGCTGTGTAAAAACACCCAATGCTTCAAACAGAAATTTCCTCACATAACTGGTTGTGAGGCCGAAGAGCAAAGGAGCAGGAGATGGATACTGGCTGTTGAAAAATACAAGGTTATTGAAAAATACAAGGTGATACAGTAATTGCAGAAGAGGCTAAAACATTTTGCTGGTAGCAATGAAACAGAGGAGTTTAGAATAAGCTGCTTCTCCGCAAGGCAAAAGTCTCCTTTTGATACTGAGTTAAATATTGGCAGAAGTTGTTACTATGTAATTGCAATTCATTTTGGAATGTTTTTAATAGAGGAAAAAGATGGAGGTCTGTATGGAAAAGAATCAATAGGTTGGAATTACCAATCCAGCTCCTTTGGAGGGCCATGTCTCTGTTTCACAGAGCACCAGGAGAGGCTGCTTGTTTCTTCCACTGCTGCTGTAGGAGAGGGGCTCCTTTGCTGAGCTTTGTTTCTCCTGCCTTAGAAGGAGGACACACACTTTTCCAGTGCCTGTAAAAGGTCTGGATGAAGAATGCTATCCTAGAATCATTAAAGGTGGAAAAGATCTCTAAGATCATTAAGTCCAACCATCAGCCCAGCACCAACACCATGTTCACCATTAAACCATGACCTCAAGTGCCACATCCACACGTTTTTTGAACAATTGCAAGGATGGTGACTCCACCGCTCCTCTGGGCAGCTGGTTCCAATGCTTTGCAACCTATTTAAAGAAAAAAAAATAATCCTGATATCCAGTCTAAACCTCCCCTGGTGCCACTTGAGGCCATTTCCTCTGATTCTGTCTCTTGTTACTTGGGAGAGGACACCAACCTCCACCTCACTACAACCTCCTTTCAGGTCCTTGTAGAGAGAGAAGGTTTCCCCTCAGCCTCCTTTTCTCCAGGTTAAACACCCTCAGTTGCTGCTCTTTAGACATATTCCAGCCCCTTCACCAGCTATATAAAGCTAAAATTCTGCCAGACTGAGGCAAAAGTGCTCAGTGGAACCACTGTCTCTGCTGTTTTTGGAGAAAAGCTTCCCCCACTCCAGGGACAGTAGCCCTTTGCCCCTTTGGCATAGAATGCTGAAGTCCTGTCTGTGGTGACTGTCATCACACTAATTGAGAAACAATCCTAAGGAATTTGCCCCATTTTCAAGTTATTATTTTGGGAAAAGGACAGTTGTCTTGTGGGAACAAGCCAGACCAAGAGTTGTATCTTAGTGTGGCAGAAAACCATCCTTAAATCCTCCTCAGGCAAGCTGTCAGGGACTCACACACCCAACTTTTCTTCTTTTGTGTGTGAATTTTTAAAGAAGCGTTGCTCAAATGTCTTTTCCCTGATTTATCTTACCACACACAAACTTAGAGGTTTTCTGTGTTTTGTGAAATAAACCTACCAGGCACAGCTTCATTTTGGAAAACAGCTTTTCATCAAGGTGTAACTCTCCCCTGAGGTTGCTCTCAGAGCCACTAACCACACTTTTGTCTCTAAGTTTGGAAAATATTATGAGTCTGGCTGTTGTCTGCCAATACAGTTTTTACACCTTTACTGTCTTTCTTGGAAATTTAGTGACTCTGATGTGCAGAAGGTATCTGTGTATCTTCACTGAGGAGCTCCTCATGGAACAGACTGGAGCTGGAACAGGACCCCAAGGCACATTGATGCACTTTCTATGGGAGTTTCAGGCTTGCTTGTCAGAGGGCACACACTGAGGGTGGCATTGCCAGGGTGGCATTTAACCCTTCCCGCTCAGCTGGCATCTCCAGGCAGCTGTTCCGCAGGGTGAAGATTGGTGCCATGGGACTGGTGCCACCTGCTGCGCTGCTGGCACCCTCCTCCCTCAAGCTGTGAGATGTGGCACTCTGCCACTGCTGCCCAAGGGTTAAGTTAAGGACAAAACCAGGAGACATTCGCTTGTTTTGAAAAGTATCTTTCACAGTCCCTCATCTCTACAAAGGGATTTTTCCAAATTTGCCTGTGTTACTTTTGTATCTGATCAGGCATCATTTGACAACCGTGGTTCTTGGAGATGGAAATTCTGTTATTAGGGCACTGACACTTTTCTGAATATAAAGAGCCTCTTGCTTTTATAGCTGTCAGAATCAATCTTTCAGGTCTCCCCCTCTAGCTGCCATGCACTCTTCTGAGCTGATTGCTGCTGCTGGGCAGGTAAGTGCCAGCATTGTTCTGCCTGGCACCAGCAATATTGACTTCCAAGGATATGATGGTGTTTCTGCATCCCAGATCCAGTCTGGTGTTTTGTTTATGAGACTCTCTCCTGTCAGAAACAAATGCTGCATAGCAGTTTGTCCTTTCTCCAAGAGAGAATAGGGTCATGCACAGTAACCTTGAGTAAAGACTTGTCATATCTAGTGAGCTCATTAGGGCTTGATCTGCTCATTACCTGGAGACTATTGAAGGCAAGCCCAAAATATTTCAGAAGTCAGTGAGGGCAGCGTGCTTCCCTCTGAGTGAGCATGAGAATGTTGCTCAGCACATGTGTTCGAATCAATTGCTGAAGCTGACATCTGCTTACTGTGGTTTACAAAACTTGTGGCTTCTCATAATCTGTAAAACACATGGCATTTGTATGAACAGGCTTGTTGATGATAGTTCCCTTACCCAAAGCCAATAGGACTCTTCCATCTGTGTAGCAGAGCCCTCTCCTTAGAGCCATCAGTCATCACTGAGAGTCCAGCTGAACATGAATAAAAATAAAATTTTCCTTCTTATTCTCCCCTTCCCCAAGGAAATTCTTTCATAGGTGTGACAGTCCTTGCTAGTCCACTTATAGCTGCTATAGAATTTCAGCTTCCTGTCCAAAATTGTTGGGATGTGAGATGGTTAACAAGATCTTCTTCCTCAAAGGCCACAGGACAAGGGATCCTTGTCAGCAGTACAGGGTGAAAGATTTCAAACCTGCGGAGTGATCTGTAAGGCATGCAGCAGGCACCCAGAGGGTGTCTTGGGTGTTGGGAGAGTTAAAATTGGTTTGGATTTTTTTTCAGGAGGTGCAGAACAAAGCCACAGCACTGGCATCTTGCATTAAAGGTGTCCTTCAACCTGCCCAGTCAGCTATTTTAGGAGGCATAAGTGATGTAAACATCATGGCAGAGAGACTAAACCACTTGTTGTGGTTTAACCCCATCCAGCAACCAAGCAGCACTCGCTCACTGCCCGACTGGGGGGAGAATCCGAAGGGTAAAAGCTGGAAAACTCATTGGTTGAGATAAAGACAGTTTAATAGGAAAAGCAAAAGTTGTGCACACAAGCAAAACAAAACAAGGAATGAATTCTCTGTTTCCCAAGGGCAGGCAGGTGTTCAGCCACCTCCAGGAGAGCAGGGCTCCATCACATGTAATGGTGACTTGAGAAGACAAACGCCCTCGCTCCAAGTGTCCCCCCTTCCTCCTTGTTCCCCCCACTTTATATACTGAGCATGATGCCACATGTTCTGGAATATCCCTTGGGTCAGTTGGGGTCACCTGCCCTGGCTGTGTCTCCTCCCAGCTTCCCATGGGCTCCCAGTCTCCTGGCCACCGTGGCAGTGTGAAAACCACCCAAAACACAGCCCAGATCAGACACCGCTCCACACCAAATGGAACAAGGTTCATGCAGGTTCATGCTATCCTTCTCAGTGGGTAACTTCACAGTTCCCCATCACTTGTGGGGTTTGTATCTTGATGTAAATAGGATGGAGATTTGTCACTTGGCTTCCTTCACCAGGATTCTCTGGATGCACATTCAAACCACTGTGTGTTAGCAGGGGTGCACCACAGGCATGGTGAATGGCAAAAGCTACACCCTTTTGGCTCAGCAGAACAGAGGTGCACCTTTCATTAAGGTGATGACTTGGTTTTTGAGCTTACCTGAAAATAAATGAGGTGCTGACTGGCAGGATTGTCTTCATTGCTTGACCTATCAAAGGAGACAGGGGCAGGGAAAGGACACAAGTAACTTTGAGATGACATTGTATTAGTTTGTAACAATGCTGGAATTTCCTTTGACATACTTCCTAAGGATGTTACAGGCATCTGGCAAAGGCTCTGCTTCTGCTTCCCTTTGATACATGCCCAGAACCAGAGACAGATGCTGTAAAATGGAGCAATTAAATGTGTTGATTTCTTGTAAAAAATGGTTGCTGTAGTTCATTTCATAGTTTGGGGGTAAAGGGGATCTTGAAACATATCTTTGCTCTGCTTGTGTAATTTGAAGGTGGCTTTTTTTTTTTCCTTGTTTTTGGTGTTGGTTTGTGGGGCTTTTTTTTGTTTGGGTTTTTGTGTGTTTTCTTAAAGCACAAGGCTTATTTAAGAACTTTGTAGGCAAAACTGTTTTGCAATGCCAGACATCTTCTGTTGGGTGTTCAGAACAGCACTTTCTTTGCTCTTCAGCTCAGAGTGCTTTAGACAGAATGGGAGAAGGACATGAAGGAGAATTGCTTTGTACTTAGCAGAATTAGAATAAGCCCACAAGCACATGGTTTGTACTTTTTAATTCCAAGAGCCTGAATCTGATCTCACTCCTACTAATCTCTGCAGGGATTATTCCTGATTTACACCATGCAGAATGAAATCAGAATCTGGCCCTGAAAGCCTATTTGTACTTCAGACATTGTCTCAAGGCAGCTGACCTGCAAATATGAAAAGGAGACCTGAGTTCCCGTGGGTTAATTGTTTAAATTTGTCAAGCTGAGTCAACTACAGCTTGTTTAGCAGAGAAATGGTACTGCAAAAACTCAGGCTAGAACCTATTTACCTCTTTTGGACTAATAGGAGGTAATCAGAGGACCCTCTTTGGTACAGCACAGTGCTCTGTATTTGCATAGCACCTTTCATCTGCGGATATTAAATAACTACTTCATTGCAATTCTGGAAGCTGTTCAGCCAGACAAATCTCTTTAATGACCTGCCGTGACTCTGGTTGCTAGCAGTGAAGCAAAAATAAGTTAGTACATTGGGTCTCTGGTCATGAGTGGCATCTGTAAGGAGAGGTCTGTAACCTAGAACAGTGTGAAGCTGTTAGCTGAAAATACTGGGGTTTCTGGAATAAAGGCTATGGCATACTTAGCTGCTGAGAAGAAAATTGATTTTTATTAGCACAGGTTCAGTTAGTATTCACCGAGACAGGTACCAAAAGCAAATGTACAGTTTTGGGCTGGGAAAGCACAGGTTGCCTTTAAGTCATGCTAACTCCTTTACAGCCCCCAATTAATATTCTTTTTGTTCATGTTTTGGTTGTCTACATGCTCATTTTTAAGGCTGTGTTTGTATCAAGATTAAAGGAAAGCTGAAAACACCTTTTCACAGGGCTGCTCTAAAGGAAACTGGTATATTATTAACTGGTATTATTATTATCTCAAATGAACATCTCACATTTATCATTGCTGCAAAGCGCAATTTTGGTGTAGTGACACATTTGCACAGAGTTTGAACTACCTAAATGCAGCCATATTGTGGGAACCAGATGGGTGGCCTCATGCAATGGCTCACCTATTTCCTTTTAGAGTTTTGTTTTTGAATTCTGTTATCATCTCTGATTTCCCTGTACCTCTCTTTTTTTTGCCATGTCAATTTGAGATGCTCCAAGCTTTAAACTACAGTTGTTAGATGACTGTGGAGGCTCTGGTCTTTATGGACTGTAGGATACCTACATCCCACAATTCATCCAGCATAATGAAAATACACTGAGCTCTGGGACACTTGTCAGAAAGGCTCAGTATAGGAAGATTTTTCTCACACTGGTTCAGTTATCCCCTGCAAGCATCTAGTCTTGTGTGGAGCTGAGCCACTTTTTCCTTTCCAACCTGAAAGCATGATTATGACATTAAATATATTGAGCCAAATTTGACATGCGCAGTCATTTGTCTGGAAAATACCCTTAATTTTCCTTACAATGAGTAAGAAAGTCTGCTACTTCCTCAAAGGTGTATTTAGTTTTATTGCTAGTCCCTCCAAGTAATGTAAGCTGATGTAAGCCCTGCTTGTCTATCAGCAGAGAGTGGAGGAGCTAATGATTATATTTCTGGAGATGAGGTGTCATTGATTCAAGCTGGAACAGCTGGTGAGCAATGCTCTGAGGAGTTTGCATTAGAATAAAAAACCCAGTTGGCTTTGTGTCTATAGTTTGTATGAGCAACCCAGAAAACTCTGTAGTGAGCTCTCTGGATTCTTCTGTTTTCCACAAAATCATCATTATCGTCTCATGTCCACATCTTTCTACTTTTCTATATTCACCTAGTATGTGCCACGTAGGCAAATGTGGTATTTACTGGGGGAATGTGACCTCCTGATTAATCCCACACTGCTCAGCAAAGCTCTCCCCTCCTTCAGTGTCACCTCTGCATCAGCCTGGGTTCTCTTCATTGAAAATGAGGGATACTGGTCCTTCCTTTGAAGCTTTTGCTATTTGATTGAATCAAACTGCTCTAAAAATTCTCTCCATCTGTATATCCACTATGGGGTAAGAGGCATTTTTCCCTATTCATCTCTGCCCTCAGCCTGTCCCACTAAGTCTGTTGCCACAGCAGATGTAAAGGTGGAGAAATTTGGAAATACACCACATACCAGATACAAACTCTGCTGCCTTGCTGAACTGGTTAATGTTGTTTAGCTGACATTTCTGCAGTGTAGGAAAAGCTGCATATTACTGGCCAAGCACTTTGTAATTTTCTGGTATTTCTAAAATGGATGCCAGCACTTGGAAATATTGAGTAATTTTTAATTGAGGGGATATGATCAGTAGGTGATTAGTTTTTGGAGTGCCTTGGATGTATGCTATGTTGTAGAGACAAGCCATCTGGAGCAGGGCTGTGGTTTAGCTTCTGTGATGAGTATCCATGCACTGCAATGCCAAAATGACTGGGTTTATTACATCGATGAAGATCTTGAGTAATTCAATTCATTTTCACAGATCTAAATGAACTAAAATGAGAACATAATTTGGCCTGAAGTTTTAGTTTGATGCTCTTAATTATTAAACCAGGATTATCAATGCGTTTTCCACTATGCTTAAAATAACCAGCCACAGCAAATGAGACTGTTGAGTTCCTTCCTCTGCCTTCAGCTTTTACCAAATTTGCCATGGCCAGGACTTCACTGCATTTTGCCTGGATGAGCAGTGTGACTTCATTAGGTGTTTCTTGTATTTGCTGCTCCTCTGACCTACAAGCATCACACTCTGACCTTGGGGATAGGCTGGCAGGGAAGAAGAATCACAGCACCATAGAATGATTAGTGTTGGAAAGGATTGGAAAGGATCTTTAAAGGTTTTCTAGTCCAACCCCCTTGCAATGTGCAGGGACACCTTCCCCTAGATGAGGTTGCTCAGAGCCCTGTCCATGCTGGCCTTGAATGTTTCCAGATGTGGAGCATCCACCACTGCCGTGGGCAGCCCATTACAGTAATTCTCTAATGAGGATAACTGGGCAGAAGAGTCCCACTGTAAATCTGTGTTAGTTACAAAGCTTGTAGCCCCTGCAGCAGCCCTGTTTGTGTTGCCAGGCTTGTAGCTTTTGGACTTAATTACTCTAAAATGAAGTCTGATTTGTGGTATCACACCAAAATTAATCCTTCCTCTTCCTGAAATTTTCATTACACAGTCTTTTCGCTGAAGTCCAATCAGTCACGGTGATGTACAGCCCCGAAACTTGAATTGGAAGTGCTGCCCTGTATCCAGTGTATCAAGGGGTGTTTGAAGCAGTGAGGGTTACTGGAGGAAGTGACTGGAAGGGGCTGAAAAAAAAAAAAAACAACGCAACTCTGAGAATGCTTTGATCTGAAATCAAATATCTGTGCAGCAAGGAGGCAGTGTATTTTTAGGAGGAGGGCACAGGCTGCATGTAAGCAGATGCATTCTATTTGATGTGCTGAGATCAAGGTGTCGGAGTCTTTAGCTGCTCATCTGGCCATCTTATCTTGTGTTTTCCCTCTTAATTTTTCCCTTGTGTTTTAGAATCATTTTTCCCACTTGTTCTGTGAAACATTCTTATGCAAAGCCAAGTCTCCTGCAACTCAAGCAAGCTGTTTGTAGCACAAGTGCAAAGAGGTGTCAGAGTTTCCATTTTGCATAAAACCACATCACTTACTTCCTTTTTCTTTTCTCCCCAAGCTTGTTAGTAAATGAGCAGTACTTTAATGAGGCATTTAATGGGGAAAACAAAACAAAACAATTCTATATCCTCTAGATTGTTCCCAAATCCCTGAATGAAAAATTAGTTAGAGATTAAAGCCCTTAGTGTTTCCTGTGACATTGCAAAGCAATAATGAGCAGAACTTGAAAAGCTCTGCTCTCTCCTGGTTTGGAGTACCAGCCTCTATCACAGCATCAAACAGCCATGCCAGCACTTTCTCATGGTACCAGATGACTGAATTTCATAGCAGATTCTCCCCCAATTAATGCTGCTAATGACTATGTGAATGAGACTTAAATTGTAAGCACAAGTTTGAAATCTCAGCTTCACTATTGGAGCTTAAACAATCTGTGCAGGAAGAGTCTGTTGAGAATGTAAGCATCAGTTTAAAATTGTCAAGTTTTCCAGTTTTTATTGCAATTTCCCCAAAGCCATTCAATCCACAGCAGACCCAGGAATAAATTGCAGGAATCAGGTTCTTGCTGTAAGCAGGGACAAGCGGCATGCCCTGAGCGCTGGCATGTGATGAGCAAGCCAATGGTTTCTCTCTCAGCAAGAGGTGTCACTGGGGTAATTCCTATTTAAAACATGGATTCATGCTTCAAGCAGCCTCAGACAGCCAAAGAGGAATAAACTTCAGGTTAAAACCTTGTATTTCATGTCATTACCACCTGCTCCTTCTTTTTTACCCCTGCAGTGACAGTGTGTCAGATGATAACAACGGGAAGGGGAGCTGTGCTGCATGTGGGAATAATAAAAACCAGCAAGGTCTACACTGTGAGGTCCCAACCTGCAGCAAGAAAAATGGAGCACTTCTCTTGCCTTCTAATGCACAGGAAAGAAAAAACAGAGACAGGTTTAGATGGACTCTTAACTAAATGGTTTAGTTTTCCAAGCCACAGCCTTTTAGCCTTTAATACACTGGATGAGAAGAATGAGTGGCTCCTGTACTGTGAGGGTGGTGAGACACTGGAACAGGGTGCCCTGAGAAGCTGTGGATGTCACATTCTGGGAAGAGTTCCAGGCCAGGTTGGATGGGGCTCTGAGTAACTAATGGAAGGTGGCCCTGCCCTTGGGGCAGGGGTTGGAACAAAAGATCTCTAAGGTCCCTTCCACCCCAAGCCCTTCTGTGGTTAATGGCTCTTGGTAGGTAGCAGACATGGTTACAAATGACAGTGTGTGACTGGCAGCGTGTTGAGTGTCGATGTCCCTCAGCAGGATTTGCCATTAGCGTGGCGAAGATGTGGGACATTGTTGGAGGGGGTGTCCAAGGGATGCTGCTGCCTGCCTGCCATGGAAGCAGAGGTGAGATCAGCCACGATGACCCCTGAGCAGAGGAGGGTGCTTGGCGCAGGAGTGAATCAGCCCCGATACACAGCAGTGCCCATGGGATTGGAGTCTGAGAGCTGCCAGGCCCAAAGGTGTCGATCTTTTAAGCCAAAAGCCTTGGTGGCAGGAGGAATTCCTGCTGCCCAGGCAGCTCCGTGACCTGAGGTGCTGGATGGACTGCCATGGCTCTGGTGACCTCTCAGAGATGTTGTTCTCCTACTGCACTTGACAGGCAGTGAAGGAGAGTGGAGGGAGCTGCCACCACTGAGCTCAGCTTTCTTTCTGACAGGATGAAGCCTGGAGCTGTTTTATCTCTGTCTCCTCTTGATCCCAGTGCTGGGACGAGGGGTCGAAATGTGGCGATTACACCCGTGCCAGGGAGGATGGTTTTGGGTTTTCAGGGTTTCCTGACTGTCACAGCTCCAGTACATTTTGTCCCCAGATATTTATTCTTCATTTCCGTGGCTTTTCAGGCAAGGCAGCTCAGAGCTCTGTCCTCCTGGGTGTCCTGGGTCAGTGGTGAGGACAAAAAGGGACAAGAGAAAGCTGTCACTTGGAGCCAGTGGCCAGAGGAGCCAAGAAAACAAACAGCTAGGAAAAACACCTAGCTTCTGGGACTAATTTCCTTAAGAAGCACAGTGAAGAGCAAAAACATGTGGGGTGACTAAGATATGAAGGAAAACCATGCTCATGTTTGGCAACAAGCCCTGCCTTTCAGCACTGAGGGTAGGGCTTGGTTTCTCTGTCTCGCCTCAGGGCTGGTACATGTGTGTCTCATGGACAAGACTCCCACTCCATCTGCCCCCTCTCCTTACTGACAGAACCACTGGCAGAATCAATATTGGGAATTACACCCTGCTGCGACCCCATTATGTAAAAGCAACCTTGCAGAAATGAGTCTCTAAGGGATCTTCATTTTCTTTTAAGAATACTCCAGTTTCTTTCAATCAGGAGAAAACTGCTCTCCTTATGAATTGAAAGGCAGTGCGTAAAGGCATGGAGGATGGGCATGGTACAAGGTGGAAGCAGTTCATGTTCCTTCTGGAACAGGGAGAGTTTTCCTGTGCTAGAACTTCTTAGAGTGCAGGAGGTCAGTGTGGGGTGCATCTGACTGAGTGCAAGCATCTGCAAAGCTTGTGCTGCTGTCAGAGCTGGCAATCTGTCCTGCTTTTTATGGGTCACAATGAAAAATAGATACTTTAATAAGTGATTTGTCTCATTCAGAGGAGACATTGAAAAATCAGCTCTGGAGGTGGGACTTCCTCCCCTCTGACAGTTAAAGAAGCCTTGATGACTTGCTCGGCCTTTGAGGTGTGACGTGGATCGGATGGGTCCTGCCCCAGCAGGGCTTGGAGTGCGATCCTATAAACCTCTTAGCTGGGGATGCAAGTGCCAGAGGGCAGAGGCTGGGGTGTCTCACCGAGGGAGATAATGCTGGGTCTGTGGTTACCTTCTGTGGAGAGCTGAAGCACCAAGGCAGTGTCCATCAGGTAACCTGGGGGGGACTTCCAGAGCCCAAACACCACTGAGTTGTTGGCACCTTAATGAAAGTTGGTGAGAGCTGTGCTGCCTTGCTTCTTTTATGTCATTTTAAAAAACCCAAACAAAAAAACCCCAAAAACCTCATATATATATATATATACATATGTATGTGTGTATGTTGTATTTTGGAAAATATCCAGCACATAGGCGTTCCTTTTATATGAATATGAAAGAGGTGGAGAAGCTTCCTTATGGTCCAAAATTAACAGGATATGCTCCTCTTTATGTAGGAAGGAACAAAAATATTCACTGGCCTGATTGACTGAGCTCTGTCCTGGAGAACCCAGGTCCCAGACTCTTTTCCATAAAACCTTAATACATAAAACAGAGTCAAACCCCAAATATTCAGTGGTGGTGCTAGTGGCTCAGCTGAAAACTGTTTGGTGCCTTCCTGCTGCCTACACCCCCCGTGCACTGTCATGGATGAGAGGTCCGGACTGATCCGATCCCAAGTGCCCACACGTGCAGTGAGTGAGGCCCTTTGCAAAGTGTTTGTTTTCCACGTGAAAAAACAGCTTCCTCAAGTATTTAATACCTTGCCTTGTCCCCTGATTGAAAGGATGCTGTGAATCCTCTGCACAGGACAAATGTCAGCCTTTGTTTTTTTTCCTCTAAGGAAAGAATAGCAGCATTCAGGTTCCAGGGGAGCATTGACACTTTGTCAAAGTCTGGTTGACCCTGAAACTTGGCACTGTGCTGTGGTTTTGAGTGAACCAGGAGAGCAGGGTTTCTGATACACCAGATGCTGTGTCTCATGCTTTGGGCTGTATTGTTGCCTCCATAGGGTTGAGGAAATGGCTTTTCCTGCCTTAAAGAGCCTTTCATAATATTCTGGTGGTCTTTTGGAGCAGCAGCTGCTGGTGATAACCTGAGGATGGAATTTCTCCTGTACCACCATCAGAACAGTGTCCATTTCCTTTTGTTCACACTGCTCAGATGCACATTTCTGGTGATTTGTAGCAGAGGATTCATTAGCTCTTTTTTCAGCGGGAGAGCTCTGCTGTGCATGCAAGTCAGCATTGATATTATAACACATTTGTCTTTAATTCGATAGCCCATTGCTCTTACACGTGTTCGCTGTCATTGTAAAAATGTGGTTTTGTTGGCTTTTCTTAGGAAGGGATGAGGGGATGCAGAAGTGAAATTTTAGTAGGGAAGCATAATTTCTGTGCTCTGTTAACACCTAAATATGTAAAAGAATAAAGCCAAAAATACTGGTTAATCATAGAGAAGTAAAAGGAGCACTGCTTTGCAAAGGCAGCTGACGGATGTGAAAACACCATTCATTTTCAGAAGATTTTGTACTGTGATTCTGCATCACACCTCTGGCTCTCGACACTCTGCTCTCTGTCTCTCTGTGTGTTTAGCTCATAATATTCTGATTATTTGTGACTAGCTGGGCAGCTATAGCCTTAGTTATGATGTGATCTAAAATCCCCTGAGACACCAAAATACTTGAAGACAAGGAAAGATGTTGCTAAATAGCACATGATATAGCTGGAAAATCTGACCACAGACAGGTCAGATGTCTGCTAGAGGCACTATTTTCTTAATTACCTAATTTTGGATACTTAAGGAAGTGTGTTAAAAAGAAAACTAAGTTGTGGGCAGTTCTTTTGAGGTCTAACATGACTTTTATGGATGATCCTTAGATTTTCCGATGCTTCTAGAAAATCAAACAAAGAAACCTCTACTGTATGCCATTTAGCACGTTGATTATTTTATTTAGTTAGGGTTATTTTTGTTTGTTTGTTGGTTTTTGTTTTTTAATTTTGGAAGCTTTTAAATCAAAAGCTGCATTTCAGGTTGGGGAATTCTAACTCTGCTTCACAGTGGTGCTTTCCTTATTTGCAAGGTTTGTGCTGAACCATTTATGAATATTTGACTTTGCAGAAATCCCCAAACATCATCTGCCCACGCCGAGCTTTGCTCCGGGGTGGCTCTCCAGTGCTCTGACTGCCCTTTCTCAGTGCCAGACCTGAGGGAGTGACAACTTCTCAGCACAAAGCACTTGCCCTGTAGCTCTGCTTTTGCTTCATTGTATTCCAATTTTTTTTAACATTTTTTCCCCCCTCTGACCTGCTGCTGATGACCTCGCTGAACCTCTGTCCTGATACATATCTTATGCTACCCTGAAATATCATGCACAGGAAGCATCTGGCTGTTCCCCTGCTGCATGGGGCATTCTTTCAGCGGATTATCTCTGTTTCATTCTGCTTCGTTCTGGCACAAAGCCTGCAAAAGTCATTTGACTAACCTAAGCTCTCTGCAGATCCAGATCATCCATCTCTCGCCACTCCTGAGACGCAAGTGATTCCTGCGGTGTCCACCTGCTCGGAGCTGCCTGCCTTGGGGACCTGGGCTTTTGTCAGGTTTGCTTTTTCCCCCTTCTCATTGCTTTGTCAGTCGTACCCCCTAGAAAAAGAACTGAAAGTTGCTAGGAGAAGGTGAATCAAAATGTGCTCAACTTTGGGAAGTGAAGTGTGTGATGGAGATGGGATTTTTAAACATCCACTGACAGCATTCACGGTGGCGAGGAGGGGGTGTATTCCTCACAAGCTTCTGGCTCTGCACTTGCAGATTTCCCATTGAGAGGGAAGTTAGCCTTGATTTTGCAGGTGCAAGAGTAAACAACTATCTGTGGCTTCCTTCCGATTGTATGCCAGCTTTTCCTTTTTTAAATAAATTTGGCACAACTGCTCTGCACAGCCCTGGCAGGTACCCAGCCCCCTGCGTGTTTCTTTGTTGAGTCAACAATAAATCCAGCCAGAGGAGAACAGCTTAATGGTCTGTAGTAATCATCCATCCAAAATCCTGGCTAAAATCTTCATCTCTCCAACCTGTGTAGCTCCTGCTTTTGCCTCCTTTCCTCCCAAAGGAGGAACCATTTCTGTGTGTGTTGGGCTGCCAGAGGGTCCTCATTGTGCCTCGGTGTGCTCAGGGCCAGGGTGGATGAGGCTTAGAACACCCTGGTCTAGTGGAAAGTGTCCCTGCTCACAGCAGGGGGATGAGCTTTAAGGTTCCTTCCACCCCAAACCACTCTGTGATTCTCTGTCATGAGTAGTGCAGGTGACATTGGTGCAGCACAAAGTGGCTGGGGATCCCTGGGATCCTGATATGTCCCCTTTTGGAAAATCAGGTGAACCTTCAGCTGGGGTGTAATGCCTTTTTCCAGGCTAAAATATAATCTGCTCAGTTCCAGATAAATGGGTTTCACTTTGATGCTGCAGGTTTTAGTCTTGTGTGTTATTGCTGTGTTGATAAGATTAATGATGTTGTCATGGTCATCTTAATGGTGTTTCACCAAAATACCTCCTTTTCAGGTTGAGTAGCAATGTGGGAATCTCTCCCTTCACGTTTTAATTTTTTTTTTTTTTTACTAACTTTTCTCTTAGCAGGATAAGCACTGAGGTGTGATTCCCAGTGCTGAGACCAGAAGGTCTATTCAAAGAATTCAAAACCTCATGGTTCTTGAGGGCTGACTGGAGGGTATTTAATACTTGGGGCTGCACCAAACCCCTCAGAATACAGCTGCAAGGAACAAAAGCCTCTGAGAGATGTGCTTAGTCATTACTGTGTAGTCATACATTATAAAGCTTAATGTTTGCTTGCAGGCTGGGTGATAGGGACTCGATTTGCGCTGTGTTTGCCTCTTAATCTTTATGATAATTTCTTACACATCATCTCTAAAAGGTAGATTAAGTCCAAGCATGACAAAAACCTCCCATAGTAGTATTGCTACTGAGATCTGCCCAGTAAAAGCAGCACTGGACTTTTTTTTTTTTTTTTTTTTGAGGCAAAGTTCTTATTTATCCATTACCAAATGATACAATTACTTCAAGACATTATTTTTCTGCTCAGTGATGAAATAAGCCCCAGAGTCGCAGCAGTGAGGTCATCCAGATACCTGCAAATGAGGTCCCTGAGCTTAGCAGCAATTTGCTAATTACAGCTGATGCAGTGCCCTGCGAGCAGCGTTCATTAGCAAGATGCTGTGGCTGTGGCAGTTCCCAGGCAGGATGCATGGACGTGGTGGCTGTGCCTCTCAGCATCACGGAAATCTGAGCTAAGTGATAACTCTGCGGTCAGCATGCCAGCAGAAGCAGGGCAGACATCCTGACAGGGACCTGGCAGTGCTGCTGGGCTCACAGCACAGTCCTTGTGAGCTGCAAGAATTCATTTTCCCTTTTGGGGCCCCTGAGTTTGAGTTTCAAAACGAGAACCATATTTTGAGCTCTTTGTTCCCGCAGAAAATCAGCTCCTCTTTCCTGCTGAAGCTCTCTCAGTGCTGCAAAGGTGTAAAAATAAGCTGGGTTCTGGCTCATGCCTTACATTTAGTGTTCTGTGTTTGCCAGATTGGCTCTTTTGGGGGACCCTATGTCCCCTGTACAGGCTGTGGCTGAGCAGGGGAGGTCCCACGGTCCTGTCACACTCTGCTGAGCGTGGCTGCTCTCGCTGCCTACAGCTCGTTCAGCTCATTTTGTGTGAGCTGAACTCCTGCTCATTTTGTGTGAGGTGAACTCCTTCAGCTCATTTTGTGCGAGGTGAACTCCTTCAGCTCATTTTGTGTAAGGTGAACTCCTGCTCATTTCCTGAGAGATGTCTCTCTTCCAAGTGAGTAAAGCACAGATGCAACTTTGTGCACAATTACCAACTTTTATGGAGCACTTATGGCTCCCTGCAAGGTCTCCTCCTCTGCACCCACTGTGCTGCTGCTTTTCTGAAGGCAAATTAAACAGATCTATTCCAATCTGACTGAAGCCATTGAGTTACTTAAACAGATTGACCTGACTTAGGCTTATCAATTTCTTTAATGAGGTGTCCTCTGCAACTTCTGCTTGGCTCTCTGCCATCCTTCTCATTAAAAAATTTATTTTGGAATCTCTTTGTTCCAGGTGGAGTCATTGCCAGATAGTTGGCTGGGTATATGCCTGACCTTTACCCCCTAATAATGCTTTAATTTTCATTTTTAAATCTAGTAAAGGCATTGAGAAATTACCTTGCTTATAGATGTATGGTTTGGGAAGTGTTTTAGCTCTAGGTGCAGCAGTGAAGGAGCAGCAGTGAAGAGGGTTCTTCTTCCCTCTGGCTCCACAGAAATAAGCCTGCATAACAGAAAGAGTTTCAAGATTAAAATGCTGTTTCTTGCAGCCTGTGTGAACTGTCCTGTTACAATCACTTTTTAAAACAGCAGCAGTGACAGATTCCACCCAGGCTGGAGGGATAACCACTTCCCACTGCAACTTCTTTATGAAGTTGAACTAACAGTGGCTATCTGAAAGGTTACCCAAAGTGTAGGAAAAAAGTTATTGTTGATGTATAGAGAAACTGGTGTGCTTCTTTGGGATGAGTATGCCTCAAAAATGGGTGGAGTAATCCAGATTTTCTCTGATAAAACTGTACTCTGCCCTTGAGCATCTTTCCATGGACACTTCTTTCTTGATGCTGATGGTCCTTCTCCTAAAGCTGTTGAATTGGCTGATGTTAGGAGGTTGTTTTGGTCTTTTTCCTTGAGCCATTAAGTGTCATTTATTTATTGTGCATCAGTCAAGGCCAGATCCTCCATATGTGCATGAAGCCACACCTGTTTGAAGACCTTACTCAGGCTACAAAGAGAATGCCTTTTTGGTTCTCCAGATCAACTTGAACTTTCACCCAAAAGAACCTCCCAAGCTCTTCCTCCTCCCAAAAAAACCAACAAGCAATGCTGGCTGTTTTCTTTCAGGCCAAAGATTGTTAATCCCTCAGGTGAAAGCCTGAGCAGAGCCCTCAGTGGTGGGAAGGGAGGATGTCCTTCGGTCTTCCTCTCAACAAAACTGATGCTGGTGGGTGACTTTTTTGCAAAAGCCCATCTTGTCCGTGTGTGTTGGGC
Organism: Acanthiza pusilla; assembly: GCA_036630365.1. NCBI lineage: Eukaryota > Metazoa > Chordata > Aves > Passeriformes > Acanthizidae > Acanthiza > Acanthiza pusilla. The sequence continues at coordinate 90,862,335 of JAXCHO010000034.1, read as the reverse complement.
ACAACACATTCAATGTGGGGACTCTGAGGAATCACAAGCAGAGAAATACCTGATTTTGGGTGCCTGTTGTGTGCAGCTATGAGGTGTAGGGCAAATACTCACTGTCCAGATGCAGTGTGCAGGGACACTACACCAGGTACCTCTGGGAATATCACTACTACTACTACTACTTTATTTTGTTTTTCTTTTAAGACAGTCTCTGCAGAGTTTAGGTGCCAGTGTGGGAAGAGGGCTACTGACCAGAAGGGGTTTGGTGCACATGTTTGCACTCAGGCATCCTCTTGTTGTTGTCTCTCTGACTCTTTCCCAGAGCAGAGTCCATCAGAGCTGACCAGCTTTAGCAGGGACTGGTTTTGCCTTCGTCCTCTGCATGCTCCATATACCTTTGTGGGGGCAGGTTCCCAGCTCCACTGAAGTGTTGTTTTGTTCTTTCATCCTGACAGAAATGAACCCAATTTCATGCAAAGTTGATGCAGAAGAAAAGCCTTCTGCTCTGGCAAATAAACCACCCCTGCTCCTGTCCCTCCTGCTGCAGGCACCCAGCCTTGCTGCTGTGACAGTATTTTCATCTCGAATGCACAGTTCGAAGAGCAGGGCAGTGAAACCCAAGATATATCTTGCAAAATAGATACCTTCTATCTAGAAATACATCTCATTGCAGGCAGAGGGAGGAGGAGGAGTGTGTGTGGCTGTCTGCCCTGGGGAACAGAGCAGGGTGCAGGGAAGTGAAGGCATTTCCATGGCATTTACGAGGACTCTGTTACAGATCCCAGCACTGTGCTCCATCCTCTCTGCAGAGCACAGTCACAGTATTTATTACTGACTGCTGCTGGATTTTTATACAACTCCTTCAGCAGAGCATTTGCATCTGCACTGTTTGAGCGAGTGGGAAGCGACTGTGTCATTACAAAGTTAGATGTGTGCTTAAGTGTCTTGCTGAGCTGGTATTAATTTGGAGAAAATAAATTGCTGCTTCCTGGCTTGAGCAGGAAGCAGTCTGGGGCCAGCGTGTGCAACCTGATTAGATTTAGGATGTTTCAGTTCTGAGTGCCTAACTTAAGATACCTCAACACACAAGTTAATAAAAAAAAATACGAGCACCCACGAGAAAAGCAGAGCCTTAATGGCACTGAACCATATACAACACTCATTTACAGAGGGTTTTCCAAGGTGTGCGGTCCAAGCAGTTGGATAATGAATCTAAAATTGTCCAGAGGCCCATGTATATTGGATTTGCAGACAGTATTATTGAGCTGTGGTCAGACTGACCACAGATAGACCCATTCTGACTGAAATAATCAGATAGCAGTCTGCATGGAAGCCACAAGAGTGTGGAGAAGGTGTTTTTTGTGTCCTCTGTGTGCCCAGTGGGCCTTATCCTGTGTTCCTGTGCTGGTTCTGAGAAACTGGCCATTAAAACCAAAGAGGGTTTTGATTGAGTAAGGAGTTCAGACTGTATTGCTGCAGATTTTAGTTCCTTCCATTCATTTTCCTTTGATTATCAACACAATGCTTTATTTTTGCACAGTGTAATATTTTATTAAAGGCGCATTTGTAGTTAATAACATTTATGAAGAGACAGCTTTGACTGCAACTGCATCTGAATGTCACTTGAATAATGAATGGGAATGCCATATATCCATTAAAATTTGAACAATGATAACTGTATGTCTGTTAGAGTCCCCTTTTTGATGGATATGGCCAGCAGCCATTAAAATACAGTGAGAATTCTTGTTCGCTGTCCCACAATGGCTGATAATAACACTCTTGATAAGAATTTGCAGCTCAAGACACCAATTTTACAAAAGGGATTTATTGCAGCTAACAGCAGCTCTGAAGATTGAAATGTAACCATCACTCAGTTCCACTTTTTTTTTTTTTTCTAAGTCTCATGTATGTGAAGAAAGGATTTTACTTCCCCATCACTCTCTGGAGCTGGTTTCCTGCTGGCCCTCATTAGAAGTTACTTACTTTTTGAATTTAAAATATTAGCCAATATCCCCACTGGTTTAAAAGAAAAAAAAAAGATACACTTTTCATCCTATTTTTAACCCAGAGAGTTTGTAGAATTTAGAAATAGAAGTGGCCTACTGGGTCGTCTAGTCAATTTTCTACATCCCTCCATTATTTCTTGCAAGCCTTCATGTTCCTGAGCTTTTTAATGTTTACAGATGCATTGCTGCTGTTCCTCAGCTCAGTGACATGTGGATGTCACTAGGCTCTAACAAGGAGACTCACGTGGCACTTTGAAGTTGGAGGAAAATAAGAAAAAATCTTCTTAATAGAATCTATCCCAGAAAGTGACTTTGCTTGGCTTACAGTAAATATGAGGTGCTTCAAAAAATGTATTAACTGTAGACTCTCATGACTGTTTCCTTGGACCTACAAAGCTGATGCAAGAGGCAGCGTAGTACAGTGGCTGCAATGACTGACAGATTTATATTCTTCTCTTTGACCTTCAAAAAGTCACTTAATCGAGCTTTTCCTTTCCCCCCTCATCCCTTCTGCAGAGCAGGGTTTATCTGAGCAGAAAGTGCTTACTAAGCACCAATTGAACACCTCCTGTGCCAGGACCCTGAGCTTTATCTCTCAGGCCTGGTCAAATACAAAATAATAGGTTGGTCTTCGGAAGAAATAGATTGTTAAAAGAATCATGGAGGCTCGGGTTCTCAACTGGCACAAAAAACTGGATTTCTTAAGGAGTTGGCAAGCTGAGTTTAGCTTGTCTTCTGTCATTCTGGATATAGTTTGTTGACTTTGCTGATTCTTTACCTCCGTTCCTGTGTTCCGTTCTGATCTGGCAGCAGGAGCTGGAAGGCTCACATCCTTGAGCATTAAACAGGATGCAGTGCCTAATTATTATCTTGATTAAATTTGGTGATTAAGTGGTCTGTAATTATGTGTAAGCTCAGACATCCCAAGATATTACTCAAAGCCATGGTGACTGATCATCTGGTCAAGGTTGGGGTGGCACTGCATTGATTAAATCTTTCTTTGAGGGGAAGTTGGTTCACATCTCTGTGTGCACGTAAAGCTCTGTGGAATTTGCTGCATTTCTCTTTGCTGAGCAATATGTAAAAGCACATCAAGTGCAAGGCTAGATAAGTAATAAATGTCAAGACAGTATCTACAGAAGGATGTATTTGTAAAATATATTAACGGCTCCTTGTTTAATTTAAGACAGAAAAATACCACATTCCTGATAAATTTCCAAAGTAAGTACAAAAAACCTGAGAAAATAAATATATGCCAGCATCATAACTTCCTCTTGATGACTAAAGCTATGGCATTTTTAAAGCTAGGGATGAAGCAATTTTAGAGGTGGCTAAATTGAAATATCTGTCTTTCTCTGCCCTCTCGGAAGAAACCACCCATGCATTTTAAATTTTGCTCCTTTCATATGCTACGCGATATTGATAAAAAATGAAAATAATAAAAAAGCAATGCCCCTTATAGCAAAGAAGAGGCGGTCTGGTAGTCAAATGTTTTTCAAGCTCAGTATGCCTTGGACTGAAAGACTGGAATATCACCCAGTAATGAAGTTGTGGAGATGAAATCCACTTGGATAAAAAGTACAGAGCTATGCAGCTTGACAGGCTGAGTCCTAAAGGGCAGCAGTCTTGGATCCAGTAGTCTCTCTCATTTTGAATAATTGCTGCGCAACACAGAATCAAACATTTATTGCTGAGTACAGGTGCATTTGCTCTCCCTGGTGACCCTCTATAAGCAAATGTGCAAGACGATTTTATTACCAGGGATGCAATTCACACAAACTGTTTGCTTTAGAGAATTAAATAAACCCAGACAAAGGACAGTCAATACTGTTGTTTTACCTTCTTGCATTTAAATGCTGTCTCCTAGATGGTTCAATAGCAAGTCAGAAGACAGAAGGGTCCTGTGTAATGATTCATGTGGAGAGATTTACCTTTGAGGAAAAGCTCACAAGAGCACCAAAATCAAGGGGCTACTTTGCTGTAGACAATTTCAGAGTATCCCCTTCATCTGAGCAGGCTGCTGCGATGGATGGCTTGTGGGAATTCGGTTGACTGGAGAAATCTTGGCTAAAAAATTTGTTTCCAGACTGGAATGGCCAAGCAGTGGCAAAGCTTTGATTTTGCTGCCAATGCAGCATTTGAAGAGTGAAACCATATTTGTGGCTGTGGTTGAAAGAACTTCTGGGAGACATTTGAACCCATGCCATGAATTTTTGAACTAGAAGCGTTTTTCAGTGCAAGGGAAAATGACATCTAGGAGCAGTACTTGCCTGGGGAGGGGCTGTGATCAGTCTTGCCTTTGGGCAGAGCCTTCCCTGAGACCAGAATCTGTTCAGTGCAATTAAAAATAAAGGCATCTGGTGCCTGGCTTGTCGCGATGGCAGCACATTGCACTGCTGTGGAGGGACATTAGGACCCATTTGAAGTGCCAACTAGTGCCTTATTTGCTGTGCTAATGTATTTGTGCAGTGTTGACTGTCCCTTGCTAGGACAAAATTAGACTAAGCAGAGTCAGAAAGGTTAATGCCTTTGGTCTTCTCCTTTCTATCAGCTTTATGAGCACAAGAGGGCTAAGGAACCAAGGCTTTGTTGCCTCCACAAACCCCTGAGAACTCCATTCAGAGATGTAGATACAGATCCCACACAGCATCCTGGTCACTCAAACCTGGTAATTACTTGTATTCAGATACAGGCTGGTGTTCTCTCCCCCAGCTCTGTGTTTTGTGCAGTGGTGAGGTTAAGGAAAAGAGAAGCACTATAAAATATATATTGGACGTGATTGATAGCACTGCATGGAAGCAAGAGTAAATTCTGAAATGCTGATTTATCTTTCCAAGACCAACAGTTGGGCTTTTTATGAGACTTGAACTGAGGAATATAAACACTGAGTAACAGCCATAGTAGGACTGACTATTCAGGCTATACCTCCAGTGTGTCCATTTATTGGGAGCCAGCACAGAGCAGTGCAGAGAAGCCATCAAAACACTGCAGAAGCCCTCAGGTGTTGAAGATTTGTTTGTGGGACAGGGATGAGATCTCTGAGGGCTCAAGCTCAGCCAGGGTATCCTGGGGTGTTCATCCTCTGCAGGGTTCAGGATCAATCCTTCAGCTCTATGGAGCACAAACATCACAGGCATGAGATGAAAGCCATCATGGACCATTTTCTGAGCATCTAACCCCTGTTTGGGGCAACAGTTTTTTTCCTGAGCAAAGATAGGTGGTGGGAGATGTGTCTTCTCAGCACTCTGCGTGTGTGATCTGGCAGAGGAGTCTCCTCTACAAAAATTTTCTTTGTAATCATTTGTGAGGTAAATAAACTCCAGGCATCAGACAAAGCCAAATGAAATGGAAGCAACGGCAAAGCTGGTCAAGGGGACCTTCTCCTTCAAAAAGTCTTGTGATGGGTGACCCAGACTTTCAAGATTAAATTTTTGGCAAGTGAGTTCAAACTGAAGAAATTCTCCTATTCACTCAAAAGCTTGTGTGCTACTTGCCAACTTGATAAATATGCTGTTGAGACAGGTAGAAAGGGCTGCTTTCCAAAATAAGCAGATATTATGCGATAAGCTTAGTTATATTAATAAGTAAAAGGTGGATGTACTATTTATTATCTGCTTTCAAATCCAAGTGGGCAGTCATACTGATGATTACTGATTATTTTTTTATTCTTACAAAGGGAAATGTTTGAGGAAAGGCAGAACGTGGTCTTTAGCATTCTACTTTTGATTCTCCATTGCAGCTTGGTAATTGATGAAGGATGTTCCATTTGTTGAACATATTATGTGAAGCTGTTCTGTTGGCTTTGTGCTCTGAACTAGGTCTGACAAGCCACATCAAGAGTCCTTCACAGGACACTCCCTCTAGCAAGAGTAATATCCTTCTCGCAGGACCTGCTGCTGGAGTTCTCATTGAAGTGAATGGAGTTCATGTGGATAGGAAGCATTTGTCTCTATTCCGTTATTTTGGGGTTTTCTGTCCTGATTCTGTTGAATATGGGAGCTGTCCTGTATGTAATGTCCACTGTTATAAATAGGAGCAATACTAAAATTCATCCTTAATTGTTTTTAAAAAGGGACTTTGGATAAAACAGCTGGTGGAAATAATTGAAAGACTCAGCTGGCTTTGTGTGAAGTTGGAGCAGGCTCACAATACACTGACAAGTCCAGCAGTGAAAAAAATCTCTGTTTGTTGTCAGCTGATGTATCTCCTTCCCCTTCACTCCAGGTTGTTCACACTGTCTCTCTTTAGGCACTGAATTTCGGTGTCTAAATTAGGAGCCCAATAAATGAGAGTGCAAGTCTGCTGGGTTTGCACGGCCAGGTTTGGCAGCAGGGAGACTACAGGGGTGGCTTCTGCGAGAAGCTTCTGGAAGCTTCCCCCATGCCCAGCTGAGCCAAGGCCAGTTGGCTCCAAGATGGACCAAGTCCATCTGCAGCAGTGGCAGTGCCTCTGGGGTGATGTGTTTAAGAAGGGGAAAAAGTTGCTGCTCATCAGCCGCCAGAGGAGAGAGTATATGAGAGCAGCAGCTCTGCACGTGCTGAGGTCACTGCTTCCTGGACGATTGCACCTTGTGGAAGGGACCCAGGCTGGAGCAGTTTGTGCAGAACTGCAGCCCACGGGAAGGACTCACCTTGGAGAATCTGTGGCTCCCTGAGGAGGAAGGAGCAGCAGAGCCAAGGTGTGATGAGCTGACTGCTGGCCCACAGCACCTCTGCTGGGTGAGTAGGGAGAGAAATCAGGAGTGAAGTTGAGCCTCACAAGAAGGGAGGAGTGGGGAGAAGGTGTCTTAAGATTTGGTTTTCTTTCTCATTGTCCTATTCTGATGCCCAAGTTGAGTGTGTTTTGCCCATGATGGTAACTGTTGAGTGATCTCTCCCTGTCCTTATCTCAGCCCACAAGTTTTTCATTGTATTTTTTCTCCTCTATCCAGCTTAGGAGGGAGTGACAGAGTGGCTTTGGTGGGCACCTGGCATCCAGCCCCAGTGGGGCTCCCCACATCTCCAGTGGTGGGAGTGATTCCCTGCACTGTGGGCACTCAGTGGAAGAATTTAACTCCAAAATTACAAGTGTGAGTTCAAAATGTGAGACTGAGGCAAGTCTCAGAGATGGGCTGGAACTGCACATCCTGGCTCTTACCCTGGCTGCTCGTGGGGAGTGACCCAAAAGCTTAAACAGCTCCTTTCACCTGCTCCATCATCACAGGGATACGTTACCCTCTGCAGGAACACTGCTCTCTGCACAAGGAACCTGCTGCTAATATCACACTAAGCACCAGAACCGTGTCTTTGCAACCTCAGTGACATAAAAGGGGTTGAGCAAGTGTGAATAGCTGCATGTGGCTTCTCTGACCCAGAGAAAGGCAGTGTGAGAAATTTGGGCTTGTATGGCTACATGGACATATATAGCTAGAAAAAAATAAATGAGTTGAAAATATGTACCTGTGTCACACTCAAAAATGCTCATGGATAGGGTGGGTGGCAATAGCATGGTGTCTTCTAGATGCAGGTGGAGGCAGCAGGGTGACTGTGGTGACTGGTGCCAGGCAAACCAGCTCCTGCTGCCAGGGCCCAGCACGGAACCCTGTGGCTCCTTTGCAGGCATTACAGGTCACAGAATCACAGCCAGGGAGCCAGCTGGTAGCTCTGTCTGCAGCTTTCGTTATCCCATAAACTGTTTTGAATGCTTCCCCCCACTCCTTACTTTTTAACAGGTGCCGTTGAAGGACTTTTACATTTCCCCCCCCACAGTTTTTTTTAAAGCTCTCCCTGCCTCTTATCATGTTGTGAGTGATGCCCCTGACAGCTGGCCACTGATTTCTGCACCAGCAAGATTTTCATGGAATCACAGAACCATTAAGGTTGGAGAAGACCTCTAAGATTATCGAGGCCAGACATCTTTTTTCTTGTCCAGAATCCAATCTGTGTCAGGGCTGCCCAAAACCCCCTCCTCCAACCATAGGCACTAAACCGTCACCTCACCCCAGGCGCTGCTCCATTCTTCTGCCGGAGGCATCAGGGATGGGGCACATCCAGAGCCTGGGAACAGCCTCCCTGCTCAGCTGCCTGTGCCAAGCAGCGCTGCAATCTGGGCTCAATTCCTGCAGCAAAACACAGCTGAAGCAGCTCAGTGTTACCCTCTCCAGAGACCGACTGCTCTCACCTGGCGCCTCGCAGCTAATCATAGTGACAGGAGCCATTGTTTATTTTCCTCCATCCTTGTCTTCCTTGTTTTATGGAAAATTAGAGCAGGCAGGCAAGCCATCCATCAGCCTATAAATGCTGTGGAGTCTTTTGGCTTTGTGCTAAATAATTGTGCATTTTATTGCTATTTACACATTTATTTTCCTAGGCAATAAAATACAAACTGCAGTCCTCAAGACTTTATATTTTGCATCTGTATCGTGGCAGCCACACAGGCTTCAGCAGCAGCATGCAGCCTGCTGCCATAAATTCACTTTCTTATTTTAGTAGGTCTAACGTTTATTTATAATTAATGTCAGAGACTTTACACAGGAATGCCAATTATTGATTTTTTTTTTAAGAAAAAGAAATTACTTTTTTTTCTTATTACTGCCATAGCAGCACAGTCAAATTGCAGAGGCTAATCTTGCCCACAACAGTGGAAGAAAAAATGAGTTGGTCATAAAGTTATAAAAAGCATCATACACCCCTTAACTCTGGAGTTTGTGTAGATGGAAATTGTTGTTTTGGGGGCAGGGAGCAGTAATTCAAATTAGCAGCTCTGCTGGTGTCAGCGAAAGCATATGGGAATGGGAAAGATCTCCAGCAGGAGCCATTGTAAGCACCGCAAAATGAGCCTTTGGAAGTGGCAGGAGGGCTCAGGGTCCCGGTGACACATGTCCCCAGCTGGGGCTGGGGCACCCATGGCCTCGGATGGATCCCAAAGTCCCCCTGCAGTGGCTGAGAAGTGACAGCTGTGCCTGCAGGTTTGTGCTGCCACAGTGCCCGTGGGGTGCAGCGCTTCCCATGCGATCCTCGCACGTGTAACTCAGCTCCAGCTGCCACAGTCTCGTGCACAAGGATGTGCATTGGACCAAGGAAGCCTTAAAACATGTTTTTATGCTTTGAATCGCTTATTACCTGCTTAGTGCTAGGATAGCTACCCATGCATTTGCAAACTAAATGGCCCTTACAGGTAGTCCTTGCACAGCTTGTGCTTTTCCTTCAGTCCAACTGTGCCAGGAAATCTGCTGAGGGAGGCATCAGACTTGGCAAAGAGCGATGGGAACAGCAGCCAACTCCATCTTAAACTAATTTTTACCCCTGCCAGGGACAGCTGCCTAACAAGTGCTTGGAGGCTGAAGCACAGCCCTGAAAAAGCTGCAGGTTGGAGGCACGGAGGGGCTGCAGAGGGCAAAGTAATGTGTCTGCTACTGCACCAGCTTCCCATTCCTGGTGATTTACCATCAAAATCTGAGCAGCTGTGGGAAGGGGAAGAAGTGGAGTCAGGAGGAGAGCTGGGAGCCAGGGATGGATGTTACACTTCTACCTCTAGCTCTGTAATGGTGAGAAGAAGATGGATGCCTGCAGCCTCACTCGCCCCTTCCACATCTGTAAGGCAACAGTGTGTCTTGTGCAGGGTGGTGTTTGGAGGGATTACCAAAAAAAAGGGCTTGTCATGAGCAGTTGTCATGGGGGTTGAATAACCTGCTCGTCTTGTGCCACCTTCCCCTCCAAGGGGTTCTCCTCCCACAGCAAACAAGCCTCAGTGGGTCAGGAAATGAAAACAGAGTCCGTTTCTGTGACCCCTTCCTAAAGAGCTTTGGAAACAGCCCTGGGTCAGCTGGGAGGGGTGTGGTGTCTGTGCAGGAATGTGGCAAGAGATGCTGTCAGAGCAAAGGTGGACATTGCTGAATATGGGAGTGAACTGTGGGATTCAGCTGGAGGAACAGCAAACCAATACTGAAGGATTCTCTGCCTTCCTGAAGGCACTGAGTGGCAAAAAGTTGTGGAAAACAGTGAAGGGTGGATGCTCAGCATCTCTGGAAACTCAAACCCCAAACATCTCATGTGGAGTACCACAAATGAAAGCAGTAAGTGCTTTGGCTGTTTCTTGTTTGTCATTTCACAGCCTCAAATGCCACCTGGATTTTGTCACTTAAAGTCTGGCTTCTTTTTTTTTTTGTTTTTTTTTTGTCTAGGACTATTAGGGTTTTTCTTTCTGCTTGCTCATCAGGTAGACAGCTCTATTTTCATTTCTTAATTAGCTTGGTATTTCTACACTCATTTCAAAGATGTCTGGCGAACTTGAAGTAACGTGCAACACCTGACAAGCCCAAGGCAGGACTGGATAGCCTGGAGACAGCAGAGCACGTGCTCTCACAGAGCTGTATTGTCTGGGCTTGGGGCAGGTATCACTCACAGGACCCTCACCTGCACGGGGGGGATGTTGCTGGCAGGCATCTGGGCATAAAGGAGTTTTATCCTGCCCTGTAGCACCGGTGGTGCTGCAAAAACTTCTTCATTTCCTCTCTGCTATAACAGTGCCGGGGAGCCTGGCCACCAAACATGCAGCTCACCTCCAAGGGTTTTGTGACGTTGTTCCTGAAAGCAGATTGTGTTTTTATTCTGCCTGTGCTGAGCAAGTTGAGCTGTAAATCATGTTTCACCCCATGGGTGCTATTGCAGACCCAGCCCTGCTTTTCTGAGTCAGAGAAGGCACTGAAAACACCTGAGGGCAATGGGAAAAGGGTAATGATTTTAAACTAAAAGAGTGTAGATTCAGACTAGATATAAGGAAGAAATTTTTATGATGACACATGTTGTAGATGCCCCATCCCTGGAAACATTCAGTGTCAGGTTGGATGGGGTTCTGTGGAAGCTGATCTATTTGAAGATGTCCCTGCTCATTGCAGGGATATTGGACTAGATGACCTTTAAAGGTCCTTTTGAACACAAACTATTCCATGATTCTGATAAAAGCTACGGGGAGGAAGAGGGACAATGTCTCATTTTTTTATCCTTTGCTGTAGGAGAGGGATTTTATCTCAGTGGGAGTTTGGTTTGGTTCAGACCAGCAGAAGTTCAGACACCCCTGTGTGTCACACCCTCCTTGCACACAGCAGTGTGACCCATATAAGGGTTAATTCCCGCAGTAAGCCCTGTCAGCAGGTCCATAAACCTGCTCCCAGACCCTTCCTGCTCCCTGCTAATCCAGGCAAATCCTCTTTCCTTGTACCTTCTCCTGTTTCTTCCATTACCTTGGAGTAAAAAGGTGAGGCTGAAGGAAAGGAAGGAAAGTTACAGCAACACAGCTTAACCATTTTGGTTAGGTGCATGAGAGCAGAATCAGTGCCCCTGAATTGCAGCATGGCCCTGCTGTCCCTTTGGGCTCTGTACTGATGTCTGTGTGCAGTCTGCCCCTCTCCTGCTCCTTCCCCCGTGATTCCCTGGACAATGGCATCCCATGACTTTCCCTGTCTTTCCCAGCATAGAGTCATGTCCTGAAATAAGGGATGGGATCACGGGCTGAGCTCGTTTCCCAGGCTGGCTGTATCTAAAATCAGAGGGACTTTTCCTTCTGGATTCATTTAGTCTGGAGAAAAGGAGGCTGAGAGGACACTTTCTACAGCTCCCTGAAAGGCAGTAACCAGGTGGGAGTCAGTCTCTTCTCCTGAGTAACACGGGATAGAATGAGATGAAACAGCCTCACATTGTGCCAGGGCATGCTTAGAGATGTGTTTAGATTGGAGAGTAAGAAAAATTTCTTCACCACAGAGGCTGTCAAACATTGGAACAGGCTGCCCAGCGAAATAACGAAATCACCATCCCTGAAAGTGTTCAAACAACGTGGTTGTGGTGCTTGGGGACATGATTTAGTGATGGCTTGGCAGTGCTGGGTTAATTGTTGGGCTCAGTGATCTCAGAGATCTTTTCCAACCTCTTGCCCCCTTCACTGCTGTGCAAGCCAGGGTGCAGCTTCAGCTTATAGACTCTGCAGGAAGATGCTCTGGGGTGATCCCAAAAAGTTTGGCTTTTATTCAGGACTGAGAGGATCACAGCGCAGTGTTTCATCTGAAGGCTGGGCTTATTTCGGTTTCTTCCTTTAAGACTGTTAGTCAAATGGGAGCTTGGGGAAGCACATTTTTTGCTATTGTCTTATGATCTTGTACTGATAACAAATCACTCAGAGAGGCAAGAGAACTTCCTCAATTGCAGAGAAGGAGTTAAAAAGTCTTCTGTTAGTTATGTGTGACTGACTGGCACTGCCTTTGCATGGGAGGAAACCTCTCAGCACCTCACCCAGCTGAGCCTCCCACGAGTCCATGAACAAATGTCCAGGATTGAAGCCAAACCGTCTCAGTTTCGGTGTCAGCCAGGAGCTGCACCTCGCTGAGTGGCTCTGAGGGGTGAGCAGTCTTCCCCTTGGCTGTTCTGGCTGGTAGCTCCACCAACAGAAATGACTGCAGATATTTGTAAAACTCAGCAAAGATCACTCTGCCTCCGTATGCCATGTGCTGTCACTGTGAACCTCACTGCTGTTCCTCACTGAGAAGATGAGAAATGCACCAAATCTGCCATGCACAGAAACCAGAGCAGGGACAATGAAATTCAGAAGCAAGAAATGCAGGAAGCTGCAAAATGAGAACAATTTCCATCAGCTGCAAGTTTGGAAGCATCTCAGCAGCAGTGATGCTGGGGACTGGAAACTTGGAAACTTCATTTTTTAAACAAAGATCTAGGAATCCACTAAGGGACAGGAATCCCTGGTGTCCATTCTCTTTTTCTGAGGATGGAAACTCCCCAGCAATTACCAAGTACTGGATCATCCCCTTTTAGCTGAGAGTGACAACACTTCTGGGGCTGGGAATTCACGTCTCCTTTTAGAGGAAATTAAAAACAATGGTGCCCTTCAGCTGCCGCATCTCCTCCCTAAGAAGACATAGGTCAGTTCTCTGGGAACGTCTAAGTTCTATTTGTAATGACTTCCCTTTGGATGCAGTCATTATTTTTCAGCATTCACTTTTTATTTTTGAGCAAGAGAGGCGTAGTGTAAAAAGATTAAAAACTCGTATTACCCTGTTTAAAACCAAGCCAAGCAGAACAGCACATTTATTTCCCAGAGTTTCTTGGTATACGTTTCCCTGCAAATCTTTGGGAGATTTTAATTAAAGGTTTCTTTTTCCTTTCCTTAATAAAGGCAAAACACAAATAAAAATCTTGTAGCTGTCACTTCTAAAGCAAGCCTTTGGACACAAATTGGTTGCTCATTTAAGGGAAAACCCAAAACTCCAGGGCTCTGCTGCCTGCAGTCACTGGGGACTGTTAGTTTTTAACAGTGTGCCCATTAAAGCTTGCCAGGAGCTTTATTTCTAGAGCAAGTGGTGACATTTTCATAAACTCCATTTTAAAAGTTACCATGAAATTTTTCATCAGAGTGAGAACAGGCTCTCACATTCGTTGCAATAGTCATATGCACAAGGCCTTGCAATCCCAAAGAAAAGCTTTCCTGTCCCACTGAAAATGGAGGGATGCTTTAGATGGGGAAAGGATATTGCAATGGGTGGGGGGTCCTGTTCTCAGTGTTTGCGTGGGAGATGTGATCTTGAACCCAAGGACAGAATTTAGCTTTAGATGTTACCCTGCTGTGGGTTTTGTGCTGGCAAAGTGCTCTTAGTTATGGTCACTTAAGGACAGTGGCACTAGGGCTGAAGTTTCTGACCAGCACCAAACCAACCCATGTAGGACTGGCGTTTATCTTTTGTTGATGCAGAAGAAAAAGTTCTTGGTTTTCTAATGTGCTACCAACTGGGCAGATGCTGGAAATTATTATTGAGAAAAAGTAAGCAGCTGGGGCTTCCCTATCCTGATTCAATAATCAGGAGCCCCAAGGACAGAGATCTCCCCTCTGCCACTCTGTCGTAGCTAAAAGAGTAAATTCAGGCTGATGTTTCCAGCATCTGTCCTGCTACAGCTTGATTTCTAGGCAGGTTGCTGTCAGCATTGCAGAGGGCAAGACCAAAACGATGTTGAATTGATCACCACATTCTTGTGTTAAAATCTCAGCTTTTACAAAATCAATGATACCATTTTAGATTTGAAAATTTAAGTACTAAATTAATTTAATCTTCCTCTGCTAATTATTTCTGTATGGCTAAGTGATACTTTGAATTTCTCTTTGAACCAGGAAGCCCTTAAATATTCAAGGACTGTTGGCTACCTTAGCAGCCTCCCTGTTTATGTTTTAGCCATCTAAGTAAGAAAAGTGGAAAAGATGCCATAGTTGTGTGCATGTCTGTGTGTGTTCCTCCAGCATTCAATTATCAGCATCCACAAAACTCAGTATTACCATTTTTAATGCACTTCAGGATGCCCAGCCAAGTGCTGTATGTGCAGCTCTGATGTATGCAAATCCATTTTTACATGCAGCTCTTGACATATTTTCATATTCAGGATTATGGGAAGCTTTTTGTCTGCCACTTTGATGTATGCTAATCTTTGTTTCTCTAAAAACACTTTAAAAAGTCCAGACAAGTAGACAAAATTTCTTTTTCACTGAAACCCCGTGTTTTTTCTGTATCCAGGATCCCACATCGTCCAGGGCAAAGGTTCCACTGACAGCACGCTGAAGGTCCATATTCATGAGCCCTGCTCTGGGCAGCTCCTTGTATCCATCAGGTGTCAGAGACAAGCTGAGATCTATCAGTCCTCTGGATAAAAGGCAGCCTGAAACATTCATTTCTTTCTTGGCTGTCAATTCCATTGTAGAAGCAGAGCAAAAGCTGGAATGGGAAGGTCACACATGGAGGCTGGGGGATGGCTAGGCTGATAGCAAGAGCACACAGTGCAGTGCAGTTGGATCCAAATAGGTCAAGTACACCCATTAGGGTCATAAATGATCAATCAATTAAAGTGTTTGCCTAATGGCTTTGTAATTCTGGCCTGTAACATAGTATATTAATTATCCAATGTGTTACTTATACCTGTGATGTATTTTACTGTAATATTTATAGACTTCTTGTAAACTTTCTGTGGCTGCCAAACCTACAGTAGTGTGCAGAATAGGTGGAAAACTTGGAAGTATTGTTTTGTATTTGCAAGGTCTGCAGTGGCTGCTGGGTCCAGACTACGCACAGATGCTAAAACACCTCTGAATTTAATTGTGGGTAGTTTGACACCTTTGTAGCACCATAAAGACTCAATGTAAATCCCAGGTTAATGAATGGGAGAATCCCTGTGGTGTCATTAAATCTTCCCCAGAGTGAGCTCAGTCTGGCCGATGGATAAATGTTTAATGCAGTGCTGTGTCAGATGGTGCCATCGATCTGAGAGAAGCGCTGTTGATTTAACGAGGATCCCATCAGCTGAGCTCCAGTTAACAGCCCCACAGTGCCAGCAGCTGCCTGGTATTGCTTCAGGGCAGGAATCCCAGTGACGGGAGTCTGAGATACTCACATGGGCGCAGAAACATTTTTCCTAGGTTTTCCTCGAGTTTTGGGGTTATTGACAATAATGTCGATATTATCACCATTACCATTTAATCTTTCTTGGCATTCAGAATTGTAATGCCATGAGATCCCCTGCAGTGCATTAATCACTTTCTTAGTATCAGAAATTAATGTTCCTCCCAACACATTCTTTGAAGTCTTGAACAACTAAAATTTACAGCCACATACATTCCCCTACAGCTCTAACCAAGGAATAGTTTGGTGGATATTTTTGAGCTGGATATTCACAGACAGTACAGCAAAACCTCTGTGGTTGAGTTCCACCTTGTACTGGGTTTGCGTGGCCAGGTTTTGGTAGTGAGGATGGGGTTGGGCTATAGGGTTGGCTTCTGTGAAAAGCTGCCAAAAAACTGCCCCTGTGTCCAGCATGGGCACCTGGCATCCAGCCAGGGCCAGCCCACTACATACCTTTAGTTCAGAGTATTCTACAGTCTGAAATAATCCTATATCCTCACCTGTAATCCTGTAAAATTAAAATAAATGCAGCTACAGGAATTCTCTTTTCAGTAGTTTTAGTTTGCATCTGTTTCTGCTACTGCTGCTGCCATCGTTAATTTGTCACTTTGGATTTGAATTACCTGAAAGTAGCTTTCTTACTGTCTGTGGTGAATTAGCAAGACTTTAAAAATAATCCACAGTCATCCCAACATGAAGCTAAAACCAAAAAGAAGAGGTAATGACATTTTTCCTTTCTCTTACAAGGATGCTTTGCATTTTGGGGGGAGCAGGGGGTGTTGTTTTTTTTTTCAATTTTTGATTTCTAAGTGTTTCCCTTTAATTACCAGAAGCTACACATCTTCTAGAAAAAGCTTCTGCAAAATGAAAACTAGATTTCTTCATTTAAAATATCAAAGATCCTTCCTTTTGAAAATTTCTTAATACAGAAAATCAAGATAAAAATAGATTCAATTTTGACAAAGCGATTTGAAACGAGACAAAAATGGAAATAAATTGTGCTTGAGAAAACTCATTACCAACTTCAATTCTAGACTTGTCCTATCATGAGCCACTTAAAAATTCTTCTAGGTGCAAACACACATAGGTGTCCTGGAAATCCCTTTGATAACTCTTCTTTTCCAAGCAAAGGGTAGCAGAGCTTTGATCACAGCCTACAAATCATATAATGGCATGGGAAGGATGTGAAAGTACAAGGGCACTCTGTCCACCATGTACTTTGCCATCAAAGTTTGTCAACAGGAATCAAACAGCAATTTTTATGTGTCCAGTTGTCTGCTTGGATGTTTTTAAAGAACTCTTTGAAGTAGAGCAATTCACAAAGATAAAGTGAATAAATTTTAGTGAGCGAGTGAATTTTGTTGTAGGACTTTCACCACAGAGTTATTGTTTTCATTGTCCCAGGTTTGGACTCTCGGCATGCAGCCCAAAAAAGTCCCATCCCAACCCGTGGTGGATATTGGCCCACCACAGAAAAGCTCTCATCCAGCAGTGTGTCTGTCCAGCATTGCAAACTACAGGATAAGGAGGGAAAAGAGTATTTTTTAAAGAATTTATAACAATATATTTGCTATTTAAAGCATCAATGTGTCTGTGGGAAAGGGGATTTGGAATATATAAAAGAAAATGAAGTACCAGCAGGGAAGCAGAGGTGCCATTTTCTGATTAATGGAGTGTGTGCAAAGATGCCGGGCTCCTCCAAAATCACTTTCTAGCAAGACAGGGGCTGTGGGAGACATTCTGAGCAGCAGCTTATTTTTCCACTGTTGTTTTTCAACACATCCCTGGTTGACCTGGCAGACTCCAGCCTCTTGGCCATAAATGCTACCGCTCACAACTTGGCTGGACACTTCTGTCATTCCTGTGCTCCTGTTTTGTCCTGAAAATACTTGAGCTGAGGCTTGAGCCAAAGGAATGGACCATAAACAGATCAGCGGGGGAGCTGCCCATTGCGTTTGAATTCCCTGCCTTTTTCCCTGGCCTCTCCCAGTTTATCTCATGGTTGTTTCCTGGTGTGAAGATCAGGCTGAGTGCTCCCTTGGCACTGTAATGACCTGGAAAACTTAAGACAAGCTTCCACTGGAAAGCTGTGGTGCATTACCAGGGGGTTTTTTTTCACTGAGCCTGGCACGATACCAAGCCTGGCTGCAGTAACAAAGGGCCATTATATAAACTGTGACTTACTCACATTATAGTTCCCACTGGAAATAAATTGATCATGAGTTTATCTCCACAGTCCCAGACATTCTTGTGTTTCCGAATGATAGGTGATACCCAGGTGAATGTCACCCTTGTCATCCTGGTGCCACCAGTGCGGGGAGATGGGGTCCCCCCACCCTTTCCCTTCACCCCAAACCCAGTTTCACTCCTCTCTCAAAGCTGGAACTCAGGTGCTGTATGAAGAATTGGTAGTAGGGGACACAGCATTTATCTAATAGGAGGCAGTTTTATTTGGATAATAGAATGGATCATCAGCATTTTTTATTCATAGAATCACAGAATTGGAGTTCGGGTCAGAAAGGACACTTATGGGGTCCCTCTGCCATGGGCAGGGACATCCTCAACTAGATCATTTTGCTCAGAGTCCCATCCAACCTGGCCTCCAACACTTTCAGCATCTACTACCACTCCTGGAAACCTGTTCCAGTGTTCCACCACTCACTGTGACAAATTTCTTCCTTATGTCTCGTATAAATCTACCATCTTTTAGTTCAAAACCATTTCCCCTTGTCTTGTCACTACAGGCTCTACTGAAGAGTCTCTCCCTGTCTTTCTTATAAGCCCCCTTTAAGCACGGGGAATCTGCTTTGAGGTTTCCCCAGAGCCTTCTCTTTTCCAGGCTGAACAAACCCAGCTCTCTCAGCCTGTTCTTCATAGGAGAGGTCCTTCTCTTTAGCGCTGCTCTCAATCTCTTCATCCCTTGCCAGTATTGATACCCAAGGTTGCCCTTGCTGAACCTCATGAAGAAGATTTTGGAGCCACATGACCTTTCATGGCATTTTCACTTCCATTCAAAGCAAAATTTCCCACTTGGACTGATGATAGAGGAGTACAGACTGTAGCCCATGTAGGACAGCACAATTAATTCTGGTTGTTAGAACTGTGATTTCTCCAGCCTTTGCAGGAGTCAGCTCTTGGTATGCAAGGGAGGAGGATGTGGTGAAGGAAAAAATGTCTTCACCACGGTGGGAGGTGGCAGGGACAGCAGTTCTCAGCACCCAAGGATAAGGGCAGACTCGTGACCTTTTCCAAGCCAGATCCTCCGGCCCCTTCTTCAAACACTGCGAGGGAGTTTTCATTTCCAGACCACTCAGCGACGAGCCCGATAAAGTCTGCCAAGATAAGTACTTACTTTGAGGCAAGAGAGTGAAAGTTCCCCACCCAAGTTTCTGTTGATCTCATACACATCTTGCACAAAAGGGTGCATGCTTAGCCCTGTTATGCATGCAGGCAGGGTGGGCTGTGCCAGAGTGCCAGGGAGATTCCCTGCCCACCTGGCCAGCCCCAGCCTGCTGGCAAACTGCTCACTGATAAGGCACAAGTGGGTAATGTTTTTTTTTCAGATCGCTGGCACCTAAAATGCTGTGCAGTTACGCTCCATAAACCATCTCCAGTTTTTCTTCTATTCACTGTGATGGATTAAACACTGCCCAAGAGCTGGCTTCAAATTCAAGGAGCATGGAGGAGCTGCTGCATTCAAATTTTTCTGAAACTACTTTTTCTCATGTCTTAAATGTTCCTGAATGCTTTTGTTTTCCAGGCAGTGTTGATATGATTGGTGTGAGTTGCTTGGGGTGAGCATTTTAATAAATCTGAGAGCAATATACCAACTGCCTTGCCTGACTTCAATGCTCTGACCCCATTTGACAGTGGCAGTCAAACAGATTTATGCCTCTCAACATGATCAGGGGTGGGGCAGAAGAGTTACAGACCATTTCCTCCCTGATGAAATGGCAGGTGAGACTTGGGTCTGCCTTTGTGTGGCTGTGAGCATCCAGGGCAGCAGCAGCTGTGCCAAATCTGTGAGTGTGTAATGATGGGCAGGAGAGAGGAGCCAGCGAGCTCTGAGAAACAAAACACAATCTGATTTTAATGAATCATAGAATGGTTTGGGTTGGAAGGGACCTTAAAGATCATACAATTCCAACCCCCCTCTGCTGTGGGCAGGGACACCTTCCACTAGGCCAGGCTGTTCAGGACCCCAGTCAAACCTGCCTTGAACACTTCCAGGGATGAGGAATTACAAGGAATAACACAATTAAGGGAGGGATAAATGGAAGGATGGAAGGATGGAAGGATGGATGGATGGATGGATGGATGGATGGATGGATGGATGAAAGGATGGATGGAAGGATGGGTGGATGGAAGGACAGATGGATGGATGGATGGATGGGTGGATGGACGGATGGATGGATGGATGGATGGAAGGATGGATGGATGTATGTATGGATGGATGGATGGAAGGATGGATGGATGGATGGATGGATGGATGGATGGATGGATGGATGGATGGATGGAAGGATGGATGGATGGATGGATGGATGGATGGATGGATGGATGGATGGATGGAAGGATGGGTGGATAGAAGGATGGATGGATGGATGGATGGATGGGTGGGTGGGTGGGTGGATGGATGGATGGATGGATGGATGGATGGATGGATGGATGGATGGATGGATGGAAAAAGGGAAGGGGATGCGGCAACTTGTGTTTTTCCAAAATTGTGTCCTGTGGTGGCTTGTGGTGCCCTAGAAGGGCAGGGCTCACCTTGGCCTGCCTGAGCACTGACCAGGCTGGAGTGGCAGGGGCTGTGCTGGGGCACAGGCAGCTCCCCTGATGTCTCATGAGGCCTTCAGTGCTTGGTGAGACTGATCTGCTGCAGCTGAAGGACAAGGAGCAGAGCTCTCGGCAGGGTCCCAGCATCATCCGCTTTGGATTCATGCTCATGCCGTGTTCAGCTCTGCCTGCCTGCCAGGCTGTCCTGGAATCCACACTGTCTCAAAGCTCAGAGGTCTCTGGTGAGGTGTCAGGCCAATGAAGTGTTTCTTTCTAAATGTCAGCCAGCTCGGGTCAGTGGGAGGCAGCCAGTGATGAGCCAGGGAAGGGCAGACAAGCCTGAGTGTCTGAGTGGTTTGGAGTAAACAGTTCCCTTCATTGTTCCTCTCCAGGCCTAAGCACAGACTTGGGGCATGAATTTATGTGTTTTTTTCTGGGGATATGCTTTTTGTTGCCCTAGGATGACATCTTTCAAGGCTGCTCTGGGCCCCTGTGGGTACAGTAAGGCAAGATTTAACCTCCCATCTTCTCCCAGGCCAGGGCTTTGAGACCAAGAGTTGCTCGAGTAGTTACTCACAAGAAGTGCGGACAGGAAAAAGGTCCCCAAATGGCAGACAGGATGCTTAGGGACATGCTGTCAGTGTTGCCAAATTTATAACAATATAGCTGTCGGTGGCTTAGCTGAGGAACTACTTCATCTCTATAGGTTTTTAGGTTTGGCAGGGCAGGGATCTGAGCTGTGCTCCTGAAAATGAGCACTTGCAGTTCCACTGCCGAGGCCTTTCTAACACAGCACAGTCTCTTGAAGTCAAAATTGCAGCAAATCTTGAACTTATTCCTTGAAGTGTAGAGTTTCCAGCTGTAAAATACTGTGGGATGTCGAAGGGTTGTGTGATGGCCACCATCAGTCACGAGAGAGCTGCAGCAGGTCACACTGTCCTGTCCCAGCTTCCCACAGGGCAGGTGGATGTGTGAGCTTTGAGGCGAAAGGATTTTGGGACCTTTGAGCTGTTCAAGCCCCGAATATGACTCTGGCAGTGTCTCTGTACAGGGATGCTGCTGTTCCCTGTTGCCTTTGTGCTCTTCTGCCTGATGTGCTGTGTCTGGAAAACACTGGCAACTTCAGACTAGAGAGTGCAGGTCACACCAGGGTTTTAATGTGAATTACGGACCAGAAAAGCTGGATCCTGAATCATCAGCACCTAACAGGAGCTAACAAAGATCTCCTCAACGTGGTGCAGGTACAAAGCACTTCTTTGCTAGGAAAGTAGGCATCAAAAAAGGGCCAAGCACCAATATAAGGGACATTTACAATGTGGGGGGATGAGGAGTAGTATGGTGATTTTTTTTTCTCGGTGTTTTTTCATTATTATTATCTTCATGTGTTTTGTTTGAAATCAAACAGAAGAAATCAAACAATTAACCTTTGTGCTAATATTGTGTGGCTGACCACACAGATCTTGCGTAATGCCCAGATGCCCTTCCCCTGTGTTGGCTCTAATTTTCTGATATTCGTGGAGATTCGCGGAAGCTCGCAGGGAAGTCAGGCAAGCAGCACACAAGATGGCGAAAAGACAAACTTTATTTACAAAACCTTCTTTATATATTCATTAATAATCTAATAATTATTGGTTGACAGTTTTTCCACCCCCTATAACGATTGGTTACAACTCTAGAGCATTCAGTACCAAAACAAAGAGATTAGAAAGCACAAGAATGCAACTTATCTCTATTCTCCATGAGAAAGAAGAGAAAGATTTTTAAAACAGTGCAGCTACACCCCTGCACGCCATAAGCTGTGCCATGCCCCAGGCAGCAGCACATCTGTCCCAAAGGCAGAGCTGACTCACCTGGGTGAGCTCCGTGCCTGAGGCTGTGCAGGGCCAGCCCTGGGAGGGACCCAGGTACGGTGTCCCTTCTCCCAGTCCCTGTTTTGGGTTCCCACCTGCCTTTGTGCCCCTGGGCTCCTTGGGCTGGTGCAGGCTTGGATGGGTTGATGGCTTCTGGGATGGGCCTGGGAGCAGCAGGAGCAGGGTGTTATTTGGGTTCCCATTTTCTTTCTCTGCTCCCTTGTGGGTGTGCAGATGAGCTTTTGTCAGAACCTGACAAGTGCAGTGAGAATACATTGCGTTTGTAAGTGGATTTGTAAAGAAAATATTTCCTGAAGGTGCTAAGAATTGCATTCTATTAGTCCATTGCACTGATGTGTTTTTATCTTTGTTAATTACCACACTGGCAAGGCACCGGGGACATTCTTCAGATTGTGAGTTTACAATGCAAATAAAATCTACCTTGGAGGAGAAAAATAACCACAAAAAACAAACAAATGAAAAAAAACCCACAAAAAAACCAAAACCAACCCCAAAAAAAACCCCAAAACCCAAACCCCCCAAAACAAACAAAACCAACCAACCAACCAACCAAACACCAAAACAAAAAACCCTTTTTTTGCCTTCTTTCTAAAATGTGAGAAGACAATGAAGATGAACAATCACAATTGATTGATCCTGGTACCGTTTACAGTGTAAAATGTAGACAGAAGATTAAACTCAACTCTCATTTATGGCCATTTAATCACCCTGGACCCACTTCTGTGCTCAGGACAGAGTTTGGAGGAACCTGTCCTTTCTTCTGAACCTGCCTCTGGGTCTTCCTGGGACAGGACCTTTTGCGTTTTCCCTGCACTGCACATCACTGGGCATTATCAGCATAAATAGCTGTCCCAGGGTGTACAAAGGTGTCCTACATGGGGACAAAGAGGGGGAGTGGGAAGGTAGCAGGTGAAATCCAGACCAGAAATAAGACCTTAAGCACCCAGTCACTTAAGGTAGCTTAACCTGCTGCTTTCAGGGGCTGAGCTGGGATCTGCCCACAGGCACAGCTGCAGGGATGGAGGATTCAGCTCTCAGGGGACTGCAACTGGGCACTAAATCTCCCTACCATAAGTTCCCGGAAATTGTTTCTAGGTCTGAGGCCAAAACAGGCTGATCACAGATGTGCTAATGCCAAGGTCCTGCCGAGGATGGTGATAAGGACCGTGGCTGGTGTCATGCTGCTTATTTGTAGTGGCTTCATTTAACTATGACAAGTGCTTATTTGTAGTGGCTTAATTTACCTATGACAAGTTGTATCCAGAGGCAGAACACTCCCAGCAGCTGGGGGTTGGCATCCCTGTGTGGTTTCCCACATCGGTCCCTCACCTTCCACTTCCCAGCACCTCGGTGAATCCTATAGAAACACTTTTGCAAAGATTTATTAATCTTGTGTGAGCAGGGAGAGACACAGGGACAGTCTGAGGTGTGGTGCAAGATGCTGTGAAGAGTTAAAGTAGTGATGTCTGTTCCAGGTGTTTTAAGAAAGGAAAAAAAAGGTCCAGGTCACACTGAACTCAAAAAAGGGTTTTTACATTCGTTTCAGTCTTCCTTTTCCTCAGGCCCTAAATCAAATATATAGGCCCTGGAGCATTTCTGTCTGCTATATATTTGTATATATATTTCTATCATAAGTATTCACAGGAAGCATGAATGTTCATAGGAAACTGTAAGGAATAAGAATTAAAATAGAGTATCCAGTGTTTATATCCACATGGGAAAAGGGCCTTGGGAGCTCTGGTTTCTCACCTTCCCATCACATGCTATAACAGACAGGATGGTTAGGAGTTTGAAGACATTGTAGCCCACTGTGTGGACACTGGTTTGGGTTTTTTCTTCCCCGAGTTATAAATATAAGTTTAATCTTCGCTGAGTTACAACAAATAAATAAATAAATAAATCTGGTGAAATGGGTGCTTTTTTTGGAGGCAAGAACTGTTTTATCAACAATACTCCATTTTAAAGGCTTTTCCAAGAAAGGCTGGATAATCCCCCTCCCTCCGCCTCTTAAAAACACAACAGAAGAGCAGGAGCTGTGTTTACAAATACTGACTTGGCCCAGCGCTGACAGCAGTGGGGGGTTGACCTGCCAGCATCACAGCTCTTGAATTATCCCCTCCATAAATGGAAAATCAATTTGCTGCTGGGATCCAGCATGTTTTCAGGGTTGTTAGAGGCTGTGTTTTTGTTTAGACTAACAACTACATCCAGGCTAGGCAAGCAAATGTGTTGAGCTGTTCGGTGCAGGGAGCAGCTGGCGTGGATGGGGCTGTGCACGGGGGCTGTGCTCCTGAGCTCCTTTCTAACTCTCCAAGGCACAGTGCCAGCATCCCCATCGCTTCGCAGGTTGCAATTCCTGAATTTTACCTGGGAATACTTTGAAAGATTTCTGGTTATTGCAGAAAGTTCCCTCTAAAACATAAATGAGCGCAGGAGGGTTCCCTGGTGCTCTGTGATTTACTGGTGCAAGGAGCCCGAGCAGACAGGGTTAATAAAGCCCTTTGTTATCCAGCCTGACCCACTTGTGAGCCCTTGAGCTCCTGTAAATGCGTGTGGAGGGACCAGACTTAAAATAAATCTCGAGGCATTTGGCAAACAGCAGCTAATTGAAGGGCACACGCTGCCCATCGTGCTGAGGAGGAGCAACCTGGGGCAAAGGTTTAAAACCGAGGTCTGAGGCTCCTGTCTTCGGATTTGGCTTTATGGGACTCTGTAAATATTTGCACACAACCTCTAAAACCCAAGCCTGTGCTGTTTCCAAGGTGCCATGTCAAACCCCTTGAAAAGCAGTCCAGCCTGGGGCAGCTCCTCGCAGATCCCCAGGAGAGGAGCCAGCAGCAAAGATTGGGATGCTGCAGCTGTAGCTCCTCCTGCCTGGAGAAACATCAAATTTGGGTGATGTAGTGAGGGGGATCCTGCATCAATGTCATGCACAGAGTGGGTTAAAATGATGGGGTTTAACAGTAGAAGTTTTGCTTTTTCTTTGCTGGCCTGTGGCCTGCAGCTGAGCAGTGAACGAGACTTCTCTCGCTGGGCTTTCACTTGTTCATAAATTGCACATATTCTGACAGTGTCTCTTCCCTGTTTTTTTCCCTACCTTAAAAAAAAAACCAACAAAACAGAGAGTGTTATTTAAGCAATGGCACTTTTGGGGCTTTTTGTAAACATATGAAGTTTTATAAACAACATCTTTTTCTTCCCTCAAAACAATGACTGTCCCACAATGGCCTTCCCACAAAACACTGTGGGATGAAGTGATTCATTTTTTGACTTTTAAAAACTTGTTTAAATCACTGCTGGCAGGCAGGGGACACGAGGAGGGGAAGGGAGAGCAGCTCTGGGTCCCTCTGTACCTCCAAAGCAGCTCTCTGCCTAGCCTGGGGACAGGCTACTGTCACCTATGTTTCCTTGACAGAAAAAAGAGCAATTTTCCATGTGAAACAAAGGCCATTTATACTTTGATTTCCCCTGTTTGTCCCAGGACATGTAAGCTGGTTTTGCTTGGCTTTCTCTAATCACAACTCCAATCCCAATCCTTAAGAAATTAAGCTGGCTGGGGGAAAAAAGAGAAAATAACTCATTCATCTTCCTCCCCATCCTGCTCCTCCCACCTTTGCCCGGTGCTTTTTGATCAGCTGCTCTGAGTTAGGAATACTTTTTGGTATCTTGTGGCTATCAAGGTCAGCCTGAAGGAGGGAGGTGAGTCATTGTCATTCAAATAGCTACAAACTGTAATTCAAATAAGGCTGGGGCAGAGCAAGGAGGCTGATTCGATTCAAAGAGACTCAATGTCCACAGGTGATGCTTTGCCCTTTCCCAAATTTCACCCTCAAACTCTTCAGTATGCAAATACCACAGCAGTGCTTGAAGCCAGGGCTGCTCTGTCCAGGGCTTTGAGCAGATCAGAAATTCTGGAATGGGGAGAGAAAAGCAGAGAAATTTGGTTGGGAGGAATGCAAAAAAAAAAAAAAATCTGACAATTTGACAATTTTTCTTTCTTTTTTTGTTTGTGTGTCCCTAGGTTGCAAAATTCTCTCCATGGCTTAAATGGACATCAAAGCTTGTCTCTCTGATGGAATGTACAACCCCAGATGATCCAATTCCTCAAGAACTAAATTCCAAGAAGAAGAATACAATTCTTTCTACGATTTGCTTGTTTTAATGTATGGCTTGCTCTCACACACAAAACCTGAATTTTAATGCTGATTATTGCTCCCCTCTAAATATTTTGGTACACCGAAGGACGAGGGTCTGCCTTCAGTAAACCCTCACCAGGAGAGGCTAGCAACAGGACACAAAGAGGTGGACGGAACTTGGAAGCACTGTGAGAAGGTGAAAGGAAATACACACCTTGTCCTTTTTTAAGCCCATTTGGGGTGGATGAAGCTTCTCCCTTAGGGCTGGAGGTAGTGGAGCCAATCTGTTCGGCCTCAGCCCAGGGTGGTGACTGGCAGGCACCTGCTGCAGCCTTTCCTTTTTGCCTTACCTTGGACCCTGCGTCGTTCTTGGCCAGCGCTGGTGGCAGAAGCCGAGAGGGAAAGATGGTTGTGGTAAGGAGGAGGAATGTGAAAATGTTCACCTTCGCCTTTCTGCTCATCACGGTGACGTCGTTTCTGCTGAACTACAGCCACCAGGTGACCACGGCCGCCTGGGACCCCCGACATCTCGTGGTGCAGTTCTCAGAGCATGTCCAGAAGCTCTTCAAGTACCCCAGGAGACCTTGCAGCTGTCGCACGTGCATTTCGGAGCTGGGACATTCCCTCTGGTTCGACCAGAGGTTTAACTCAACTATGCAACCTTTCCTGACCTCACAAAATGCCTTGATCCCAGAAGAGAGCTACAGGTGGTGGCTGGTAAGTGGCAGGTGTGGATACAGCCCAGAGTTTGGGTGGTGGTGGTGGTGTCAGGCTTCGAGTGATGCCGAGCACAGAGAAGGAGATGTTTTCTGCCTGAAGCTTTTGGCGTTTCAGCTGACAAGGCAGAGGTTTGGGAGGGGGGGCTTGGAGTGCACGTTTGCTTGCTCCAAGCTAGAGAAGTCCCTGACAGAGTTGGGTGGTAGATCCCGAATTTGCAAATGTCAGCATTGTCATTTTTTCCCTTCTCTTCCAAAGACCAGACTTCGTAAGCCGTCTGTTTCTGCTTTGGATGGGCTTTTTGCCATCCGTTGAGGGAGCAAAGCAAACTAATTGTGAAGTGTGTAATTCCCTCGGGGCTCTCCTTACCGTAAGATATGTAAATAATTAGCAGGATTAAATGGAAAATTATTAATTCCATGCGTATGAGAACATTCTCTGTTGTGGCTGATGTTGTAAAAAAGATTTGGAAAGCACAGGGATGGCTGTGGGTCACTGGGAAGGAGCAGCCCCAAGTGTATTCTTGGGCAGGGTGGTCCAGCTACCCCTTGAAGCCTGATCCAAGCATCAGGAAAGCAGAAATATCTTGTTCCTAAAGCACAGAACGGAAAAAGCTGCATCCTGTTGTTTCGCCTAACAAAAGCCCCTTTTATGTTCTCTTGAAACAACATCAGTTCATTGATTTGCTCGTGGCTGCGCTGCTGAGGTGCTGAAGTGCAGGTTCTGCTGCAGGGACCCCGGTGAAATCACAGTTTTGTTGCACATTTTCTCCCCCTCTTCTGGAAAAATAGACCCCCATACCTTACTTTGGACACACAACAGCCTGCAACTTGGTGTCTTGCAGTGAGCACAGCCCTTGTTGCTGAATTCTGGGATTTCAGGCCCTCTCTGGCACCCTGGGGGCCTCTCCAACAGGCACCCACTATTGCAGTGGGGACATTCAGGTTTTGGAGGGCATGTCAAGTGGGAATGAGGCTGTATCAGATTCATCACTTCTCACTCCATTGGCTGTTGCATTTAGTGGTGAAAATAAATGCCACTGAACTCCAACATCTTTAACTGTTGTACAGATGATATCATTGTTTTGCAATGACACTCTCCTTTTCGCAGTGAGTCTCATGTGCTCAGGTACATCCTTCCAGCTGCCCCTTGCATGACTCTCATTTCCCACTGCTTGTGGTTTTCCTTGCAGCTTCCAGACACTTTTCCTTCTGGTCCCCGTGTTTCTTGGCTGGGCTTTGCTGGAGCCTGGAGAGGGGAGGATGGCAAGCTCAGCTCCCTGCCCTTGCCCTGGGCTGAGGTTTCACCAGGGAGCTGTGCTGATCCAACAATTGGCAGTTCTAAGAGGAGTGAGCTCGGTAGGTGAGAGGATGAGGTTGGTCATGGACCCCTTGAGCAAAGCCACACTGCGTTCTGCACTCAGAACTCACTGATTTAAACAGGAGGTTTGAATGTATTCTCTCGTACAAAAAATAAAAAAGAAGAAAAAGCATGGGACTCAGTACAGAAGTCTGAAGTTGATTCTCCTCTTGTAGTGAAACAGAAAAAGAGGAAGCAGTGATACCTCAATTTACATAATCAGTTAGGTTGGGAAAGACCTCTGAGATCATTGAGTCCAACCCATGACTGAACACCAACCAGACCATGGCACCGAGTGCCACATCCAGTCTTTCCTTACCTCCAGGGTGTTTAAACCTCCACCACCTCCCTGGGCAGCCCATTCCAATGTCTACTCATCATTTCTGTGAAGAAATTCCTTCTGATGTCCAACTTAAACCTCCCCAGCCATAGTTTTAGACTCTTGTCCTGTTGCCATTTGCATTGGGAGGAGAGACCAATCCCCACCTGGCCACAACCTCCTCTCAGGGACTTGTAGAGAGTGACAAGGTCACTCCTGAGCCTCCTGTTCTCCAGGCTAAACATCTCCAGCTCCCTCAGCCTCAGTCTCCTCCAGACTTGTGCTCCAGACCCTTCACCAGGCTTGTTGCCTTCTCTGGACTCACTCCAGCACCTCCGTGTCCTTCTTGAAGTGAGGGGCCCAGAACTGGACGCAGCACTTGAGGTGTGGCCTCACCCATGTGTTAAAAATTCAGCTCAACCTGAAACAGATTCTTTTGGGGGAGGTTTCTTTCTTTTTCAGCAAAACAAAAAAACCCAGGCTTTCAGAACAGCCAAAAGTGTCCCCTCCCCATCCCAAACAAAAGCTGTTCATTAATTTTCAGGGCTGTCTAACTGTGTTTTAGTTCATTCTTTTTTTTTTAATTCAGATCAAGTTCAAAGGGAATACACCACTTCAGAATACAAAATCAAAGCAAATTTTTTTCAGATGGTAAAAATAAATCTTCTAAGATTCCTAGACTTTAAACAGGCTGTGTGAGATATTTTCACATAACTGCATTGTGTGTTAGAAGCTTTTACTTACTGAAATCTTTGCCCTGATGTGTAGTAGATAGAGAAAGTGCCCTGACTCCTCTGAAAGATGGTTTTGGGTAAACCCCAGGCATGATGTGGCCTCACCTCCTCATTGCCACTGGTTCCTTATGTACGTGTTGCTTTGGATAAGCTTTTCCAAGACAGTAAATAATTCCCAGGTGCGTCCTGAGGGCAACTCCCTTTTCACTGTTCATTTTTAGGCTCATCTTCAAAGCAATTCTGAGATTTCAGCCAGTCTTTACTAAACCATTGCTCATGGCCACGTTTCGCTCTTGCAAGCTTTGCCAACTCAGTGATTTGTGACTTTTTGCTATATTTGTACACAAAAATGAGGCAGGAGGAAACCTGAGATTGCTGGAACTTCTTTTCAGGGGAGGAATGGCTGTGTTCACTCTCAGGAGCTGATTTCAGACAGCATGGTGGTTTCATTGAGCTGTAACTGAGACTCTGAGATGACTGTGCTGGAGCTCTTTATTACAGAGCTGTGACTCTCCTGTCCTGGGGAGAGCCATGAGATGTGCTTGCACTGAACACAGGCAGAGCCCTCGCCTGTCCCCCAAACTCAGCCTGCCCTCCCTCCCCCTTAACCCTGTCGCTATAGATGTGAAGAAGTGAATATCCAAATAGTCCTGCAGCATTAGTATCCCTCCAGTACGAGGACAAGGAGGACTGATTTCAGAGATTAATGATGAGTATTGGAGACAAAGTGATATTTGGGACCAAAGGATGGGATGGTTTCACTTGCTTACAGCTCTTCACATGGCTGCCAGGCTGCTTCATGGTTTATTTGGAGAATATATGGTTTCAACACTTTCAGCTTGGTAGGATGTGACCTTCTGGAAGAAAATATTCCTGCCTGCTCTGAATAAAACTGTTTGTGTGTTCTGGATTTAGTGCTAGCACCCGTGCAGGTGGGAAGGAGAGGGGAGAGAAGGTCAGTGCCACCATCCCTGCAGTGGGCTCCTCTTGCTGCACAGGGCAGGGCTGCTCTAGAGAAGGCTCCTGAAAATGTCCCTGGCTGTTTGTTTGTTTGTTCGTGGAAACAAGAAGGATGTTGTCAGGACTGCTCCTTGCTTTTCATTTCCTTAAACCTACACAGCTGATAAGCTCTGCCTTTATTATTTTAGTAGGGCAGCAAGTCATGGCCCAAATTCTCCTCCTGCATACACCCCTGCAGCTGCTCTGTGCTTTTTGTGACTTGAAGTTGGAGTCCTCTACTCTCAGGGAGGATCTGGGCATTAACAACACTTCAGGCTGTGAACATTTTGTTAGAAATGCCTTCCTTCCTCCCTCCCCCCCCCTTTTCTCTCTCTCACCCTTCTTGTCTCCTCTCTCTCTATTTCTCCTCTCTCCCTCATGTTATGCTCAGGGACTGTGAGAGTTTTGAGAGTTTTGCAAGGTGGCACCTGGTGTTACGTGGTACATTCCTTTCTGTTTATGTTTTCTTTCCCACCTCCCTGAGCTGGTTCACCTGCAAGTTTGCCATTGTTTTACCATGACACAGATGCTGTGGATGTTCTCACTAAATTTAGTAACCCATATATAAGGAAACATGGCAAGAATTACATGCTGTAACAAAGCATGGCATTTATTTATAGTTTCCTTGTTTTGTTCTCAGGGGTGGATGCGTTGTTCTTGGTGGTCAGAAAGTATTAAAAATATGAGATCAGAACCCACTGTTCTTAATCCAAAATAGACCTGTTGAGGTTGATGGATTGAAGTTGTGATAAGTAAATTTAGGCTCAGAGTTTCCTGGCAATCTCCTCTGTAGCACATTGTTCATAAACTATCATGTTATAAGAATTTTTATCTCGAGTCTTACGATGTTTGAGGGTTTTGCCTTTTTTTTTTGGAAGAAAGCTTGGATCTTGGGGCCATTGTTAGCGTATCTAAAAGAAAACATAAGTTTTAACTTGCTATGTTTGTAGGAAAAATGTAATATATGGTTTAAAAATCTGCTATCCAGCCAGTGAACAAAAGGGCGTCCCCACCCATCACGTGTGCTGGGGAAGTTGGAGCAGCTGCACTGATTTTTAAGACAGCAGCAGAGCTGCTTGGCACCTGAGTCATGCATTTTGAATGCTCTCTGGGGAAAATGTGTCCAAATACTTTGATCACCAGAACTTTTCTTTGAAACTGGGACACTCTTTGTGACACTTTGGAAGTGCTACAGAGGGCCCAGCACTTTGAACGTTGTGTGTACATCTCTGCAGAAGGTGGTACCAAATCCGGGCCAGGTCCCAGGCTCCAGTCCCAGTGCCTGCCACATGTCCAGTCCCACCTGCTGTTGAGCTGCTTGGCTGCAAGTGTGACATTTAGACCAGATTTGTATATTCTGAAAGAATCCCTCACTGGCAGCCCCCACTTAAGTCTGGGCTGGAGCTGCTCCTCCTGTGGTGAGGACAGATGGATGAGAAGGTGGTCCAAGCTCGCAAGTCTCTCTCAGCACTAGGCTCAGAGTAGTGTGGAAGTGACCCATACCAACCATGGAAGTCAGAAATTGTGCAGCTTGGCATATTATTGTCTGTTTTTAAAAAATATATGCACATGCACATTTATATTTGAGAATATAAATTTTTTTATGACACAAATCATTAAACAAAGCCCAAACTCTTGAAAGCCCCTGTATTCTTCCCCTTCAACTCTTCGATGCGTAGTAATTGAGGCACATTAAATATAACTAGAATAAGGCCATGTTTTCCGGACCAAAGAGGCATTTTTAAAATCGATGTTTCCTTTTAACCTCTCCTTCAGTCTGCACAACAGAGATTACCTGGATTTGCCCCACCAGACTGTTGCTAGGATTAATCTTATAGCTGGGAAGTGTTGCATGAGGGTTAGTGCCTCCAGACTGCTGCAGTGAGGCAATTAGTAGCTGTGCAAAAGACATTCCCATGGGGCTTTACCCCCTCTTTCTCTTTTAAAAACAGTTTTAAAAAAGTGAGAAAAGCTACAAACCCCAGTATTGCTACCCTGCCAGACCCACAGCTATGTCTGTCTGTCCACCACAGGGAGTATGAGTCCATGGTCCATGTTCTATCTGCATCTACATCACACCAGTGATTGCAGGCCAGTCTATTTTACCTGCTAATAACTTGGGATTTTGAAGTTGTGTTTAGTACACTGCCAAACTTGGCTGTGGGTGCAGGATGCACAGGCACCAGGAGAGCTTTCCCTTGAGGTTCTTCTGACTCCTCTGAGGCCCTAAGTTAAGGATGTGGATTTCTTGGAGCAAATCCAGAGGAGGCCAGGACAACAGAGAGCTGGAACACCTTTTTGTCAAGACAGACTGAGAGAATTTGAGTTGTTGAACCTGAAGAAGGCTCTGGGGTGATCTTATTGCAGCCTTTCAATATCTAAAGGGGCTACAGGACAGCTGGAGAGGGACTTTTCACAAGGGCATGTGGTGGTAGGACAAGGGGGAATGGCTTTAAGCTGGAAGAGGGTAGGTTTGAGATTAGTTATTAGGAAGAAATTCTTTCCTTTGAGGGTGGTGAGGTACTGCCGTGTTTGTTTTCTTTTCTTCCCTGGCTTTTTAAAGATAAGAAGATGCAAAACCAGCTAGTTAACTTCTGTATGTGAAATGGGGAATTTCTAAGGCTTGGAGATGATTTAGGAAACTTCTCGATCTGAACTCCCAAGTATAGATTTAACAACCTAAGGTGAAGAGTTGACTTTCAAGTGACAAACAAATATTTTATGGAGGGAAGCTGGACTGTTTAGTGATCCAGTGATATTTTATATGTGGACACAATGTGGGTTAAGATGCTTTGTGATCTTGGGCAAAAGGTTACATTTCTTCTTTATGACTTGCACAGACTTCTGAGAAAAGCAGCCACTTCACTGAGGACACAGGGGTCAAGTATTTCAGTGTATTTCAGGCCATGTCGAGCAGCTATATCCATGCACATATCCTTGTCACACACCTACAGCACTTGGAGGGAGGATGATGTCCTGGCAGAGGCACATGGCAGTGCTGTGGCTCTCCCTTGCAGGGCATGGACAGACTCACTCTGTGCTTTTGTTGATTTACGGGAAAAGCCAGACTGGTGGGAGCTTGATAAGGAGAGGGGAAAAAAAAAAAAAAAAAAAAAGAAAGAAAAGAAAAAGAAAATACGACAATATTGAAAAAAAAAATAGGACAAAAATTTGGTGTGGGAAAGTGAACTATAATCGGCTTGTAATTGTAATGCTATTAAAATGGTCTTTTTCCAATAAGCCAAGCAAACATTGTGCAATAAGAAGCTGGCTGCATGGTAAGTCTGAACTTTTACAAGCTGAATATGCCTTGGAGTTAACCAGCTTTGTTGCCTCCTCTTCTCTGTTCTGCTGAAGCATCAAAGACTAAGCAGTGCTGATAGAAGATTAGGCCTGAAAAGTATAGTTCAATCAGATAATCACTGGGAAATTAAAACAGCACTTAAAATGACTTAAGGAGCGATGTCTCATTGTATGGATGTTCAGCACACAGTGCAGTAAGGTCATCACCCCATTTGAGGTCACTGAGGGAACTTCTGACATTAGTAATGGCTTTTCCCGTGGAAGTTGCGTACAGCAGAGGGATTGTAGGATGATGGTGTCCTGCTTTCAGGTTGGTGCTCATGTTTCAGCTCGGCTGCAGTGGAGTTACTCTAGACAGAAACATAACCGAACAGCAGGTGCCTGTGCTCTGTAAATGGAGGTGCCTATCCAGGATGTTTCAATGCAGCAAAAAATGCATCAATGCTCCAGGTCCTTTCCCTTTCTGATGCTATCATTCTGGATGAAAAGAAAATTTAACTTGAAAAGGGCACCCAGGTACTTAGAATTATTTGAAATTTGCCTTCTTCTTCTGAGTTTTCTCAGGCAAAATCAGTTCAAGAATAAGATTTTTGGTGGTTTTCCTTTTCATTTCTTAAAGGCAATTAAGATTCCTCTCATCTTTACAGAGAGAGAGAACATACATGGGTGTATGCAAACGTGTGTTCAAATAACTCAAAATAAGTTCCTTTTTCAAAAAAGGTTGTATTTTACTACATTATACACCTGTACCACACTCTGTGACATCTATGAACTCTCTAATTATTTTGAAGGCTGCAGGTTTTCTAACATTGTTTTTCTCGTGTTTGCAGTAGGACCAGGTTAGACTTGATTCATAAAGAATACACAAGAGTTTAGATATGTGGCCATGTGTTTGTAGCATCACACACACATTTAGAAGATGACCTTTTTTATTTATGTAGTTGAGCCATCCACTGAATAGTGACATACATGGTCATAATTACAGTGCTTTTCTGGGCATCCTAATTACCTTGCATCCTAAATACCTTGTGCAGTCCATAAACAAGTATATAGATTAGGAAGGATTAGCAGGAAGATTAAGTCTATGTATGCAATGTTTCTTTGTCTTCTTTGTTTCAAGTTCTCAATGTCATCTTGTGGCTCTGAGCTCCAGAGACCTGTTGTACATTTCAGTGCAAATAAGGTCTTGCAAAAAGACTGCATGGAATTTAAATAAAAATTACAGTTCTGCACCTGTTTGTGTTTGTCTGAGAAAGATAGCAGGACAAATTAACAGTTCCTGGTGCAGTCAAGGGAAACATATTGGGAACTAAAGCCAAATTACTCCAGGCCATTCCTGGGAGTCGTGGGAAAAGGTGTTTCTCTTCTCTCCCTCCCTGCCTTTCCATTCCCTGGGCTGGCAGAGCAAGACAGAGCCTTTTTGGCCCATTTTGTGCTGGAACCATTCTCCCTTTGTGAGTTTGGAAGCGAGTGGCCCCACGAGGGCGGGCAGTGCTGTTTGTGAGCCTCCAGCAGCCCCAGCCTCTTCAGTAAATCTCAGAGAGCTGAGCCCCAGAAGGGGAGGCTCTGACCATCACCTGCCCTGCACCTTGCCTGTACCGTCCCCATCCAGCCTTTGTTTCCACCATGCACCACAGAGCTGCCCCACAACAGTTTCCCTCCATGGCAACACACACAATGACCAAGGTCCGGGTGGTTTTCCTCATCCTGGAGATTTTTTTCAGATGGTTTTGCATTTCCAGCCCTCTCGGCTAAGTCTGCTGTTGTTTCCTATTGCACAAGCAGCTGGCTCCTCCACGGTTCACTTTCCATCTTCCTCTCCCACTCCTGCCATATGCCAAAATTTGTGCAAGGGATATCAGCCACTTCTGTCTTCCATCAGTTTCTCTGAGACTTTTCTGTCCTCTTTAGGAGAGTTAAAAGAAGTCTTATACATGACCTAACAGGAGATACCTGACCCAGGGTGGGTTTAGGCTTATAGACACCAGAGGAATATTTATTCTGCTGAGGCCAGCCTTGGGCAAAGTGCATGATCAGTTCTGTCATGGCTAGATAGAGACTGAGGAAGGGTGGGAATCTGAGGAGAAGGAGGAGAAAAGGGGAGCCAAGTTTAAAAAGCTAATGGGGAGGGGTTTACCACTTGATTTTTTTCACACTTTGGCTCCCAACCTGAAGCCGTGTACCGCAGAATGGTCTTTGAGGAGACATTTGAAGCTACCTCTAGCTCACAGAACAGCTGCCTGTGCGTTGGTAACCTGGAGTGATTTTTCTCCCTAACAGAAACTGCAAGGAGAGAAAGCTCCGAAGAGCTTGAATGCCACTCTCACCGAGCTGTTTGGGGTCATCCCCGGGGACGGGGATCCGCTGCAGGAGCGCGGCACCTACACCTGCAGGCGCTGCGCCGTCGTCGGCAACTCCGGCAACCTCCGGCAGTCTCAGTACGGCCAAGACATTGACTCCCATGACTTCGTGCTCAGGTGAGTAAAAACTAGGATCTGCAGGTGCTTTTGTGTCTGAAGATCGCTGGTGTTTCAGGGGATGAGTGAGAAAACGAGGCTGCAGGGTCTGTCTAGTGAAACCTGGTACTTAAGTCTGAGTTCCAGAGACATAAACTATGTGTGTTGGAGGTAGGACCTCATGTTTTAGCTTGGAAAAAAGACAGTAATAGGTATTGATACCGTAGCTTGTTCTGCACAATCCATAATTGCATGTGTTAAAAAATGTAGGAGAAAAAAGATTTGCATTTACGAATAAAAATTAATACTGCAGCTAGTGCTCACAAGCAATATTTCAGACGTTTAATTGGCTGTATTAGATTTGACTTTCTTGCACTGGTTCATTTTTAAGCAGTGGTGGGTGGGGAAGACAAAGCCACTTTTCAGAGGACAGGAGTCAACTGTTTGGCTGCTAAGGTAATTTGTAAAAGACCACATGGCCCCTCTTTTTCGAGGCAACAAGGTTGGCTACCTTGTCCCACTGAAGGGCAAGCAGGAGCTAGGTAAGCAGAGCTTATCGCCCAGAGGGCAGCCAAAATACCTGGATTAAGTTCATCTCCAAATGTGTCATCTGCCTTTCACACCACAGCTGCCAGAACAATACAATTTGGGGAGCAGTAAAGGGCAGGAAGGGAGGGATTGCTATTGAAAATGCCACATGTAAGATTATGCTCTCAGAACCAACAAAACCTTTAGTAGGAAGCTCTGCACTGAAGTCTAGAGTAAATCAACAGCAGATCAACTCTATTTGAGCTGTTAAGCCACCTTGGCTTCTGATGTGGTGTGAACATGGTGTAGAGTCTTCAGGTGACATCTAAATCTTCACAAATCCCTTCAGGAGTTGCTTCCTGCAGTTGCATGTCTTGGTCCCTGCCAAAGGTACCTCCCCACAGGCAGAGGCAGCCAACGTGGCCTTCGGATCCATGAAGGGAAGGGGAGAGCCCTCAACAATATTCCTACAGGTTGCGAATGTGGGGACAGCTGCAAATATGGGAAGTTGTGGTGCATTTGTCCTTAACTCTGTGTCCCTCTCTATGGAGACATCCCTGTTCCTATGTGGACTTTCTTATATTTCCTGGCCTACATTTCCAGACTCATGCAGAAAAGGCTTTGCTAGACTCAAAACCTCGTAGTAGTAACTTAACGAGTAACTCTCAGGTGTGTTTCTGCTCTGAGGCCTTGCCCATCCCATTGCCATTCATCCCTGGCAAGGGCAAAACTCTTGGTGACTTGAAATTGAGCCTTTCTGGCTCAGATTTATATTTCAGCAATCTTAAGCCATGTCTGAAAGGATTGCACAAGGTTTTAGGATTCACCGTGGGGATTTGTGCAGAGAAGGTGACCCCTCTATGCGTCAAACACAAAATCTCTGGTGACCTGAAATTCACTTCCACATGCTCTGGCAATACAGAAATTGCAAGGGAGAGACAGGGAGTCTGAGGGGACACCTTTCCTTCCCAGCACCGTGCTCCAGCCCACTTCTATTTGTATAACTATCTACTTCATGACAGAAGGAAGTTCCTGCTTGGTCCTTCCTGCTGAGATGAGGTGTGAATTCTGCCTTATGCCACCATGGGTGGCAGGAACGGTACATAGACCTGAGGGCAGGTTGTAAGGTAACCAAGATTTCACCCTTATCTTTGTCTCGATGGAGTGAACCCCCCATACTTTATACCTTCGACTGACTAATCTCAAGATAAAACACAGAAAGTCTCATGCTTTTTCGGTATTTCTGCACAGCATGGTGTGGGTCTGTGGCAGGGAAGCCAATAACAGGGAACTCAATAACAAATCCACGTAGGTTGGCAGGATATTCTGACTACACTAATAACTCCCTTGAAGGGAGTTAGAAGAAACTTAAGTAATTCACCTGGGGGAGAACTGCAATAACACAGCCTGGCATAGACTTGATAAACAGATTTTGCCTCTCCTGTTATCAGCAATCAGGGCAGCATGTTGTTGGCAATGTATGATGCTCCTCATTACCTTGTCATCCTTCCTTGTCCTCCCTGTGCTTCTGCCAGGAGCTGAGCTGCAGGAAAAACCCTTTCTGCTCAGAGACAACTGAGGGGTTTCTCCATGGAATTGCACAGCACCATGGGTTCGTGTGAGTTGCTTCGGGGATCTCTAATGTGCACTGTGCTGCACCACAGAAATATGCAAATCTCTGCCATTGAGAAGCTAAAGCATCAGGGAGGGAATTGCTGATGTGTTCCCAGACTGGCTTTCAGAAGGCGTAGAGGCATTTCTGCAGTCCTGAGTTCAGGTGCCCCCTCTCTGTTCCCTGTATGGGCCACTCACTCAGGAGCTGGACTTGATCCTTGAGGATTCCCTCCAACTCAAAATACCCCGTGGTTCTGTGAATCTGTGATACATCCAACATAAGGGGGGTAGCCCTGTTTGGCCAACACATTGTGACTGAGCCCTGGTGGCCCTGGGCCAATCTCCACACCCTGAGCCCAGGGTTACCTAAAGCACCCCACGTGTGTGCAGAGTGACCCTGAGTTTCTGTGGGCATTGGAGGACATACTAGAGAATAAAAGTAAGGTTTGAGTAAATGAAGGACCACCAGCAGGTCCTGTCGGTGTGGCTGTGGTGCCTTTTCATGGTAGAACCAAAAGGAATATTTGCTGCTTCTCACCACACATAATACAGTTTATTACCTTGACCCTAGAGATTAAAATGCAGCTGTATGGATAGGGGAGAGTGTGACTGCAAGAAGTCGAGCTGATGCACTTCAGGACAATGTTTTTCTCACCAGCTGGAAGATGCAGCTTTAAGATGGAGTGAGATGTGTCCTTGTGGACTCACCACTCTTTTGATGACTGAAAAGGGAACGTGGGGATGTGCTCAGAAATACACCTGCTTGCTAGACACTCCTGTGCAGTCCAAGAAATTCCACACTAAAACTGAGCTTTCATTTACTGTTTAATTACATGGGTGATGATCATTCCAGCTTGCCTACACCCTGTCAAGACTGGCTAAAAAACCCACATACAGCACTCCCTTAGCACCTCAAGCAAATAACTTAGTGAAGACTCCCATGTGTTTGTATTTACCTAATTCCTCTCCTGTCTCAATTCTTACTTTTGGGCTGCAGAATGAACCGTGCCCCCACTGCTGGCTACGAATCAGATGTCGGGAGCAAGACCACTCACCACTTTGTTTATCCTGAGAGCTACAAAGAGCTGGCAGCAAATGTGAGCATGATCCTGATCCCCTTCAAAACGCTGGACCTGCGCTGGGTTGTCACCGCTCTCACCACGGGCACCATCAACTTGTGAGTAAGGGCAGGCACAAGGGGTGGGAGCTCCATACTTCATGTTGCTCTAGGAGATAATAGCCTATGTGAGGTAAATCCCTGCTTCTGATAAGGCCTAAGGGTGCTTTACAGGCTCTCTTAAGTCAGAGTTCAGCCCTGAACATTTGCTTTCTAGGAAAAGCTTAATGTAATGATGCTTTGTTGAGGCAAAGATCGAGATCCGTTTCATTCCATCCCCAAACAGTGGTCTCAGAGAAATGAAATGGAGACTTTTTGCTGCTGGAGGCGAACAGTTTGATTAAAAAGGCTATTGAACTTTCAGGCTCAGTGCCTCATTTTAGGTTTCTGCTCATCCCTCCTCCTCTCTGGTTCCTTGGGAGTCAGTACACTTCCAGAAGAGGACAAGGAGGAAGAGAGGAGGTGCAAGGTGCTCACCTGAGGCAGTGAGAGCAGATGCAGACCACAGCACTTAGTGCCCCATCCACAGGAGGGCTCCTCTGGACAGGTTGGTCAGGAGTTTGTTCCGTCTTTCCTGGTGGAATGTGATTGAGGACTGTGCAGAGGAAACAACGTTTTGTGTGTCACCTGTATGTCTTAGCCTTAAATTCAAGAGTTCTGCTTGGCAATAATGTGACAATACTGGAATTTATTCTCCAGTTCATTTTTGAGTGCTGTCAGAAGTAAAAGTTGTCTCCTGCTTGATACATTTATGGCAGCAGCAGAATTTGAAATGTGATCAAAATGCACGTTTCTTCTGGATGCCTGCTAGCAGATTCTCTCCCTTCCTGTAAGCTGGCTTTCCCTAATCCAGAGAATGAAATACGTGACATTTGTACTTTGTGTGAGGTTATCTGCTGCATGGAAAACCACAGCCTTGTGGGATTGCCTGGTGACACCCTGCTACACACAGACAGCAAGAGCAGATCAGATTGCTTTGCTCCAGGGAGAAATATTTCAAGACATTTCAACTTTTTTCCCAATTTCAATGTCTCAGAAGATTTAAACTTGGAAAAGTATGTCCTGGGCACGTTGACTTGGCATAAAACCCACTTTACCATTTTAAGTAAAACTCTTCGATGGAAAAACAAATGAAGTTTTATTTCTTCTCTTCATTTTCTTTTCCTGCTTTGTAGGTGCATTTTAATTTCTTTTCACTTCTTATTAAGATTCTCTTAACATGTAACAAATCTGTGTTAGTTTCCTTTTACCTTTTCCATCACCAGCATTTAGTACATACAGTCTTACATTGTCTTGAAAAAAATCCATCTTCGAGACACACTCAGAACTTGGCAAAATTAGCACACTCAGAAAATTGTATCACTCAGTGCAAGAAAGACATTGAGGTGCTGGAGTGTGTCCAGAGCAGGGCAACAGAGCTGGGGAAGGGTCTGGAGCACAAGTCTGATGAGGAGCAGCTGAGGGAGCTGGGGGTGTTCAGCCTGGAGAAAAGGAGCCTTAGGAGGGACCTTATGACTTTCTACAACTCTTTGAGAGGAGGCTGTAGCCAGGTGGGGTAACAAGCGACATGTAACAAGGGACTGGACAAGAGAATATGGCCTCAAGTTGCACCAGGGGATCTTTAGATTGGATATCAGGAACAATTTCCTCACCAAAAGAGTTGTCAGGCACTGGAACAGGCTGTGCAGGGGAGTGGTGGAGTCACCATCCCTGAAGGGATTTAAAAGATTTGCAGGTGCGGCACTTGGGGACAAGGTTTAGTGATGACTTGGCAGTGCCGGGTTAACTGCTGGACTCAATGATCTCCGAGGTCTTTCCAACCCAAATGATTCTATTGTTCTATAATTCACATGGACACACATTTTGCAGACAGGTCCACGGCCTGTCCCTGCCCCAGGAGGAAGCTCTTGGTACTTCCTGAGCTCTGAGCTCTGCACTGAGCCCTTAGCCTGTTAGGAAAATATAACTCTGACCACAATGCAGTCACAGCACATGAAAGGGAAAACATAATTGCTTAATAAATTACAGGATATATTATATATTTATAATTAGATTGTATACATGGGCTTGGTAAGCATCTGGTATAAATTAGCATATGAGTATTTAACCACATGAAAGAAATACCACTATTTTAAGATTCTTGCCATACTCAAAGCAGGGAAATTGCATAATTAATAAGCTGGAATAATAAAAGCTGAAAATCATAAGCATACAAATCATAGCAATGTATGTAGCATAATTTTAGCCTTGTAGAATTAACCTACGAACACTCATTAAACACACAGTGTCAGATAACGGGCATAAGGAAATTGTTGAGTACACATTTTTAAAGGGGAGAAGGCATGAAATAAAAATAAAATACATTTGAAAGTCAATATTTTAGAAAGGAAGATGTACTTATCTCCTTACCCTGGTCTGCTTGGCCATTGTGTTGTGTGCACAGTGTCAGCTGAATTTAGGCTAACCAGAACCTAAGTGTACTCATAGCTAAAAAAGATAAGCATCCTGTATTCGTTAGACTTTTGCACAGTGTTTCATTTTCTGTATCCCATCCAAATGAAAGAATAATTTCCTAAAATTCAAAACCTGTGACTTAAACATATTCTTGTCTCAGTAGTATTTTAATTCTTGCAATTTGTATATTTCAAAACAAAAGCCAAAGTTCTGATTGCCTTAATATTAGCCTGAACTGATAGCTGAGTGATTCTCTCAGACATGTCCCATTTGACTGATGTATTTCCATCTAAAAGTGTCTCTCTATGATTAAGCATTATTCCAGAAAAGACTAAGAAGCACCTTTTCTGGGATAGGAAGCTTTCAGGCCCTCATCAGCCATGTATTTAGCCTGGTTGCCTTCACTTGCAAGTCTTCTAGGAATCTGCATGGTAAAAAAAGCTCCGGTTAGTTGGGCAAAGACAATTTTTGTGTTCCTTAAAATGTTGCACGTCTGGGTCAAGGGTTCAGTCAATGTCTTGTACAAGGTGGCCAGGAACGATGACAGAGTTCACTAGAGCCCTGCAAAGTGGCTCACAGGAGATGTTTCCCAAGTGATATGTTACACTGTCCGTAATAAATTATTCTTTCATCTGGATGGGATGTAGACACATTCATCACAGTGTCACTCTGTCCCACCCCTGTGTGGAACTTCCTGGGTCCCTCACTCCCTGGCTGCCCTGCAGCCCAGGTTTTACATGATCATAAGAGCAGAGGTCTGCATTTGTCCCTAAGCAGCGTGCCAATATTTTCCGTGTGATTTTATGAAATTCTGCAGCCACGTGACAGCAGGGCTTGGGTATA
Source organism: Acanthiza pusilla (assembly GCA_036630365.1). Classification (NCBI taxonomy): domain Eukaryota; kingdom Metazoa; phylum Chordata; class Aves; order Passeriformes; family Acanthizidae; genus Acanthiza; species Acanthiza pusilla. The sequence continues at coordinate 90,819,692 of JAXCHO010000034.1, read as the reverse complement.
TCTTCAGAAAGAATGGAATAGCCTTTGGTTAAAATGACTGATATTTTACCTGGCAAGAACTACAGCATTGTCCTGGTTAGATCAGAGATGTCCACAAGTACTGAACTGCATACCCATCTCTTCGGTCTTCTGCTGTATCCATCCATGAAATACCCTTTTGTCTCCTCCACATCTCCTTTGTAGAAAAGGTTGACTATTTATATGATACTGAGGACATTCTACCAGCAAAGAAGTCCCTTTTTGCCTTCATAAGCACAAAAAATGGGATCACCACGACTGTGTTTATTGATTTGCTGATCACGGGCAGCAGCTGCAAGGACATATTTGCTGAGAGCAGACTAAGAAGTCATCATGAGTGTCCCCTTCCCCATTAGCATCAAATCTCAGGAGGATTGGAACCACCCATCACCTCTCTCACTGCATCCAGACCAGGGATTGCAGGTCAGGAGAACATTGCCAGGTCACCTCTGGTTTGGGAAGATTTAGATTTAAGTTTTAAAAGTGATGGTGTTCTCTGGTTCAAAGAAAATAAAACCTTAATGACAGGAACCTTGTCATTACCAAAACCCAAGTGAAAACATTTAGACTGAACTAATGGAAGGCTTTGGTGATTTACCACAATCCATCTAAAAAGTATGCAGGATATATTTTGGGATATACTCCAATTGCAAAGCCAGCTCACCAGAATTTTTGAATGCCAAACAGTCTCAGGAAGATTTTTTTCTTGCAGCACTCGTGATGAGCTGTGCATTGCCAGCACACACTGTGCATGAGATATGGGGAATAAAAGGTTTTTTTTTCATTTTCAAGACATGACTCGTGATTTCAACCCAGTCATAAGGTGTAACTTGGAAATTTTTTTGCTGGGAACTGTGGGAAGCCTTCAGCATTGCCCCGGGGAGGAGGGAAATAGCTTTCTGGTGAGGGGCTGTGTACTGGGAATGCATGAGTTTCATATCACCACAGCACTGGTGAGCTCTGCTGCCACTGACCCTGGAAATCGTGTGGTGACCCAGAGTGTTAGGAGAGGAAAAGTCTCCCCCTCGTGGAAGAAGGTTTTTCTGCCAAGAAATTAAATGGAAAGCCTTTTCCATCAAGGTGCAAAGACTGCAACAGTAATGATCCAAGAATCAGAAGTGTCGAGCTCCACATAGTATTGACTCTACAGTATATTCTCAACTAAATCTTTGGTATCCTACTGTCAATATTTAACTTGAAAGTTTAAGAATGTAATGGTTTCCTATAAAATTGCTTCAGTGACAGCTCAGTTCTTTTCCTGCTGTGTTATTTAATTGCAGCCTCATTTTACAACAACTTCTTGAATTTACTACTTTCAAATAATTTGAATTTATTCCTGTACATGAAGAATATTCTTTCTTTGGAATTACATGAATATACTAATAATTTGGGCTTTTATTTATCATGGTGCTGTCTTTCTTTTTTCTTTAACAGCACATATGTTCCAGTTCCACGGAAAATCAAAGTCAAAAAAGAAAAGGTGAGCAATGCTGGTTTTTGGATTTGTTCTGCTAATTTATTTGTAGGTCTTTTGCTTCCTTGGGAGACTGCAAGAATCCAAGCAAGCCCTTGACACTCATAAAAAGTTGCAACCAAAGTGCAGACACTTTACAGGGTTTAGCTAAGCTAAAGATTTGGCTCCCGTGTGCCATTTAGGCTGTAGATCAACCACTAAATAACTGTGGTTGGAAAGAAATTGCTCTTGTGGCTATGCCATTGCATGAACACTGTTCTGAAGGTTGCATCACTTCCTCTGGTGCTGCTCAGGGACATTCAAAGTGCACCACTGTCCTCCACAGCAATTGCTCTGTTCCCACCCATTGCAGTCATTTTTATGTAATGACACTGAGGAGAGACTTTGGAGGTTTTTAAAAATAATTTTAATATTTGAACACCAGGGATGTTTCTCACTTCAGGTCAGTTCCTTGTAATAAGGAGCTTAGTGAACTCTGAACAAATAAAGCTGTGTGTTTCCAAGTCAGTGGAGAATTCCTGGTGGTAGGCTCTTAGCCCACAGCTGCAGTAATTACCTGTACCCAATTAAACAAGTTTGGAGGCTGAGCTCAGGCCAAGTCCTGGGAGGTTTTGCTCCAGGTGTGTTACAGGTCTCACAGGCAATGTTCAAGCACAAGAGCACAGGCCAGGGAACATTCCCAGTTTGGCACAGGGGCAGGCTGGAGGAAGGATTTCCCGTGGAGCAGGTTGTTAATTCCCATGCTGGAACTTCAGCCACTATGTAAAGACTTCTGTTGTAGCTGCATGGTTTGATGATATAATCAAGGCATACTGTGTGGGAGAGGAAGAACATCTTCCACAGAGCTTCCAGAAAAATAAAAGTCTCATTCTATCAGTCTTTGGAGAGACTAATTTTCAAAAGTACAGCATCTAGTGTGTCAAGGGCTATATTAAAGGATGACATTAGCTCCAAAACATTAAAATTACAAATTAAAGCACACGCCCTTCATTCCAGGGGCCAAATTCTGTCAAAGGCTTCAGGTGAGACCTTGAACTAGAATCACTTGATTTTCCTTTTCTTCAAACCATGGGCCTCTAGGGTATAGAATTTATTCTATATATTTATCTATATATATTTATTCTATTCTATTATATTTATTCAATACCCCAATAGGGGTATTGAATAACCCCTTAGCTCATCCTTACCTGTTGTGAGGTAAATGATAACCTCTGCAAAGCCCCTGTGAGAAGCACCAGGGCAGGTTGTTCACCTCACATCACAGCTGAGGAGCAGCAGCCCTGGGTGTGGTGAAATGCAGCAGCTTCCTGAGCATGAGAGGAGAAGCCTTTATTTCTTCACACACTGTGCAATGCCAAACACCCTGCGAGAAGAGATTACACACAGATGTAATATCAACAATTAACCTCTGACTCTGTAAAAGGAAAAGCCTTGCAGCTAACCAGATAGCACTGAAATGTTGTCACTCTAATTACAAACGCAGCATGCAGGGAAAAGCCTCTGTTTGTCTCATTCAGGGGACGGGGTTGAAACCAAGAGCTCCCACCAGTCATTGGATTTACTGTACTCTCAGGTCTTATCTTAAGTGTTCTGTCTCTGTGAGATGACCTCTGTGAGATAAACAAATGCATTTTATGTCTCGTAAGAAACAAGTATACAGCACAGAAAAATGGCATGTTTGGGAAACAGAAGAAAAGAAGCTTACACGACCTGATAAGCTTCCTTTAGTTTACATTTGAGCCTTGGTTTCCTCAGATCTGTGCCTACGGAGATGCCAAGACATGGCTGGCACACTGTGCAGAAGAGACAATTGCTCCTGTGTTCCCACTCAAATTACAGTTGGACTGATGATCTTAGAGCTCTTCTCCAACCTGAATTAATCTATAATTCTATGAAGCATGTCATGGCATCACATGTTTGCCTTGCTCAGGCAGGGTGAGCTCACCTGCAGGGTGCTGCTGGGAGAGTTGGATGCCTAATTTCCATCTCACTTGGGCCATTTCATACCCATTGGTTTCAGAAGAATCTCGAGGATTTACATTACTGAAAGCAGGAGAGATATCAAGACTAAGGAAAGGATACTCATATGTAATTGCATATGGGAAATATTCCTGAATGCACTTAATGTGGGACTTATTTTTCCCTTTCACCTGCCCTCAAGGAATGACTATTATTCCTTTCTTACCCACTCCCCCGCCCCAGTGTCTTTTAGGAATTATGTCCTACCATTGTTTTTTTCACAGGTTATTTTACTAATGAGTCTTTCTCTCCAATTTTGCCTAGATCCTGGTTTATAACCCAGCTTTTATGAAATACATCTATGAAAACTGGCTCGAGCATCATGGGAGATACCCCTCCACAGGCCTTCTGTCTCTGATGTTTGCTCTCCATGTATGTGATGAGGTAAAGTCTGTCTGTGCTTGGATAGATGGATAAAAAATCAGGACATTTCACACTGAAGAGCCAGGAACAACCCCTGGCCACTCACTCAGCCTTAGTTTGCCCCTCTCCACCTTCTCTGCCAGTTACTTCTTCAGACATATGCAGACTCCTCAGTGGCATGCAGACACGCTCAGCTGACAGGGATGGATATTTTTAATGTCAACAAGTTGTAGGTTGCACTCCAGGAGAATATAATTAAACATAAACAGATATTCCAACTGATATCAGAAGGCATCTAAACATGGGTGGATAGCTCATCTTGCTAGTGAAAGTTTCAATCTCACTGTATTTCCAAAGTCAGGCTTGTGGGTTTGTACAGTGGGTTATAGAGAATGTCTGTGCTTCAGCAGTTCCTTGGGGATATTCCCTGGTTTGAGTGATGTGAGGTGCTCCAAGGTGACTGGAGACTCAGATAGTTATGGTAAGGCCAGGTCAGCTCTACAAAATCCTGTCAGCATGGGGGATAAAAACCACTTTGCTGGCAAAATCCCTGTCCTGGACACAGATCTGCTGATCAAAGAATTTTGGTTACCCAGGCCTGTGATGCTTGGAGAGGTGATGGAAATACTCCTAAAGATGCTGGAAGAAACTCTGTCATAGTCACAGATTGGGTGGAGCCTGTTTTCTTGTAAGCAGGCAATGAACAGGGCTCCGACATTACCAAAACCAACTTAAAACCAGCTCGTATTTGAGTGGGCCCAGGTGTGGGTGGTTTGGGGAGCTTGTTTTGGGGCTATGACCCATTCGAATCTATCCAGACATATCACCACTCTCAGTTTAAATAAATCAGCTGTGATGTTTGGACATTTATCATCAGAGGAGGCAGGCTCAGCCATCGACAAATGAGCTTTGGGAGAGGAGAGGCTGTAGGTGATACACATGCAAAGAACATAAAATCCATCTGTCTCTGAAGTAACTGCAAATATCATATAATCAAGCAAATAAGTGTGGTCAGTATGGGTCATTATTTGGAAGACCAGGACCAAACCAGGTTTTTTTCACTTTTTGTGGCCTAAATCAGCTAAAGAGGAAATTCCTAGCGCAAGCCACGGACTGATCTCCTGAGGTCAGTCATGCTTAAGGGACAGGAATGCATTTTCATATTGTTGAACAAGAATTAATGGATAGAAATTTCCTTTCCCCTCTGAGTTCAGGTCTGGGGGTGTCTCAGAATAAGGTGTCACATCCCTTGGGCTGTGTCTCTGTGGTTGCCTCATGTCTTGCAGCAGAAGAGCTTGGGACACCACTGAGGGCCTCAGGTGCTGCTGCCTCTAAATACACTGAGAATAAAGAGTTTCTTCAGCACTTCAGATGAAGACCAATTGCTTTCCAGTGTGTAACAGTAGTTCTCCCTTGCATCCTAGGTGAATGTGTACGGCTTTGGAGCAGACAGCAAAGGACACTGGCATCATTACTGGGAAAACAACACTTCAGGTGGGGCTTTCCGGAAGACAGGCGTCCATGATGGGGATTTTGAGTTCAATATAACTTTGACTCTTGCCTCCATTGAAAAAATAAAATTTTTCAAGGGCAGATGACCCTGGCCATGGGGACAAGTGGGGGCTGCAATTTCCAGCATGCAGCAGAACAAAGCTCAGAGAAGATGATCTGGGCACCAGCCAGGTTTCAATGAGTGGATCTGCGGTGGATTTGGGGCATCTCACACTGCAGGGAACGAGGCCGAGGAGCGGCTTCAAGCTGCACATGATTTCCTCTCTGCCGAGAGCCGGGAGCTATCAATCAGTTGTGGGAATAAATTAATCTCTACTTAGGCTCTACGGCTTGATTCTTGAATTACTGATGAAAGATCCGCCTGTTGCAATTAGAGGAAACCTGGGCACAGGAACTGCTGTCTGTGTGTCCATTCTCTCCTCGAGCAATGCAGGAGATCCTTGAAGAAGAGTGAAAATGACTTCTGGGACTTGAAACCCACTAAGGCAGCTGTGAACATCATAGTAAGGATTACCTCAAAGAAATGAATTCACTTCTGCTGTTGATCTTCGTTTTGAACCATCTCTTCTGTGTTCTCTGTTACTTCTGTTTTTATGCTGTATTAAGGAAAAACATGATGAATTTGCCTGGAGTAGTAAATATTTCAGCCATTGCCTCATTTTGCATTGATAGTGTCTAGAAAATATGAATCAAATCATCTCTTATCATGTATTATTTAATATTGCTTCCTACACAGCCATAATGATGGAGAAATAATGCTGAAAACTCCAGGGGAAAAATGGCCTTTTTAGCCACTTGTGTGTCTCATTTGGTTATATGTAATTTTTGTTTTCTTTTTCTTTTATCTTTTTTTTTTTTTTTTTTGTGGAAAATACTCTGGAATGTTGAGCTTTTTTTATTTAATCAGTTTAAGATTGGAAAGTGGACTTTCTTCAAGTCATTTATATGTGCCTTTAATAATTGTGCAACAGATGTGATTTTTTTTTTTAAGATGACAAACCCTAAATTAAACTTTTTTATAAGAGGGGGAAAAATTAACCAAAGTTTAGCCTCTGTCTGGTATGCTTTTGTAGTCAAAACCAATAATAACAACTGCTATATTGCATTTAACAAATACAAACAAGACAGTTTTTGAAGGTAGCTTTTACCTTTTTTAGTGGGAAAATATTCAGAAGTCCCAAGGAAAATTTTCTTCTTAATTTTTTTTTTTTTACAAATTTAAAAATGTGGTATCTCTTTACAAGGTCTCTGTTTGAAATGGAAAAAAATTCATGGGTTGGGATATCAACTACTAATACACTAAGAATCTTTTGCTCTGTAGCAGCACCTACAAGGACAAAATCTGCACAAGCTGATCTTAGAGCATAAAACAGACTTCAAAATCATGTGCATCTCTGGAGGAATGAGTATTTTGATGTCAGTGCCTCCAGGCAGTGAGAGGAGGAAAGTTACAGTGGAGGTTTTATATCCACAGATTTTTGCTGGAATCAACGCATTTAAGCCTCAAGGACAGATAAAATACAAGTCCAAGTTCAAGCAGTGAAGAATGGAAAACAGTGGTCTTTTCTTCCCGATATCATGAAAACAGGACTCCTGGATATTGACCCATTTTCAGCCTTGGTGAAGCCAGAGGAGCTCTTACCCCAAGGGACTTCAAGGAACTTTTGATCAGGCTCGGGAAAAATGGCAGATTTAATTTTTAATGTATCACATTGGTTGGAGTTTATGGCAAAAGAAATCATCATCTAAATGTCTCCTCTCTGTGCACCAGTCGTGGCAGAATGTCCAAGCAGATGAGTATTTGAGGTTGGTGAAAGCCCTTTGATGGTGATGTGTGTCATCCAGGATTTATCCCCTTGTCTCTCCGCACCAGTTGGTGCCAGCGAGGTGCCCTCCAAGGTGGCAATCCATGGCACAGTGTCACGGTCAGTGGAATTTTGGGCCCCAGCACTACTCACCAACATGAACTGCTTTACCCACGTGAGTATTACTGAACTCATGGCATGTGAAGAGCCAGAGATGCCAAATGTCTGTGTGGGAAATTGAGCTCACTCAGCTCATGTGACCCTTCAGTTCAGCAGTATGGGAAGGGCAGGATTTTCAGATCCTCATGATGACACCTGTTCATGATCCTCATGTCACAAAGCCATTTCCCAGCATGGTGGCCAGCAGAACTCAGCTGTTGCGGAGGCACAGGTCAATCACACGCAGACCAATGTGATCACGTGAAAGCCGTATCAGAAGGCTACTTATATACATCTTCTACTTCTCTATATCTAAGCAGTAGATTGGTTACTAGCTACTTGTTTACACATCTAAATGAATCACTTAGAGCGATGGTGAGCTGTCATACAAACGCTGCGTCTGTTGGCTCTGCTAAGCTAATGCTGGATTGTGCACATCTCACTGCCCTGCCTATTAAGAACACCCAACACTCACCTGCATGTCACAGGCACAGCAAATTCGATGGGCTTACTCTCTTCTCCATGCTCTTTGTAAAAGAATGAAGCATTTCTACCTGAACCATGTTTGTTTGTTTGCTTGAAGCACTCCTGCTTGTTTAAATTGCTGTTAATATGCTTCTGGTGAGATGCTGCAGTAATACAAACAAAGCAAGTTTAAGATGCAAAAGACTACGTGGAGGACGCCAGTGATAACTTCACAGTGTGGCTGGATTTTGGAGCTTCAAATACCTTTTTTTTTTTTCTTCATGGACAAATATTAGTAACTCAGAAACATTGATTGTTCTTTCAGTCATTTTAGAAAGACTTGGAAGAAAACTCATGGTGGCTTATCCCCTTGATTTTTTTTTTTTAAATCACAGGGGTCAATTTGGAATCAAAAACAGTGGAAGAAGAAGCCAGCTATATTCTAGTCTGTGTTCTGAAAGTTTCCTTTTGCTGTTCAAATAAAATTTCCATTTTCCCCTGAACATTCTGCCTCTGACAGCACATATAAAACTTCGTGGCTTGCACACGCAGATAGATTTAGTGTCTTCATCATGGAACAAGCTGCAATTCCCATTTAATTTTCTTGCCAACAGCTAGCAGTAATTGTGTACCACTGATACCCATTTTTCAGAGTGTAAGGAGAGCAGAGAGTGGATCTCTCCAGGTGTAGGATGAGGAATAGTCTGTGCCATCACATTTCTATTCCAGGGGAGATTTTTGTAGAGTCCTTTAGGCAGATGACTGTTGAGTTAGATCCTTGCCATAGTTCCTCCACAATTTTGCTGCTCTTTCAATTGCCTTCAGAATCAGGAGATACCAACAGATGATGCTAAGGGAAGAATTAATTCCCTCTGCCATTGTTGAAGACTGTTTTCCTGCTATGAAACTTTTTGGGTTTATTTGGTTTAAAAGAACCAAGGAAAACATTTAACAACATGTTCAAACTCTTGGACTGTATTTGCCACCACTGCAAAATCTCTAAAGCACTCCTTGAGTGTGTGTTATGTTTTTTACCAAAGCCAAATCTTTTGAGCACTTTTTTCCTCCCATCACCAGATTTTCTTTGTATTTTTCTCTGACTACACAATCAATGATGATTTTTTCTCTAATGGTGGGGAATCTCACACAATCATTTGTTGACATTTTATTTATTTAATTTTTCAGTATGATATGAATCAAAATAAATTTTTTATTGTAATCAAATCCAAGTGTTTCTGCGCACACTTCTGTTTTTCCAGTGTTTTCATTAGGTCCTAGAACTTCCTCTGTCACATAACAGTGTAATGAAGCTTATTCCACTTCCTCACACCCATACAGTAGGACTCAAAAATCTTAAAGGTCTTTTCCAGCCCTTATGATTCTTTGATCCCTTGGGTGACATTGGCACGTTTCAGGCTGCTTATGGCATCACACTGCTCACATGACAGCTCTAGGTCTCTCTGGAGAAAAGAAATTGAACTTAATCTGCCTGTGGTCTCCTGGTAGATCTGTGCTCTATTTAGGAGATATATAAGTGAAATTAAGGCAGAAATCAGTGACTTGAGAAAAGATTCAACTTGTCAGACCTGGCTGAGATTTGAGGTCCCTGTTTTAAGGGCCTGCTGTGGTCACACAGGCACTTCAGTCATGGATGGCTTAGATGTCCATGAAAAGAACCCCATCCAGGAGATGGATCCCTTTGGTCAGGTGTCACTTCAGCAGGTCACACTCACATCTGCATTACCAAGGCTTTATATGTGGGGACTCCACCTTGGCTATTCCTCATGGACCTCATCAACAGCTCAGTTTCCTTAGGTGCCCTTTCCTTTCATTGTTTAAGGGACTGAGCAGGGTAGATGGTCTGGCAGGGATGCAAGTTGCCCTTTGAAGTGCAGCCATCCTGGTTGCTTAGTGGTAGGAGCTCGAGGAGTTGTCAGAGGTCAGCTCAGGAAGCTCCTGTTCAGATACAGGCAGTGGTCAGGTGGCCACAGGAAGAACTCCTGTCCAGTGTGACCTTCAGAGGATCAGGTTCTCGGAAACTGCTTCCCACTTTTCCTTTTCAACCCAGGCTCTAGACATGCTGCATCAGTGAGATATTAGCCACCACTAATGGATGCAGCCCAGTCAGAGTCACACTTGTTGAAAATGAGTGGGAAGTAAAGGCACACAGGTCTGAGGAGCTATTCCAGTCACTTCAGGTGTAGAGGAGTTGCAAAGCATTTGCTCCTCTGTCATCCTCAGCAAAGCAAAACAACTCCAAGGAACAGCTTTTTTTAAAATCATTTTGCATTTTGCTTCATGTCCACTGACAAGAGGTGCAATGCAATGCAGCTTCCAAGTCTGAAATGATTTTGTCAGGAAAACATAAAATTACAAGCTGGAAACCACTTGAGACTAGTAAGACATGCAGCAACAACAACAGCATAGACAGATGGACCAACCACAGGACTTGGACAAAGGGCTTTGCTTATACCATCAAATGAAGAAAGAAAGTACCCACAGGGGAACTGTATGGCTTCAGCTCATGGCAAGGGTTCCTTTGATGGCTCACAGTCAGAATAGCAATTAAACCAAATGAATGAAAAGGCAAAGGAGTCCCTTGCCACCCTTAAAAATCTATTTTGCCTTGTCTTTCCTATAGAATTTGAGGGAGTCAGTCTCATTACACTTATTGTCTTCAGGCAATAAAATATGGTTCACACAGTGAAAAGTTCTTCATGGTCAGGTACTTGTATGCAGAAGTAAACCTCTGTGCTTTCAGTTAAATTTTCTCCTATAGGAAATTCACCATGTTGCTCTACTCCTTAGTTTGTAGTTTCTAAGGTAACCTTTGACTGGCAGAATATAAATATATCCATGTGGGAGTTTGTCTGTCCCCCTGACATTGACACTCCTACTAAGACAGGACATTTTCCACAACAGTTTCCACATAATCACAGACTCCAGAGTTACACAGCAACTCCAGCTGCCTCCCTGTCCACCCAGACCCCAGATCAGTAAGGAAAGCATCCTGACATGCCACAAATGCTACATCCTCCAAGGATGCCCCAAATGAAGCGTTACATCAAGGAGCCCCTTTTGGCCATCTCTCCCCATGTGGATTTTTGTGATCCTCTCCTCGCGTTCCTGGGGCTGGCTCCAAAGAGCTGCTGCCATCCTGGGCAGCTGCACATTGCTCCCCCAGCCCAAACCCACAGTCAGTTTGCTTCATGTGGTAGAAAAGAGTGGGAAGAATGATTTCATAGAATCAAACAGAGAATCATAGAATGGTTGGGTTGGAAGGGACCTTTAAGGTCACCCAGTTCCAGCCCTGCTGCCATGGGCAGGGACACCTTCCACTCACTACCCCAGGTTGCTCCAAGGCTCATCCAGCCTGGCCTAAGACACTTCCAGGGATGGGGCATCCACAGCTCCTCTGGGTAACCTGTGCCAGTGTCTCACCACCCTCACTGTAAATAATTTCTTAATAACATCTAATCTAAATCTCTGGCCTTTTAATTTAAAACTGTTCCTCCTTGTCCTATCACTATTTCTATTTCTCTTTCTCTTTTAAGTGTGGAAGGATTCTGTATAACACATCCTCATGTTCAGATATCAGAGGTTTGGTGAGGGTGAGCGAGTTCCCTAAGATGCTGATGAGGCACAGAGCTCCTGCCTGCAGTGGTGGAGTCACAGGAAAGAGTCATGGGAGAAACTGATGACCGAGGGTTCATCACTGGGGACACAAAAGAGTTGGTTGCAAGGAGAAATTCTGAAAGCTGACAGGCTGTGTCATGTGAGGGTTTGATTTGAATAGGTAAGGAAATAGAAATAAACTGACATAGAGGTGAAGATGGGATACACAAAAATAAAGCAAATGTGTCTTCTAGAAACGTTTTGAAGAAAAGTAGCTTTACCCATTTGTTTGGTCCATCAGAGTAGGTGAGGCAGGAGTGAATTCGGCTGGTCATGCTTCTGGGCACACAAGAGGAGATTTGACCCCGGCCAGCAGCCAGGCACCCACACAGCCACTCACTCACTTCCCACAGCCACCAGTCCAAAACACAGCACTATATGGGTGCTAGGAATAAAACTAACTCCATTCTAAGCAGATTAAAATCAACTAGATACTTAAAGAATCGTGTGGAATATAGGGGATCTCCTGAAGTCTGAGAGCACATATTTGCCAGCAATGCCTGAAAGAAATCTTTAGGTCAAATTTACACCAAACTACCTCAGTTACTGGATGCTTCTAATTACTCATCCCTCCCACAGACATCCCACTGGAATCAGGTGAGATTAATACTCACCACTAGCAGTAATGACTGGAAACGAACTGAAAAACGATGAGCTGCTTCAGGAGGAATGCACCTGGGGCACTGGTGGCTCTTCAGATCTTGTTCCTTGTTGGAGCTGGAATAACATTTTAAGCCAACAGCCAGGGGCAATGAGGAATCTCTTTTTTATGTGGCTGTGGGCACGGGGTTTGCTTCCTTCCTTGAAGGTGGGTGTCACTCCACCTCTCTGTGGTGGCTTCTGTGGGCCAAGGGAGCTTCTCTGCTTGTCACCAGTTACAGGTTTGGCAACATGGCTTTACAGCTTAGCAGAGAGGTCCAGCAGCTGCACGCAAATGAAGGCAGAACAATGTTTTTATTTCCTATAATAAGCAAAGGAATGGGAAACATCAGCATGCAGGCAGATTAATGGCCTTTGAGCAGCGAGATGTGATTAACTCATTTCAGTCAGCGCCGGGGATCTCAGCACCTCATTAGCTTTTTCATTAATGGCTACAACTAATATCTGATTAGCATCTGTTTCACCAGTAATGAGTTCTCCTTCTTAATGGAGACCGAGTTTTCCACTGGGTGACAGTGAAAGGGAGAGGGAAGGAGCCTGCTAATTACGGCGCTGATGGGGCACTTGGCCATCACGGTCACTGTCCCCACTGTCCCACACCCCTCCGGCTGGCCCTGCCACACGCACACGAAAACGTGCCCTGTGCCAAGAGCACTCAGCAAGCCAGAAGGAGGGGACCCAGTTCTGGCTCCTGAAAAATAAATCAGCCCAAGCTGTGTGGCAGCCTTGGAAGGACTGTCCCCCTGCCCAGGGACCTGAGTGATGGGAGAGGAGACACTGGGCAGAGAGAGGAAGCCCCAGCTGCCCTCACAGGCAGTACTCAGTGCAGTGATTTGTTTCCTAATAGACTTTTCTAAAAGACTTTAATCATTTCCCCACTAGAGCGTGCTGTTTTCCTGTTCCCATGAGTTATCCTGAGGCTCCTGGAGCACTCGGCTCTCTCACAGCAGTGTGTCACATCACAGGCTCACAGTGTGTTCCCTCCTGACACTCCTATCTTCACAGCTGTAAGGCTTGGGATTTATTTGCTGAAACTATCTATTTTGGCCTCTGGGTAATAACTAAATGCTAGAGCCCATGGGCCATGAGGGAGAGCAAGATGGGAGAAGTCCTACAAGGCTTCACACCCTAAGGGCTCACATCAGTGCTGCTTTCTGTGCATTTTCCTTTCTATTTGAAAGGGGACAGACGTGTGTGGATTTTTTTTTTAATTTTTTTTTTTTTTACTGACCCTTTAGAAATGCTCATAATTGGAAAAAAAAATTAAAAATTCTTCCCTTGTAACCTAGTTTCCTGACAAGGAACAAATATTTGGAACTCCTGGCTATGTTGTGTTGGTACAAATCTTTTATTTGGGGATGTAAAAGGCTTTAGTTATGGCAGATCAAAATGTCCTTTGTGGACCATAAAGGCAACTCAGTTATTTCTAAAAGGACTTTCATGCTATGCTACCAATACCATCAGCTTGTGCAGTTTTGGATTTATTTGTTCTCAGCTGTAGTACCCAAATGTTAAATGAGGCACAGATATATTGTAAAAAACAATCGATGCTGCAAATTAATTAGCTGGGTTCAATGAAAACAGAAGGTCTATGTGGCTGCTGGCTGCCAGCAGTGCGTGAGCTGTTTGCCCAGTGCTTTCTCCATGATAATGGAAAGCACAGTAAGGCTCATCTACTAGCTCTGGACATCCTTCCAGGAACAGCCAACTCTTCGTTCCTTGGCTCCATCAGCACTGTTCAGACATCTTCTGGGGCTGGTCTCACCCACACTGCTGGCTGACCATATCTGTTCAGCTTAGCTCCTAACCCTGCGTCTCTTGTAGCCCCAAGTACTGTCCCTGCCACCTAAAATTATGCTATTACTTAAACTCACATGTATTTTAAGCAAAAGTATATGAAATAATGTAAGAATACTGCAGCAGCACTATCAGAGTGGGATTCCCATGACACAAAGCCTAATGTTTACATGGTGTCCCCAGAGGGGGCAGGAAGGGAATGCCTGACAGTGCAAAGGGTGAGCTGGCAGCTGGCACTTAATAGGCATGTTCTGGGAGCTGTTTATATCTTCAGATATATAAACATGAAAATAAGTTATAGGATAGGTCACATCCCATTCTTGTGACCAAGGGCATGGAGTATGACTGTGCAGCTAAACCTCAGTGTCTTAAAAATGGCTTCATCTGTACTCTTTGGGAACAGTCCTTGACTGATGCTGTGTCCCAGGCTAAGCCTGGGCAGAGTCTGTGAGAGGATGAATAGCCATGAGCTAAAACAGTGCCAGGTTTAGACCAGACTATGGTTTAAATAACAGGGATGAACTCAGTCCCTAGCCTGAATGTGCACCCTGAGCCTTCTTTTCTACAATTTGAGCAAACAATGTATAAAAAGGCCAAGAAATACTGTCTGGCTTTGATGTCCTTGCCCTTCTGTCAAGGAGAATTGAAGATGGCTGAGACAAGTTCATTTCTGTAGTATCAAATGGCAGTAGGAGCAACAATGGCCATGCACTGCAGCTTGGGAGGTTCAGGCTGGACATGGGGAAAGATGAGAAAGTTACAGGTCAGCCAACAGAAGAAATGAGAACTCTGTCCCTGGAGGACATCAGGGCATGGCCAGACAAAGCCATGGCTGGTCTCACACAGCTCTGGGGATTCCCTCTTGGGTTAGACACCTTCAGGGAGTTCTTTCAGCTGAGGTTTCTAGGAAGCTCTGGTGAAACAGCTTTTTTCTGTTCATTTGCAAGGCTGGGGTTATGGGGTTATGGGCTGCTCCAGGAGGAGAATGGCTCTGATGAACCAGCTGACATTGCAGAGTTTGGGACAAAAGGCAGAAAAATTCCTTTAAACCCATTAGCAAAGAGTCTCTGTCATCCAGGGTTTTTTGGGAGAGGCTGTGTTTTGCAGGAAGGACAGAAAGATTACTGTGCTTACAGCAACAAATGTTGGCCTCACGACTGCTACAGAGCAACTTTAGTTCTTTGTGTTTCAATATTCACTTCCTTTGATAACGGTGCCCTTCAGACCCTCCTCTCCTGTGCAGTCATACAGCACAGCAATACTTGGCCGTGCTCTCATGGATGTAGATCATCTCTTCCCAGAGGTCAAAGCTACATCAATTTACACCAGGCAGCACAATTTTCCATTAATCCCAGAAGAAATTAAAAAGGATTAAAAAAACCAAATCATTTTTGTCATCACCTGTACCTTCTCACTGAATTTAACTTTCTGGATCTGGATTTATGGAAATGCCATATGGCATTTTTAGGTATGCCATACCTGGTATCCTTTCCATCCAACTCCTTCAGCTTGTCTTTTGTCAGACCTCAGCCTGGAGCTTAGCACAGGAAGATCTGGGCCTTGACCAGACAGTTTTGATCTGCTCAGCAGCCATGAAAAAAAATGCCCAGCAAAACCTGTCTGTCAGTCAAATGCTTTGCTGTACCTCAACAGGTTCCTAAAAATCCTATCATTTAATGGCATGCAGCAGGGTCACAGGTTGCCACTAAAATGATAGTGAGATGGTGAGTCCTTGCTGCTGCAGCAAAAGTGTCTTCAGTAATGTAGTGTCTATCCCCAGTACAAACTCAGATGTACACATCAGAACAATGTAGATGTGTAAACTCAGAATAAAAAATTATTCCTATCTCCAAGATACAAAAGCTATGTAAATATTTAATCTATCTACAGTGCTACCAAGAATAATCAAGAAATGGAAGTAATGACTATATAATTTTCAAAATTACCTTAAACCTTACTTTTATAGAGTGTGAGATGTGTAGAAATATATATGTATTTGAACAACAAAAGTTTACTTGTCCTTGGGGCCTGAGTTTTAACTTTTTTAACATGTTGCCCCAATCTTCTTTTCCCCCCTTCCAAATTTTTAGGACTTGCAGACTAATTTTGAAGGTCAGAGAAAAGAGTAAAAAGCACTATGTTTTTACAACATAGCAATAAGTTCAGGAGCAAAGTGAAAATTTTCCTTGGGAAAAAAATTTGTAACTTTTGAAGTCCCATTCCATTTTGAAAGAACCCTCATCTGTGGAGGGAGAGCACAGCAAGGCTGCTTTAAGCATGGAGTTAACAGACTTCTCCTACAATAATTTATTCTGTAGGCCAGTCATTAAACATTTTCCAGGCCAGTATTCTCAAACTTACCCTGACTGGACTTGTCATGCTCACAGTCATAAATTCCTGCACCTGATGTCCAACATCCATCCTGGCTTTGAGGAAGCCCTCCCCCCTCAACACCAACCCTGTTGCTGAGAATTCACCAACCACTCCACTGACATCAGCCGAAAGCTGCTTATGTGAGGTTGGTCTGATCCCGCGTTGGCCTGAATTCAGTTTAGGACATGACACAGAGGCTGCTGAAGCCACCAGGAGATCTTTCCATTGTCCTTGGTGGGTTTGGATGAGGACTGCAGGTGATGTCCATGTCAGGACTCACAGACCTTTAGCACAGCTCACATCCACCCAGCTGGTTGCATTTAAACCCAAATACAAGGTGTTGCCTCGTGGGAATGGCCCCCAAACCCAGGCCAGGATGTGTGTAAGCAACCAAGGAGAAGGGACAGCTGTGGGACAGGGTTTCAGTCTGTGTTTTCTTTTATTTATCACTATGTGCCCAACCTGGGGCAGCTCAAAGCCAAGTCCTCCAGTGCACTCCTAAGGAGTGGGAAATGCCATTCTGCCAGGGCAGGTAGAGCCACCCCCATGTTCTTTGCCATCTCCATCTCTTTTCCTCCCCACTGCAGAGCAGGTGTTGGCTTTGACCCAGAGAGCAGGTTTGGCACTTCTCCTTTACTAGCAAGAGAGGTGGCAAGCAAAGCCCATATGTGTTTTCTTTTCCACTCAGTGGTTGGACTGGAACAATGGAAAGTGATTTATGCTGAAAAATAGCTGAACAAAGAAAAAGATGCCACGAATGCAGTCCTACCAAGATGGGAATGGGTAAGGGAAGGGAGTTCACAGTACACAGATTAATAAAGTGACTTGTCCTGGTTAAAAGGTTAATTGAGGTGTGGGTCCTGATGCTGTGCAAAGGACAGAAATGTCATTTCATGGCTCATTCACTCTTTCCTATGGAAAGAACTGCTTCTCCTGGAAAATTGTCAGTTCATTTCATAGCACATTTATCTGTGCAAAGACATCCCTGATCTGGCCCAGAGATTGGAGAGAGAGAGAGGTCAAGGGCCCCTATTCTACCCATGGTAGATGGTCCACCATCCCCTCCCCATATCTTTTCTTCCCCATCATCTCCAGTGCAGTCAGCTCAGAGAGGAGCAGGCAGCAACCCCATTGGGGTTCCTGCAGAGTCAGCCCTCTGTTCTGCCTGATTTTGGGTTCTTACTGACCTTGGTGAGACAGGAGATAGTGAACTGAAAGCTGGAAAGTCTCCTGCTCCATTCCTCATCCCCTGCTCCGTGCAGTAGCCTCAGGAAAAGCTCTGGCTCATCAGTTCGTTATTGATCCATGTCACAGCAGCTGTAATTGCAGGGATGGGAATCACAATTAAAGCAGTGGAAACAGCTGTGGTGGTTTCCAGGGGAGGCACATCTCCCATGCAGGAGTGGGCAGAGGAGGTCCAGAGACTGCGTGGTCAGGGGCAGCACAGGTGATCTCTGATTTCCACTTTGCAAACCATGTCTGGACAGAAGACACCCCCTTTTCCTCAACCCACACTGGATCCCATGTGTGTCCACCTCATTTCTCCTGGCCTGAGGACAAACAGACCACTGGAACTCCTGAGGGCTGTTCAAAATCCTGGAAGGCAGAACTGAACATCTCTGACAGCCACATAGCACTTGGACAGGAAGATTTCACTCTTATAAGACATACAGCACATTCCACTAACCTTGAGTGGATGATCTGGGTTGTCCATGTGTCCTGCTACTCTGTGCTGGATAAGAGAGCTCAGCATCCTAAGATGAAGAATCTTATCCCTTTTAAGAAATAAATAAGCAGGTTTTAAGCCAGAACAGTTTCACTGAACAAGGACAGACTATGATCTCCACTGTTAAGAGCTAACAAAGGAAGATTTAACACAGTAATCTTACTGAACAAAAAGAAAAAAAAAATTGTTTTACAGAAGCTGGTAGAGCTCCAACCACACCGATGCTTATTTTTTCCCCTTCCCATCCAAACTAGAGCTTGTACAAGAGAGCAGGACTGCACTGATGCAAAAGGGAAGGGAAGGGAAGGGAAGGGAAGGGTAGGGAAGGGAAGGGAAGGGAAGGGAAGGGAAGGGAAGGGAAGGGAAGGGAAGGGAAGGGAAGGGAAGGGAAGGGAAGGGAAGGGAAGGGAAGGGAAGGGAAGGGAAGGGAAGGGAAGGGAAGGGAAGGGAAGGGAAGGGAAGGGAAGGGAAGGGAAGGGAAGGGAAGGGAAGGGAAGGGAAGGGAAGGGAAGGGAAGGGAAGGGAAGTAAAAAGAAGGAGCAAGACCTCTCCTGTTCAGCAACCAGGAGATGCCAGACTGGCTCTCCCATTTTGTGTCACAGGGAAGGAAGAGGCTGTGCAGATGCATAAGCACATCACTGCACACAAGGCCAAACAGCAGCAGCCACTGCTTGCGGGGAGCCCATATCTCCTTTTATTTTCTCCCCTGGTAAATCCATGCTGGCGTAAGAGCTGCTCTGGAGAGACTGTCCCACACAGCTATGGGAATCAGCAATAACCAGCACACCTAATTAACAAATTACATAGTCCAGCTTCTGGCAGAAAACCTCCCCAGCCCTTTATGGTCTCCCAGAAGGGTAAACAAGGACACATGACATATGTACAGCTTCATTTATTGTGTCCCTGGCCTGCATTTTGGTCCTGATTCTTGTCTCTTCTCTGCTAATGCCTAATGAAATCCCAAAGTGGGCTTGTTCTGATTTTCCCACCCCTTTTGTCACTCCCATTTCTGATTTCTGAGATGTTCTGAAAATAATTCTGTTAGCAGGAAAATAAACAGGACATTACTCTTGATGGCATTCAATTGTATTTTCTCTTTCCCTGATGTCAGCCCCTGGCAGAGGGGGGTAAAGAGGAACTCAGGGCCATCAGAAAAGCTTTTCTGGCACAGACGAGAAACCTGCGTGCTGCCAAACCCTTTGCTATTGTTCAGTGTGCACCCTGCTGTTTGTTTGGGACCTGGAAAATAGAGCCTTACTGTGAAATTTTAAGTGTAAAAGATTAAAGCTGAGCATTGCAAAGGCAGGTCAAGCAGCAGAATGAGCTGGTCCAGAAAATGGGCATTTTTGCCTTCGGTGACAGCGAATGGTGACAAACAAGAATTTGGATTCTTTTTAATGGCTATTGTTGTTTTTGGCTTATAGATGAGGAGTTTTATAAGAGACTGAGCAGAAGTAAGAGAGAACACAAACCAGACTTGGATCTTTTCAGGCTCCTTTCACAGGGCATCCTTTATCCCCAGAGACACAGCTAGGCCCTCCTTGGCTCAGCTCACCATGGTTTAGCGTTCACTTTCAGCCTGATGGGCCCTGACCTCCTGCCCACTCAGCAAACCTGTGTCCATCTCTGCTGATGGTGCCAAGTGCTTCTGTTTATTTCTCCAAATTTACCACCTCTGAGTGAAGCAGAGATTGGGGTGTTGTAGGATCAGTTCCCTGCCAGAGCAACTTTGCTTAAGCACAAGCTGTTAGTTAAAAACACAGTTATTAATCTTTGGAAGGACTTCCTCCGCACCACATGGCAAAGCTGTCCCTCTTCAGGGACTCACATCTTCAGGAGGTTCCTCACATCCTGCAAGACCTCAGGATGCTCCAGTCAGCCAGCACAAGGAAGAGCCAGCAGCTGAGGAGGCTCAGCTGAAGCCCTGATGGCACTGAGTGCTGCCACCTCCCTTCTGAGGCTTCCCTCCAGATGGCAAACAGCCTGTGCTCGGCTCAGCCCGAGTGACAGGCGGCGATGACAAGTGACAACATCGAGACTGACAGCGACGGAGAGACACTGCTCGAGGCAGCACTCCAGACTGAACGGAGCTGGTTGGCTGCACGAGGGCAGACAGAGTGCTCCAGGTGGAAGAAGGCATCCGAAATCACCCTTTTTTTCCCCACAGATGAGCATCAGCCTGTTCTCCATCCTGCCAAACACGTTGCCCTGCTTTTACTGTGATTGCTCCTGAAATGTTTGTCTCCACTTTCCCTTCCAGCCCAGATTTTTCCCTGAGTGCATGAACCTCGCCAGAGAGTGACAGACCAAAGGCTCAGCTGCCCCAGCATCCCATCAGCAATGGACACCCTGGAGCAGATGCCTGAGGACGTGCACACGCAGCAAGTCAATTATTCCTTCTCTCCTGACATCTGACAACTGACATACCAAAGAAGAGGTTTTACTTCAGTCCATCCTATCCCACATAGATTTCTCTGCCTGTATTGACTCACATTGAAAGCCACTGCAGGCACTGAAAGGGATCTGAACTCTTCCCATCAAGAGAGGGCAGTGCTGTCCTCACTGTCACAGGCCAGCGACACCTGTGCCAAGGAGAGATAAAGTGCACTGTAAGTTATTGAAGTGGCACAGCTCTGTGTTTTGGTCTCCCACTAAACCAACTGAAGAACTGGGGGGGTTACAAAAGCCAGGGGTTAATCAGTAACTCAGATCTTTATCACCTGCATGTTTAACTATTTCTTTCCTCCTTTGCAATACCTGCTGGTTTGGGTTATTTTGCTTTCATTTAATGAGTAACTACTGGGAATGGGATTAAATACACCTGTTCTCTCAACACATTAGGACTTTGAGTGGTGGCCATTTTGACTGTAAGCAGCTGTATCCCACAGTCATTGACACATAAAAAGGAAAATTCAAGTGCTTCTAGTGGAAAAAAACAGAATTCAGTCCCCTCAGTACAGCCCATGTCTAGTCTGGCATGTTCCCAGTTCAGTGCTGGTCTGCAGGTGTGCATCTCCACACACACCCCAGTATGACTTTATCCCTTATACGATCTCTCAGCATCTCCTGTTGTCCTTTCCTTTCCACCTGTGCACACAGAACCACAGAAACATCTGGAGCAGAGAAATCTCTGGAGGCTTAGTGTCCCACAGATCTTCCCTCTGCGCTATGCCAGTGCTTCTGTTTACTGGGACAGGGGCAAGGAGGTGAACAGCTTTGTGTTGTAGAGTGAATTTTGGATTAGGCACTCTCTCTAGGGGAGGACTTGGTGCTGTTGTTCCTGTTTTTTCCATTGCTGTAGGTGTGGATGAGGGAAGCCAACAAGTCTGCCTGCTCACATTAGCCTGAAGCAATGTGGTCCATGAGCACTGCCATGGTAAACCAGCCGAGCATGAAGTTTTTTGGCATCTGGAAAAGTGTGTTAAGGCAGCATGAAGCATTTCTAGACATTTTAAATGCAATTCTTCCTGTACAAAGTATGGGCTAATCTCTCTGTGCCCCTTCTCATCCTATTGCTGATTCCTTCTTCTGTTTCCTATCTCCCCAGGTCTTCACTGTGTTTGGTTGCTTTTCTCTCTCTCTTCCTTCAAAACAGAGCTTTTAAAGCGAATGTTGAAAAAGTTCATGGTGTCAAAGCTTTGTTCATGTTCATAATCCACTCTTGTCACTACTGATAACAGCTGATAACAACTTGTGATAACAAAGCTCAAGTCCTCTTTGCTCATCAGAAGTGCTCCCGCTGCTCTCCTTAACCCACTTCCAATTTCCTGGTGGGGCTGTCTGCCCCGGAGCCTCTGCTCACCCACATAATGTCCAGCAGAGAAACAGGCTGTGAACATGGGCCTGAGCTCACTCAAAGTAAAAGCCAGGGCATATAATTAAATGAAGGCACAATGCTTCTGCAGTACGCAGTCCTGGTGGTGTTGGCTGAGCCTGAAAGCACACAGCTGTATGCCAACAGCCCAGGCAGCCTTTAAAGGAGTGGTATTGAGAAAGGAAGGATGGATTGATGGATATATTCTTCCTGTAAACTGGAAAAGTCCAACCACCGAAAGCCAGAAACAACAAATCCAAAACTATGCAGGGCAAATTTCATGGTTGCTTTTGAGAAGAAATTCTCTTGACCTGGCAATGATGTTGCATGCTTCCTAGCATTGATTCTGAAATCCCCTTTTCTGTTTCCAGCCTAAATTAAACACTAATTAAGCCTCCTATTGCAAAAACAGCCCTAGGTTCATAGTACTATTTATTAAGCTGCCTGAAAAGCCCCAGCTCCCTGGAGAGATAAGGGAGAATAATATTTTTGTGTTACCGATTTTTTATTAACTGTGTCAGTCATATGCAGTGAGGTGAAAGAGGCAAAACAAAGGAGTAAGCATGAGGTAGAGATCTCACTAAAAGAAAGGGGTCAGTAATTCTCCATTTTCCTTCTGCTGGAGGTAGAGTAGTAGTTTGGTCACAAAGAACAGAACAATAAAGAGCAAGCAGAAGTCCATGTTCTGCAGGATGAACAGAAATCAGCCTCCACAGAACATGCCAAGAAAACCTGTGACCACCATGAGAGGCTGCTGGTGTGGCATAGGTTGGTTTTCCATAGCATGTCTCTTGCTGAGCACCAAAATGCCATTGTCATTGGTCAGGCTGAAGAGCTTCGGTCTTCTAAAACACAAACTTCCCGTGAAAGCCACAGTCATCCCTAGATGCAGTTTTCTTTCTCATTTTGCATAAGGCTCCAGGCAGTCAAGGGAGTCAGCCTTCTGCAGGTGCAAGGGGCTCGACTGTAAATCGCTGTTATTTCCTGCTGAGGATTGTCCAGGTGTCAAATGCTGCATGGGCTCTCGAAGTATTAAACCTTAAAAACTTTGCTACCTCTATTTCACATATTTACCTACAAATCTGAATTGATTGTGGTGAAAAAGACAGTGAGTGCACGCACATTTACCTTAAGTGCAGTATTTCATATGCCACTGAGAGCCCTCCAGAGCTCCTTACGCAGCTTAAATGTGTTTTTAATTACATACCCAGGCCACAACTCCTTGAGCTGAGACATCCACGCTTGAGTTGGTCAGGGGCTAAACCACCACCATGTTGCCCTCTTCAGTGATTGTTCACAAGGCAGGAATAAGTTTTCACATTTCTATCTACATTCAGTTGCTGCTTGTGCAAGCAATTTGTCTTTTGTGCTCAATCACTGATCATCATTTCTGGTGGGGACCTTCAGCCCAGGGACTGTGGGTGGGAGAAGAGGAGCACACAAGGGCTGTGTGCTGGCGGTGGAGGTGGGAGAAGGGCTGGATGACTGCAAAAGACAAGGGGCAAGACAGTAAATTCCCATAGTTTCCCACTAATTTCCCGCTAAGTTTTCCACAGTAGATGTCCTTACACTGTAACCTCTTCTGAAATATTCTGATGAAGAGTGCTCATGGCAGAACGAGGTGTTCTAGGAACATATGATCTGTGAAACAGGAGAGGTAATTTGCTCTGTTTGGAAAGCTTTCCTGCACAGTTTGCCTTGCCTGAAGATAGATACTCTTTTTATCTGCATTGCAAGAGAAGGTCTTAAGTTTCAGAAACATATCAATATATTCACATGGGAACAAATCACACCCAGACCTGCAGTCAACGGATATGAGCAGAACCACTTTTTACAACTGCAGAAATTAATTCTAAAAAAAAAAAAAAAAAAAAAAAAAAAATAAAAAATAAAAAAAAAAAATTAAGGGAAGAGGGAGGATGAAAGAGAATAGTTCATCAGAGGCAATGACATGCTCAGAGCACATGCAGGTCGAAACATGCCAGGCAACACTGCTCTTCTTTTAGCACTGAACTCAGAAAGATCACATGGAAGGTGTATGTCCCAGGAAAAGGAATCACTCACTCCACTGAGACGTGATGGACGTGCTTGCAGGGACGTGATTTTAGAGAATTGGTTGCTGATTCACCACTGGGATTTTCACCTGAGTTAAAATTTTACTTTACTTTCCCAACACTACACAGCCCAGCCTGGAACTCACCAAACCTAGCGAAGTTTATAATCTGCTAACCTTCAGCTTTGCCTGCAGTTTTCTCCTTTCTTCCTCTCCTTTGCTACTAATCATTGCTTTATTTCTGGAAAGTGGAAGCCAGACATGGGGAAAAGTGACCAATCAAACAATAATATTCCAGTTCCTCTCAATGCCAGACACAGAGCTCCCTAACTGTGTGTTTACATGTAGAAGGACTAGGAGTCAAGTGCGGGAGACTGGAGATGACTGCTCCTGATAACCACCTAGAAATGGCATTTTCAGGCCCAGTTTTCTTCCTCTCCCCCATGTCAGACACACAAAAGATCCAAGGCATCCCCAAGACTTAGTTTCATTTAAGCCAAAGTGGATTCTCAGCAGAAATTCAGCATCAATCTTGCCTTGCACTCCAGGCACACCTGGAAAAGCCTAATACAATCCCATATTCGTTCCTACACCAGCTCCTGTGCCTGGGAAGAGCTCTCAGACTACCCTGTACGTTCAGGGTAGCTTTTACCACCATTGCCATTGTGAGAGGTGCACAGGGAGGGTTTGCACACACAAACACACCCAGGCACACAGGGGTTTCGCACAGGTTTCTGAATTCATTGTTTCTCTTCATGTATCAGCAAACCCACAAACTAAGACCCAAAGGAAATTAAAATCTGGGGGCTTCAGGTCATGTCCTCCATGACAGTTCTCTGTTTTCTCAGGCACCTTTCACCTTCTCTGATATTGGTTGTCTTGATAAAACAGCATCCATCTCTTCCTCCTACTGCTAAGTGGTGTCCATGAATCTTGGCAAGTTCCATCTCTTTTCTGTTTTGAAACACCCTGTATTTCCCTGAGCCTGAGTGGGAAATATTTCACCCTCCAAAATGCCTTCCAGCACACAAGGAGAGGAAGGAAAAGAGGTGAACTTCACCCTGCCTCGTGTGTGGGAAGAATGAAGTCATCAGATTCGTGACTCACCTTGCTCCTCTACGCAAGGTGAGACAGTGTTTTGTCATCAAGGGTGGCTACAAAAAAAAAATGTTGATTTGCACAGCAGCTTCCTCATGCCAGAACCATGCCTGTGTTCTGTGTGCTGCACATGTGCTGAAACTCAAACAGCACAGCATGCTCCATCTCAGAGCTAAGAGATTAAGAGAGTCAGGATTATCCAAGACACAAACTCTTTTTTTTAAGTCACTTCTGAAAATCCGGTCCTTGAAGTCTGCAGGCCTGGGGTCAGGAGAGAAAAAAAACCAGTCTAAGCATATGACAAAGAGGAACAGAGGTGATGACCTTAAGGAAATGAGTGTGGACCAGGATATAGGTCTCTTAGTCACACACAGATGCCAAGAACGTCACCCTTCACACACAGACATAGCAGTATCCTCTCCTTTTTGCTGCTATTTATAGTATTAAAAAAAAAAAAAAAAAGAAAAAAATTAAAACGTTGCATTTAATGGTCTGAACACTCCTGCTAACAGGAGCTAAGATTGAACCTGCCCAGGATTTGAATGGGAAGTCCCTGTTCACAACAAAGAATTAGAGTTGATCACTTGGTAGAAAAACAGTAGAGCAAAACTGAAATGTTCTCTTTGGTACCACCTTCACAGAACAGCAAACAGAAGAAAATGGTGATGTGAACCCTCCCTGCAAACTGTGCTTCCTGCCAGGCCATCACTGAGAGGAAGGACTTGTGTTAGCAGCTGGGAGACTGAGTATGGCAGAGGAGTAAGAGATTTATGAAGAGCCTGAGGAATTATTAACACACTGTAGGTTTGATCTCAGAATTTTAAACCGGAGCTCTCTGAGTTTGGAATGGATCAGCTGTGATGCCCTACACAAATAAAATATTTTCTTGGCGTCCCCAGGCATCGAATATGCTCCATCCCCAAACAAAGCATAACGACATTATTGATGTTCCAGATATGGACACGAGGGTGTGTCTGTTCTCTCATGCCCAGCTCTGTGTCTTTGTGTACTGAAAGGAAAACAGATATTCCCCAGAAGAAACTCATATTGTTACCATTTGTGCTGCACTGAAAATCATTTTTACTGAAAAGCAGAGATCTTGTGTGAGTTGGGATAGGACTGGATCAGCTGAGTGGCTGGAAAAATGCAGTTGAAAAATGACAATATAAAACTGAATAGCAGGCCGAGGATTCCAGGCTGAAGCTTAAGTTTTCCTTTCACTATAAAAATGCTCAAGAACATAATGGAAGCACCAACTCATAGAACTGCTAAACTCAGTAAAGCTCAGGATGATGAATTATATTAATTCAGCTAATGGCATAAAACTTGTGTTTCAGCAACTAATTTCTGAGGAGCTTATCAGTTGTTAAGCTTTTTCTTTCCTTTTGTTTCTTCACTTCAGGACTGCAGGGCCCAGCTCAGACAAAACCCCTGAGCAGACAAACCCTGCCAAAGCTATAAACCAGCAATTGCATGGGAAACTGGTATCAGGAACTGCTACACAGCAACATGATTTCTTTAAAATATGCAAGTAGTTCCAGTGTAAATTATGCCTGAAAAGGTTTGCTGGAGAGGAAAACACTTAGCCAGGCTCTGGAGAGCATTGCTCTGTGTCAGCACTGCCAACACTGTTTTTGGATGCCAGATTTGCCCAAGACAGCTGCAGTCTCAATACCACCTAGCTCCTCACAAAATACTTTACTCCTTCTACCAAAAAGTCCTTCCAAGAGGAGAGAGCTAGAAGATCTTTTACAGGATTTCTAGGTGAGGTGTCTTCAATATATTCCCTATTCCACTGCCATGCATTTGAGAAATATATTCTTAATCTAAGTCAGAATTCACAAAATATTAGGATGCAAAGATGTAGGCTGGGGTCCTTTAAAGGACCTATGAATATGGAGGAACAGATGCAGGGAATTACCATATGAATTCACGGCATGCACAATGCCATACAAAAATGCTGTTTATAATGATTATGTCATTTTTGCAAAAACAAAACCTGCAGCAAATGGGCTAGGATA
Organism: Acanthiza pusilla; assembly: GCA_036630365.1. Lineage (NCBI taxonomy): Eukaryota > Metazoa > Chordata > Aves > Passeriformes > Acanthizidae > Acanthiza > Acanthiza pusilla. Next base: position 90,792,660 of record JAXCHO010000034.1, on the reverse strand, counting down.
GCACTATTCAGATATTTCAGAAATGCAAAGCTTCCCCAGTGGTAGTTGTTAGAAGCCTGATCTTTCTGCAATGTAAATACTCTCTGGGAGGATAGAAGATATAAAATATGGCCCCATGTCTCTCAGTTTGCACTGGGAGTCCCATCTAGGATTAATTAGTGCACCTGTAAATTGAATTTCAGTGACAGGCAGAGAAATGTTTAACCTCCAGTGTAAGGCAGGCTGCAGGTTACCTGCACTATGTTATCTAGTAAATAAATCTAGCCTACAACAGGCTTTCTCACAAGATTTCTGGCAGCCATGCTATTTTCATCCCTCCTAAGAGCTCCACCTAAAGAAATTGAAAAGTTGTGTCAGGAGAAGCAGAAATCCTCCTTCCCCAGCATCCTCTGCAGGTCTGCCTTCCATCCAGGCACTTGGAACTCCCCCACACCTCAGTCCTGCTCTGCACCAGCAGCAGCTCCTGCCTCTCCTGTGCCCTGCTGTGACAGAACAGGTCACTTCTGTGGACACCATGTAGTGCACTGGAAATGATCCTGTGATACAAAATCCCGGTTTTTTGCCCTCCTTGTCAAAACTCCAAGAAACTTCAAAAGCATTTAGCTCTCTGCAGTGAGGCAAAGATGCAGTAGCTTACCCCGACTTTCGTAAAATATATAGCAGAAAGGTAAATTCCTAGAAGACATTTCAAATCCTCCTTTCAGGTGTTTAATTTTCCATCAGACCTTACAGGATTTATTTGCCAAGAGCAAGTCTTTGCAATTCAGTATAATGTTCTCTTCAGGCTCCAGTGCTTTGGCCTCCCACCCAGGGAACTCTCTCTCAGGATTTTTCCCATTAAAAGGAGGTTGGGCCTCACCTGCTGATGGCTGGGCTGTTCCCTGCAGGATCCCAGGTGCATTCCTGAAATAGTTGTTGGCTGGAAACTTATCCTGGGGTCCATCCTGCTTGAATATGTAAAAGATTCCAGCTTTATCTGGCACAGTTGTCTGTAGGGTACTGTGCTCTCCTCTCTTACCTTATCTGGGGTTTCCTACTCTTTGAGAGCAGCCAGGAGGATGCTGGTGGTGCCAAATTACCACAGCAATGCCTCTCTCCAGTGAGATCTCCCTGTGGATCCCATTAGGCTTCTAATCCAGCCACAAGCAGTCCACGCAAGGTTTTGTAAGTTTAGTCCCATCCTCACAAGGACATGACATTAAATACTAATGATTGATAATTATATATTAGTATTTAGTTATTTATTTATTATTAATTATTAATTTCTTTGTAGTGTATAGGAGAAATATCCTTGATGGGGATTGGTGAGAGAGAGAGTGTGTGAATGTGCATGTGTGGGAATTCTGCACAAAGTCTGCCCCTGCAGCAGACCTCAGGTACTGTGTAGTTGGGATTACAGCCTGCTGGTAATCTTCTGAGAAATCTTCATCTTTCGTGGGAAAATGCAGATGCAAATTAACTCAAAATGTATCCTAGGAAAGAGTGATTAAAGAATTTATCATTTCAGACAGAAGTGCCAAGAAAAAAGGAACCCACCCAGTTAGTACCTCAAGTGAAAAAATTTGTTTGCTTTTCCAGTGAACAGATCAGGATTCCAAGTTATAAATTGCCTTTTCTTTCATGATCCAGAGTTGCTTGGTGGAGCTGGGGTTGCTTTGTGCAACACCTGGGCTGGAAGAAGTCCTGAGCTGGTATGTTTGCTTCCCACATTCTGGTTTTATTTATTTGTCTTTTTAAACTCCAAAACACACCTGAAAAACCAAGTGGCAGAGTTATACTTTAAAACGCAAAGCATACTGTGCCTTTGTGGGAAAAAAGTGGTAAACAAGGAAAAAAGAGCAACTCTGTGACTCAATGGCAAGTCATCCATTTGCCATCAGTGCAAGTGATAAATCCTCATCTGGAGGAATACAAAACCTGAGAGAAAGCTGTGGCTGCATCTTTGCTGTTCCAGATTTGGGGACGTTTTCAAGAGGCAATCAAACAATCTGTCTAGCTAGTAAAACTTGTGACTCGCTTTCTCCCACTCACACACCCCAGAGCCAGCACAGGGCATAATAATGGCCATTGTTTTGATTGCAAGGAATGTGGGGGAAGTAATATTTCCCTTTAAGCGAGGCAGTCTGAGGCAGCATTTTAAAGAATGCTGAATCGCGTTACAGAACATTGCAGCTTCTGAGAAATGCAGTGCAAGGTCTCGATAAATGTGTATCTGCTCCCAGCAGGCCTCTCAGCAAAGGTCGGAGGGCAGACCCAGGAGCTGTCTGAGGTTTCAAAACGCTGGTGTCCTTCAGGAAAGGTTGTCTTTGGCCAGACCCGGAGGGGTTGGACAGGACATTGGAGGCAGCACTGCCCCTGCTCATGGAGGAGATTTGGTTGGGTGAGGGGTGCAGGCTTTGGCTCCAGGCTGGGATTTGTTTGCATGGAGCAGGGACAGTGACCGATATGAACCTACCTTCTGCTCACTTTGAAGTCCATCTGACCTTACTTCCTCCCTCATCCCTGCCCAGCTTGGCTGACGGGTCCAAGTTGCTGCAGGAGCAGCAAGCTGTGGCAGTTTTAGCAAGCAAGTTTTATTTTTCTGCCCTCTTGTTCATCCCTCTCAGCCCTGCAGCTGCACAGCCCTGTGTGTTTCAGTGCTGAGTGCTCCCTGCAGTAAGTGAGGTGGTTACTATTATGGCCACTATTAAAACATAAAGGAGAGATAAAGACGTGTTTCAAAGAGACAAAGGGACAGAGAGGCAGATGCACACCAACGGCTCAGTAGTTAACACATATTTCTGGATAAGGCTTATCTGAAAGTCAGAATTTCATGTTTACATTTTGAACTCTCATAAACGCCTGCTGAGCAGAAAGCAAAGTACAATAAAGCAGTACTTCATCTCAGGGTGGTATTGACCAAGATTTACCATGGTCTCGGGAAAATCCCTCTGAGTGTGCCAAGAGCTCCCTTAGCACAGTAATTTATCACAAATGATAACGAGAATTGATCAATAACTGATTTTCAGAGGGTTTTCAGCAGATATCACAAATCACCACTGATCTTTGCTCTGAATAAACACATGCAAGAAAGTGAGTCCAAGTGTACTAGTAGTGACTCCAGAACAGTAGCAGGAGCAGAAGTTTATCTCCTGGTTGGTATCAAGGTGGCAGCTCTCATTTTGGAGGTGTGCAAGGTGGAATCAGCAGACACTGATCCCAGAAGGAAGAGGCTCAGTGTGATTGGCATTGTGTCCTTCACAGGTTCATCACAGATCTCAGTTAAGTCCTGTTTCTTTAGTACATATCCTTTGAGTTGTGGCTACAAATACACATCTTGGCAAAGAGAAAGTTTCCTCCCCTAGGTACATGGAGGTTAAATTTAGGGTCCATCAGACCTGTCGATTTCCATCACTGAGGAAGGCTTGGTTGCTTGTTTTCCTTGTGGGGTGTTGTTTCCATGACTGATCCCTCTTCCCATGGTCCTAATCCAATCTGTGATCTCTGTAAACAGCTAATGTTCAATCTGTCTACATTTTCATCGCGATAGCGTGGAAAAGGCACCAAGCTGGGCTCAGAGAGGCACAGGGATCTGCTGGAAGCAGCTTGGGGATGCAACCATAATCTGAGCCCTATTTCCTGCCACTCCTTGTGAAGAGGGGCTGTGGATTTCCAGTGGTGAGAGGGGCAACCAGAAAGGAGTGGAGAGATGCCCTCCCTGCAGACTGTGAGCTTCTGAGCATTGCCAGTATTAAAATAACTGACACCAAGAAAAAAAGTGTTAGTCTTACAAAAACTAAAAATAAAAGGAACTTTAAATATGCGACCTTCCCTCCCCCAAAAAATATATATATTTCCATAATGCTAAAGCGATTTCTTCATTTCTTTACCTTGCATTAAAAACCCAGGCAAGGTGTTATGTGTGGTTTTAGATTTCCTGAGATTCACAGAAGCTGGCAGAGTAAGCAGGCAGATGGACCCAAGATGGCGAAAAGAGAGATTTTATTTACAGAAACTTCTTTATATATCCATTATTTATCTGGCAACTATTGGTCAGCAGGGAATCTACCTCCTAAAACCATTGGTCACAGCTATACAACACCTAATACCAAACACAAAGATTAAGAAAGTACAAAAATGCAGCTTATCTCTATTCTCCCTGAGAAAGAAAAGAGTGCAACTATAGTTATGTAAAACACTTGTTGAGTAAACTCCGGTGATTCACCATCTTGGTGAACATCCGATTCCCAAATACCAGCCTCCAACACCAGAAAGCCTGGTAAATTGAAGGAGATAATTTACAGCAGTACCTTGCTACACCATCCAAAACATCTCTTGCATAACTGACTCTTTTGATGGCACCTTTACCTTGGAAAAGAACACAGACGCATACATACATTCTGTGGAGAAGGTGTAACATGTTGCTACTGGCTTTGCCAGAGAAGTTTGGCCAAAGGGAGGATTTACTCTGTCACATTAATGGGGGAACAAAATACTCCTCAGAGGTGCTCCTATTCCTACCAGAGGTGATCAAAGTAAGCAGTTAGAAAAGAAGGGGTGCAGACCTGTGCTTGCCTTTCCATCCCACCACTGCCCAAAAGAATCTGTCTCCTGCATTTTCTGTGAGCCACTGTCTTAGGAGTTGTAGATATTCTTCTATTCCATCTTCTCCAGACATTTTTTTTCTCTTCTCGTGTAGCAGAACCAGGAGAACACATGAGCAGATGGTCCTCCTTTCAGTCACCTAAGGCATGGCCCTCAGGGACTGCCCTATCCTGAATCCCAAACCCTCAGGGAAGAGGATCAGCTCTCAGGTTGCTGGGAGAAAATCAGGGCTGCACGATCAAGGCTGGTTCCCAAACCCTTATCTCTCAGCTAATACTTTTGGCCTTGAAAGGTCGAAGGGAATGGCTCTGATATGGCCTCGAGGGCTGGGGAAGGAAATTCCCACCGCTCTCCTGCAGGAGTGCAGCCACTTCTTACTGTTATCTGGAGTGAGCATTGCCCAGCCCTTAACACTGCACATTATCTGATATTATTGGGCAAATCTTGCTCAATTCAAACACTCAGCATAGCTCCTGATGTGAGTGGGAGCCCCCCATGAGCACCAAGGTCATTACTGAAGCTGTTCAAACACTCCCCACTCCCTTCCCTCCTCCTCCTGCCCCCTTCACACTCCAAGCCAAACAATTTCCCCTTTCCGAGCTATATTAAGATAATATGCACAAAATCCAGTGCATTATCCTCAGGATTGAGTAGCATCAGCAGAGCATATTCACACATTGCTGCTGCGCTGATATCAAGGGCACGTTTATTCTCAGCAGGCACTAAATGTTCCCAGCGATTCCCCGTGCAGGGAAGGTGGGTAGCATACCAAAGCCATGCTTTTAGAGGCTGTGGAACAGTTTAACTACAGATATATTAAGGAATTTGCCTCAGGAATGTAAACAGATCCAGAAGGTTTTGTGTGCCAAGGCAATTAATTTTAAGAGTTCCCTTGCATGCACACACATGAGTATGCACACGTACCTGCTACACCCTTCTGCCTGAGCCATACAGAAATATACAACAAAAGCAGCATTTCTGAGGCACTAATAATAGTAAATGCTCTTGCCACAGAGATAAAAGCTTCATACTTATTTGGGGTGAAGTGGGAGGTCATTCGTTGGTCAAACAAGGAGTTGTGCATCCATGATACGATACTCAAGGATGATTTGGGCTTAGCTGCTGTGCGTGGAGAGTGCACATAAAATACATCTTTGAGGAGGTGAATGTGGTTAAATAAATTTATTGGAACAAAGAACAGCTTGACCTCAGGAAAGAAAAATCAAATTTAATCTTGTCAGGCATTTATTGGAGCCTTGGGTCATCTTAATCCTTCAGTGAAAATTGTTTACTCCCTGTGTTTTTGTGCAGCTCTCAGACACCCAAATGAATTGTTTTTACATGCCCTGGTCAGTCAATTCTAGGTTTAATCTCCATCATGCTCTCCTTTTAGGCATGGACTGCTTCGAGGATACACTCAAAACGCTGCACCTAAAATTTTTCATGACCTTGGCATAAAAGGCTCAAGACATATAAAACAGGACTTCAGCATGGATGTTCAGTAATGCTCAATCAGCACACAATTAATCAGTGTACTGATCAGCTTCTGCACATGCACTCAGCTGTCCCAGCAATCAGGCACCTATTCCTCATGTTCACTCAGTTTTGAATCTATGTTGGTCTCCAGCTCGGTCCCTGAAGGTCCTGCTCCATTTTTTGTGACAGCAAGATCATCATCCTGGAAAGATCAAGCCCCTCTTAAAATCAAAGCGTGGCCACTCCTTTAAAAAAGTGACCTTAACACTCAGTACAACTCTCTGACAGGAGGTTCTAGTGAGATGAGGGTCAGTTTCTTCTCACAAGAAAAAGGGACAGGATGAGAGGAAATAGCCTCAGGCTGTGCCAGGGGAGGTTTAGATTGGATATTAGTAAGAATTTCTTCACCACGAGGATTTTCAAGCATTGGAACTGGCTGCCCAGGGAGGGGTGGAGGGATTTAAAGGATATGTAGATGTGGCACTTGGGGACATGGTTTAGTGATGACTTGGCAGAGCTGGGTTAATGGCTGGACTCAATGATCTTAGACGTCTTTTCTGACCTAAATGATTCTATCATTTTATGATCCTAAACACAAATTTTCATCAACGTAAGTGTCTGGGATATGAGTTTTTCAAACATATTTAGATCAAGGAATTAAAATTTCAGAATATTTTCTCTGATGTTTCTCTACTGAAATAAAGGGTAAAAATACTTACACTTCACGTCCACCTTTAATTTTAATATGGCCATTTGGATTCTTACCGTGCCTGAATTTTCCTTGGTTTTCTGTTTGCTTGTTTATTTGTTTGGATTTTATTTTTTGGCCTGTGGACTTGAGAATTCAGTGTTTAATATAGCTTAAATGAAACAGATATGAAACCAAAATGTACTGAAGCAACTAATTCTATTGTCAACAAATTCTGCTAACAATTGTTTGGAGATTGTTCCTAAAACATTACACATCACAAATTACCAAACTGCCATTCTTTCTTGTTCAAATTTGTTCACCTTGTTAAAGGTGTTGAGAAACTTGTTCTTTACAACTACAGATGAGGCATAGGGATGTCTTAATCTGGTTTTGTCTGAGTAAAAGCTTGCTATTTTTTCTCTTTTTTAACTTTTTTTGAGTTTAGCGATATTGTTGGGTGATTTTTGAATACAGGCAGCATCTAACAACACCATCATCTGAAGCATCCATTCAAATACCATAGAGTGAGAGTGGGAGGAGAAGGGAATTCTGTGCTCCCTGCAAAAACGAGGGACATGAAAATCCTCCTGAAGGACTCTGAGCAGCCTATTCTACTCAATATGACCATGGTATGAGGTTTCTGTACCAGACCTTGCAGGGGGAACGGCACCAATCCCTTGGCAGCCCTTCACATGCAGCCCTGTGCCACCTGGTCCTGCAGAGCTCAGCAGGACACCTGCGGTGGCACTTGGAGGAACGTGTCAGTGTGAGCTGATCCTGCAGCTCCAGCACCTCCACAGCATCCAGAGGGAGACAGATGCCCTGGTCAGGACACAGAGCTCACCTCCTGTTTCCTGAGCTCTGGGCACTGCTGCACCTACAAGGACAACTGACCCAGGCTGGGGTTTTTTGAGAGTGAAGTTAAGCTTTATGGAGGACACAAAAAACCCACACACCTCCCTGCTGCATGAAGAAAAGACAGTACAACTGCTGGCAGCCCCATTCAAAACCTTCAGGTTGCTTATCCTCGGCAGTAGCAATATAGGCACAAACAAGGGGCTTTTCCTTATTTTTCATATTTTAGTAAAGAGATATTTTGTTGTTTTACAAGATGCTTGGAACTTATGACAAATTGAATCCTGATTTTTAATTAGTTCTGAGGTCTTGCCTGGCAGCCCCAGCCCCACAGCTTTCCCAGTACTGACAAAAATGCTGAAGGATGGCTCCCTTTGGCTGCATATTCTTCCCCGTGGATATGGAGAGTTGGGACCTGGTGGGCTCCACTCTGTTCTCATCATGTGGGATGCTTGGACTTTTTAAGCCAGAGCAGGCAAAGGCTTTCCACACACCTCTAAGATGCTCTTACAAGCCAGGTATGAGGTCTCACTATGATATCTGCTCTCAAAAAGGGTTTAGATTATCCTGTAGTTCATAGAAACACTTTCAAGGATGGGATTGCTTAATTTTGTCCACCCAGATGTGTGATATCTAATGCAAACTGATCTTGTACTCTCCCTCTGTAACCAGTGGAGAAAATAAACACATGGAAGGACAATCCACCTCCTCTTAGACACTTCCTTTGAGGATAGGATGGATGATCTTGCATAGGTGCTTCTGCATGAGCTACAAACAGCTGCTGTGCCTTTTAGTAGAGAAGAATTCCACTTTTAATTTACACTGGGGACAAAAAAAGAGACAATGTCCAGCTCCTGTGGATTTTCCCAATGCTGCATTGGAACTCAGCTGTTTCAGCAGTAAATGGGAAAAATATCTGACTCTGTGTCAATTGTCAACACCACAATTCCCCCACTGCCTCTGCCATGGAAAGGGCTAAGCCTTTATGTGAAATTTTGCTGTGTCTATAGCTGTTTTTCATTGAGTAGACTCACCTGACCAGAGGGCTGTCACATCACTCAATACTGTTTTAAAGGGAAGGCTTATAGTAACCTACAGTAAAAGCCTCTCTTCAGGATTGTGCAGCCACAATTTAGGGTGGCTACTGGTGTTTTTCAAAGACTAAAGGTCCTTTCCATTTATTGGTTATAAGCACTAGGGGAAAGAACAGTCCAAGGGACAACAGAAACATCAAAATCATTTTGTTGCATCTCAAGACACCTAGAAATTCCGGTATTTCATGCTCTTCATGTTAAATCTGTCCCATTTCAACTTCTGCTCAGAAGCAGCTCAGTGTCATGTGAAATCCAAACCTCATCTAGGCCCACACTGTCAGCAGCTACTCGTTTTTCCAGTGGTGGGGTTTGGCTGCACAGCAGACACCCAGAAATCACTTTCACTGAGTCCTGCCTGACAAGGGTCCTTGGCATCTCCATGGCTCATCCTCTGACTTCCTTTACTCTGTTTTCCTAAAAAAAAAAAAAAAAAAACCAAAAAGAAAAGCATGAATCATCACCGTGAAGTTTCTCTCTCCTTTGGCTTGCTTTGACTGAGCGCCAGTCTGAAATGAACCATTTCCAAGCTGCCTTTGCTCTTTAATCAGAAGCCCACTGATTACTGTGATCTCGTCTTTGTCCCTGTTTCCTTCAGAGAGGATTTTAATTAGTAGTCTACAGTACATTCCCTTGTACAAGTGCTCCAATTATGTTTAATCACTACCACTGTACATACAATAATTAATTAATGTTAAACCAGAGAGAGCTTGACATTTGATTCATTGGTTTGGTAGTCTTTGCTCCGTTATTTGGCTGCTTTATCTTTAATAGTCTGTGGAGCAAATCCTTTTGGGAATCTGGTTCAGTGTGTCAGGACTCCCAGATTCTGTCCCACTGTCACCAATATGTGGTTTAATATCCCAGATTTCCATTTACCAGCACCCCAAGTCTGTAGTGAAGGTTTTCAGAGGTTGCTGAAACCAAATGAGCACATCTGGGGTGGAAGGTGATGCGTGATGGGGTTGAGCTGCTGAACAGCTGGAGGAGAGGTGAGTTCTGCCAGACAATGACATCAGTTCACCAAGGAGAAAATCAGGGACATCCCAGGCTGTGCAAGCACCCATCCTGCTGAGCAGCAAAGCTTTGCCTTGGCAGGGCACAGCAAACCACAGCAAACACCCCCAAATATGGGCCGGTGACACCACCCCATCTCAGCTCTAATAAAGGCCACTTTTTTCCCTGCAAAATGAACTTGTCACTTGGCAGGAGGCAAAGCAATGGACTTTGGTTATCCATGCCTGCTTGAGAAGCCTCCACGTTCTGTGCAAGACACAGTTTTCGCATAAAAAGTGAATTACTTTCTGTCAGCAAACTAATCAGCACATGGAAACTCATGATGCAAAAGATGAAGTTTTTCAACATCACGTCCAAATTTTTTTGTTATCCTGTTTTGAGAAGTGATGTATCAGAGGACAATTTTATACTCTGAAAGTGGAAAAAGATTCCAAACCCTCAAAGTTCACTTTCTCTCTGAAATCTGATAAGATGCAACTCTACCTTACCATGAACACTCAGCAGGAAGGTAGAACAAAATAAAGGGCTTTAGACACTTCCCAAAGAAAAATATCATGTGCAGTAGGGTTTTTTCTTCTTTTATTAAACAGAAAATTTAAATCGCATTTTGCCAGCAAAAATAATTTCAAACCTGAAGGGAGGAATAAGATAAAAATAAGCATCTCAGATTCCTTGTGGCCTGGCTAAAACAATATTCTGTCCTTAATCTTCATTACAGGCAGTATGAGGAGCAAAATCCAAAAGAAACAGAATTACATCTTGATGGTTCATGTAATAAATAGAGTTCAGTGAGCACTTCCAAGCCTTTTCTTCTGCACAGGTTTTGGTCTTCTGACCAGTGCTGGGCTGCTGTGGTCCTTCCCCCAGCTGTGTTCTGAAGATTGAGCTAAGTTCAAATATTTATATCTTTAAAAAACACTAAAGCAAATAACTCATTATGTCCCATTGACACATCATTCAGTGGCTGCTTGAGCCTTGCAATTTCTGCTTCTGGAACAGAGAGAAATTGCCTGGAGTTGGTTACTGCTTTGGGCTATTCTGGTTTATATAATGAAGACACAAATATCTGATCCCCAAACACAAGCAAACACCAGTCCAATCCCTCACTGAGGCACTCCCTGACCCAGCAGCCTCTGTGCAGGAGGAAATCCATACCTGAGAGCCGATGAGCATCACCTCAGCCTGGGGGTGATCCTGGATCCACAGCCCACAGCAAATCACCTCAGGAAACTCAGAACCAACTTACAGACAATTCAATATGTTGCTGCGAGCTACCCCCAGCCCCCAAACCCCTGGCTTTTGGCCCGTGAAGGGTTGAAGTGCAGGACAAAACATCTAAACTGGGACCAGCCCAGTCAAATCTTGCAAGCAAGCACATCAGGGAGCATCACCACACTCCCCACACTTCCACTTTAGGGCAGATCTGAAATCCAAAGATTAACTGGCACCACTGCATTGATCAGGAGTGGGAAAGAATCATAATGTGAACTGAAGCAGCAATATCACAAAACTCTCCACAGAGAGGCAAGATATACATGGAAAAGAAGTCTATTTATACATATTTTTACAGCTGATGCAATCTAAGAGGAAATTTGATCAAATGTTTTTGTCAACATGAGCTGAGTCATCACTGGCAAAATGAACTGAGTCCATGTGTGTTGCCCATTCCTCCTGCCTTTCTCTTGGAATTACCAAGTACCTCAAAAGCATGAGCCTTAGAGTTGCAGCTGTATGTCTTCATAGTCATGTGGCTTTTTAGGTTGAAAGTGGTTATCACCTGGTGCAATTGGGCTGTAAGAAAATATTATTGTACGCCCGGAGTTCAAGGATTGAAACAATATCTATCAGTCAATAGATCTGCCATGGACACTTGTATTTTTCCCCATGGTCTGAAACATCTTTCCTTGTCTGAAACCTGAGGTCAACGTTTGTTTTTCTCATATTACTATTAGTTCTTCATAGATAACATATTTTGTACTCATTTTTGCCCCCCTTAAGCATTGAAGGTTGCAGGAAGGTGAGAAATTGTCTGAGAGCTGTACAGATTCAACCTGCCAGCAGCCATCCCCATCCCCTCAGCCCTGCCTTGGAGATTGATGGGATCCACCACCCTCACTGCATCCATCACGTGAGTCCATGTGGCTGGACAAGCCTGAACAGCTCTGTTAATTGTGTCACATTGCTCTTTATGCATTTCTTCACTCAAATGAGCTTTTTTTAGCTCAGACCTTGATATCCTGCTTTCAGCAGCACTGCTGTAATCATCTGTGAAAGAGCTTAAGTGGACTGCCTGGTCCAATCTTCAGATATCCTCAGGCTGATCATAAACACACTGTTGTAGGACAGATACAACATAATCCTGACAAGCAGATCTGGCCCCCAAATTTATTTGTATTTTCTATTATATTTGGTTTAATAATGCCATGAAAATTGCTCTCTGGAATCCTAGAATTGAAAATGAAGCATTTTTCTCTTTAAGAAGAAGAAACCACTGAAAATTTTTAATCAAAGACATGTGAAGAGGGAGGGAGGAAAAAAGGAAGGTTTTATGGGACCTTTCAACTGGAAAAAATGTAGTTAGCTTTACTAATAATAATAACTGGACACACATGTGATTCCTTTTCAGGAACTACTGCTGAGGGAGGAATGGAAGACAGCACGGCAGGAGCACAAGCTCCTCAGTGGGCAGATTTCTGTCTGCTGGCAGGTCTGAAATGCCCCAACAGGGCTTGCCATCACTCAGAGCAGCAGTTGCCTCCTCCTAGCCACACAAACAGTCAAAGCATTGCCACTCTTAGTGACAATTTGGCAAGGGGAACCTGGTGGAGAATGAGAGAGGCTGAATTGTCCTGTTTGCTCACAACCTACCCAGCAGCCTCCTGCCAGCCCTGCTCGAGCTCTTCATCAAGGGAGGGGATTCTGCCCCTCTGCTCTGCTCTGCTCTGCTCTGCTCTGCTCTGCTCTGCTCTGCTCTGCTGAGACTCCACCTGCAGTGCTGCATCCCAGCACAGGAAGGACACTGACCTGCTGGAATGAGTCCAGAGGAGGGAATCAGGATGATTACAGGAATGGAGCAGCTCCATTCCAGAAAGGCTGGGAGAATTTGGATTGTTCAGCTTGGGAAAAGAGAAAACTTTGGGGTGACCTAATTATGGCCTTCCAGTACCTGAAGGGAGCCTACAAAAGAGGTGGAGAGAGACTTTTTTACAGTGGTCTGGAGGGACAGAACAAGGAGGAATGGTTTCCAACTGGAAGAGAGTAGGTTTAGATTAGATATTAGGAAGAAATTCTTCACTGTGAGGGTGGTGAGACACTGGAACAGGCTGCCCAGAGAAGCTGTGGCTGCCCCATCCCTGCGAGTGTCCAAGGCCAGGCTGGATGAGACTCTGAGCAGCTGCATCTATTTCAAGGCATCCCTGCCCATTGCAGGGGCTGGAATTGGATGGTCTTTGAGGTCCTGTCCAACCCAAACCATTCTGTGATTCTGTGTTGGAGTACGGAACACTGCAAGGCAGAAGTCCATAATGGCCCATGATGTGAGCTTTGATAATTTTGATAGAGGATGGGAAAGATATGAGGACCAGCAGCATAAAGGGCTTTTATGGCACAAAGCATCTGCTGACAGAGCTCCATGTGCACAGTCCTGCTTTTACAATGTGTATTTTGCAGGGACACAGATATTTTCCAACAGAACACAGCTGCCTTCTGGACTGAGAGTTACTGTGGTTCTTGAGGAGACTTAGGCAGGATCTTTTCCTCCTCTTGGGGAGAAATTGTGGTAAAAATATGCATTAGTAAGGGAGGCCTAGAGGCTTGTTGCCTGTAAATTGAAGCATTTTTTTTTCCAGACTTAGCAGAATCTGCTTTTCTGCTGTGGACATGCAATTGTATACACTTAGGAAATGTGATCACAACACACTTTCAAGATAAGAAACAAAGCCAGTGATATCCAAATGATTAGCTTTGACTGGTTAATAAGTGCCTACAACGGCAAACATCAAAGTCCAATGGAAAGGACTGTTATATTTGAAAAAATCGAAGCTATCATTAAGCACAGGATGGGAACAATAAGGTGCTGAAAACAACCACCACACTTTCTGCTTCAGCTTCCCAAATAAAATCAAGCAGATCATGTGGTGGGTGGTCAGACACAGGAAATACCAGGTATTTCCATCACACTGCATGGGAAACAGTGATGGGTCATGCTGGGACCACTTCTGTATTTCACACTGACATTTTGGCTCTAAAGCCTTCTTTCCAAAAACTGGGGATGCTGCTAAATTTCAGGGCACTGGACTGCAAGTTTCCATGTTGTTTACATGCTTTAAATGAGTCCAAACCTCAGTTTGAATCTTAAGATTTTTGGTTTGCTTTTCTTAGTGGGTTTAGGTTTGCTTTGATTTTCTTGGAGAAGTATTCAGCCAAAATTATACTCAAAGTTCTCAAGGAAGCAAGGAAGGAAAGAAGGAAGGAAAGAAAGAGCAATAGAACAGGGAATGATAGGACTGCCACCCTCAGAAAGTGAAGAGATCACAAAAAAACCCCAAAATAAGGAAAGTGACTACAGTGTAGTGAAGGACTTGATGCAAGAAGGCTGAGAATAAGCATGGAGTACAGTGAGGCAGAGGAAGAGTAGGTTCTCCATCCTTCAGCTCTGCCAAAGCAACAGTGAAGAAGTTCATGAAGAATTGAAATGACCTGTCCTATTTCTTTTTAAAAAATCAATATCCAGTTGCAACACTCCCCTTAAGCAAAGATTGCATTAACATTAGGACATAAAGCTAACTAACCTACTTAAATTGGGAGGCAAAAGAATGTGTGTCCAGGGCCTACAGCAAAAAGAAGAACATGGGAATAATAAAACCTTTGTTGTCTGCCCCAGCATGAATGTGTAAGATAATCTTGAGAAAACCATCTGCAAAAAAAACCCCATAACCAAAAAATTTCAGTATCTCACAGGAGGACTGTGAGGCCGTATATATGTCAGTTCTCAGTTACTACCATGTTAACTTCCATGGGATAACTTAAACAATCTTTTTTGCTCTATACATCTTTTTTTCCAAGGGTGCTTTGAATGCTGCCTGACCCTATGGCCTTCATATCAGAGCAGCTGTATGATGCTGATTTCTGTCAGAGGATTGCTTTGGTGAAGGCTGTGGTCTCCAGGTATCTCTGGAGACCTAAAAAGCTGAGGTGGACTCACAGAAACCCTCACAGAATACCTTTCTTACAGCCCTGATCACTCAGCCCTGACCCAAAAACCCTTGCCAGCATGTACAGACTGCTTCTTATTCTGCAGGAATGAAAGTTGCTGCAGCACAGAGCTCTCCAGAAATGCTGGAGAACCTGTGTGGCTCCTGACAGTGCCCATGGGCTCGAGGCACTTCACCAGCCCCCTTTCCCCTGGCTGTAAGGGGTCTGGCAAGCAACCCTACTGCCCCGGCCAGAAGGCAAATTGACCTATTTGGGTCTTCTGCAGGTGTCCTTTAGCCTTTCCATGTGCCCACACCCCACTCCAGCTTTGCCAGGCTGCAGGTGCTCCATGCCGGGAATGCAAACCCCTCCACTGTGGGGTGTGCTGGGTTACATGTGGGGACATCCCAGGCCAGATTCCTGCATCCAGACCTGGCATTACAACAGCAAAGGAACGCTTCAGATGCCCTCTGCACAGGATTTTGCCTTTCCTTCCTCAAAAGCCTGCTTTAGTTAAAACCTCTCTGGGACAGTTGCCTATCCCCTCCCACTCCCGTGAGGGCAGAGCCCAACCCTTCCTCTGAAAGGCATCGCTGCTGATGAGATTTCCAGCTGCAAGTGGGGCTCGGTCCCTTTGTTTAGGAACAGAAATGAAACATGCTCCACTGCATCTCATGAATTCTGCCAGTATAAGCATCTTCAGTGACATGTTTCTGTAGCTGGACATGTGTGTCTGTCACCACGGCAAGGGACAGAGGAATTTCCACCAAAGGGAAAGTGTGGTGCTCCCTTTTATCCTGATCCCATTGTTAAACAAATGAGCTGCCTTAAAAGCACTGCAACGTTTATTTGCGCCTCCAAAAGAGGTTATTTTCACTTCATCCCAGTCTGCACTTTAAGCAGCAACATTCCTTTTACAGGCTCTGTTAATTAAGGGAAATGGTCTTAATTTCAGTTAGTAAAATTGTTTTGTGTGTATGTGGGTGTGTGAAAATAATACAGTATCTTATTTCAAACCTCATGGGGTTTCAGCAATTATGCCTTTAACAGAAAATCTCAAAAGTCAACAGCCTTATAATGCCTTACTCCTGGGAACCCGCGTGAGGGGAAATTAAACATCCATCTTTGAGTTTAATGGTGTAAAAATATGTGTGTAGATAAGTGCCATTATGTGCATAATTCCCTCCTGCTGAAGTGCAGGTCCCGAGAGGCTCACCTGTCCCAGACAAGGTTAATCCAGATCCCACCGCCCCTCCTGGCCGGGATCAGCCTGCAGGGGAGCGCTGCACATGGGGAGGAGAGGGGCTGTGCCCGGGCAGACATTCCCAGGTGCAAAGCAGCACGTCCCAGGTGAGGAAAGCCTCACCCACTTCTCAATATGCTTTTCCTCTTGGCTGTTCCCTAATCATCCCACCCTTCTTCAGCTCCTGGTCCTTTTTTTTTATTATTTTATTTTTAATTTTTTCTCCTGATCAAGGATATGCAAACGCTGCTCTGAGTCACTGCTGCTGCAGTAGGAGTTTCACCTCATCAGCACGAGCAGCACTGGGTGAGTGTGTGCATTTCTGCTTTACGTGATTGTCTGCACGTCCCTTGGCAAGCACCAAGAACGTCTCCCAAACCACGGCTCACGTCTAATCACTTCCACTCCAGACTCCTGAGGCTGACTTAGGGACAATATAATAACCAGTTTCTTGCAGGCGACTGGGCAGTGGTCCAGCCAAAAAAGTTTAGTGAATCTGCTGGCTGACATCTAACTCATCTGAAGTTCAGGTCCACAAATAATCTTCTACAGTCTCTTGGAATAGGTAAGATTCTGAGAGACCTGATCTTCTTGGGATTTCCGGCACTTAGCTTTATAGGAGATCCTGCGCCAAAATTTGGAGGCAGTCAGGGTTTGTTATGTATTAGGAAAGGGGATCTGCACCCTTCTGGAGATCGAGGGCTTGTTCTTGTAAATCAGACCACCATCATTTGAAATTCACGATTTATAGGCAACAGAGAGCCTTGCATTCAGGTTGGCAGAGATTTAAAATTCTTCCAGTCCTGAAATGTTCTAAGATGTTCACACACAGTCCAGTATAATGAGATCTGGTCCCAATTAAGGCCAGTTTTAGTGCACATGGTAAACAGCGTGGGGAAATGACAGCAAACAGATTTTTACACGAGAGCCAATGAAGTGAAACAGCAGCATGTAGACAACAGGGACATTGAGACAAAGACTGGTCCCACGGCCCTGTCCTTACCCAGAACCACCTGTCTGTCCTGTCCTTCCTTCCTTCCTTCCTTCCTTCCTTCCTTCCTTCCTTCCTTCCTTCCTTCCTTCCTTCCTTCCTTCCTTCCTTCCTTCCTTCCCTCCCTGCCTGCCTGCCTTCTTTCTCCATTTTCTGGTTTCAGAAGGTTTCAGGTCCAGCAGAAGGCATGAGCAGACCATTGTCCAAATTTGGCGCATTGCCTTCAGAAAGATTTTATTTGGGAAGATAAGGCAGGGGTGGGACCAGTGATGATGCACTTTCCCATTTCCAATCTCATGTTCACTGCAGTGCACCTGAAGCAAGGGGTGGGCCAGGTGTGACAGGGTGTGTGTCATGACATGATTTGTGACTTCTAGAGCCACCCATCACTGAGTGTTTCTAAGAAGAGGGTGTGCGGCATGACAGACTCTTCAGACAGTTCAGCAATTTTTTACAGTGCTTATGATGAATCTTCCTCAAATTATTTACTATGCCAAGTGTTACTCTGTTGCATACTCTAGAGTGCCCTTCTCTAATAGCCTTGAAAAAGAAACTCATTAATTCTTTGTGAGTCTTTAGAGCAGTATCTTATCATGTAATTAACAATTTTGGTCATTTTATAATCTCTCATTCAAATGTGGCTTAGTATTAAATGTTTTTATCTTTGGTTTTTGGCTTGCTTATCTATTTTCTTGGTTTCCTCATTTAAAAATTATTGCTCACTTAGGAGCAGACTTCGTGACCTCTGTCTGAACCAGGAGAAACAGTCAGACCCTAATTTGGCTCTGTCAGTAGTGAAGGGATAGAGGAGGAAAGATTAGGAGAGGGGAGTATTTTTCATTTTACTTGGCCACATAGTGCAACAGTGTGCAATAACTGTTTAAGGCAGAGCAGGACAGTTTGCTGGCACATATGAGTCAGAGCAGACTCCATTCACAGCTGTTAACCAGTGCCTTACTCTGGCAGGGGCAAGGAGATCCAGGGACTGCAAAGTCCTCTTGGGATAAACCTGAGGACACGCAAAAGTATGATAAAACTCAGTGAGAGTTGTCTATAACTCACCAAGTAGCCCAACATAAAACACAAAGGCTTGGGCTGGAGCAACAGCAGGTTGAAGGGGCATTTGCCCCAACTTCTTCTCCTAAATGTGGGCAACAAACCCCTGTGAAACTTGTGGGCTTGCTGTTGGAACCCAGACAGGGATGGTGCAGGTGCAGTCTGGCAGTGAAGGAGGGCGGTGGGCTAGCAGAGAAATGAACTAATTCACTCGTCATCCCCATAAAAAGGAGATTAAATAAATCCAACTCAGCAAAAGATACTTGGAAACTAGTTTTCCTAGTCTGTTTTTGGTTCTTTGCACTGAGTAGGGAATGGCTATCTGTGGAAGTCATTTTGTTTAAAGAATTGCTGGACAGAACAGCCAAGGAGGTTTCTTTTATAAGACTTTTTAAAAGCACTCCTTAATGACTGAAGTTGGAAAGAAAAGAGGGAAAGAGAACTTGTTCTGGGTTATAAACAGATTTTAATGGAAGAAGAACCAATTTTGGTCCATGTCAGCACATAGAGATGTGGGTTAGTGCAGGCATCTTTCTCAAGCACCCCACCATGGGCAGCCCTGGTTTGCTGTTCTGGCACAGATGTCTGTTGTTGAACAGATGTTGTCTTGTAAGCTCCCCTAAGCAGCTCCATTTTCCAATCAGAATTGTAACTGGAATTATGTACAGAAGATAATTGCAGCATTTATAAAAGGGGAGACCAAAAAACTGGCCTTGCAGCTCAGCGAATTGAGGTCACCCATCAAGCTGCTGCCCTCCCCTCCTGCTCGTTTCAAAAAGCCAGATGATTTTATTAGAGTCAGCTGCTGAATAGAGACTGTTGGCATTACAGTCCAGGAAAGACAGCTAGGATACTCTTGTCACTAACTTATTTCTTGGCCAGAGAACAAACCAATGCTTGCTGTGTCGTCAAACAGGTAACGGTCTCTTGTGTAATTACATCAAATTATTATAACGGTGATTATAATAATTTATAGTTATTTGTCCCTTAAACCAGCTCCTTCATCCTGTTTATCACTGTCTGCTCTGTGCCTGTCTTGTTGAGATCATGAGCATTTTGGGCAGGGACTGTGTGTGTCATAGGCAGGGCTGGTCACCCTCCCATGCCTAACGAGTGAGGTTTTGGTAATTGTATTGTATCAATGAAATCAGCTGGTAGTAACAAAAGAAAAAAATGTACCATCTGGATAAGTAAATAATAACTGCAAGGAATCACCGTATTATTTTTATTGTGAAGAATCACAATATTATTTTCCCCGCCCTTGCTTTCAAGACCTGTGCAAACGTAAATCCACCAGGACTGGATTGGCTGTGCAGTTGGCTAACGAGACACTGGCAATTAGTTTAGGCCTCAGCTTGTTAGATGCAATCACTCTGCTATTCAGCAGGTGTAAATCAGTACAAAATGGCTGTTGAAAATCTGACCCATAAATTAAAGAGAGCTGTATCTAAAGCCAAGGAATGACTTTTGGATATAGCACTGACTGAATTTAAAGGAAAAAAAAAAATAAGAAAAAAAATAAAAAGAAAAAAAAAAGTGGTTTGGATTAAATTTTCAGTCTGCAGTGCTAATATAATTATAATGTCAGAAAAAAAGAAAGCATCGACCATGTTAAATAAACATCTCTATGGCAGAAAGAACAGAATTTTTCAATAGACAACATATATCTGTGAGCCAAACAAAAAGCTCTTAAAAGGCTCTCCAGAGTACTTTTCTTCAAACAACTTAAATGTTTCTCCATAGCTCCCTTTTTCTTCCATATTCTAATAATAATGAGATGATTTTTAATACCAATCTCAGAGTATAGATAGATGAAATATTCTACTGTAGACAAGCTTGTGGTTTGACTAAGGTCCACTGTTTTTGTAAGAGCTTCAGCTCTCTATGCCTTTTGGTACATAGACTTGACTGCAAAATGTCTGTAGATGCACAATTGTGTACATGAATCCAATGTTAAGATCTAAATGGGGCACCATAGACCCTTGGAAAACGGGCCATGAAACCAAAATGTGCAAGTGGAGACTTTGCTTCAGTCTCAGCTACTCAAACTCCCTGTGGTGGCAGAGGTTATGTCCACTGAAAGTTCACTGCAATGACCAGCTCAGATTCTGCCAATGCAGAGTGACAGCAGAGCTTCTCGTTCAAGAAATAGATTTTGTTGTTGCACTCTGCACAGTGCAAAGCACACATGGATGTATTTATGTGTACTAAATTACATGCCTATATAATAAGCACACATGCACACACAGAATAGACATGTATATACTTACAACTGAAAGGAACTAATATGAATATTTGGAAAAATGATGTCTTCCTCATCTTCATAAGTCTTCAAGTTCTCTTAGTTCTCTAATTTTAACATAAATCATTTTCACACTTTTGACTTCCTAAGCAGTCAGACCAATGAGGTTAAATCAGATGATTTTTTCCCTGCATACTTAATACAAGTTTTTAAAGGACAATGCTGGTTAAAGGATAAGTGGTATACCAAAATACTGGAAGCCACTGGGATGGTGGATGAATTGTGAAAACCCAACAGAATTCCCAGCAGAAGCAAGTGGGCTGGCAGGTGAACAAAGGTCTGTCATACAGGTCTCTGCAGCTTTTCGTGTGTCCATTGAGTGTTTGGATTGACGCTATGCAAGTCTCACTGTGAGTATATATGAGTATATATTTTGAGTATATATACCATGTGTGAAGTATAAGGGACAAACATTCTTATAATCCTTGTGAAATTTTCTAAGACCTACAAGTCACATGAGAGATATTGTTCTCCTAGGATCAGAGTGAGCTGGGAGCTGGAATTTCACCCATGCCTGTTACTGTCATTATGGACAGCAAGTGGTTAAAGCAGTCAAATGGAGTAAAAAATATGAAGCAACAGAAATCACAATAAAGCCAGTCATAAAAGAAGGCTGTGTTTGTGATGTGCAGCAATTTTAGAGCCACTGGGTATTTCAGTTTTATGTTGATCCCAGCAGTTTCAGAGCTGTAAGGTTTCCCCTTGGTCAACGCAGGAGTTGTGTCCCAGGTTGACAGAGGAGCCAAAGCAAGGACCAGCCCTCCCTTGTCCCTGCCCCAGAGCTGGTGCTGGGGCAGGCTGGCTGTCCTTGGCAGGGCTGATTTCCTTCCCCTTCAGTGTCCTGGGAAACAAACTGACTTTAGGGAATGGAGAAGGGAGGTCAGACCTCCTGCTTGAAACACAAAAGAAACCATCCCTGCCTGTGCTCATGGTTTAACCAAGCCATCTTCTGGAGATGACAGCCAACTTCTGTCCGCTGCATCAGTGAGGTTGTTGAGGTGGCATCCATTGAACCCCCACTCTGTCCTTCATTGCAATTCCCTCCCCAGGAGGGCACTTGAGGGGCACAAGGCCTTGTGTGCAAACCTCTTGAGGTGCTCATGGCTCTGTGAGATGGCTCTGTAAGATGAGGGGCTCAACAGCAGGTGACAAGCAAGAAATCAGAGGATTCAATCCCAGGCGGGACATCCACGGTCAAGAGAAAACTCTGGCTTCATCTGGCAGCCTAAAAATATGTCAAAGCTTCCTTTTGCAAACCTAAAGAGGCCTGGAAATTATGGATGGTCAGGAGGTTTGTTGCCCTCCACAAGACGTCAATAAAAGCAGCCTTCCCACCAGAGCAGCTAAGGAGCTTGAAAAGAGCAGAGGAAGCACTTATATATTTGCTTTCTGGATTTTGACTGCCAGATCTCTCAGGAGAGGTTGGATTCTTCACAAAAATGCTTGATGGGAAGAAACTCCTTAGGAAGGGATTGTTCTGTTTTGTTTTGAACTTAAAGGGCTCCAGTTGACTTGGGACACTGCCACCAGCCATGTAAGGAAAGCTTGAAGCCTTCCTACTCAGGGTGGGGTAAAGTCCTACTGTGGGTGTACAAAAGGCCTTCAGAGGCACGACTTTCCCTGGGACACAGCCTTCTTGCTACAGTATATTTTGTGGCTGAATATAAACTGGGTGGTTTGGTGCTTTTAATGACAAAATTCTACTGAGGTTTCTCTTTTCCCTCCCATTCCCCTGTGACTTTTACTCCAGGTTTTCCCTGGAAATAATTTTTTATGAGTCTTGCATGCCTGCTATCACTTTTTCCCCCAATGACTTTTTTAAAGAAAAATGCATAAACAATCCAAGAAGCAAATGGAAAACTAGTTTGTCTGCTGAGGGATAGGAAACTTTCTTACTGGCTTGAGCATCTTGCTTTCTCTAACACTCTCTGTTACTCCCTGAATACTTCATTTTAGGCAGTACATCATCCAGGAGACTGTTTTACTCCCATTCTTTGTTTCCCTGGGTCCCAGCTTTAATTCCTCCTCCCCACTAGGGACAGTAGAGTCCCCTTGGGCTAGAGGAGTGGGGATGCTCTGTGGTCCTTCTGCACACTCTGACATTGGTCATTGGGCAAGACGTGGACTTGCACATGTCCAGCTTGGGGCTGAGGGCCCTTGGTTGTCACATGAGGGGCTCAGCAGGGTAGGAGCAGTGAGCTCTGATGACTTGGGTGCCTCCTGAAAACACCCTCAGAGCTGCAGTCCACAGGTTTGGAGGTAATTTCATAGAAATTCTGGGCTCCTAAGTATCAAAGTTATCTGGTGGTTATTTTCTCCTTGGGTTTAACACACAATTTATGTCTAAGTTCTCTTTTGGGGAGCTAAGTCATATTTTGGAATATTGCAGATAGACTGTTCTTGCCTCATTTTCTTGCAGTATATAATGGAGGTTAAAATATTTTCTGGCCGTGCAAGTTTATTGTGATTATAGATATGTTTAAGATGCTTAGTTTAAAATGAGATAAAATGAATTTTCTACATGTCTGTAAGAAACAACCAGACCCCTGATTATTTTGGTGGTTTTCTAAAAGACACTTCTGATCAAAACCTTACACCCTGAGTAGCATCTGTATGAGTCTGCCGATGCATTTTGTAGGAAGTGCAGTAAAACCAAACATGTACAGTGTAGTGACTGCTAAAACTTTGGTCTAAGGACCAGTTCTCTCTAAAGACGTCGTCACTAAAGATCAAATCTGTGACAATGTGAGAGATTGCAATATGATATGATGAAAATTTCCCCTCTCTATGGAAGGAATACCGTGAACCCAGAAATACAAAATAAATACATATGCTGTTGTTGACTATTTGTAACTCCCACAACTTCTAAAGCCATGGCATGAACTGCCCTTAAATTTGACTAGCACAACAAAATGCAAACAAAGAGATAGGCAGAAAAGGATAGGCGGAGCCTCCCTTTTTGCACTTAGTGAGGAGACAAGAAGAAACTGCCTGCAAGATGCACCACAGCAATTCAGCTTCAGCACAGGGCTGGGAGCTTGACCTCTCCAGGTCACAGTGTACAAACTGTGCCCATGTCCTATTTAATTGATGTTCTGCTTACCACTCTGTTAAGCACCAGATTTGGAAAGTCTCCAGCTGGTGTGGATGAAAGAACGGCATCTATTTGCCTGTTCTGTGTAGAAGGGGTGGGATTTGCATCTCTGTTGGGATTTTAATCATTATTCTTCAAAATGAGTACAGATCATTTATGATTTTCTTTCTGCCTGTTAGGACTGAACTGTGAACGGAGCAAAGTCATGGTGAACCATTCTGCTTGTGGCACTGGAGTCAGAAAATAACTTGTTTCTCATTCAGCAACACTAATCCATTGCAGACATGCCAGTGACAAATTTTTAAATAAGATGTCAATGAAAGGATTTGGTTTGCTTCATGTTAGGCACATCCTCCTTTTAAATTATAAATGTCTTCCCTCCCCCGCTCCATCCCCAGTGTGCCCAAGAGGGATTAGTATTATATTCCTGAACTACAGAAAAAAATGGGACTAGTGAGCCAAAATAGTTGTCATTATCAGTGTTTTAGTTTTAGATAAGAAAAACTGTGCTTGTAAGCAGCACATGTAAAGAAATTTATTGACCAGAAGTGATTCACATACAGAACCAGGCTGCTCATGGACAGCGGTGAATGGAAGGAAAAGCTAAGTTTGTTTAACATATTAGTGTGCAGATGTTATCTCTGTTTACAGATAGACAAACTGAAACTCATAAGGACTGAATTGCTTGCCAAGAAAAGACAGAAAAAGGCAACAGCAGATCTGGGGAAAGACTTTGGATCTGCTGTCTCTAAATCATCAGCTCTACCAAGCAACAATACCTCCCTTTAATTAATAATTCTTTTTTAAGTGTTTGGAAACAGCTGAGCAACAAGCACATTACAATAAAAGATGTCTTGTTGGCATCTTTTTGGCCATGAAGGATGTGATTTAATATTCCTTCTTTTTGGCATTGAGAAAGCCTGTATATGGCAAAGAGCAGCTGTGCCTGGCCTTCATGAGTGATTAAAGGTGAACAATTGATTTACTATTTTTGCTACAGATCTTGTTGGCAACCATACAAAACGTGAATTGCCTAATTGTTTTTCTCTCAGTAAATGTAGTGTTTTTAGAATGATAAATATTTCTACTCAAATATTTATCTCTCTGATGACCTCTTCTTTTGCCTTGGCTCTGTTTTGCTAAACTATCACCTCTCCTTTCAATCTTATCTTTCATAGGGAAAATTTCAGACCCTCTTTTAACTCATAGGGAATAAAGTGGGGGTGGAAATCCCTTGGTTGTTTTTCATATACAGAGATCGTGATATACAGAGATCTTCACATCACTGAAAAAACCCAGCAGCTGGAGTATGTCATTAAGCAAATCCTTTCTGCTGGTTTAAACTGCCTCTTGGTATTTGACTTTAGTGTTGTGTGTTTGGAGCCTCCCAGGTCAGGTCCTATGAGTTATCAGCTGTTTGTGTCCATCTGAGTTTGGCAGATTCTTGGGGTGTGCCAGGTGCCTTCAATGGGGACGCCCTGCAGACATCCAGGGTGTAAATGCAGAACTTTCCCAGCAGGAGTTAGAGAGGATTAGGACTAGAACCATCTTCACTGGAGTCCTTAAACCCATTCAATTCATGGGGTTATTTACCTGGAGAAAAGGGGGCTCAGGGGGACCTTCTCATTCTCCACAACTCCATGAAAGGAGGCTGTAGCCAGGTGAGGGTCAGTTTCTTCTCTCAGATAACAAGGGATAGGACAAGAGGAAATGGCCTCAAGTTGTACCAGAGAAGGCTTAGACAGGATATTAGGAAAAAATTCTTCACTGAAAGGGTTGCCCAGCATTGGAACATAGGCTGACCAGGGAAGTAGTAGAGTCACCATCTCTGGACATGTTTAAAAGACACGTAGATGAGATACCTCTGGACACAGTTTAGCAATGGACTTGGCAATGCTGGGCTAATAATTGGACTCAATGGTCCTGCAAGTCTATTCCAGTCTAAAGGATTCCATGATTTTAGGAGGCTTAACATGGCTTCAGACAGCCTTGATGCTGTTCAGTTTGCTGAGATACAGGCTCTGCTGGCAGTCCCATGGACAGTGCGATGGCCATGGGCTTGTGAAGCCACCATGGGGATTGGGGTTCCTTGTGCCCACAGTCACCCTGAAGTCACTCTATGCAGGCACAAATAGTTCATATCTTACAAACTCCTGCATTAGTGTCTAATTTATTTATGTCTGTCTTACACACAAACACTGAACAAACTGCACGTGCCCAGCAGCCCATATTGCTTTGTCCCTTTGGCTTCACAGCAGTGTCACTGCTGTGCAAATATTTTGAGCATTTATTCTATTTGTGTGCCATATCCACATCCGTACTGAAATCACTGTCCAAGAGTCCACTTTCCCTGACCCATTTCCAAAGTCCAAATATCAACCCTCTTTCTGCCAGGACAGAAAACGTGTCCCTGTGTTGCCCACCAGTGCCAGCTACCCAGATCCCGAAACATGAAGCATCTCCAGTGGTGTGCTCCAAGTACCCAGAGAAAAGATACACATCCTCATGTAATGCCAATGAGCAAAGTCCAAAGGATTCCTTCTTTTTCACCATCCTCCTACCCATGTGCTCAAAGCTCTTGCTCCAGTTAAGTTCATTGACCTTGCCAAAGTATTTTCTGCATTTCCACTCTTGCTTAGCTCATACACGCCTTCTTTTTCTCCCTGTCCCACCCTTTACCTCCTGACACCTGAGTCATGCAATCATTGAATCAGAATCATTAAGGCTGGGAAAAACCTGAACAATCATTGAGTCCAACCGTTAACCAGCACCACTGTCATCACCATTAAACCATGTCCCCAAGTGCCACATCTACACATCTTTCAAATACCTTCAGGGATGGTGAGTCAACCCCTTCTCTGGACAGGCTATTCCAAGGCTTGACAACCCCTTAAGTGAAGAAATTGTTCCTAATATTCAATCTATACCTCCTCTGGTACAAATTGAGGCCATTTCCTCTTGTCTTATTGCTTGATACTTGGGAGAAGAAGCCAACTCCCACCTCAGCACAGCCTCCTTTCAGGGAGTTGTAAAGTGATAAGGTCCCCCCTGAGCCTCCTTTTCTCCAGGATAAACACCCCCAGCTCCCTCAAGTTCTCCTCATAAGATTCACTCTCCAGACCCTTCCCCAGCTCTGTTGCCCTTCCCTGGCCTTGCTCCAACACCTCAATATCTTGTAGTGAGGGGCCCAAAACTGAGCACAGGATTTGAGGTGTGACCTCATCAGTGTCAAGTACAGGCAGTCAATCACTGCCCTGGTCCCAATACCTGGTCCTGGTCCTGTTTCTGATACGAGGGCTTTAGGGCCTTTCTGGGAAGCTCCCTCTTGTCGGACACTGACCAGTACCATGTCATGTCAGCATTGCTTTCAAGTTGCCACCAAACCTCCCCTGCTTTCCTTCTTTACCAGGCCTTCTTTGCCTAGCTGAGCTTTTTTTTTAGGTTTCATCCTTGGCAACTGCAGAGAGCATTTCATGCTATCAGCCAGCAGTGGCATAGAAGGTAAATGTCCTCTTGCTAGAGTAAATCGAGTAACTAAATGTGTCATGTTGCTGTCCAAGTGGAAAAAACCAGGCCTGTGCACAAAATACTGCAGAGCATGGAAGTTCAGTGTGCTGTGCCACTGTGAAAGCCGTGACCTGTGCACCTCATGTGATAGCATTGCTAACTGAGCTCTGAAAAGAGATCATTTTTCTAGCGGCCTCTTAAAGAATGTGGGTGGCAAAACAGCGACAGTAATCAGCAATGTTAATTGCAGTCACACATCAGTTTTCATTGGCGTTTTCCAACTTTCCATATAAAAGACATTGTTCTACTAGAAAGTGGAGATCAAGTTGGCTAATCATTTACAGCCTGTTTACTTTCTCCCAGGATTGTTTAGGAGGTATTGTACCTTGTGCTTTAAAACTATTTCAAGAAAAAGCCTAGAGAGAAATTGTTTAATTTGATTTAAAGATTTTTATAGCTCACCTGCCAAAGGGATTCAGGTAACTAGCTGGTCTTAGTGTATGGTGAAAGAGACTTGACTCCATGTTGCACTGATTAATGTGTGGAGTATCTCTGAGGAACTGATCTGCTTTTTTCTAAAATGTTGATGTCAGTGAAATGGTGCTACTAGACGTATTTAAAATCATCCACTATGTCTGTTGCTAAAAGTCATGGGACTGTGAGTCAGTCATCCTGGATGACTTATGGTTCTCACTGATTCACTGAAAATGAATGCCTACACTGCACCCAGCACGAACCAAATGAAAGCTTGGATGCAAAAAACCAATCTAACCAAAGGCCAGAGGGTTTGTCACTGGCTAATTAGGATAAATTATAAGGCTATAGTTTCATAAGTCTGTTTTATGAGGTTAAGGTGTTTCCAGTTATGATATATATACTTGTTCAGAATAGACTAGTTCCTTTGCAATCACGTGACCTAGGTTATCTAACCATACAACGGGTGAATAATACATTTTCCCAGCTGAGATATGTGCAGACATAGTAAAGTGTTTTGAAAGGAGTGTTTTAGTCATTACATTGTAGTGTTTTGGTTTTTTTTTTCCTCCAAGTTATGGAATATGACTTTAATAGATAAATGGGGGAGATTAGTTTTTCAATCACAATATATCTGTTCGTAGTTTAAATATAGAACGGATTAAAAAACAATCAAGCAAACAAACAACTATAATTTGTATTCAACTACATGACCTGCTACAAGACTCTGCAGTGGAGACAGTTGGTGATTCAGCTTTGTCAGCAAACAAATTTTTTGGGGGATTTTCCACCCTCATTAACGACCTGGACCTTCTAATGCCACTTTCTACAGACAAAGGTACTTGTCCCAAATTTATCAGCTATTCTTCAGCAGTTATTGAAGGCTGGAAAACTCTTGCCCCCAGGACACTTCCAGGAGTTCAGCACCAAACCTGGCTGCTGCCCCTGTGAAGGGGAAAGCTTTAGGTCAGCCCAATGCTGTGGCTTGGCCTCCCTTAGGGTCTGTTCCAGCTACCACTTGCCACCCTTCTCCCAAAAGCCTGGTGTTGCCTCCCAGCACAGCACAGCCCTGTGCGAGAGGGGCTGTGTCCTGGAGAAGCTGCCAGGGCACTCAGGGGAGCCGTGGGTGATGCCTTATCCGCATACGTATAAATGTATAAAAAGGAAAGACAAAAATCACCGTCACCGTGGGCAGCTGTAGAGCCACGGCACTGAGGCAGCTCTGCAAAGCTGTGGGCACTGAGCCAGTGCTGAGGAGCCCTGTTGATGCCCCGGCACCTCCTCCGTGTCTGGAGCACTTGCTGCTGCATTTCTGCAACAAAGTCATGAATATTTTATTATTTTACATGAGCTGGCACAGAGCCTGGCCTTGTATGTCCCACAAAAATTAAACCTTTAAGCTCTTTAAACTTTAAACTCCTATATAACTCCTAACTTTAAACTCCATATAACTTGCCCCTGGGGAAGGGATGGGTTAGCCCCCCAAGCTGCACACTCCATCATGGAACACCATATTTACATGCACACATACACAGAGAATACAGAATTTACACAACATTTTGTAAATTGACATCTTGCCAGGACACAAAAAAGTGGAACATTTCTCATCCCTAGGCAAGTTCATGTCACATACTGTATCTTTGCTTGCACCCTTGGTGACGAATAATGAACCTGTGACTGCGCTGTTGTCTTTCATGTGCCTCCTTTATGGACCACCACAATCAGTGGAGCTTGTCCTCCTGCCACAGAGGAGCAGGAGGCTCTCTGCTACAGGTTCTCTGTACTGAAAGTCCCCAGAGCAAAGGGAACCACCTTATGTTTTGGCTGGGATCCAGGACAGACTGAAAGGACTGGTTTTGAGAAAGGTGCCAGGCAACTAAACAGGCACGGCTGAGATTTCACATGCTTTCTGACTCAATATTGTGATAAGAGCTTTCCCTGCTTGTTCCTGACCGACCTCCACGGACTGCCAGTGCTGCCCTTGGGTTTCCCCAGGCTGGGGTGAGCATTGCTGTTGATACCACGTAGTGCTGACAGGGGACTCGTTCTTTACAGCCTCTGTGCTTGCCTTTCACAAGGATCAGTCACTGAACTAGTTCTGTGGTCAGGCTGATTCAGAAAGCAAAACATTGCTACTACAGGCATCTGTTTGTGTCTGTGTTTGGCACAATCTTGAGGCAACTCCACCTCCCTGATCTTCTCTTCCCTACTCCTTATTTTTAATGTATTTTTGCCTCCTGTCCTGCCCTCTCCCTTAGCAAAGCTCTGTTGTTTCATTTCCAGAAAAATGCCATCAATCACATCTTGAATTCAAAAGGTATTTTTCTAATTCCAGCACATTCATCTTGCTCATTGCCAAAGCTCATTATGAAAATCATGAAGAAGTTGGAGATTCACAGGGTAAAGCATCACACAATGTTGATGTTACAGGAATCCTTTATCACGGGAAGGGGAAAGAAACCTACTCTTCTACCAGCTCTGGAGACTGGCAGAAGAGCTGGCATGAACATTCACCTCTGCTCTCAGATATTCCCTTCTGGAATGCTCTAAAAGCAAATTTTGCAGGACAGTTCCATATGATTGTCCCTTGTTTTTCACATTAGGCTGGGAAAAGGACTCCAAATTGCAATGGGAGATGAGCTGGGTGATCTTAATGCATTGTGGCCCCCTTTCTTGGACCATATTGTCCACAAAAATACAAAAGGCTTTGTTTTGCTCAAAAGAGGCAGGACAAGTCTCTGAAAAAGGCAAGTTTAAGCCAACTGTGCTAGTTTTAGTACCCAGGGCAGCCCACAATGCAGGGCTTTGTGCAGACTCCAAGGAGAAGAACATATGTGCATGTTTAAATGGGAACTGAAAGAAATGCCCTGTCAACTGACCAGGAGCTGGAATGCTTAGGGATCAGTTTCCTAAGAGAGTGCACTGGCATAAGGGCAGTTAGGAGACGATTCAAATCAACATGAAGAGCAAAGCTCTCTGGGAGAGGGTCTCACCCTGGACAGATGATCTGTAGAATAGATCTCAACTGAAACAGATCTCTTTCTGTAGTGTGTTTGAGTAATGAATGCATAGGCATGAAAGGATCTCTTTTAGGTTTTGTTTCTCCAGGAAACACTCCCATTGAGGCAGAGGACAGGTTGATAGAGACCCAAGCAGAAATGTCCATCTAGTTAGACATGCTTCTGGGATGCACTTGTATCAGTAGTTACTCCTTCCAGATGTTTGCCACTGCCAGTCTGCTGGGTGAGCCATTTATGGGACTGCTGTTTCTTTTTCTCATGGAAAATCAGAAGAATTGCTTTTATCATTCAGCTTGTTGGTCTGAGCTGATTTCCATGAGCAGCTGACTGAAGAGTGCTGCCATGTACTGCTCTGCCTGGAGGGTGGGTGGCAGTCATTGACAGCCAGGACAGCAGGGCAAGGAACGTGGAGACAGCAGAGTCCAACAAGAAGATCTCAAAAATATGTAAAACCACCAGCCATAGCCTAGAAACACTTTATTCCCACTCTTTGCTCAACCACTGCAGCTCCCTAGAGCCTTGTGCACCAAGCTGTGAATGGGGAGCCTTGATAATTGACACAGCAAGGGGAGAGTGATTCCAGGGATCTGGAGATCAGGTGGGTAGAAGAACACTCCAAGTTCCATTTAGGCCACAATGGAAAGACAGGGCACGCAGGCAGAATCTTTCTCAGACTCTTTCATAGGTTTTTTGGACACCTTTTGCTTTCCCCAGTAATCCTGCTATATCATGAATAATGACAGACATCTTTTATACAGAACACCTTTTGTACAGCACATCTTCTGCCAGTCTGTAAAGTACCCTAAAATAATTGACAGACATTTTTGAATAGGACACTGCTCCAGTACTCCTCTGGAGTGTGGGTCAGGGTACAGACAAGAGCAGAAGGTGCCTGGGTCCAGAAGGACAGCCCACACACAGGAGTCATCAGCAGCATCTGCTCTCAGGAGAAAGGTCTTCATCCTCAGAAGGCAGTGATAAATCCATTTCTCTTCTGCTTCAAGCATATAAATCCAGAGTGGGACAGCAGTGCAGCAAACACATGCACTTCATGTTCCTGTCACGTAGTGCTTGTTCTGCATGTTTAGCTCATGTTTATGCACTGTTTATGGAATCTTGTCTCTGTATTTCCTTGTGAGGGCTGTGTATGTAAAGGCTGGGCCTTGGCGTTCCTGAGGTCTGGCCACAGGTCCCCTGAGTGGTTTGTTTTGTTGCAGGGTCCCCTCTCACTGTGTTATGAAATGTGCTTTTGCTCCCTTGCGTTAAGCACCAAACACGGAGTCCCACCATGGTGCATCATGTTTTTGATGGGGAAAACACTGGAACTCAAGTAGAAGTAGAGCATATCTCCGTGTGTGATGGGTCAGTTACTTTTCACAATATTTCTGCTGTGCATAGGACAGTTCTTGTACCTGTGCAGCTGAAATATTAAACAGACCAACTATTCCGGGCCTTTCCTTAAATGTTGGCAGCCCTGCCCACCACCTCAGGGTGTGTGCATATCAAAAAGAGACAAACCAAGCTGGCAGAAACCATCTTTCACAATTTCATAACTCTCCTGAGCCATTCATCTTGCTTGCAACCATCAGCACATCAGTCACGCTGTCATTGTGGCATGAACAACACCTACTCCCACTGGCTGCCCACCTGAGGAATGGGCTTGGCTCCTTGCCTTGCATGGAACAGGGACAGTCCTGGTGGAAGGAAAGCATGGATACCAATCCATCTGATTGCCAGGGGTGTCCCCCTCCTTGACCCTACACCAACAAATGCTGAGATCTCTGGCATGGCACTGCTTACCTGCTCAACAGCAGCACCGTGAGCCAATGTATCCATGGGTGTTTCTAAACCCTCTGCACACTGTTCTTTCCCAGGCCAGCATGTTGTCAATTAAATAGGCTTGAAGCAAAGCTGAGAAAAACATGTGGTCTGCACATGTGTCTAGCAAATAGGCAACCCGCCCCCCCCAACCCCAGAACTAGTCTATTCTTTCTGCTTCCCCATGCCTGTGGAAATCTGTTTCTGATTTCCATTAATTTTTTTTCACAAACATTTGAAAAGCAGAAGTTCACTCCTCTGAGTTTTTTTGGTCACCTGGTTTGAGTAACCTGAAGAGATAACCCCAGACCTGTAGACCTTGTTAACCTGGCACGTAAGAATGAGGTTATGAAGTTAGCTCCCAAATTTGTGCTTTGATGCTTTTCAGAATTCTGGATTTATGTTTGAATGGAAATGTCAGGCTGTTCTTACAAGGCTGTGCCCCTCAAAGGTGTGTAACACAAAGCCCACACTACCTGGGTGCCTTTGTTAGACTTTTAGACTTCTTCCTTGCATCCTTCCTAGACAGCCTTCTGTGGCTGACAGCAGATGGAGAGAGAGATTTTGTCTTTGTGTCCCCCAAATGCCACAGTTTCACTGAAAAGCAGCCCATGCATCAGACAATGAGCTCTGCTGCCCTGTGTGGCACCAAAAACTTATTCCCTCTAGGAACTGATCCTTGTGTCCTGTCACAAGGTGCACCAGGGCGGTGATTTTATAATATGAGCATGAGGGTGCATTCCTAGGGGAAAGCACAAGAGCCTGAGGATTCAAAGACAGCAGGGATGATGATAAAGGTAATGTAAGGCATCTGGCTTGGTCTCACCCTCACTGCCAGTGGAGAAGGCTTTCTGGGGAAGGTGTCACCTGCACCATGACAAGCTTTTGTCTTGGGCAGAGCTGGTTGGGCTGGTCTCTGACATATCCTGGAAGGGAATAAATGCTTTCACAGCATGGGCAGTCAGGGTTTGAGTTGCCTTAGTTTCTTCCCCAGGTGATTTTTATTTCACAGGGCAGATATAACCCCAGAGCACAGGTGGGAGATCAAACTGCTCAGAACCCATAGTACAGTCCTCTCTCTCAGGGACTGAGAAGACACAGTTCCCAGATTTTGAAGGAGGCTCTCCTGCTTAATCACCCCTCACAGATTTTAGATGCAGAAAACAAGCACCAAACGTGGGCCTTTTAGGCTACAAAAAAAGCCCACCCTGCATGTTGAAGATGTCCTTCCCTAAAAGATTTTCCTTTCCTTTCCTCCCTCTTCTGCAGCTGGTTGACAGAAGGCCTTAGAGATTAGCTGCGTTCCTGTGAGCTATTTATACTGAAATATTTTGTGTTGAAAGATGTAAGCCCTTTGTTTCCTCTGTATATACACAGTGATCCCTGCGGGCAAGCAAATCCTGCTTTGTTTTGGATCAGATACGCTGTGAATTGCTGTTGTAAAACAGACCCAAGTGCACTTTTATGAGTCAGTCTCACCTTTACGCTTCCACATGTCACCAGGCACTCTTGGATGTCTGTGCAGCTTTCCAATTCCAGATTATCCTAGTTAAAACAAGTCTAATCCCCACTTGGGATGATGCTTCCAAAATATTTTCTCTGAAACAATATTTCTTGATAATTTTTCCTGGAAGAGAAAGCATTTAGCTCCATGGTTGAGCAAAATGAGAAAGCCCCCCAGTAAAATGCTTGGCCAATTTGGCTGGCTGATGTTTTGGATTAGGCAATCCTCATCTCTAGTGCAACCCTCGAATCTTAAAATAAAATTCATGGGGCCATACAGTATTCTCTGCTCTTGTGAATGGAGAAGGGCTGTGCTGACACACACCCCAGGTGAGAGGATCTAGAAGGAAACATGGAGATGAGAATGGCACAAAAATGCAGGCAGGCAAACATAGGGATAGATTTCACCTCAGACATCCCCTTCCCTTCGTCCCTGCCCACAGCACAAGAGCTTATCTGCTGGAGCATACAGTCAGGCTCTCACGGTAAGAGCAAACTCAGGGATGAGACCCTGGCAGAACTGCCCAGGTGGAGATTTTTCTGTGTCTCTGCATTTTGGAGAGCACCAGGAAAGATGGGAATCTGAAAAACCAGTCAGCTCCATACTGAGCCAGCTTGATGGGCCTTGAGACCCTCTAACCAAAACTTCCACAGGATTTCCAGCCCCATCAGCAAGGACTCTGTCACAGGGAAAAATCCAGAAGTATGAAGACTGAATACTGGGTTTGGACGAAAAGTCAGCTGGCAATACAACACGGCCGTTCTCTCCTCCATATTCTCCTCCATTCTTCTTCTTCCCTCTTCTCCTCCTGCCCTCAGCTCTGACAGGAGCAGAGGCAATTGGCACAAACTGGAAGACAGGAGAATTCAGCTGGACATCAGGAAACACTTCCTCACCATGCAGGCAACTGAGCATTGCACAGATGGCCCAGGGTGGCTGTGGAGTCTCTCTCCTCAGGGGTAACAAAAAGCCAACTAGATATGATCCTGGGCAAGCAGCTCCAGTGCTCCTGTGTGAGCAGGGGATTGGACCAGGTGGCCTCTGGAAATTCCCTCCTGCCTCCACCATTACCTGTGATTCTGTGAATCCACAGGAAAGGTCCCTTCCCCCGAAGCCTCTCACATTCTGTGCAGTAGCAGAGAAGCTCAGTGCTAGCAGCAGCCCTCTGTTACAGCCTCGAACTGGGAAATAGTTTTATGTGATCCAGTATGAGTCACTGGACTCGCAGGTCAATGGCCAAATACTTCTTTTTGTTACACCCATTTAGTCCTGTGGGCTTCAGAGAGTGGGAGGGTAATGGAACTGGTCCAGCTACATTTTATTAGAGAAAAACTGCATTTTGGTCCAAGCTGTTTCAAAAACACTCAATAAACAAAGCACACTTCAATATGATGTCCTGAAAAGGTCACCAAATCTTATTCTTTTGGGAAGAGAATTAATTTAAATAAGACTTGGTTGAGCAATAATAGCATTCTAAAGGGAATTTTGCTTTTTCTTGGACAGTATAGGTTGTGATCTTTTGCTGAATCCTTCCTCGGTTGCACAATTTAGTGATACAAACATAAACTGCTGTTATTTACAGGGCACTATTTACAGTTCTAATTCCTCTGAAATGAGGTTTTATCCTAAGGGCTTCCACACTTCACTGGCACTTGGGTTGTAAGAATTTAAAGTTGAAGACTTTTCCCCTTGGCTTTAATTCAAG
This sequence comes from Acanthiza pusilla, assembly GCA_036630365.1. Taxonomy (NCBI): domain Eukaryota; kingdom Metazoa; phylum Chordata; class Aves; order Passeriformes; family Acanthizidae; genus Acanthiza; species Acanthiza pusilla. Next base: position 90,757,039 of record JAXCHO010000034.1, on the reverse strand, counting down.
GATTTTATTTTCCATTACTTACAAGTTATCTGTACCACAATTATTAGGCATGCTGCAGCCTTAAAGGGCTCCTTTGGATCAACTCAAAGCACCCTGAGCACTTTTCCACATTTTTATGATTGCTTTGGAGAGTCAAAGATGATTATTTTCCAGATCGAGACAGCAATATGTTCCAAATATCCCCATCCCTCCCAAATAAATATCCCAACCAAACAAAAAACATGTCTATAAATCAAGTTTCATTATATGATCTTTATGAAACTTTTCTAAGGCCAACAGAGATGAGGAAGGATAGCAGATGACTCTGGCCTGCAGTGGAATTTTCTTCTGCTCTGCAAAGCAGAAGTGCTGTAGGAAAAAATGTCACTGTTGTTAAGAATGTTACCACCCAAAAACAAAAGTCAATTTTAACCAATAGGTTTGTTATAACTGATTCTTTTTACATGGAACTATTCTATGATATGGCTGATTTTTTTGAATCAAGCATATTTATGGAGTGTAAAATAAAAAATATTTGTGCTTTGCAATTTTTATTTTACTAAGTGGAATGTTCACACTCATTAGATTTCTGATTTCTATTACTAAGGGAATATCCTCCACTTTTAAAGATACTAAAATATCTGGCTATATTTATACAGAACCCAGACAACAACTCCACATTTTGTCTCTTGCGTCTTTCTCCTCTGGCTTCTTCCTACCTCATATAGTGCATAGTCTCCTAAGTCCACCAGCCCTGGTTGCTGGGATCGTGCCTGGCATTAAACATTTAACAGAGACCTTTTGTTGCTCACTGCATGGTTATGACAAATGGCAGATTGTTACAGCAGGAGCTGTGTTATCAAAAATCAATCAAGAGCGTGCCAAAAACCCTGGCTCCTTTTGCAGAATTCCAATGTGGAACAGGCATTGTCTAGATTGGAGAAAGGGACAACTCATAAACTCCAGCCAAATAAAAACCTTAGGAAGAATGAGAAACACAGAGGTGTCCAGCTGGAGCCAGCAAGTGTGTCCCCAAGTATTTTTTTTTACTTGCTTTTGCTAGAAAAATCGCTAAAAGAGGGAACCTTTAAGAGCTGACTGCGGTGAGGACTAGTGAGGGTGAGTGTCCATCTGCATTTAAAGAGGTGGAAGTAAGGAAGAGGAACAAATCCAAGGAATTCAGCTGAATGTGGAAAGCTATTGGAACAAATTATGAAACAGCCTGTGAGCACTTGGAAGAAAATACAGGGCTCAGAAATGGCCAGCAAGGTTTTGTCAAGAGTAAAGCATGTTAATGGAATTTAGTTCCTTCTCTGGCATGGTAACTCACTGTGCAGGGTTCACGTGGTCAGGTTTGGTAGCAGAGGGTTTACAGGGGAGGCTTCCATGAGAAGGTGCCAGAATTTCTCACATGTCCAACAGAGCCAATGCCAGCCCCAGGACAGACCCTCCGCTGGCCAGGCCGAGCCCATCAGCAGCAGTGGCAGCACCTCTGGGACAAGGAATTTAAAAAGGGGGGAAAAAACTTCTACACAATAGCAGCCAGAGGAAAGAGGAGTGAGAATGTGTAAAAAAAATAGTCCTGCAGAAATCCAGGCTGGTGAAGAAGGATGGGGAGGAAGTGCTCCAGTCCCTGGAGCAGAGATGTGCCAAAAACTTGGACTTGGTGAGGCAGCTGTGCCTCTGCAGCCTGTGGAGATCCATGGGGGAGCAGAGACCCACCTGAAGGTCCATGGAGGGGCACAGACCCACCTGCAGCCTGTGGAGGTCCACGATGGAGCACAAACCCACCTGAAGGTCCATGGGGAGCAGAGATCCACCTGAGTCTGTGGAGTTCCATGTGGGACACAGATCCACCTGCAGCCCGTGGAGGTTCATGGAGGGGCACAGATCCACCTGAAGGTCCATGGAGCCTTACAGATCCACCTGCAGCCCGTGGAGGTCCATGGAGGGGCACAGATCCACCTGAAGGTCCATGGAGGGGCACAGATCCACCTGCAGCCCATGGAGGACGCTACACCAGAACAGGGAGATGTATCCTGAAGGAAGCTGAAGCCCATGAGGACAACAGGCTGGAGCAGTTTGATCCTGAAGGACTGCAGGATCAGAAAGGAGCCGTGCTGGAGCAGCTCGTGAAGGATTGTGCCACTGGGACTCCACGCTGGAGCTGGAGGAGAACATAAGGAGGAATGTGTGATGAACTAACCATAACTCCCATTCCTCATTCCCCTGTGCTTCTGGAGGAGGATGAGGTAGAGGAGTCAGCAGTGCAGCTGAGGCTGAGAAGAAAGAAGGATGGAGGGAAAGTGTTTTTCCATTTTTCTTTAATTTCTCACTGTTAATAATCGACAATAAACGAAATTAATCTTCCCCAAGTCAGGTCAGTTTTACCCTTGGCAGTAACTGGTGAGGGATCTCCCTATTCTTAACCCAACCCACAAGATTTTCACCTCATTTCCTCCCCTTGTCCTGCCAAAAAGGAGCGAAAGAGTAGCTTGATGGGCACTTGTGGGTCAATCCACCACATTCAGCTGATGACAGGGAAACATCTGATGCAATTCATTAGTAATAAAGCTTGGGGAGAGATGGTCTGGAAAAAAATATTATAAAGTAACAACAAAATTCAGTGATATGACTCAGAGCAGGGTGCAATAATTGCTACCCAACAGAGATGGCACATAAAATAGCCCCTCTCAGATTGTGATTTATATCACTGCAAAATGGAAATGCATTCAATTTCCATGGGCAACTGGCATCAACATGTGCAGGCAGGTTCAACACTCAAATTGATCTCATTAAGCAGAAGAAATGGCCTAAATTAACAAATTCATTAAAACAAAGAAACGAGAAATCATGGACTAATTAGGAACAAAGAGAACCTCTCATGGCAGCAGTAAGAGAGAAGAGGCTCTAGGAGCCGAATATGAAAGATAATAATATTTGAGAAACTAAGCAAATGTCACTCTGGGCCATATTAGCAGGACTACTGTAACTCAGACATAGGAAATAAACTTTGCCCTTCATTTATCCCCTGTTCCTTTATTCCCAAATCCAGAGGACCCTTCGGCACCTCTCACTTCCAGAGTTCAGTGACAGCTTTGGATTATGCAAGTTAAAAAAGAAGTAAAGAAAACAGAGTGTGAAGAACTACGATCCTGGCAAGCCCTTTAGGCAATAAGAATTATGAGGAAATGTTTTAAAAATAAAGTTTGTTGTGTTTTTCAATACTAAAAGGGGAAAAGAACCAGTAGAAATGCCACAGAAACACACAGAGAAGGAAAGCCTGAAAACTGCTGGCCTTCCTGTACCCAGAAATGTTATCAAGAATGTTACATATTAGAAGGAAAACTTGTTCTCCAAGTGCTCTCAGCCTGTGATAAGAAAGAACTAACAGGAAAAAAAAAAAAAAATTTCTTAAAATAATATATCTCAGAAGAACCTAGACAGCGCCCAAACTCTATTTCTGGAGGATTTAAAAAGAGGTATAAAAAGTGTTGATAAGCAATGGTTACATTTACTTGACCCTTTTTCCAAAGAGGCACAGATTCTCATTCTGAGTCCTCTTCAACTCTAGTTTTCTATAATATGATATGAAAATACACGTTCTGTTCTTTCCACTAAGAGCTACTTGGCAGCATTCTCACTTTAAGGAAGAAAAAAGTAATATTTGGAACTGCTGTGAGTTTCTTTCCAGCTCTGGTTTCCTGTCAATAGACTAAAGGCTTGATTTTCACTCAAAGCCTTGAGGCTAGTAGCCTGTTTTTTCAAATGTTTACAGTAAGACAGTAACTTCCAGCAGTGTTTCCATCTAGTATCTTTTTTTTTAATCCCTTTTTATGCAGCACTACATTGGTTTTGGTACTTTTTTTCTGAAGTCTTTTGCTGTTTAAGTGGTTACAAATACGAGAAACTGCCTGAGCTTCCCTAATCCTCTTTGTATAGGAAGCTGGATGAAAACCTTCTTTCAGTCCTTTGCGGGGCCACATCCCATTTTCCAGGATGTCTGAGCCTCCCTTCACATATTCTGGTGATGTTTGTGCTGTTTTCCTTCTTGAAATATTTACATCATTAGTAAACTGGGCACATAAAATAATTAAATATTTGCACTGTGCGTAGGTTGAGCACAAAGCAATAAACAGGAAAAATCAAGTTCAGCTTCCAGTTACTTGTTTTTCATCTACTTTGTACAGAGATCTGTGCTCATGTTGCACAAAGCCCTCACCAGCAGGGCTACCCACTTCCTCAGTGGAGCTTCCTAGACTTAAAGCCATCTTAAATGCAGTTCAAGTTTCTGAAACCCAGCAGCTATACCATGTGTTTATACTTTACGTGAGAAATAGTCTAAAGAAGATGAAGTTGACTTTTACATCAGCTACCAGATCTCTCCCACCCCTTTTTATTGATGCTTTCTGCTACTACATCCCTCCCTCTTATGACCAGGAAAATAGGAATCTGTCCCACTCAATTTAAAAAAAAAAAAAAAAAAAAAAAAAAAAAAAAAAAAAAAAAGGATTGAACAAAGAACGTGCTACAATGCCCAGGTTTTCCTCTTAACTGAAAGTACCTCAAATCTTTAGTCAATCAGTCAGACTGGGATAGATATGCTGTTCCTTTTCTACTTTTATAAACAAACCTCCTATATTAAGGAACTGATTTAAGTATTTAAACAGAAACACACATCAATGGCAACAATGCATCATTATTGTTATTTAACTGCAGGAAGGACTTCGGGTGTCATACCATAAGTGAATGTTTATGAGAAAGAGGTGTTTTAAAATAGTGGTTAATCCCAACCTTAAATATTTACCAGATCGGCAGACTCAGTATCACACTCCGTGCCCTGGCTCAGCCTTTCTGCAGCACCAGGGAACACACGAACTGAGGCCCCTTCAGATTATTCCAGGGAGCTTTGACACTTGGCCAGGAAAACTCTTGAGTACATAACATAACTGCTGGATGTTGGCAATGGGCACACAGACGATGTGGCTCTAAAAATGTCTAGCTCAGTACGCTGCAGCTGCTGGGGAGGAAAAAAAAAAAAGGACACTTCCCCTTCTGGTGAGGAAAGTTCTGCTTTGACAAACTTCTAACAAGAGGCACTGGCAGCTGCAGAACCCAGGGCACTTTTGGTACCAGCAGTTATCATTAGACACATTGCTGGGGCTTTTTTCCTCCTTGGGCTTTCAGTGTGCTGCTGGTTCTGTTTGATCCTCCCAGCAGAGAGCACGGGCTCCCCTGCAGCACTGACAGTGGCTGGTCCCCAACAGCCAAACACTCCTTTGAAGCCACTTGGATATAGCTGAGGATCCATTTTCCACAGCACCTTCCCTAGAACAGAAATTCTGATAACCTACTCTGGCAAATTTGCTAGAAGCAGGGCCCAAGCCAAGGATGTGGATTCTCTCATTCAGAAAAAGCCTTGAAGGATTTTACCATGAGGCTGCTTTGCAGCAGACAGGGACACTCATCTTGCACTTTGGGGGTAAAACCCACCAGAGTCCTCCATCCCCTGAGTGTTTATCACTCAAGCTTGTCATTCCATGAGCTCTTGCCTGAGGTTATGGAGAGGTGGTAGATCAGACCTGCCTCCTGCAGGTATCCCTGGAGTCCTTGGGATCCTTCCTGGAAAACCATCACACACAGAGAGAAGGAACGAATGTGGTCTGCCTTTCATGTGTGCATCAGGAGCTTTTAGCATGGCCAGGAGTGGGATTAAGCTAAAACCTGATGAAAGGCCGATCAATAATAGGTCTCAGGCAGCTCAAGTCTGCATTCAGACTTTATCTTGAGTTTCCAATAGTGACTGACAGAAAAGATGAAGAAAAACTCCTTTTACCATTGAGAATAAACTGCTCTAAAGCAGCTTCACAGCTGCCCAGGGAAGTGGGGCAAGAGCAGTCTCTTCTCTCTGCGTGTATCAAATGCCACAGGAAGAACACAAGATTAAATTTGGCTTCTGTGGTCTTTTCTGTCTTGGAACTAATGACAGTGATAACCCAGCATGAAGAATCAGATATGGCATACCTGGTTTTGCAAGCAAAGAATCTAGTTAAAAGTTTTTTTATTATGTCCATGCTACTTTATACAATTTTTTTAAGCATGTTCCTAATTTTATTCTAATTCCCAGTTTAAAATACTGCTGCAGACAGACCTTTATGTTTTTTACAATGCATATAACTAGTTACGGTCAAGGCTTCCTTTCTGACTTAAGAATTCTTTCAGGACTTATTTAAGTTTCTAACAAGATGTCTTTGAAGTTCTGTCCAAATATAGCTTGAGATATCATGTGTGAAAATTGACAGTAAAAACTGCAACAGATTTTTGTCTCCTTTTAAACTCTGATAATTTTTAAAGAGCTTCTTCTGAGATAAAAATAACCTACGATGTGTGGGACAAACAAAGCCATAAATGCATTCCATCAGGGAAAGCGTGCTTACAGGAAATCTTACATTCAGCAACAAACATTCTTCGTTCTTCCCTTATCAGTTTGCTCAGGATCTTTCAGAGCTGAAGGGACACCAAGTGTGGTACAGTCAGTCTTTTCAGATAGAGGGTCTTTAATCACAAGACGTTTTGTTTCGGTGTGCTCACATCACTCTCCCAGGGAGCTGTTGGTGTTTTTCATCCTGCTCAGATCTCTCGTGCCTCAGATGCATTCAAGCTCCATGGTCCATGGTGCTGCTTGCTGGGACAGATTCTCCTTTTTGAAAGGCTGCCCAGTACCACAGACCTCGTGTGGGTGGATTACAACATTTGTGCCTTTCACAAAGTGTGCCTACGTGCACTCAGAATCTGCTCATCCCACAACACCGATATTTGTGCTAGCTCCAATACTTGGAATTACCAACAACCTTGAGGTATTCAAGACTTATACTCTGGCCTTGCTTCCCTAGCAGAAAAGGAGAGAGAATTTCCTCACCACTTCAGTAGTAATTTTTTTGCCACAAAATGCCTCTCAAGATTAATTTTTAGTAAAATAACCTTAACTTAGTAAATTAACCTTAGCTTACTAAATTAACCTTAATTTAATAAATTAGCCTTAACTTAGGAAACCAGCCTTAACCTAACCTTAGCTCTACCCAGCAATGTTATACCAAAACTAATGAACAATAATTAGCCACTTTTGCAAAGCTTTGCTACACTCTATTAAACACCTGTGGCCTTGCACCCGTGGATGTTTTGTCTCAGCGCTGGGTGATGAAAAGCTAAATTAAATCCTCACTCATGCTGGCAGACACTTACAGAGTTCAATGAGGTAACAGGGATCAACACACTCTTCCTGAAAAGCTGCTTTTTCCATTTAACACCACTGTTGATCCATCCACTGTGGTGAGGACATGGGAAGCAGCAGCAGCAGCCTGGGCACATTATCTCCCTACAGACTGTGGGAATTCCTGCCCCCCGGACTGTGAGCACTGCTGGGCATCACCAGCTGGGAAATGAGCTGTGTAGGAAAGAGAAATTATGTGTCTGCATCTTCCACCAGGGCCATTTAGGATATGAGCTAGAAGGACTGTGCTTCCTAGAAAATAAACACAACCAGCCCTTAAAGATGCATTTTTTCCAGCTGCTCTTAACACTGCTTTGGTTGTTCCTTCTTACTCTGCTTGGCCTGTATTTTTTATCTCTGTTCATCAGATACTCTCCAACACAGCCCTGAAAGTTTTCAGTTGTTGTGACATCCTTGTCCTCAGCATTTTCATCAGAATTCCTTCCCACTCCAGCTGGTGCTCCCCATTTGATGCTTCTGAATCAAGTTTTATTTACAGTGTGCTCTTCTCTTTCCAGTGACAACTGGAGCTGGAAAAAGGCAGTGCAGCCACCTCCTAACAATAACTTGAACCAATGTTTTCTGATCTAAAGTCCATCTTTAGCTGTAGCTCTGCCAATGTTGACCACTTATTCGTTAAAAAAAAGAAACATGTTTATAGGTTTTAAATGATGTTGACCTGCTCACATCAGCCCTCAGCTGTTGCTCTATTAGATACTTGTACTGAACTTTAAGAAGTGTGTCAGAAATTATAATTTTTCTTCCAAAATTAACAGAGACCTTATGCCTCTAATTCTTTGGGTTTTTAAAGCTCTAAGCCTTTATCCCATATCCAGAGGAATTTCAGTCCAGGAACTGGTTATTTTGGCAAGTATGTCAAGCCCCCAGAGGTCAGCTTTCACTGTTCACTCGTCACCCTTCACTGTTCCCTATTTCACAGTGGTCATCCCAACACTGCTGTGATCTTCTCTCTGCTCTCCTGGGTTGGCTTTCCTTTGGGCCTGCTCCTTCCACTGAGCAGAATTTATTTGGTTTCCTTAGCTTTATGTTACTGTCTTAAACATCTGACTTAGCCTTCCAAGCTACAGTTTGTAGCTGTTGCCTTATTATATTCTCCACCCCTACCAAAAAGGGTTTTTCAGCATCCCTCCCATTTCCTGTCACACAGGTGTGGGCTGCTGTTGGACCATCCCTGTGTCTCCTTTTGCCAGGCCAGCTCCCTAGCCTCCTCCTTGAAGGCCATCTGCCCTACCCCCATGACTATCTTTGCAGCCCTTTGCTGAGCTTTTAAGGTTCTTGACACCCTTGTGGGTCCAAAACTGATCCCAGCAGGGATGAATAAAGGAGGTAATGATTTCCCTGATGCTGCTTCTCCTGATGTAACTCCACGTGCTGTTTGCACGACCTGTACTGAGAGCAGACTATTGTCTCCTTGCTCATTTTGGCCTCCACCGTGACCCCCAGATTCCCTTCCATAAAATCTGAGCCATTCAGTTCCCAGCCTGTGCTGATGTGTGGGGTTACTCCACCCCAAGCATGGAACCTGACACTTCTCCCTGCTGAATTTCAGGAAGTTCTTGTTGGTGCAGTTTTCACGTTTCTCAAAGTCCTTTCTGCGTTAAAGCTTTGTCACTTGGGATATCAATCACTTTCCCTTGCTAAGCATCATTTAGAATTTGCTGCAGGGTGCACACCCTTTGTCTCATCATCCAAATCAATGGTCAGTGAGGACATTGAACAGTCCTGGACCTCTGTGGCACTCCACTTGTTACTGGCCTTCAGCTGGATGTGAAGCCATTGATTATGACACACTTTAGGCCTGGCATCACAACCATTTTTCAAGCACACTCACACATCCCATACTTTCTCTACTTGAAAATAAGAACGCTGTGGGTGACAGTGTCAAAAATGTTACCAGGGAGAAGATACATATTATATTCTCCACTGTCTCTTTATTCACATCGCCAGTCTTTCCACTGGCAGTCCTTTTCCAGACAAGCATCAGGCACCTCCACTAAATAACACAATGTTTTACAGATGGCAGACATCAGCCTGGCAATCACTCATCTTTGGTGGTTTCACCAGTTGGGTGGTTCCTCCAGCAAAGAGCCTTTCTCCTTTTTGCCTTAGGCTGAGGAAAGCTTTCTTGGAGGTATGATTTGGATTGCAAATATCTCTAGTCTGTTCTGTGGTATCTTGAGAAATCCTTCATTTTACTTTTACATTTGCTTTCTGATAAAAATACAGCAGTTATGTTTTATTTATGGGAGTGTCTGTATTCTGTTAAAAAAACTTATCAGAGTTGCTCTTGAGTTAACTGAAAGCTGTTACAGATACCAAAAATTTCAGTTGCTGTGAGAAATAAAACTATTGCCTTCCTTTTGGCGCCCAATTTCAGGCTGATAGAAGCTGAAATGCTGCTGAAATTTCCCAGTGTTTTCCACTTATTCAAAGGCTTCCAGTGGAGGTGGTGCTTCACCTGCTGCAGTTCTTCATCAGCAAGAAGTTTTTGAGGAGCGCTGATGGCTGGAGAGGTTTGCAGGGGCTCTCCTCTGTTCAGTGTTTAACTCGAGGTGGGTGCATGTGATAATAAAAGCCACAGAGGAGCCTGCTCAGCTCCTCTGGATGTGTGCAGGCTAGAAGGGGCAGGGTGTGAGCTCGATACCCAGCCTGCCCACATGCTGAATTTCTGTTCTCCCTGGCCCTGGCCTGCCTCCTTGCCAGGAGCTGTCACCAGGCAGGATGGAGATGACCACACTCCAGCCTCTGCAGCCTCCCAGGGCTGTCCCATCCTCCTGCAGAGCCCCACGCATACCCTGGGGGATGCAACACACCCCTTCAGCTTCAGGCCATAAAAACATAGCTCTTGTGCGTTGCAACACCACCCTTAGATTATTCCAGAGCCTTTGAACTCAAAAACAAAAATAGAAATAAATCTTGGGACCGAAGGGACACCATTTGCAGCACAGAAAGGAGCCAGGGACAAATGCCACACAACGTGTGGGGCCAGCCTGACGCAGAGGGCTCGGCAAAGACTGAAGTCAGGCCACGCCACTTGGAGTCAGGGCCAGGCACTGGGGACTGGCCATTTTATATTTAGCAGAATGGGCACAGCATCTGTTTGAGATGCAGCTTGTACGGGCCAAAACTTAACACCAAAGTGGGATTTTTTTTGTGACTCATTTGCTTTGCTAATCTGAAACAGATTTACCATGCCTTGTTTAATAGGGAACAGCCTCTAAAGCTATTAAATGAATGAGTTGCTGGTTTAGAGCTGGCTCTTTGATTCTGAGCAACTGTTTTGAGATGGCTGGCAAAAAGAGCATGTCCAGTGCTGCTGCAAGAGCTGCAATCAGCTTACCTATTGCTCTCTTCTCCTGTCCCTACTCCCTCCATCACTTTGACTTAAGGCTACGTCCAGTCTTTGTCAAAAGAAACCTCAAGTGACCCAGACTGCAAACAGATTGCAATCAAAAACTAATATCCTATCTATGTCCTCTCTGGCATCTTCTTCCTTGAAACTTTTGAAAGAAGCGATTCAACCCTTGTCTCCTCTACCTGGACACAAGAAAGGCAAAGAACCTGAGGTATCTGTTTCATAGGTGCTTGTGTTTTATGCCCAGGAGTCCCAGACTATGAATGGGGTCCCAGTCCTGTCGATGTGGTCAGCTCTGAGTACACAGTGCCAACCAGCAACATTACTTTGTGCTTCTTTGACTCTGGGTTCAAAGCTGTAAGCCCAGCATTTATGACCAACAACTTCAGGAAAAAGCAGCAGCCATCTAACTAATCACAAGTGACACATGTCATTTAGGGTCTTGAAGGACCTGACTTTCTTTTAGTGAACTGCTTGGCTCTGTTACTGCTCTGTAAATGTGTTGCTCAGGGCAAAAGGACACACACTTTTAAGTACATTTTCAAGCAGAGGGCACATGACATTAGACAACGATCAAGCCTTTTACCAGCTCTGCCTTATCAGACATCTGTGAGGACAGAATTCTGACTTGCACTTGCTCAGCTGCTCCTCAAACTGATAGGCACCCCCCAGCCTGTTCTGCTTGATTTTGAGCTATCTCAGCCCTGGTGGGTTCAAAAGTTCAGCTGAGATGTGAGTTGGATGTTCCTTCAGTGAGGCTGTGAAAAATGGAATGGGAAGGATTCTGGTGCACACAGATGAACTCCTGGCTACGTGTTTGTGTGTATAGCAACGCCTTAGCCAGACTGAGTGGGAGGAAGAGGTGAGGGGGAAGGGAAGTACTTTCAGATTTCTAGTCAGTAAAGGAACTTCTTTAAAAATATAACAGCTAAAGATTGGGGCTACAGGGAGAGAGTGGAGCAATTGTACTTCAGCTTTGGAGCAATTATGCTCAAACAAATAATGACCACAGAGAATCAAATAGATGCCAAATTCCATTTGCTGCCTTCTGCCCTGGTCAGTATAGGAACTGCAAGCATCTCAGCTAAAGTGACCTGCAGCAAAGTGTTTGAAATCAGGAGATTTCCTGGTGGCTTCCAAGTCCTGTGATCTCTTTTTTTCTAATAGTCTAATTTATCAGAGCACAGACTCATACACAACACCTCCTTGGTCATATCTTCCTGCTAAAGGACAAGTCTGTTTTTCATAAATGACTTAAAGTCCCCTTCAAGTTGCTTGTGCAGTCCCCAGGTGAATTCTGTTTGAGCATCCCAAACACTGTACCTCCAGAGTGGATGTGAGCAGGGTTCATAATGTTCAAGTACATAGAATCCCCCCTCTCCAGTATGTGAAAGCAGCTTTTAAGAAAAGACATTCACAACTTACAGGCACTGCTTTAAACTTGCTGTTGAATTTGCAGCACTGAACAGCATTTGCAGTGGATGGTCAGTCAGATTGTCCCCCCTGAGCAAATCACAGAACCACAGAACCACAGGATGTGCTGAGCTGGAAAGGACCCACAAGAATCATCGAGTGAATGGCACCCCAAGGTTTTGGCCAGGCAGACTGAGGGAGGATTACAGATGCAAGAAGCTGTAGATTAACAACTGTGGGCATTAGCTGGGCTCTGTTAAAATCTCTGCTCACTCAGTGCTTCAGAAATTTAATAAATGGTCAGCATAGCTTGTCTTCTTGTAGGTCATTCTGGAAAGAAAAGTTCAAGGAGAAGAAATATCAAAGGGTAGATGTTAATGCTGAAGGTAGTACTTTCTAATTGGCTTTCTTTAGGCAGAACAAATCCTGTCTGATCAACACAAACTTTCTTGTTGGGGATGGGATGGAGAAGGCTACCCATCTCTGAGAGAGCTGAGAAAAATTGACCCATATTTACAGCCTTTCAACATTTCATTTCTCCCACCTCTGACTGCTGTGTAGGGCTATGGCACTGCCTTTAGCTCACAGTTAAAACAGGTCTCTCTACTTCCTTGCTTGCCCATAGTTGAGCACAAAAAGAAAGCATGAATAAAACAATAAGCTCATGCCAGTTTGGTAAAGCCACACTTGTAAGGAACTTGTTGTGTTTATCTGTACGTTTAGTGTAGATTTAAAGGAACAAGCTCTCTACAATTGTCCATGCAGGTGTGTACACGTGTTTAACAGGTGGGCAGGTCTGGAGAGTATGACATTCATCCAGCAGGAACAAACAAACTCATGCAGAAGGCTCAGGTGCCCACAAACACAATTCTCTGATCCCCAGCAGCCCCAAACAGCTTTCTGTTTAGACCATTGGACAAACAAGAGGTCCTGCTGGGGCCATCAGCAAGGACAGGGATCTTCATGGGCCACAGTGCACAGCAGTGTTCAAATGTCTTCTGCACAGTGGCAAGCAGGTGACAAAGAAGGACACACAGAACCCATCTGAGCAGACAAACTGACACTACATCTGTGTGTTACACTTTGATTAGCTGAACCTCACAGAATCACAGAATCATAGGATCACAGATGCTAAGGCTGGAAGGGACCACCGTGGGTCATCTGGTCCAACCTCCCTGCTCAATTCCAGAGCACATGGCACAGGATTGTGTCCTGACAGTTCTTGGATACCTCCAGTGAGGGAGAGACTCCACACCCTCTCTGGGCAATCTGTTCCAGTGCTCAGTCACCCACACAGTAAAGAAATTCTTCCTCATATTCAAAGGGGAACCTCCTGGGCACCAGTTTTTTTCTGCCCATTGCCTCTTATCCTATTTCTGCGCACCACAGAGCAGAGCCTGGTCCATCCTCTGACACCTCCATTTGACAGACATTGCTGAGGTCCCTTCTCAGTCATCTCTTCTTAAGCCTGAACAGGCCCAGCTCCCTCAGCCTTTCCTTGTAAGAGAGATGCTCCAGTCCCTTCATCAACTCTGTCACCCTCCACCGGATCTGCTCCAGGAGCTCTGTGCTCCTCTCATGTGCTGAGGAGCCCAGAACTGGACACAGCACTCCAGGTGAGGCCTCACAGGTCTGAGAAGAAGGGCAGGATCACCCCCCTGACCTGCTGGCAGTGCTCTTCCTGATGCACCCCAGGATACCTTTGGCTTTCTTGGTCCCAAGGACACTGCTGGCTCTGGACAGCTGTTGCTCACCAGCACCCCCAGGTCCTTCTCCCCAGAGCAGCTTTCCAGCAGGTCAGCCCCCAGCCTGTACTGATGCTCAGGGTTATTCCTCCCCAGGTGCAGGACCCTGCATTTGCCCCCTTAGTCTGAAACATAGCTACCACTGAGGCCTCTAAAGCCACAGCTGGGCTGCCACTGAATCAGGATGTGTGTGAAACCACTGCCACCCTGGGAAATGGAGTTGCTCTAAACCCTAACTGAAACCCCAGCTGGGATTTCTTTCTTTTGTCTTATCCTGTGCAAGTTTCAGTGAATCCCTGCTGGCTTAACCTTTGCACAATAGATAGATTCAAAAATGAAGGCTCTCTTTGTGAGTTCTTGGTGTGAGAGACAGGTTTTCATCTAGATATTGCAATTGGAGACTTTTCTGTTTGGAGGAGGAGTGGAAGTATGCAGCAAATCCCAATTCCCCTTCCAACTGTAGCAGGGATATAGAGCTATCTCTCTGCCTTCACAATGACATCTGTGAGCTGCAGAGCCAAATTCTTCCTTTTTCCTGTTTGGCTTGAAGAACTTTCATTATTTTTACAAAACGCGTTAACTCCTTCAGGAGGAATTGCAAGCAAAGCATTGTGCAATGGATGCACACCCACCCTGTAGGCTGTGGCTGAGACTTTTTCCTGGTTAGCAGAAGAGCTGTGCTCAAACACAGCTGGGTATGGTATCTGACACCAAGCCCCTGGCTGCCTGCATCCTCTGTGGGTTACAGACTGTGAGAAAACTCCCAGTGACCATAGGTATTCAACTCAGAGGGAGCTCACAGTCAAAAACCTTATGTGGAAATAAACATAAAATCTATTTTAGACCTTGTCTCTCTTGGCTTTTTCTCTTGGCCAGCTTTAATATTTACCAGTCATCATGATGACTTCTCATAAACCCAGTTCTTAGGCACTTATTTGTCCATGTGCACTGGACCAAAAGCCGAGAGCAGGGCTGGGCAGCTGCGTCACTCGGCTGCTGAGTCCTGCTGGGAAAGTCGCGCACAGATCCCACACCAACCAACAGAGCTTCCTACAGAAATGCTCCCCCTGGTAAAACACTCCACCAGAACCTCCTGAAGGGACAAAGGTATTCAAAGCAAAACAGTTCAACCCCCCCAGCCCCTCCATTCATCAAATGAGCTACCGATAAATGCAGTCCACTGAAATATATTTTTAAAAAATCCACTTCCTTTGCAAATGGCAGGAAGTTCCTAATGCAAGACCAAATAAATGACTCACCCCCCATCTATGCTTTTGCTGAAGAAGCTAAACCTGCCAAAAGCAGTTTCCAAACTGGAAATAAGTACTTAAGTGGGGATATGAATAATACCAGGCAAATCTCTGACAAAGGCATGTGAATCTTCAGTGTGTGGTGTTATTTATTTATATTTTTAATTGAGGTCAATGGCCTTGGTTCAAAGCTGCATTGAATAATTTTTTGGAAGGACAACTGATCCGTATGGCTACATGTCAGCATCATCAAGGGATCCAAAGACAACAACAAAAGGCTATAGTAGAATAAAATTCCCAGTGGATGGGGTGTGATATTTGATGGGTCACACAGGGAATTCTTTTAACATGAACCAGCAAACATCAAGTATATTTTTCATAAAACATGTAGCTTAATCCAAAATTATCCCTCCTGTATTGTTAGCAAGAACAAGGGAACACCCAGTTTCTTTTGCAGTGACTAATAATATTACCACTGCTTAAATGTAAACAGTGTGGAGAGATCTTTCTAAACAAATGCATAATATTTTTTGCAAAATATAACTCTGTGCTCCCACTTTATTTAACTCTTTTTCCTTCTTTGCTGCTGCAGCACAACCGCTGAAATTTCTTGAGTTAATGCTGACATGGCAAGAAATATAATGTCAAGGGAAAGAGGAATGGTCTCATAATTAAAATCTGTTTCCATAGCATTGAAATGGATGGAACTGATACCCTTTGGTGGACTTTGGATCAAGTCTCTACTCTGGTGGTTCTTCATTTGCACCACCCTCTTTTCCCTGGAGCCTTGTTAGCATTGATTAGTTAATGGCTTTAAAGTGCTATTTAAATGCTGAAATATTGTTACTGCCAGGTACTGGAACACATGGGCAGGTTTCTTCTCAGCACACATGATTAATTTTTCACTAGCATGGAATTATGGCCTTGCATTCTTTGTGCAAAATGTGTCCTTGTCTATGTGGATACCTACAACAACCCAATTTAGTAAAATAAAATAAAACGGTAAACCAAGGACTTCCTTTACTTTAAAAGACTTGATGACCAATGCTGTGATGTCAAGTGAAAGCCACCAGCAGCACTGGAGAGGTTCCAGGTTCATTTGCACAGCCTGTTTGCTGGTATGGGAATGGAGATCTGTGTTGGGGCAGCCACCCTTACAGAGATGCTCTTCTCAAAAGGACAAGTGCATGCCAGCTGCACAGAGCTGGTTTATTAAATGAAATAATATTTACAGTAGAAGCAGCCATTAGGATTTCAGAGGGCCCACATGGGTGGCAGCTCGCATTGTCTCCCGAGCACAGCAGTTCCTAAAGTACACACGTCTGCACACGTAGAGCTCCTGCTCCAGGAGCCACTCAGCTGCTGTGGGAATGCAGTGAGAGCGGTCCTGCAGCCCTGAAAGCTCACTGGGGCTGTGTTGTTGCATTGGCAGCAGTGACACTGGCAAATTAAGCCTGGAAATTCCTGTTTTCCCAACCTGTTTTCCGAGCAGACTTTTTCAAGCAGAGGGGAGTGATGCTCCCCAAGCTTTCAGCTGTACTTCTTTCTGGCACAGGTCGGAATTTGGATCTCTGCATACAAACTTTATCAATTACATCTCCACACAGTAAAATACTTCCTAACTTGGATTTTTAGAATTACTTCATTTTCTTTCACAATCCACCAATCTCCCAAAAGTGACTGTAAATCACCATGTTATTCTCAGACATAACTAGCAAAATAGCTGGGAAGAGTGCATGAGCTAGTGAAGGCTCTGTTTGGATGCACAGATTACCAGGCTTTCCAAGCAAGTACTCCTTGGGACTTCTACCTGCCTGTCTTCAACATTTTTGAGGGTCCCACGCTGCATGTGATCTAAATAACAAGCAAACTGCAAAGCCCAAAGCAAAAGAAAACACTTCATTTCTGTTCTCCAGTCCATTCCAGACTCAGTACTTGTTTTGTTTACTGCAAAAGTCTGCATCTAGTGCACAGAGAACAGTTCATTCTATCTGAATTTCTGAAGTTTTCAGCCCCTTCCCCAAAAAGCAGCCAAGCACAGCAGACTGCTTGAGGATGGGCCAAATCATACAATCCAGACACTGCCCCAGATCTGTTTGCTGAAGGACTGAATGTTTCTGAGCTGGATATTGTTTCACGATCAGATGAAGGAAGGATAAATCTGTTGGAAAATTAGTCAAGCCCATGTTCTCGTTCTAGCATTTCCATTTGTTCCACAACTTTGGTACACTGAGCTAGGCAGGTCTTCCATAACAAACACAGCATGCCAGTGACCTGATGACATAATTTTGAAGATATGACTTCAAAATAGGCTCAGTTGCAAATTAAATTATTTGTGATGGTTTCATTGGTTTCCTGGCATCACAGTTTAAAATGATTATGAAAAAGATTAGGCCTTTTATCATTCAAAAAACAAAGAAAGCACATACAGAACAGCGCTGTCTTAGGATTACAAATGCTTCTCTTGCGTTGTTCAGAAATACTTTTCATCCTTGCAGACATTAACTAATCAAAGGGAAGAAAACAAGATAAGAAATTTCCTTTAATCTACACTTAGTAATACTTCAGAGTTATTTCTGCACAGCATGATCTCCCACAGTTTTGTGGTGAAAAAGAAACCAGACTTCCAGGGCTCTTTTTCCAAAGGCAGCAGTTTCTGACTCAGGTGCAGAAGCTGACTTAGGAGGAGACAAACTAATAGGCATTTGAACAGCAGCAAGCTTTTGTAGACTCGACTTAATAAGCTTATTATAAAGCTGAGAAAACAGAGGCTGAGAGTTTAACAGGGTTTCAGAGTTAGAGGAATTTCTGATTTCCTCTTCAGGCCACTGCACAAGGGGGAATGACAACATGCTGTGGATTTCATCTGTTTGGGTCACATTAACGTGCCATAAAAGTGAAGTTGTTAAGTGAAATCACACACTCAGGGGAAGAGTATTTTACAGCAAAGTCAGAGAAAAAGCAGCTCAGGCTGTGGCAGTTTCACCCACCTCTTGGTGGATGGCTACACACGGAACTGTGTATACAGAGATACTCTTTGCTCAGCAGGCGAGGGCCTCTTTTTGGAATAAATGATTAGCTGCACTTCTTGCCAGAGCTGTTCACTGGGAAACTCACCCAGCACTTGCAGCACCCTCTGCACTTCACCAGAAATGTGCAAAGGCATTATTTCCCTCCTGCAATCACAGCTCCTTCCCAGTGCTCACTTAAATGTGTGAGCATAAGATTTTGCAACTCCGGTAAAAAGACTTTATATAGAAGTATGTAGGTCCGCTGGACTCTGACCACCTGCGCCGGGACGCTGCTGTCGCCGTCCTCAGCTCAGCCTTTCCCAAGGCTGCTGCTCCTCCGGTCCTTGGGCAAGCCCTGGCACACATTCCCTTCTCCTCGCCAGACCGAGTGAAGCCCCGGCGGACCGGGGCGCGGGTCTCGCCGCCAGCCGCTCTCTCTCCAGCCCGCCCGGGACGCGCTCAGCGCTGAGCCTTGTCCCCTGGGACGAGGGGACCCCCGGGCTTGCGGGCGGGTCTCGGGGCTCCCTGCGGGTGGCCAGGGACCCTGCCGGGCCGGGCACAGCGCTGCAGCCGCCGCCAGCACCCAGAGCCGGCGGGGCGAGCCCAGGGCCGGCGGGCGGAGCCGGTGGCGGCGGCGGCACCGCCCGGCTCGGGGCGGAGCGGGGCTATAAATCCTCCCGCGGCCGCGGGCGGCGGTTGGAGCGGCAGCGGCGGCGCAGGGACAGTGGGAGCACGGCAGGTAAGGCAGCGCTGTCCGTCTGTCTTTCTATCCACCCACCCACCTTTCCATCCATCGTTCCATCCATCCATGCCTCCCTCCCTCCACCGATCCCCGCGGACCTCGCGGTCCCCTCGAGCGCGCATCCTTGCATCGCCCTCCTCCCTTTTCTGAAAACCAAATCCCTTTCCCCTTCGCTCCGAGCAGGTCTTTCCTGGTGCTGGGGCACGCGTGGCTCTCAGCGGGGCGGTGGCTCGGAGGGGGTGCGCTCCGAGCCGGACCCCAGCCCTTCCCGGGAGCGGGGGCGGCCGCGGGATGCTGCTGCCAAGGTCCGGGCTCCCGGGTAGCCGCGGGATGGGATGGGGTGGGGTGGAAAACAGCTGTGAAGCCAAGGCTCATACTTTCTCTGCGGAAGCTGCCCAGTGGTGATTGCTTGTGTGTCTCTCGTCTCCGTGCGGTGTTTGAAGCGCGGGACAGACGCGGCTGGTGTCGCTCGGTGGTTTCAGGGGTGTTGTTGTCATGGGATGTGATGATATGCACAGGTCGCCAGCAGTGCTGCCCGGCACGGCTCAGCTCGGAGCGTTTGAGGGGAGTGTGTGCAGCGGAGGCGCAGCCACGCACTGCGCTTGATGAAATAAGGGATTTCACTTCTGCTCGGGAGGAGGTTTTGGTTAATGCTTTTCATCATGGTACAGTTTTCCTATGAAACGCTCGCAA
Organism: Acanthiza pusilla; assembly: GCA_036630365.1. NCBI lineage: Eukaryota > Metazoa > Chordata > Aves > Passeriformes > Acanthizidae > Acanthiza > Acanthiza pusilla. The sequence goes on along the minus strand of JAXCHO010000034.1, from coordinate 90,737,560 downwards.
GCTGGCGTTTACCACCGCATAACCCGCTGTTTTACAAAGATCACAGTGCCCTGTTTAGCACCCCATCCCCAGAACAGGACTTCAGACAGAAGTATTTGCCACCTGTGTTATTTTGATGATTTTCTTTCCCCTGTTTAAATAGGAACTGTATTTTGAACCTAGAAAATGCAATTATAATGACACGGAGGAGGTCAAAGACAACCTGAAGCATTCTGTCCAGGTTCTCTGTGTGGTGTTTTGACTATTTTGGTTTCCTCTGGCTTTTTATCAACTTTTTTTTTTTGAGAGTGTCAAAGATACACACCTATGAAAAACTCACTGTTGAGGGCAAGCAATGGAATAACCTGTAAAGAAGAGCTATCAAGTGCTGCAGGTAAACATGTGAGAAGCCTGCCTTGCTGTTCTTAGCCTTGGCTGTTACAGGCATAATTTACATCAAAACTTCAGCCAGTGGCATTAAGCTGTGCACTTTGAACTTGGCTCTAGGAACATGTTTGGGTTTTTTTGGGTTTAGGGGGATTTTTATTTTGTGTGTGCTTGTTTGTTTGTTTTGGTTTGGTTTTTTGGGGGTTTTCTGTTACGGTTTTTTGTGGGATTTTTGTTGTTGTTTTTGTGAGGTTTTTTTGGGTTTTTTTTGAGGGGGTGGGTTTTTTTGTGGATTTCTTTTTTGTTGTTTGTTTTAATTTGGTGCTCTTTTAACCAGAGTGTAATGTAGTTTGACATAGAATGGCTGTGTTTTTATCACACGTACTTGAGTAAACAGCAGGCAGCTAATGCTGTACGATGTTCTGTGCACAGCAAGAATTTAATTACTTTGGATGAAATGGTAAAACTCAGAGTAGATGCAGCAAAAACAGTGATTCTTAAAGGCTTGTACAGTTCCCAGGGTACTAATGAGCCCCATGCCCTTAAAGAAGAGTAACTCATGAATGTGTTCAGGGGAAACTGGTGTGTGTTTTGGTATGGGAAACACAGATGCAGTGAAAGCAGGTTTTAGTGTAGTAATGAGAGACTCCTTAGGGTGTCTGGGTTTTATGCCTAATATTTTTCAGTAAAAACTGAACAATGCCATGGCATAAAATTTTGGGAACTTGGAGGCCTCAACTTCTGAATCTAAGTTCCTTGCCCAGCAGATAACAGAATGGGTTTAGTTTCAAGTTTGAATTTCTGCATTTATTGAACTCAGAGAATGCAGAATGTTTTTTGTTGAAAGATTATCCAGTTTGAGGCCCCTTCCATGGGTGGGAACACCTTCTAGACCAGACCTGGTTGCTCAAAGCCCCATCCAACCTGGCCTTGAAAACTTTCAGGAGTGAAGCATCCACAGGTTCTCTGGCAACCAGTGCCAGTGCCTCAGCACCCTCACAGGGAAGAATTTCTTCCCAATATCTAACTAAAATGGACCTTCTTTCAGTGTAAAGCCATTCCCCCTTGTCCTGTCATTACATACTTTTGTGAAAGGATGAGCTCATCTTCTGGAATGGGCATGCTGTGAAGTGACTGACCTTGAACCAGGCTGGGGAAGAAGGGTCTAGAAGGTCTTGACAAATTAGAGTTTTCATTTGTTTCCCTTAGAAAGAAGGGTTTGTGTACTTATTTCCTGCATTCACTGGCCTCTCAACCAAGATGACAGCAAGACAGAGATGTCAAAGTGTCAGGTGTCCACAGAATTAGGCAATTGCCAAAGAAGTGTCATCCTCTGCTGAGGGAGGGCTGCCACATGCTCTGCCTGTGTTTGGGAACCAGCACCTGGGCTACCAGAAAACAAGCTCTGAAAGTTTTCAGTTTGTGCCTCGCACAATGGCTTTTTTTATTCTTGCCAAAATAAAAAGGAACACTAAAACTGTGACAAATCATCTGGGTAGGTTGTGTGAATGGTCAGTCAAACCAGCAGGATTCCCCTATTGTCTTTCCTCCAGTGGGAGGTACTCTGCTCCTTGAATATTCCTTTTTGGACTGTGACAATTACGTGGGGAGATTACAGGGCACCTTTTGGAACACTTTGGCAAGGAAACCTGGTCCTTAGAAGTAGTTATAAGGCAATTAAGTAATTTGCTCTTGTAATTCAGTTGGGATTAGCAGTGAACTGGTGGGAGAAAAATTCTTTGACTCAGATTTTTAAACCAAGGTGATTAATTTCTTTGACTGAAGTGCAACATATGTCTTCTCATGACCAGCTTAAGAGATTTTGACAAACTTCTAACTTCCCACAGAAAATACTGTTTTTTCACTTAACCTCGTTATAGCACAAAACATAAAGCATATATGTAATGAGATATTTCCTGCTTTTATTGTCTCAAAATAGACGAAAAGAAAAGATACAGAAGGGGTGAAACTGGCTTGAAGCTCTTCAGAATGAGTATGAGTAGAAACTGGTAAACTCTCAAAAATAATACAAATTCTAATTGTGGTGGATCAATGAAGCAATGTTTACATCATGTGCACAGCTGGAAGCTTAAGGCAGCAAAAGCCTGTTTGCTGTCAGGGAGAGCATAGCCTGGGGAATCAGTGGCCTGGATCAGTGCAGGCACAGCAATATGTGACAAGAGTGACTTTCTCTAATTGCACTGGTTTGATCACTTGAAAGGAAAACCTTCCAAAATACAGGATATACAACTGCTTAGCATTGACAAGGACAAAATGCCCACTATGGAGATGAAGTATGACTTCCAGCTGACTTTTACCTCTAACTTTCATGTTGAGTTGCAGCGCCTAGAAGTACAGAAGAGCCCAACTCGTCTTGACACTGTTTCCTAAATAGATGGCATTGCACGAAGACTGCCCTTGGTTCTAGGTGTGCATTTGAATGTTTACCTAAAGTAGGATGGTACTGTCCCTGAAGCCGCCTCTGTGGAGAATTTCCCTGCACAGTTAGCTGGGGGCTGATCTCCAGTTTCAGTAGCTCATCATCATAAAATCATAATTGGCTTGGGTTGGAAAGGCCCTTAAAGATCATTTAATTCTAACCCCTCTGCCATGGGCAGGGATGCCCCCCACTAGATCAGGGTTACTCAGGTCCAGGAGCAGCAGTTACCCCTCTGCCCTCTACCCCAAAAGCTCTGTCCCAAAAGTTCTAAGTATTTTCTAAGTATCTAAATTTTTAAGTATCTAGATTTCTAAATATCTAAATTACTTGCTACTTCTGGAAACTTAGGGGAGATATTCTGCAACTCTTTCAAAGAGTAAGAGTAAGGCAATCCCATTTTCAGGTTCAGTGGTGTGTGCTCCTAGGGATGACTAAAATCTGGGTTAGACATCTTGGAAATCAATGGCTGTGAATATAATGGCTATTGAACTTGGTGTTTCTCTCAAATGGTGGCGGCTTTTCTCCCTATCTGTGTCACTTTCAGAGCCCTAGGTGACTTCAGGGAGGGACAGTTAGCAGGAGGTAATCCCTACTGGTGATTTCCTTTGGCTGTGGTTTTTAAGCAGTGGTAAGGAGCCATTCAGAGCTTTTCCTGAATATGTGTTCACATATCATTAAAGTGTTATGACATAATTAAACTCAGGGCTGAGAGCCCATATGAATCAGTACCATTATTTGGCACTTAATTCAGTACAGCAAGTGTAGAGTACAGAAAAAAGTAAAGCCTGAAATTATCCAAGTGTCAGACTTGAATGTGCAAGCTTCTTTCCATATTGGATGGTGAGGAGTTTAATTTTATTTTAATCTAAGGGCTGCTGCAGGTTTGGGCCTGTTTTGTTTCCCAGCTGGCACGAGAGTGTTACCTTTGGTTAATGCCCAGCAGTTTGTTGTCAGAGGGGTGTTCTCCATTGCAGATGTGCTCTGTGGTGTGCTTGCTGATGTACAGCTGGACTGCCTGTGCTGATGAAATTTTCCACAGCTGTATCTCTTTGTACTAAGCAGGATGTGTGTCAGTTTTGCTGCTCTTATTTTGTGTGGCTGATCATGCTTCCTATGTTTCTTTTGGGTTTGGGGCTACTTCCTTTCAGTTAGTTGTCAAAATTGTAATATATCTTTTTCATGTGTCAAGTTTTTTTTCTCTTGGTAGCTGGAAGTTGGTCAATATAGATCTTCCTTTTCAAGACCTGATTTTAAAACTGGGTATTCACTACTTTTCCAAGCCTTCAACTTTCTGCTTCCTGCCTGCCCTAAGTATAGCTTCAAAAGTATAGCTTTTTTAGTTTATTTTCTACCGTGGATGTGTAGGGCCAGTCTGCTAGTGCTGTGCAGATGATGCAGAGATTATTGGAGACACCAAATGTTAGGACTTGGTGCAGCATGAAAACTAAACTCACAGCAAAACAAATCTTTCCATTTGCTTTCAACCATCCCTTGGGTTTGGTTTTGTGTGTTTGGTTTTTCTCTCATTGCCATTGCAGCACTCTCACAACCTGACTTTAAGAAATTCTGAATTTTAGGAAGCACAAACTAAGTAATAAGGATCTCAAACTCTAATGCCCTCATGAAGACGCTGTAGGTGGAGGCAGTGGTGTTCAAAGCAAAAATGTGGTAATATGTTTTTATGTATAGAGTGGTGTGTTTACTCGTAGGCACGAGGTGTAATGGAAAAGCAATCAGCAAAGTAGGATGCAACTTTCATAGGAACTTTTATTTGTGAACAGAGTAAACAGATATCCACATGGGAAATGCACTGCCAAAGGAAGGAAGGAAGGATTGCTCTTGCTGTGACTTTTTGGGTTGCTTCCTTCAGGAAGCTCATGTGCACCTTGTCAAACTAATGACATCATTTTCCTGCTGCCATGGTTCTGGAGTGCTCTAAACATGCTTTGCATGTACTGTTACGTGTCCATGTTAAGTTTTAAGATGTATTTTTGACCTTGGACAAAGTTGTGGCATACTGGGCTATGGAACTAATTATACAGTAGAAGCACTGCAGAATTTTATGATGACCTTTTATATTGTCTTTCATAGATGATTCAGTTTAAGACCATTGCATTTTTTTTCCATGTGAAACACTATGAATTTTATGACATTTAAATAAAATCCCAATCTTGTATAGAAGCTTGGGCCGGTATAACTCCAATTATTCTTGTAAACACAGCCTGGAAAGTAATAACAAAGTTCTCTGCCTTTAATAGGCACTAACCCGGAGTGTGGATGGGTAAGGCTTTTAAATAAGTCAGCTGAGGATGGTGTACTGCTTTTTGCTCGCTTTGAAGGATTTTGGAAGAGTTTATTTTGAGAAGCAAGGAGTATTCTGGTACTGGACGGTGCTGACTTAGACAGTCCCTCCCCAGTGCCACCTGTTGTGGTACAGGCTGTGTGCTCAGTCCTCAGGAAGATCATATTGGATCTTTGGGTGCTGATGCTTGCAGGAGATGGAAGGCTTTTACCCAGATGTAATCCCAAGTAATTGAGCTTGTGAAAATGCTTAAATTTGGGTAATTTTATAAAGCGACTTGCTTGGGAAGAATGAAAGATGTGTCTTAACACAATGGCCATTTGTGCAAAGTTTGAGTTCAGATTAAACTCTAGAAGGCTAAAGTTCATCCTAGAAAAGGGAACTGGCCATGCCTGGGAACAGAATAATATCCATAAATTATACTTTTCTCCTCAATAAACAAACAAAAACCCTCAGGCACTCATCATAGAAAACTTCAGCCCAGACATTTTGGCAGAGGTTAGAAAGAGCTTGTAATAGCAATGACCAAGCAATTTTAATAGGTGGTAGAACAAGTCTTCTATGTACTCAGAAGCTGTAACTGGTATAGTATGACCTCATGAATAAATGTAAATTAAGAAACTTCATCAACCTTAGCAGTGATGCTTTGTAACTTCAGTCCTCATCATTGCAACATCAATGTGAAAATGCAAAACATATAAAAGGAATCCACTATATACTTGTGAGGGTGCAACCTAGGGAGCCAGACAACATTCCTCATCTCTGAGTATACTGTGAGCCTCTCCCTTCTGGAATAATCTCAGTATGTTTTTGCCTCTGACTTTGACAGAACCACCCACTTGTTGAAGCGGCTGCAGCTGGGCAGAGCTCTGAGCTATTAAAGCATGGCAGATTGAGAATAGGAGGGGGCAGGGACCATGTCCTGACACTGGCGAGCTGCAGGAACAATAGCTTGTTTCTTGTCTGTTTAGACCGTGATCTTTGTGGCAGAGCTGTCTCTTCCATGCTATGAAATGCCTAACACATCTCTGCAGTGGATGTTATTTCCTCTGCCCCCAAAGCCCAGCCCAACACAGCAGGTGTCAGGTCCTGCATGGGTGCATCATGTTTAACTTTTTTTCAGAGTTTTGTGCATGGTCAGTGGAAGGAGCAGTGGGATGGATGCAGAGGAGGGGCTGGGGCAGTGGAAGGAGGCAGGTTGGCTGGGGATGGGTGAAAGGAGCAAAGCCCAGGAAAGCAGCTGATTGCTCTTCATCCTTTGCACCCTGCAGTGCTGCCCACGGCCTGGAGCCCTTTAAAGCTGAAACACAGTACTGCACCAGTGTGAAAGGGAAATCCGTGTTTGTAAATAAACTCAGGCTGCTCAGATATAGTGTGTTTCAGGAAAGCCTTGGGCTCCCCAGCGCCCTTCCTGCACCTTCACACTCGGTGAGGACACTCAGCAGTGCAGGGTGGCTGCTTAAGTGAGGAGGTTGGGCTGGAAGCACTTCTCATAGCCAGGAAGGCCTGGGAACCACTGGGATTTTTCACTGAATCCTAGAATGATTTGAGTTGCAAAGAACCTTAAAGATCATCTCATGCTAACCCTCCTGCCATGGGCAGAGACACCTTCCTAATGGAACACCTTCCTTGCTCAAAGCCCCATCCAACCTGGCCTTGAACACTTCAATCTCTTTCAAGAAACTCTGCATTATTGGCTATGACCAGTTGTCAGAGAGAGGTGACCTGAGGTGGTTTCAGGTGCCAGATGCTAGAGAAGCATGAATTTTGGAAAACTTCATTAGAGTTTGTAATCTGTCCCTCATGGAGTTGTGATGTTATAGTTTAGGTACTATTAGGGATTGCTACAATAAGAAAAAGCCCTAAGGGATTGAAATCTTTCCATTTCCCTGCCAGCTAGGAAGAGATAGCTGCTGATTATCCTGGGAGGGGGACACAGCAGTGGTGTCCAGCAAGGTGGCGATGGGGGCAGCAGGAACATCCTTTGGCCAGCACACACCCTTCCCACAACCAGCTTCTGCTCCTGTGAAACATGGGAGGCCCTCAAGCTTTCTAAGGAACGTTCCTCATTGCATCCCACAGCCAGAGGGTTGTGCAAACTGGATTGCAACAGCTTCTTGCTCAACATGTGCGGGGCAGCCAGCAGGGCTGCTCCCAGCTCCCTGTGTTTTGGGGCTGCTGTCCATGAGCAGCTGCCGGCGTGGTTCGTGCTGTGGAGAGCGAGCAGCCCCTGCTCTGAGGAACTGGCAGTCTCAGGCAGTCTGATCCCAGAGTGACCACAGCTGAGCTGTGTCCATCAGGCTCTGGAGCCAGTGGCATGAGTGAAAACAGCCCGAGGAGGTGGGCAGGAGCTGAGCCTGGAGATCTCCTCTCGAACTGCAGCCCCAGCTGCCAGCAAGTGGGGCTGGGGAGATGCTGTCCCCCCAGCTGTGCCTCGCTGGTGGCTCAGCTGCTGCCCCTGTCCCTGCAGCTGTCCCCCTGCCTTCACCCGGCTGTTCCTTGGCACAGCCTCGAGTTCTTGGCTGGAAGGTTTTGTTTTCCTAATCAGGTTGACTAGCACGTAGCGTAAGTGTAAACTTAAAAATGGTTAAAACTTCGAGCTCTTCTTGGATTTTTGGCTTTGAAAAAATTGCTGTTATGCCACATTATTCTCATAACAACCCACATTTGTTCTTTTTTTTCTTGGATGCCAGCTCTCATTTTCAACTAGAGCCTTCACAAAAACATGCTGGTGGAGTAGCTCACAAAAAGGGTTGGAAGAAAATAAAAGTAAAATGGTTAGAAAAGAGTAATGAAATTGAGTATCAGCAATGTGCTGTGCTTGAAGAGGACTGGGGGATTGCAGCTCTCAGGACATCTATGACCTGGAGACCACCAGGCAGGGTAGCCCTTTCAGTTCCCAGATAATATTTGATTTAATGCTTTGATTCCTGACCTTTTCTGCTTTGAAACTTCAGGCTATTTACGGGCTCTGCTTTCAAACTTCCTTTGTCTCAGGTTATTAACTTTTAGTTGCAAATTGAGATAATGTGTAACCGGAGGGTAAGGAAGCCTGGAGAGTCCCAGGTAGATGAGTGTCTTCAACTTTTGACACTTCCTGCTCAAACTGTTTATTCAGAGCCTACTTAACTGTCAAAAGTAATTTGCCTTTTTTGAAGGGGAGGAACTGCTGTAAAAACCTCTTTCATGATTTATTGTGTGGAACGGTGTCAGAGAGAATCAGAAACTGTACACAAAGGACCTCGTGATACCAATGCCTGTAACAAAGAGTAGTTTAAACAGGGCAGAGTGGGGGCAGATGCTTATGCATGAACTGTTTGGATGCTTGCAAATGAATCATTTGATTCACAAACAGGAAGATTAGATTTCTCAACTATGTTATAAAATACCTGAAATGTAAACTGCACTCAGAGATGCATTATGGCCCATAACCGTACGTGGGTGCTATGAACTGTCTTGTGTTGATGTCCACTTGTCTCTGTTTAGTCTCTGCTTAGTGGAGATAAGTTTGTTTTCAAGCTGCTCTCCAGTTTGCAATAACCATGTTTATGTTAGGGTCAGTCAGACAAGTTTACAGTGTTTGCTGTTAATGACTGGAAGAGGTTTAATTGACCATGTGGAAGGCTCAAAGGCTCTTAGAGCATCACAGTAATTTTCCTTGCTTCACTGTCAGAGGCCTGAGCTGCTTGGTTATTTTTCTGACCTGGAACTGATGTGGATATTTGCCAATCAACTTTTTCAGAGCTTTGGAGACATCTTCACTGTCTCCAGCCTTGTCTTATCCTTGCATAGTTATTCTGGAATCTGCTGCAGGTGCACAAAACCTCTGCCACCCCTGTCCTTCCTACTGTTTTGGTGACAGTGCTGAGGACACCTGTAGCTTTCAAGGGACAAAGTGCAGAGTGATGTGATTGGCTTGGAAACAACTCCCACCTGTGGTCCTGGAGCACAACTTTCTCATGGAACCTCTCTCTCCAAAGAGTGCAGTGCCAGCTCATGGGAGCTGTGACCCTCAGTGCCCATGACTGTTTCCCTCTTTACCATGAGATGCTCATGAGGATTTAATCCACATGCAAAGTAATTGCTCTCCCTGTGGCTTGCTCAGCCTGCAGAGATGAAAATGCCATCAGGCTGCTCTGGTTACCCTTCTGTGCATCGGTACGCAAAAGGAGAATAATCTCTGCCACGAGAGAGTTTTGAAAAAATTGCCTTCTTTATGAAACACTCAGGCAAGAGCCTTTTGTTGCTCTTTGTTTTCTATGATAGCACATAAATAAAAACCAGTTGGGTGTGAGCGCAGAGATAAATCCTGTAGTGCTGGTAGCAGTGCCCTTCATGGGTGTGAGGCCATCGTGCTTGATGATGCAACCCATGGCAGGAGCTTGGACAGCCCTACATGTGCCTTCAGACAGAGGAAGTTTGAAATGGGAGATCTTGGAGCTTGCTTTGCTTCTGTGCTCGAAAGGAATGCGGTCACATGCATGCATATTACCTACTGTTTGGAATTTCTGATTGCTGCATTGCTGGTGTCTGAGGATGGCCTGGTGGGTGCCTTCTTAGCCTCTTTGCTGGGATCTCTGTTGTGCAAAGCCAGGCTGCACATCTATCCTGTGCCTTCTGCTACCAAAACAAGGCTGCAGCAATGACTGTCCCTCCAAAGATGATGCAGAGGGAAGGGGGATGCATTCTGAACCTTTAATATCAAAATAATCATCCTCCTAATACAGATTCCTGAGCTACTAGCCTTGGTTATTAGAGTTGCTTCTGTGGTTTTGGAGCAGTGGGATTGGGCTGGAATGGGTACAGAAAAGCCTCTGAATGAAATTAGTCAATGCAGTGTAGCACAGATGACTTCACCCTTCCCCGCACCTTCCTGGCTTCTAGAGTCTGATGCCTTTCCTTCTACTTGGCAAAGGTAGATATGCCATCAATTTTAAAGCACTTTGCCAGCTGCAGAAGTGTCTTAAAAATTTAGTTTTGTCTTAGAAGCCTAATTCTTGTAGAACTTAAACCTCTGAGCAGTAATTGCAGCAGGTGTCTGGGTACAGGGTGGTGGGTGGCCCCTGGGTGGAAGTGGCTTGTCCTGGAGAGGAGAACTGGGACCTCTTAGCAGGCTGAATTGGCCAAGCAGAGTGAAAAAAAGTTGTTTTTCTCCAAGTTGGCAACTTTACACTACTGCTTGCAGATATAAATGAACTTTGTCTTTGGAAGGCATCTGTGAGGCAAGTGCTTTGAAATGTGTATAAAGGGATGCTTGTATGGTTATCTATTTAGGAGAGTTAGGCAGTGGCATTAGCTTTGAGCTGCCCTGTCACATAACAGAGGGCAGCACAAAGCACCTATTTAGAAAGTATAAAATTTGTGCTGAACAAGGGTGGTACAAAGCCACTTCCCCATCTTTCTCCTTGGAAAATAAGATGTTTTTTACAGTGCTGTCGGATAGCGGGGCTTTGTTTGCTGCTCTTGTGAACAAACAGAGTGTTGTTATCCCGCCTTATCACAAGGTTGTCGCTTGGTAGGAATGTTTCAGGTATTCCTGATGTGCAGGAGGAAAACCCAGAGCTTGGAAGTGTCTGGTCTGAAAACACTGGGGCTCCAAGATATGGTATCTTTCCGAAAGTGAGAACTTGGTGAAGGTAGGGCTTTTGTTCAGCAAACCTGGTGGCAGTCGTGCAATCTGCTGGTCAGCACTCCCCAATGCTGGCTCTTTCGGAAACTTAGAGCAACAGCTTTGAACAGTTATGAAAACAGGATTGTTTTTTAAGGCTATAAAAAGCATCCATCTTGTTCTTTTTTGGCACAGTTTTTTTTTTTTTTCCTCATTTGTAGTCAATGCTCTGAGTCCCTGTAAATCTGAAAGTATTCCATGTAAACATCTCCATTCCACAAACAGTGACTGCGGCTTTGTTCCCTGAGCCACTTCTGACTGGAAAACTCAAAGGGGACCTGGGTTCTTACCATAGAAAAATCTCTTGCTCTTCTGGTCCCTACTGCAGACTTAGGTGCAATGTTAAGGTATTTTTCTGGACAGAACTTGCTGAATTAAAAAAAAAAAAAAGCTCTTTGACTTAGGGCCCTTTGACTTTGACTTCATATGCAATTGCATATGAATATTTCAACCTCCAAATATTGCAACAGCATTTATTTTTCCTCTCTGCCATTCACAATTGCTCACTGTGTGGAATGGCGGACTGCGCAGATGGCTGTAATCACAAAAATATGTAATGCTTGCTAAAATGTCACTTGCAGTTGCTCAAAATTTTGCAATTTCTTTGTTTGTTTATTCTTTATGATAAAAATCTGTAATGGTCAACACACAATGGGAAACCTGGAGAAAAGGGTGAATCAGAGTGACTTGAGTCTCCTGACTATTTAAGTACCTCTGATGTCATCTTGTAAATTTTGATTACGAAGCACTGGCAATGGGGTCAGCTTTGTCCTGTCTTTGCACCTCAACTGGTGGTCTAAAATATTCATTAAACATTTCTCTAAACTTATAATCCCCAGTCTAATTTTTACCAAAAATCTGCCCAATGGCATAGCTAGCAAGAAGAGTTCCTAAAATCCAAAGCTATTTACATGTGCATGGACACTCCCGTCTTCCTGCATAAACTTTTTTGGTCTGAGTGTGTCCCTTTGTAGCTTTCTGAAGCATCCAGCTGTCCTGCAAGCTGTCCCCAGAGCATCTTTGCCCAGTTAACACATGGGGCAGAGTGAAGAATGCTGCTGCTGCCACTGCCTGGTTGCTCCTGTGGCCTTCGCAGCCCTTCCTGAGCCATCAGGTCATTTAGGTAGACAGCATGATGGGCTTAAATCAGATTTAAGTCAGGAGATGGGAAATTGTGGTTTAAGGAATCGATGTAAATTGTGTTCTGTAGTTCTATGCTTATCTTCAGAAAATAATTAAAATGTGTTCAGTTGCACTTAGTCAATAAGTCCTAAATGTGTTTCAGCCTCTTGGTTTGCTTTGAGTACACTTATTCATATGCTTTACTTGAGACAGTTCTAAAATTTCCTTTAAAAAAAAATTTAATTTGTTTTATAGTTGTGTAGATGGAAAAAATTGGAAATTTATTAAAGATGCCCAGACCCCACATGATATTGCATTTCTCCAGCAGGCTAAAGGATATGTAATAAATTGACTTCTGTATTTGTCATCCTGCTGCTGCAACAGTTGTGGGATCTCTTTTGAGAACTGTTTTTAGTCATTCATTAGAGCTTCATAGGGAACAGCCCTCTGACTCTGAGGCCTTATCTTTGTCAAGACAATGAAAAGATGCTGTTCTCCCCTCCCAGCCTGGGCTGATGTGGTCACTGAACTGAGATGTTGTTGGCCAAATGCAGAAGGTGCACTGCACCTGAGTCATGACCTGTGACTGTGTTTGCCTTGACAGCCACCTCCCCTGGGCTTTGGCTGTGTCTGTGTTCCCAGTTGAGCTTCCTGCAGCTGAGGGCTGGACATCACAACGCCAGTCCTCTCCTAGAGCAGGATACAGCAATCTTGTTGCTTCCTTTGACAGCTTTGAAAATAGCATTATTGCACGACCCTTGTTGGTGTCCACTTAAAGGAGTATCTGATTTTTATCTGTCCTGAAGAATGGAGCACATCAATCTCTCAGTAAAATGATGCTAATGTGTGTCCAGTTTTCTCACTGTAAAAATCTGGGGGATAATGAGGGAGTCTTGCATAAATTAAAAAAAAAACCAACAACCCAGTTTCAGAAACAAGTGTTCAAGCAAATTTCAGAAGGTAGTTGTTTGTAGGTTTGTCTGTGCCTTCTTCCACCTGTGGGATGAGAGTTTTGATGGTTCTCTCCGCTGGTCCCTGCCCTGTTTCCTTTGGTATTCCCTGCTTTGAAGCTGCCAAACCTCTGTTTGATCTTGCAGCCTTAATACTTCTTTAATCTCATATTGTGCACTAGTGTGTATATAAATAAACCAGGGAGGCATTTTACAAGAGATTTATAACCTTCTTGCAGAGGTCTTTTAAACTATAACCTGAAAGAGTGGGTCATTGTGGGGGCTGGGTGGAGCAGGATCTTTACTTGTTCCTGTATTTAGTCTTTGATGCAAGCTGAGAACAAATCTCTTTTCCTCTCTGCAGATATCAGCTACTGACCATGTCAACAGAGTTCCAGGATGCTCACCTTGCAGAGGTGAAACCTCTGGTGGAGAAGGAGGAGGTAATTATTTTAAAGCTTTTTAGAGCTTATGTGTTTTCTGTCAGGACTGCTGTTGGAGCTGCACAGGTGTTCTTAGACTATTTCAAACATATTTTATAGGTGAAACAAGAAAAACTGAAGATGGAATAAGAATAGTATTTTGTTCTTGTTGTTTGTTGTTTTTTTTAAGAATACAAAACTGAGCCTTAATTATTTGTTCTTGTTGTTTGGTTTTGTTCTTTTAATATGATGGTGACATTTTTTCTTCTCTGAATAATTACAACTCTGGGTGTCTGTAGCTGTATCGAATGATGCCAATTGGGCAATCTCAAGTACATCTCTCTATAGCTACAGACTTTTTAAAGTAAAGACAGACTTTGCTCTGTCAGCTGCCCCTTCTAGAGATCCTTTTCTTTTCCTGTGGGCACAGCTGAGTCCAAAGTTGGGGCTGAGCCCCCCCTGGTCCTCTCTGAGTGCACTGAGCCATGAGTTACAGGCAGCCCACAGCCTGGTGCAGCCACTGGAGTTGCAGCACAGAAACATCCCAGCTTTTTAAAAATTTTTTTTAACCTTTTTATACTACTTTCCACTTCTTATTGCATCACTTTTTTCAAAAATCTATCAACACCATCTGGATTCAGTGGCTATCTGACTCTTCAGTGGTAGGCATACTCTATGCTTTGGTATGTTCATGGCAAAAAATTCACTGTAATATGTGAAGGAACATTTCAACTTTTTCTTGAATCAAAAGATTTTTCTCTTGTTCCCAATGACATTATTTCTTGACAGTTATGTATATAAATATGTTGGGTTTTTTTCTGGTATTATACACCAGAATTCATTGCTCTATCTGCTATTTTCTTTTTTATTCCCTGCCTCTTTTATGTAAACACTTCAGAAAATCATTTCCACTTGTGACTGCAGTGAAATGCCTAGAGAAACTTTAAACACAGCTCCTTTGCCAAGGACATTGCATGAAAGCAGAGCTTGTTTGAATACCACTGAATGCAGCACTCAAACTTTTCAGAAACTAAGACCCCTTTTTAAAGCCCATATTGTTCAGTACTACCAGAGCAAAGGAGATTCTAAGCAGAAGTCCTGTTGGTACTGAAATATCTTTGCTTCAAAGTTCACAAATTCCTTAAAATACTGATTAACTTCCTGGGTTTCTGTAGCACATAGGTCAAAAGTTGGAATCTTGACAATGAACCCTATATGCTTTTGTCCATGATGTTGCCTTAAATTTTGTCTGTATGGGGAAACTAGAACAGAGTTTGATTTCCTCTGTGGACATTTTGACATAGATGAAATACTTCATGTATTTTGAGAAAGTGGAAAAGGTTCCCCAGGAGGGTTGCTCAGCACATATTAAGATGAACAGTAGAGCTGATTTTGAGTGGTTATTGGGTGATGGACTCTGGAGTTGTTGTGCTTGAGTTTCTGCTACAGCCAACTCTTTGTTCCTGGGCAATGATCTGCCTTATTTCATATACTTATTTCCTTTCAACTCTAGGTCCCACTGGAACTACAGTGGGTGAAATGCAGTGTTTAAAATGTTGTGAGACCAACAGTATAGTAAGATTAAAACACAGCATATTGTCTAAAGCTAAGGCTGAGCAAAATTATTTCCACTCAGTCAGATCTTAGGTAGTTGTTTGCATGTCCAAGACTGTGCCTAATTGCCTAAAAGTCACAGCTGTGAGAATTACAGGTTGTACTGCAATTCTTTGAGGGTCCCCCATCTGAATTGGTATTGTCCAAGAAACCAGCTGTGGTGCTTCTGACATCTGTCCTTAATTTACCTGGGTTCCTGAGGCTGGGTGACCTCCTTGCCAGGATTCTAAGCTTTCCTTTTTATCTCAGTATTTTTCAAGTTTTGACCTCTTCTGCACTTCACAGCATAAAGTGTTCGGCTGCTCTTCCCCCTGTTTTCAGCCCTGCAGTGGAAATAAGAGTTTGACTCCTTTCTTGTCCTTTAACAAAAGGAGGTAGCTGTAAGACACCTCTTCCTTTGAAGCTATAAACCTTGTAGACTATTGGAGGTGGGGAGGTTGTCACCTAACTCCTTCCCTGGAGGAGATCCTCGACAGGGGCAGGGGATTTTGGAGAGATTGACATAGATGTCTGTGTCCAGCCAGCCTTGCAAAGACTAATTTTGGTGGGAATAAGACCCTTCCCATCTTCCACATCATGTAACAAAATCCCAGTAATGACTGCTTAACTGAGTTGCAAATATTCAGTGCATCCTTGAACACTGAATTCCAATCCTAGGCAGGACTGAGGCTGTTGCTGTCCCATGGCTGTGATAAGCAATGGAGAAAAGTTCATTGTTTTACTGCTCCTTGTGAGTGTATTGCTCAGAGATTTAACAATAACTGAGGATGCACCAGCTTTTGTCCTTCATTTTGCTGGTCTGTAATCTAGTATTTTACTGCTTTCATTTCTCCATGAAGATTAGTGGGTTTAAAAGCTTTTGGGTGAATTTTGATGCTCATCAGAAGAGCTTTCATTGAATGGACAGAGAGAGCTCTCAGCTACAGAAGTGGTGGGCTGGAACACATATCCCAGCATAGATTTCTGAGTTGCAAGTTCCTTCCATTAATGCTTTCGATTCTCTTTGCAGGCTATCACTCGCCTCCTTCCAGACTTCGATGTCCAGGCAAGTAAAGCTATTATTCTTTCTTTCCTCTTCTTTTTTTTTTCTTTTTCTTTTTTTTTTCTTTTTACAAGAGGGGAGATTGAATTGACATTTGAGAAAACAGCAAGATGTGACCAGAAGGAACTGCCTGCTTGCCAGGAATGCTGTTACTGTGGGAGAGGGGTCTGAATGGGGCTGTGCTGTCGGGATGTGAAGGAGACCACAGGGGGCCTTTTCAGACTGGAGCTGAGAAAGTTTCAGTCAAAAGGGGTGGCTGGTTTGCAAGCAGTTCTATTCTTGCTAAGAGAATGAGAATCTTTGGCAGTGGTAGTGAAAACAATATATTCCCCTCCCACATGGACACACACTTTCCCCAGTTAATTTGCTTTCATTAGCAGTGTGTATGCATTTCCTCAGAGGAAATGTTCCTCTGGATGCATCCTGCTCTGCTGTTGAAATTTCACAAAATACTCCTGAAGCCTGTGGGGTGGTGGAAGGTGCTAAGCAGTTTTGTCAGTAATAGGAGTGATGGTATTTCTATATGCTAATTTAGAGCCAGAACATACAAGCTCATAAAGCACACCACTAAGTCACACAGCAGCCCTCCCCTTTCCCTTCATGTCATGCTTTTGAGAAATGACTTGATAACTCTCCCGCCTCCTCTTATTTTGCTGCCATTTGGGCTTTTGACTGAGAAGTTTGTCCTTGCTTGTTCTTGAGCTGAGACTGAGGAATTGCGTGGCTGCAGGAGTCAGGCTGGGCTGAAGTGGGATGGAGAGCAGGGAGTGTGTACTTGCCTGGAACGGTGTGAGTGGTGCTTCCCCATTGCTGAGGACAAGGAGAATGTGTTGGGATAAGATGCTCGCTGGGTGTCTTATTTTTATCAAGAGGTGTGGAAATAGAGGCAGACTGTGCAGGAATAGGGAAAGCTACTAAATTGTTCTAGTCTCTGTTGGGCTCCTTGAAGGAAATAATCCTTCTCTATTGCATGTTGCAGTTTATTAGCACCTGTCTACATTTTTATTCAACGCTGTGCCAATTGCTTAAAAAATACAGCACAAATTCAACAGTCTTTTCCTTGGAAATCAAGGGAGAGAGCTATCTTGGACATTTCTTTTCATCTTTCAATGGTTCTTACTTCTATAGCAAAACTGTAGTTTACACTAATCCTGCATCTTCCTCCTCATCTTTTCTAATGAAATCCACTGCCTGAAGTCTTGATAAATGCAAGTTAAAACTGCCACCATACAGCTTCTTGCAGGACTGTGAACAGCATAGGAGAAGCTTTCCATTTGGGTCCAGATTGATCACTTGGTCTAAATAAATTGAATCCCAGATTAAGTCTGCTAACAGGAATACTGTGGTATTTTGATTAAGAATCCAGAAGTGACCCATATTTCATTTCTATTCTTGGACTAAATTGCTTGGTTTGTAAACCATGTGTATATATAGATTTTTTAACTTGCAAGATCAAATTCTCTAAGCCTTTTTGCTTTTTTTTCCTCCATGTTTTGGATTAACTGTCACTAATCCAGAGCAGTGGTTCTTGTCATTTAGCCCTGTTCTGCCAGCTCTTACTTTTTTTTAATGATCTATCTTTGTTAAGAGTTTAATCTTTGGTTGTTCTAGTTCAAGAAGGAAAAATGTGGAAGAACAGTCTCAATGCATTTTGTTAAGAGCTGTGACTGCAGAGGAGACTTAGCTTTGGTCCTTAAAGCCACAAGTACCCTCCCTATGTTTCTTTAAGTTGTTCTGTGGTTGATTTGTGGAAAAAGTGGTTTGGAACTGCCATGAGAGATTTGATTGCTTAGGTCATTAGAGAAGTTCATGTGTGGCCCTAGAGCACCCAGGTCACTCAGGACTGAGACTGAAGTGTGCACTTAGTGAACCTCTCCCATGAACTACTTGGGAAGAGGATGGACCTGGCCAGCGAAGGAAGTGATCCATCAGCAGATGGAGCTGCTTGTTTTTAGTGTGTGTGGATGTGGGTGTCCACCATATCCACTGCAATTTACCCCATCTCCTTCTGGGCACAAGTGAAGCAGTGCTCGGTTAATGGCTTTCTTTCTGCCACTAGTGAAAAGAACTGTCCGTGAGGTTCTTTCCTTCCAAGAGTAAATTTTATCTAGTTACTCAGATTTGGGGAAAAAATAGATTCTTACTTCACATGCTGTTCTAGACAGACTGGAGTTAAACATAGCTTTCCATTTTTAAAGTGAGCCACTGTATAGTGGGATATTGCCCTTCTGAAAGCACAGGTTGCAAGACAAATGTGTGGTTTTTCTCTGGCGAAAAGTCTTTGTGCCATTACCAGGGGATGGCCAAGACAAGAGATGAAGGAACTGACATCTCTGAACTACCTCTAGTCAGCAATTTCTCTGTCTGGGTCACCTACCTGAAAACTGAAGTACAGGTCCCCTGTATCTCAACAAGGGGAGAGTTCCCGGCCAAACCTGTTTTAGCATAATTGATGATAAAACGGTGCAGGGCACTGTGCCCCGTGTGGCTTTGTTGTCTTCGTGCCGGGCATGTTTTCATTGTATTTCCAGTCTGATGTGTTTGTGTATTCTCCAGCTCAGTAGCTTTGGGGCCAGTGGAGCCCTGGATCTTCATCCCTGTGGATATTCCCCCAGCTCTGTGTTTCAGTCCAGCAGGACACTGCATCCTCCATAACTAAGCAAAACTCAGAGCTGTGTGGCAGCTGTAGGTGGCAGAGATGAGTTTGTCCCTTGCAATTCATGGCTCGTGGCCATCTGTATCCATAGGCACGCAAGATCCGTTTCTGCCTTCCTTCCTCCTCCCTGCTTGGGGAGAAGGGAAGAGCTGAATCCGCTGGTGCGTGTGGCGGGAGGGGGTGGGATTCCCACCGGCACTGGTGGATGCAGTTTGGGGCGTTGTGTTGCGTGGATTTCTTCATCCTTTTGGGACGCGGAAGGAAAGGGATGGGGGTGGCTGTGATTTTGTACTCAGCCGAGCAGGGTGACCCAGTGCTAATCGGACTAGGAAGAATCCCTGGGCAGAGCTATCGCAATAACCTGCGTCAGTTCCTGCACCAAGTTTTTGCTGTTGGCTTCCACCTTAGCAGGGTCGCTTACATTTACATCTGAAGTCATCACCCTTGTTAAAGTGCCTGACTCCCAACCTGGTTTGGGGGACCTTTTTGTTAATATTACTAATTTGGAATAGAAATATTAACAAACAAATAAAATTTAAAAAAAAAAAGAAAAATAAGTGGAAATGTGCACATTGGGGTTTTAGGAAAAAACAATCATAAAACGAATTGAAATTCTATTTTAAAGTAGAAAAACCTAGGGGGAAAATGCTGAATAACTTTAGGGCAAAGGGAGTTTGAAACTCAACATTGAAATACCACATTAAAAGATCAAATATTTTTGATCTCCAATATATTGAAATAGAGAAGTGAAAAAAATAGCCTATGCAGGTATTACTGTAATAAAGTTCTTAAGCAATATGAATTTAAAATTTACTGTCTCCTAGCAATTCAAAAGCTATTTAAATCTTCTCTAAAAGCTCTGAAGCTTTTCCCTCAGTTCTAAGGCTAGAGAAGGGAGGTGTATTTAACAGCCATAATATTATGAATTAAAATAAAAGCATGAGATTGTAATTGAAGATTAAGTATATTTGAAAGCTTTAAAATAATCTTGATGGAATGAAATATTTTACTTAAAATATGAAATATTATGTATTTAGCAAAATGTGCAGTGTGTGTGTGCAGTTTTCCATTTTAGATATCTGAGATATTTTGGTTGCATGTTCCCTACTTCAGAAAACAACTTGTTCATAAACATGTTTCTCAATCCATGTCTGCCTTAGCCAGGGTAGAGAGGGGAAGAAATAAATGAGCCCTCCTGTGTGATAACAAATTGTCTTCCCCTTCTAACCCTATGAAAAAATAAAAAGGTCACTTGAAACAAAAATAAAATCTATTTTAGAACGTATCAGCTCCTACAAACTGAAACAGCCTCCCTTAAATTGCACCTATTGAAAGTGTTTTTGTGTGTGTTTAGTGTGCTCAGATAAGACTGCACCTCTGTTAAAGTGAGAGATGTGAACAGATGGTGTGTTTGTCTTTATCCTTCTATCGGATTAGTGTACCTTGGATTTTTTTTCCAAGATAGTGTTTTAATACAAATCAGTTGGTGAAGAGCCTCTTACTATGATGTTGATGTTGATTGGGATGTGCTGCCATCTGTTTTCAGTGCTCTGCATTTTGAAAACATCCATCCCTACATCACGTAGACAAATCTCTTGATCTTTAATAGGATCAATAGGGATGTGAAGTTGTTGGTTTGATGTCACCAAACAAACTGGTTTGAATTGATTGCTTTTTAGAACCTTGTGTGTGTTTCTTGTTAAGAATTTGTGCTACAGGAAAACAGCACAACCCTTTTGAATTAGGGGGGTCTTGCTGTGACAATAATGAGGAATTGAGCTAATTGTTAAACTGATTGTGTTATGCCAGTTATTGGGAGCATAGTCACCTGTTGTCTCCGAACTATTTTTAGTTGACACTGATTTTGAACTAGACTCAGGTTTCTAGTTACAGGAGAATTAGCTGTGGGTCAGTGGGATGTGCAGGTTCAAGGGTTTGGTTTTATCTACCATGAACAGACTTTTTCTTTAATGCATAAAGGGGGAAGATCCCGAATCTTGAAGGTGCTCCCTGCAAACAAAACAGGTTCTGGATTTTCATTGTTGTTACTGGAAGGCTCTAGCAATAAAAATCTGATAATATGAAATGCCTATTAGTCTCTAACTGAGGAGAAAATAATTTCAATATTCCATGCTCAGCAGGAGGTGTGATACACAATAATGCATACTCTCATTACTGTGTTGAGGTTGTGAAATTATAGATTTTTTAAATTAGCTATGTGTAGGAGAGTAGAATGTGGAAAATATTAAATGCCATCATTCTTAATTTCAGCTATTATTAATTGCTATGTACTGGCACTGAAAAATCTCCTCAGGAGTACTGGGTAATGACAATACCCAAATATATATTAATGATATAGAATGTTATGGGGGCCCTGAGCAATCTGGTTTAGTGGGTGGCATCACTACCCACAGCAGAGGGTTCGAATTAGATGATCTTTAACATCCCTTCCAACCCAAGCCTTTCTATAATTACATTTTAATAGTATATGTTAATGATATACCAAATTTATAATGTACAATACCATATTTTCTGCCCAAAGCTCAACTTAGTGACATTAGTATGCTGATGTAGGAATCCTTTAAACTAAACGTTGTTTTTCTGCTATGGAAAAGACTAGGTATCAAACATTTAAAATGCCTTGGTTTTGTTGTTCAGAATCATTGTGAGTTATACTAATTTGTCAGTCTTTTGTGTTTACTTGGAACTTTAATCCTGGCTTTTAGGAAATAACTCAATTCTGGTTTAATTTAGCATAAGTTGGGGTGTTTCAGCATTTCAGATAACAAAATGTGAAATGAAGCTAAACTTCTCAAAACCTGATGGGAACAGCAACAGGAAAGACTGTGCTAATTCCCAGGTCTGAAATTTGGCACTTTGTACACTGTGTTCCAGGGACTTATTTCATCTTTGATGTCTGACCTCTATTGAGTACGTTCTTCCCCTGGTCAAACCTGATTCAAATCCTATTTAAGAATGACATCCTCGTGAATTAGTCTGTTTTGGTTTCCCCAGCTGGGCATTATGGGAGTCATAAGCCTATGTAGGAGAGCAGCTTGTCTATATAACCCAGTTTCCTACTGGGACAAAGTAAAAAACCTGCCACCCGTCCTCTGTTTGGTTTGCTGGATTTGTCACCCTGTTTTGCCTAAGGATGGTCCTAGATGTGGAGGATACAGCCTACCTGATAAGTAATGCAGTGAGTATGCAGAGGAATGAGTCTCTAAGGAGATATAAAAGCTGAAAATTAGAGTTTTGTTGGAGTATAATTCAGAGAGGAGCAATGCTTAACTTGTCCTGTGTACAAGGGGGTTAGATCTTGGTTCTCTGCTTCAGTTTTAACTTAAAACTGATGTAATTGTGTAAATAGAAGGAAAATAGATGAAATGTAGAATGATGTTGCCTAGAAACCTTATCTTGAACAAAATATACAGTGTATTCCTTATATCAAATTAAGGAGTTGAGATTTAGATTGAGTTATTGCATCAGATATTTGCAGTGTTTTTTTTTTTTTAAGGTTTTGCAGAGGCTGTACACCTTTGATTTTTACAACATAATTTTTAATAGATTTGAATTTAACTTGGACTTTGCCTCTGGGAGTTACTGCACGGAACAAGGCAAGCAAGCCCTGGCAGCAGCAGGCAGTGCTGAATGACATGGATCATATCTGTGTCCTGTGCAGTAAATAAAGGTTTCTGGTGAGATGCAGAGACTGGCTACTACCTATATACTTTTTTGAGGATGATGTGAGTGTAACCATACTGTAAACATCAGAAATAAGAGTGAGTTTGTGATTCCCTTTATACATATTGTCAAAATACCAGATTGTTTATACCCATCTGAAGTTCAAGTGCAAAAGAAACAAAAACTCTTCCATCTTTTGTGGAAGTCACATCTAACTTAGGTAGAAATCCAGAAGATGGTGCTCAGGGGGACTTTGGTTTGTTAACGAAGGTGTCTTTGGCTTTAAGATCAATCAGTAGTATAAACTCCTGTTATGCCAAATAATAGCTATTTACTTCTTAATGTTGTTTTTTTTCTGATAAGCACCACAATAATGTTGTGGTTATTTTGTCCTATTAGCAAACTTTAGACAGTTGGGTTTATGCTCAGGTCTGTGCATCACAACACAGACAAACATAAAACATATGTGGCTGCTGATTTTGTTGGGGAAGGCTACTGCAATCACAAGGCTTCACAGTATAATAAATCTTTACGTCAGATAAGCAAATAGAGGCTGCTTTCAATGCTGCTTTCTTGGGGGAATAGTGGTTATTTGCTCAGCTAGAGTTCTTTTCCTAGAAATCAGAAAGATTTTATTTTTGCGACTTGTACTTTTGCAAATGTTGAGAGTCACAGTTATAAGCTCCTGTTATTTTAGGTGTCATTACAACAAACTGCTTTCTTTCTGTTTTCTCATCCTGACTTTTAATGTGGTTAAAAACTGTTTAACTATTCCTTCAGCATCTGGTTAGAGCTAGCAGCTCGAGTGCTTCTGTAGTGGTCTGTGGGCTGGAGTAGGTGACAGTCAAGTGTAAAATGTTAGCGCGGAGCCCCTGCCATGGGGAGAGCAGGGGCACAGGATGGCAGAGCAGACCCTGGGATGGGGCAGGAGCTGTGCTCGTGGTGGATCAAGGTCTGCTGCAGCAGCTGTGGAGCACTTGGACAATCCCTGACAGGTTCTTGCTGTTCTCTCCCAGGAGCAAGATGTGGAGACCATGCACGGCTCCGTCCGTGTCACCATGTGCGGCACTCCCAGGGGGAACCGCCCGGCCATCCTCACCTACCATGACATCGGCCTGAACCGTGAGTAAACTCCTTATTTACCAGCACAGGGATGGCCTGGTTCTGTGGCAGCACTGCCATAACCAGAGGTGTGAAAGAAGCAGTGGTTAGGAGACTCTTCCCAGGTTCTTGCTTGTCTGTGTGCAGTGGAAACTGTTAGATGTCACCTAACTCTTCTCTTGCAGCAAGTGTAATTCTCACTTCTTTTTTTTTTTTTTTTTTTTTTTTTTTTTAATCCTTGCACAGTAAATAACTGGAATATTTCCGTTAAAGGAGCAAAAGATCTCTGGTAGTTCATAGCAACTGTGTATGAATGCTATAAAAGAATCTCAAGGGGAGGCTCATGGTGTATTGCCAGCAGGGCTGAAAAAGCAGCTCTGCTGGGGCTTTGGGTCCTGCCTGATAACCAGTCCTGTTCTGCTTGGGTTTATGTGAATGATGAAATGAGTGCTGGCGTTGTGTCTTTAGCCAGCATTAGGAAAAAAAACTTTAAGTGCCTTTTATCTTATCTGTCATATAATAAGCTAATATCCAGACCTGCTCTAGTTTCTTTTTGTCAGTACTACTTGTTGCACACAATTCACTGTTTCATAATCATAATCAATTATCAATATTTAAAAATACCTGCAGATCTTTAAAGTCTGGCTATTACTAATAAGACAAAAAAAATCTGTTTTCTTCCTTGTGTTTCGTGGAAGTGTCTTTATTTTTGATTTCCAGTAAATCACAGCAGAGATAATCTGGAACCTATCCTTAAATAAGATCTTTTTTCTTTCTAGAGTTACAAAGTTTTCCCAAACTTGCATATTCTCCTAAAGCTGATTTGAGCTAAAAGTATTTTATATTCGGCCAAGATTTTGTGTGTATGTTGTGTGAGGACATTCTGAAACACACACGGAGTACTGAATCATTTTCTAGGCATCTCAAAGATGGTGCTTTCCACAACAGAAGGAAAATATGCTAATCCTTTTCCCACATTAATATTTCTTAAAATTAGGAATCAGATCACCTCAAAACTTGGAGCCTAAAGCACCGAGTATCCCAGAAAATGATGCTTTTGCCTTGAGCAGTCTGCAGCAGCTGATCACATAATGTTTAACTTGTAATATTTGGGCAAAAGCACAAGCCACAATCTTAGCCTTGAACATTTTTTCCCTCCGTTTGTTTTGACATAATAAAAAGACAAGGAAATGGATAATTTAATCTAAGACAAAACCTAGGATGAATACCCTTGTCTACATTTTGTTAGTATTTTAACTTTGCATAAAGAATAACTTTTTGAGGAATTAGGTGTACCAAGCAGATACTTCTAAGCAGTACAAAAATAATACAGACAAACCTCAGCTGACCTGGTCAATTCAACTTTTCATTAACCAGCAGGATAGGTAAAAATATCATTTTTATAGCTACACACTTAGTATTTCCTTCAGCATAGTTATTTAATATTTTCTTTTCCTTCCCAAGATAAAACTTGCTTCAACCCTCTCTTCAACTTTGAGGATATGCAGGAAATCACCCAGCACTTTGCAGTCTGCCATGTGGATGCCCCTGGCCAGCAGGATGGAGCACCATCTTTCCAGGCTGGGTGAGTCATCAGGGAAACAGCCCAGGTTCTCATAGTTATCCTCCTTTTGGAAAAAAAAGTTTTCATCTGCAATTTCATTAAAAAGTGCTTGCAGCAAGCGCAGTAGTTGGCTTTTGAACTTAAATCCTGACACTCTGTTCCTAAAATACTGGAGTTCTGGGAGCTGTTTTGTTGAGCCATTTCACAGTAGACTGTGGGGCTGCAATTTTGTGTTTCAGCTCTGATAACAAGACTGCTTGTAAAGCAGTTCCTTGACAGATATCTACATTTTGTCAATTTAAATACTGAGTTAGCTTGTTTTCTGATGACACCCTGAATACAAATGCAAAACTAAATTATTACTACTAAAAAGATAAGCATTAACGTCCACATAATGTCCTTCCTAAATCTGTGGTTTTTATGAAATGGCACACGGTAGGTGCTGATAATTTGATAACCTACCTGGAAAATCCAAGTTTTTGGGCACTAACAAGGTGATGAACCCCTAGAGAAGGCTGTGGATAGCTGTGTATTCCTGACTGTGCCAGGTTTGGTGCTGTAACTCTTGGAAATGTTGTGTGCCACGAGTCCTGTCACTCCAAAATGACTGTGTTTAATGTCAAACGAGACAGGTTTACCTTGAGATGCCCCTTGGGCAGGAGTCAGCTTGGCTGAGGGAGGGAGCAGCCAACATGCCAAGGGGAGGACACACGGCAAGGACCAGTTGTTCTGTAAGAACTGCGTATTAAGGAGCTTATAAGTACCCTTATTGCATGAGCCAGTCTATTTCCCTGCTTAATTTTTAAGCTGGTCTGATGCTGTGGTTAGCTGCAATGGCCCAGTTGTCTATCAGAGCAGCCTACAAAGCTATTTCAGTCACCCCTTCTTTGCATTTGTTTAAATCATGAGCTTTTAAGTGCCTTAGCCCTCATGTCCTGAGCGAGTGTTAACACTTCTGGGCTGTCAGCTGCAGAGGGCAACCTCCATGATCTGTGCCTAGTAAAGATCTCTGCTTGATAAAATCATGATGGCAATGTAAGAAGTTGTGTTATCTCTACCTGCCTTCCAACTGGGTGACCACAATGCTGAAGTTGAGTCACAGAATCATGGTTTGGTTTAGAAGGGAAATTTAGAGGTCATCTAGTCCAACCCCTGCAATGAGCGGGGAAAAGTTGATCAGATTGCTCAGAGCGCTGTCCATCCTGACCTTGAGTGTTTGCAGGGATGGGGCATCCACCGCCTCCCTGGGCAATCTGTTTCTGGGTTTGCCACCCTCATTGTAAAAAAACTACTTCCTCAGACCTAATTTAAATCTACCCTCTTTTAGTTTAAAACCATTGTCTCTTCTCCTGTCACAACTGGCCCGCTGAAAAGTTTGTCTTCCTCTTTCTTATAGGTCTCCTTTAAATACCAAAAGGCTGCAGTAAGGTCTCCCAGACCAAAGCTGTTGCAGTGACACCAGCTTTTGTCATGACAAGGCTTAATTTATCAACAAGAACATTTAAGAAAATAAAAGGTTTTGCAGTCCTCAGTGGTTTTTGTTTGGTTATATTTTGGAGGCTAAACTAGAGAATCATTAGGTGTAGTTCTGATGGGAAGCAGAGATTTAAATACAGCCTAGGCAGATGTTTTCCAGCTACCCTGGGTAGGTTTTTTTCCATGTGCTACTCAGATGAGATTTCACTCAGAATTTCCTTCCCTCAGAGTTTTGTTTCTGCTTTGAAGAAGACCAGGGGCATTAACAAACAGCTGCTTTTATTGAGCCTTCCTCAGCAGCTTCATAGCCTTTCTTAGGCCTTCATTTTCTCCATCAATATTAATGGAAAGCTGTTCTCATTTATGGTATGGTAATGTCTGTGTCCTAAAAACACACATGTAAGTTTTTTGCCAAATATCTTAGGTCTCATTTCTGTAGTCTCTGATTCTGCAATACAAGGAAACTTTCTTGTGGTGGACCAGAAATACAAACATAGTGAATGTGGTTGGAAACTCCGGTTTAAACATTTTCATAAGTCCTAAGTGTTAACTTTCCCAGGGAAAGATTCATTATGGTCTGTTTTGTTCTTAGACATCTATTGTCCTGTAACATATATATATATATATATGTGTGTGTGTGTGTATAAATTATACTCATGTTTCTGCTAAGTTACTTGTGCTTGCTCCTGATTTAAATTCACATTTGGTACTAAATCTACAGTGATCACAGTGTCTCTAAATACACCAGTGTACACTGCTGTCAGTGGTGTAGTAACTCCTCAATCCCATGCTTGTTGTAGGTATGTGTATCCCTCCATGGATCAGCTGGCTGAAATGATTCCTGGAATCCTGAAACAGTTTGGGTGAGTGCAGAATTGTTTACTTATTTTTCTTGTTCTTCTCTACGTGGCTTGCTGAAAGAGCAGGCATTTGCCTGGCATTGGCCTGGCTGCCTGGCATTTTGTTTGCTAGAACTACACTTGTGGTTGTTTTTGGATTCCTCTGTTATAGATGGATTGCTTTTGCCTTGGTTTCTGAAAGGGCTTATTTTTTGGCCCTTTTTGAAATGTCTGTTTATTTTTAAACAGGAAGCAACTTAGGAGAAATCCCATGTGCCTAATTTAGGGGCTTCCTCCTGTATTTTCTGTGCATCGCCCTCGCAGGGGCAGGGCACAGACAATCTGTTCTTCCCACTGTAACAACCCACGTTTTCCTGTGTGATTAAGCATGGAAAATAAAAAGAAAAAAAGCAAAGTCCCATCTGAAGACATTTACTGTTTTATTTCTGTGGCTTGAATGTCCTAGGGGGTCAGTCTGACCTCCCTAAGCCTCTTGTACTACCAAGTGCAGATGCCAGGTTGCCAATGCCAAAGGACCTGGTGGCAGTGTTCCTTGGTTGTCTACCTGCACCAGGTTTGGTGGGGTGTCCTCCCTTAAAGCTTAGCTTTAGCAGGACCTGTAGTTGAGAAAGGTTCCTTTCCTGTGGGGCTCATGCTCCTGGTACCCAGTGGAGAGGGCAGGTAGACACCTCCGTGGTGTTTTCAGACCAAGCAGAGAAAACTTGGCATTCAGGTTTAGGCAGCCTTGGAAAACACAGGCTGGACCAGCTCCCCAGTTTAGATTTGCTCAGTTGTAATCAGCAGCTACAGTGCCTTGGACCAGTTTACCTCACTACCTCCTTAAGGGATGTGTTTTCTGAAATGCCTAATTTAAAAAAAAAAGGGTTGTCAATTCTGTTGCACTGTGCAAAAAAAAAAAAAAGCTGCCAACATTGTCACTACCTTGAAAAGCAATTAATCTGGAGTGTATTTGCAAAGCCTTGATTTAATATTGCTAATAAGAATGCAAACTGTCCTCCAGTATTTTCCTAAAAGCATCGAATGACCTGTTTTTCTGAGTGGTTTTGTCTAGTCTTCCCTTCCATGTATTTTCTAAGACCTTGAAGGTGATGCTTTAAACCTGATTTCAGTTAATGCAAATATTTGGTTTGTCTCTGCCCTGTTTGGTTATGAAGTTTAAACTCCATCACCCCAGTGACTGGATAGCATGAGATGTTTCCCTGCCAGCCCCTGCTAGAGAGGAACCAGTGCCCCAGCTGGATAGCTGTGATGGGGAGGGCAGGGGGAGCTGGGGAGGGGAGAGCTTTGTATTTCAGCTGCAGATTTCAGGTCTGTATCTTATAAGTTTTTCTGGCAGAGGCTAATCATTTCCTCCCAGGATCAGAACAATGCTGTGGTTGCTCAGTATATTTACTTAAAGATAAGTGAGGATAGCTGCTGCCCTGAAGTGCAGGAGGACCAGGGTCCTGCAAATATTGCTGGGGCCACTGACGTTGCTGAGGGGCCACAGCTTGCCCAGGCTGAGCTGGCACGTGAAAGAGGAAGGCGACTGATGAGATTTATTTTCGGAGCTCTTCCTCATTTGTCTCTTCTGTTTTATTGCTGCCCAGGCTGAAGACCATCATAGGAATGGGAACTGGAGCTGGTGCCTACATTTTAACCAGATTTGCTGTAAGTTTTGAGGAGCTTCCCTAAAGCCTCAAACCCGATTTCCCTTACGTGGTGTTATCCCCATAGAGTGCATGGAGAATTCTTGTTCTGCCATGCCCAGTTAAGTATGCAAGCCAGGCTTTTAAGTGAAATACCACAATCTGCAGGATAGCTAATCCAGAAGACCTAGATTTTCCATTTTAAGGCCTGGGCTCTACCCAGTTAATTTGCAGAAGGTTTTTATAATGGGAGTTCTCTATTTAAACTGAGGGTGGAGAAAAAGTTAAATCCTAATGCTCTCCAGCTGCTCAGTTGAATTGCTCTAATGAAATTTTTTTTTCCATCCATATGCTTGTTTTCTGCAAGATAAAACTAAACCTAGCACTTACCTCCCCAGGAGATAATTCACTAATTTAAAGTTTTTGCTGACTGTCAAGTTGCAAAGGATATCTGATCAATCTTAAATCTTTTCTTTTGCAGTTAAACCATGCAGAGATGGTGGAGGGATTAGTTCTCATTAATGTAAACCCTTGTGCTGAAGGTTGGATGGACTGGGCAGCAACTAAGGTAAACATCTTTAAGTTAGAAAAAATAATTCTTACTGTAAGCTTGTGGAACATGAGGAGCTTGGCAATCTTGTATGTCAAAGCATGGAAGCAGATAGAAAATATCCTGGGCAAATTCCTTGAGGATTTATTCTTCCATTTGCAAAAATACTTAATGCAGGGCTAGTGATAAAAATAAGTACTTCGAGAAAACAGATAAAGATACATGTGGCACAATGGAGATGCTGGGACAATTCTTAAGAGCTCATAACTGCTGGGAAAAAGTTTACCTGGACATGGTAATTTTGGAAAAATCTTTCAAGTGGACACCAAGTGTAGTTGGCATTCAGTTCATTCTTGTCCATGGCTTTGTTTACAAGGACAGTCCAAAATATGAAGTAGAGCACAGAAAAATGTCCACAACAGCATCCTCTGTGTTTCAATCATCTCTGTGAGTCTTAGATTCTGAAAGAATTCAGAAAAGAACATTAGCTACAGTAACTATAGACAGATTTTTCACACAACCAGAAAATGTTCAAGTAAAAGAAACTCCTAGGAGAAACAGGCAGAGCTAGGATATAACATTCTTTAAAGGCTTAGTTACTAAATGTATTCTCGGATCAAACTTATCAAAATAAACTGACAGACAAACTTATTCAAAGAAATGTAGTAACTTTTCTACGCTGAAATTAACTGCCTGACCCATTTAGATTCTCACCCAATGCCTCACTGCTTTAAATGACTCTATACCTGTGCCTTTGCCTTCCACCTCTCAAGTATTGCACACCTGAGAGTGCAGGTGCCCTACACTCTTGTGTCCTTCCAAAGCAGGAGCATTTACTGTGGGCCAGGGGTTTATGGCGGCAGCTCCATTGCGGTGTCAGGGTGGGTTGTCAGGCAGGAGAGTGGGCAGTGGGGTTAAATTACACCCTCTGGCTGCTTTGCTTGGTGTTCCTGTAGGCTGTGATTCCTTATATAATATTCTGTATATTCCCTATACACCCATGCCCCTAGCAGAGTGTTCCCTATATAACTGTACTAGTGAAGACATCTACTGAGAATGACTCAAACATAAACCCCTAATGGTGTTCTAGTTGGACTAAGGGGGGAAAATATCAGTTGAGGGTATTGTACATATAGAGAGAGCAGAGAAACACCTCTTAGTTTATTTATGGGTGATTGGAAGGTGTCATTTGTTCAGGGGTTGTGTTAATTGCAGGTACTTAAATAATCTTGCTGTTCAGATTTCAGGTTGGACAAATGCTTTGCCAGACATGGTCATTTCACATCTATTTGGAAAGGTAATGTTCAAAAGATTCCTCCGATGTATTCAGTCTTCTGTATTTACCTCCTGGGGCTGGGAGGAAGGGAGAAGCCTTCCCTTAGACAACAAAGGATAAAGTTAGACTGTGAAATAGGATTCCAGTGTCCCCCAGAATTTTGGGGCTGGTGTTCTGCCATGGGGTTTGCTGTGTCCTGAGGGCTCAAGTGCATCTCAGTTGTGACAACTCCAGCAGGGGCAGCTCCCTGTTGAGGCAGCCAACACTTAAACAGGAGTATGGGAGTTGTATGTGCTCATGTTCTGAGCTGAATAACCCCATAGATTTTTTTATATAATATCCTTGTAACTCTGTGACAGCTGGTTATTAGTACTAATGGTGCTCTTCAGTGCAAGCCTAATGTAAAGTGCTGGGCTGTTTTCTGAGGCTACTTTGCTGGGCTTGAAATTGTTCGTGAATGCAATGGAAAACTCCATTCCAGCAGAACAAGGAACTAATCTATAAAGACTTTAGAACCCAACTGTTTGAAAATGTTACTGATTGAAGTCCTTGAAGCTTAGTTATTTACTATTGTGAAATTGAGTTCCACATTACATGTTTGTAAGCTTTCAACATCTGCTTTACCCTGGAAACATTTATTAGGCTTCTTATTCTGAATCTTCTTTTTTTTTTTGTTTGCTTTAAAACCTCACACTTGTCTGACTGTAACCATCTGCACTACAAAATGTTTTGTAATTGTGAGATTTTAACTTTGCAACATAACTGAAGTCTTAAAGTGAAAATTTTAGTACTGCAATCAGAAGCTAATATTAATTCTGGGTGACTTCCCTGGGCGCTGGAAGTTGTCCCTTCCCTCAAGGTGCACTCATGCAGATATGAGTCTGATACACAGCTACTGTGCCTTCTTCAGATACTTTCAGAAAATAGCCCCTATTCTGAATGATTCTGTCTCCACTTTAGGAAGAGATTCACAGCAACCATGACCTGATCCATACTTACCGTCAGCATATTATTAATGACATGAATCAAACCAACCTTCATCTCTTTGTCAACTCTTACAACAGGTAAATACATTTACCTGATTTCTAAGTGGAAACTGTTTTAAGAGGCTGTCCAGCTCTTTAGAGACAATATTACTTGTGTGGTGGGATTACATGTGTTCCCCCAGAATGAAGTTCTGCTTAACAGTGCCTTTAGGGATCTTAGGTGGTTTGCTTGGTGGAGAAGGGCATTGTGCATTTTTGGGGTGAAAGATTGTACACTGGGACTGAACATTGATCCTTCAGTCTAAGTGTGGCTCTACATCAGTTATGAAGACTACAATGTATATCAGATTAATGGGAGTGTCTGTGCTTTCTCTGAAAGAGAAGAATATACAAGTATCTATAAAATTCCAGTGTATTAAAAGCCTTTCTCCTCTCTATTTTTTTCAGTCGGCGAGACCTAGAGATTGAGCGCCCTGTTCCTGGAGTAAATGTTGTCACCCTTCAGTAAGTATTTTATTTGAGAGGTTACTGCAAGTCAGGGACTGCCATTAGGGAGAATTCCTCTCTTCAGACTTGGCAAACATATTGAAATTGAAAGTTAAGTAGTTCCTGTCACTGGGCATCTGAAAATTTGGGCTTACAAAGTACTTGAAAAAGTAGTGTACCTAGCTTAATTCAGAAATGTTACAGTTAATAGAAACTGTAGCTCTGAAGGCACCTGAGCTGTGCCTATACAACAAAAAAAAAAAACCAAACCCCAAACTTTAGAAAACCAACCAAATAAAAAGCCATTCAGGAAGGTAGAGCAGGTATGAGAATGACCAATGAACAGATCTTATGCTAACAGCTTTTTGCTTATCCTGCAACTTGTGCAACACAACAGTTGTTGAGTTCTTCCTAGCTCAGCTGCTGATGGTTATACACAGGAGACTCTGTTCCTCTGACAATCTCTTTGGAATTGGATGGACAGATCCAAAAGCTGGAGCTCAGGAGCCTGGGGGGTGGTGGGGGTGAGACTTTGATTCTGATGCCCACATTCAATTTCTTGTAAAGCAGGGAATAAGAGCGCTGGCAAGGGCTGATTTGCTGCCACAGGTTCTCAGGCAAGGAATCAGAGCATGGCTCTAGATCTGCAGCTAATGCAGGATTTGATGCATGTTTAAGGTGTCTGGAGTACGAAACAAGTAATTTCCTTACACTTAGCTGTCTCACTTTTCCAGAGACACAAAATGCAGCTTAGGGCAAGTCTGGGCTGAGCGGCAGAGATAACACACCTTGTGTGTGCTTCTTTGCAGGTGTCCTGTCCTCCTGGTGGTTGGTGACAGCTCCCCAGCGGTGGATGCTGTGGTGGGTACCTTGAGCCATCTTTGTCACCCTGCTGAGGGTGGGTGGGTGAGCCAAGAGCCTGCACAGGGCCAGCAGAGCTCCTGCCACACGGCAGCCCTGCTGGCTATCAGTCCAGCCTGGGGGCTCTCCTCTCCCAGACCCCAGGAGAGCTGCCATTAATCCCATGCTGTTTGTCCCCTCTGCCCGTGCACCGTCATTTAATCGCTACCGCGTTAGGAACAATCACCACAGCAGTTCCAGTGAACCGCAAATATTTTCCTTTGGAGAGGAATCTGCTGCTGGTATTTTAACTTGCTGTGTGGTGCTGGAGCTGTGCCCTGGGTCACTGTGGAAGTGAAGAGATTCTTTCTGACCATTTTAACTCGCCCCAGATGACTGGGTGACTTCAAATGTTGTGCCTTAATGGGCATGCCCAGTCTGCTGGCCCATGGCCACATGGCTGCTCACCACTTGGGACGCTACCAGATGACCCCAAATCACAAGATAAACAACACTTGTTGCCACTGAAGTCCCAGAAACGATGAAAAAAGAGTCTCCAGTTCCCAGCTGTGGGTTTGTACGTGTAAAAAAATGCAGTCAAAAATGTGAGCCGACCTACTTGGGTTTAAAGATGTGTATATGTATACATAGAGTCTTCACACAGAAGCATAAATCATTCAGTTTAATCTGTATTAAACTGGAAAACAAGGTGTTTAATCTGTTTCCATACAACAGTCCATACTTAAAATCTTGTGTACAATGCCTTATGCTGCTATTCTTTTATATAGGTTGAATGCAATGCAAAGCTGGACCCAACAAGGACCACACTTCTGAAGGTAATAACAAGAGCTATGCTTTTTAAAAATAAACATTCCTCTCATATAAAACCAGTTGGATTAGCTAAAAAAGCAGAGCCAGTGTGATGTGCTGCAACACAGATAACACAGTGAGAATCCAATTCTGATGTGAAAAGACAATTCCTTCAGGGTGAGAGTATTTTAGTGGGATAAACAAGGCTAGGGTCTTCTTGTCTGAGTTAACAGCAGGGAATTTCTCAGCTCCTCCATTTTAAAATAGTAGGGATTGAGAGTTGAAATGTTCAGTATTTCACATACCCATAATGAATTTGACTAGAGCTGGCAAAGCTGATCTTGAGATATTTTGAAAGGTTTGAAAAAGCCATGAGCAGTGTAGGAGTGCAAACCAGTTCATTCTGTCCCTGTGCTTTCCTCTCAGAAGTGTCAGGTGAATTGACACCTAATCTATCAGCCAGTTTGGTCATCCTGCCTTTTATGAGGGTACAGTTTAGGATATTTTACTGTTATTTTCCAAAAGGTTGATAAAATGCACTTCCAGACAGAAGAACATCAAGCAAAGGCTTTGGCTGATATTGGGCATTTGGAGTTAGGGGTGCAATCTTCATCCTGTTCCTGGTGAAGTAATAGCATGTAAACAGTGAAACAAGTTTGGCCATGCTTTGCTGGGAACTTCCACTGCATCTGTCTTTATTGAACTGGTCAGTGAAAATAATAATAAATAAATATTTTTAATTTTTTTTCCTCATAACATCGAGGAGTTGCACTGCTGCCCTATAATGTGGGTGTGGCAGACACCCTAAGAAAGCTTCTGACTATCTCAGACCTTGTATCAGTGTCCAGCCTTTGCTGGTTCCAGGGATATGGCTGATGCCAGGTCCTGCTGCAGGCCTGTTTTGCTGCTAACTCATCCTAGATAGGATTTGGGGTTTCCTGTAATTTACAACTCTCCTGTTTTCAGCTTGTAGTGTTCCTTGGAACAGCACTGTTTGTGTTGGGTTGATTTTGAGGGGTGGAGTGGCAGGAAAAATTAAATGCTCCAAAAATATTTCATGCGCTCAAGATAGCTTTTCTCATTTGGCTTTCCCTGCTTCCCTTGGCAGGTCAGGCTGATGCTTGCCATCTGCAATCTCAGCAAATCATTTTTCCCCTCTCACCTCTGAGCTTTGGGTGTTTGTTTTCTCTACCCTGTTTGTCATCCAGGTCAATACAGAGTCATGTTATTGTAATTCAGAGCTGAACCTGCAACCAGGACTAACAGGCTGGTTTCTAAGAAACTGGGGATCGCTGCCCAGCAAAAAAACATTTGCAGCTCCAGCTGATGCTTTCCCCGAGCGTCAAGACACTCTGTGGTTCTCTGGGGTGCAGTCATAGCTTTCACAAACATTTAACATCTTGCTTCGATACGTTCATCCATGTGTGTTTTATTCACACAACAAAAGGAAATGTTTTTTCTGCCAGATAGCTAGAAAGGTCATTTCAATATATCCTGAGCATGAGTGAGTTCCTTTGGCATTTCACTAACTGGCTGTTCTCATCCCATTTCAGATGGCTGACTGTGGTGGGCTCCCCCAGGTTTCCCAGGTAGGATTTGGCTGGCGGAAATCCTACTAATCCTGTTCTCCAGGGTGTCAGACTGCAACAAATGGGTGTTTTCCTGTAGGGTACTTGCTGTTCCCAAATGTCAGCCAAAAGGATGGCTGTGATTTCATGAATAATGATGTCAGTTGGTCATCTGAGCTTTCTTTTTTTCTTTAAAGAGCAATGAGGCGCAAAATTAAGATTGGGAGGGGGTATTATTTTGACTAATAAAGTCTTAACCAAGTAAAGACCTGAGGTGAGAATGTAGAGGCATTACTTTATGCCTATTTACTAAGCTAATATGGATTAAGGCTTGAGCCACTAGCATTTTAACAACATTCTTACTTGGACTATTTATAGTATGCATCAGGAAAGTGGGAGACAGGAAATAACAATGCTGTGTTCTTGCATACACTGGCTTGGCTTGACTGTGAGTGAATTGATTTCTAAAAACAGAGTTATAAAAATATATTTAGGTGTAAGTTCCAAGATGCTAATTAGACCAGGCTGGCAGAGTTAAAATTTACCTATGCTCTTGTGCTGCTTCACTAAAAGAGCTGATTTGTAAATCGGCTTAGGAATGTGATCTAACATCTAAACATATTTCTAAGTAGTATAATGTGGTGTTTGTGCACTTAAGGAAAAGCTACTTTTGTAATTGCCTGCAGCTGAAGTCCCTGTACAGGCTGTTTATGCTCCTACAGTGGGAGTTGGGAAAAGGCTTTTTTAAAACCACATAGTAGTATGTTCATTGCTTCTGTTATAGAGTCTGTTCTTTGCGGTGATTAAGAGAATTATGCAAAAAATATTTTCATGTGAAATAATTGAGATTGTGAAGCTAATGTGTGGCTGCTGTCAGCAGCAGAGAAAAACAGGGAGTGCCTCATTGCAAAAATGTCAGTCATAGGCTGTTGTGCTTGTGTATTCATGGGGAGATTTCTTGCCCTATAAACATAACTATCAGCTCCGACTAGCTGAATTTGTCCTCTGCTGATTAGGAATTGCTCAATTACCAGTCTTGTATGAACTGCCTTGTACATTTTGTGAGGCCAGTTGTTTTACTTCAGTTCACCTGCACAAGTCAAGTTTGAGCCAGGTTTACACCACCTGTCTTCTCTGGAAATGTCATTCTCAAAAACATATATCCATTTTGTAAAATAATGGGGAGAAGACTAGGGAGGAGAATGGTGGAATTTTCTCATAAATGAAGTTTTTGCACAATTGGTAGAACCCAGAGAATATTTAGGATGTCCCTGTTAAGATAGGACTGTGGCTTCTATAGCATTTTAATGTAACCTACTGAGCACTGCCAACGATAACTTTCTCTCTCTTGCAGCCTGCCAAGCTTGCTGAAGCTTTCAAATACTTCGTTCAGGGAATGGGATACAGTAAGTATTGGTTTTATGGAATGGCTAATCTTGCTACTGAGGTTAATTGGGCATCGAAGCACTCAGAGGGTCTCTGATCCCAGATGTGTGACCTTTTTCCTGTAGGATATGCATTTGCAAGGGGGAAGAACACTGTTGTATCTGGGCACAGGGTTTTCAGACCAAATAGAGAGCTTTGTAAACATCTTATTACCCACAAATACCTCTTTTACTTTATCTTTCCGGTTTTAAAGTGGGTATTTGTAATAGTGTCCCCTCGTGGGATCACAGGATATGGTTCATATGCCGCACACAACACCCAAAACCTCATTGACTCAGAGACTTCTTTGAGTTGTAGCTGTTGGTTTTTCAGATATTTGCTTCTGACAGCTGCTGTTGTGTGGATGCACTGTGAGCTTGGGCTGCCAACAAAGGCTGAATATTGAAAAGTAATGGGAGGGCTGATGAGTCTCTTTAGTTTCCCTCTGGATTCTTGCAGCCACAGCCATGTGCCGTAAAGCCCTGGAATCCCTCAGCCCTGGACACTAATTTTTCCTTAGTAATTTGGTCTCCTTAACTCCGTGCCTGGAGCAGGGGAGGTACTTCTGCATGTGAAGGTAGCCTGAAAGGTATCTATCCAAGCTTGAAGGCTTCCCCAAGGGTGGTTAAGGCTGAGAGGAAGGCAAGGTCTTCCTTCCAAGCCCGTGAAGCAAAGTGTTAAGGAGAGACTCTTCCTGCAGTGCCCTCTGCTAGCATGACCAGGCTGATGAGGTCCCGCACCGCTTCTGGCTCCAGTGTCACCTCCTTGGAAGGACAGAGGAGCCGCTCTCACACCGGGGAAGGCACGAGGAGCCGCTCTCATACCGGGGAGGGAACAAGGAGCCGGTCCCACACTGGGGACGGCTCCAGGAACCGCTCCCACACAGACACACGGATCGAGCTGACGCCGAACTCGGCAAGCAATGCTGAACAATCAAGCCCCAAGTCCATGGAAGTGTCCTGTTAGATGGCTGTGGGAGGTTTAAACTGGTCACAGTGTGAAAAAGTAATGGATGCCCCCTGTGTATCACAAAAACATAACTGGTATTAATCTCTAGCTATTCTGTAGGATGAACTCTGTTCACCAGGGTCTGAGAGGGACCAAAGAAAAGAAGCATCTCATTTGCTCTATCATTATTCTTGTATCTCAGACAGCTGCTGCTATTGTGCCCTCCTTCAGTGGATGCCAAATTCTAAAGGATACTTGCCAAAAGCTGATGTGGTTGTAAACACTTCAGAGTCAAACTAGAATTGCTCAATACCCTCCTTTAAAATCAAAGCTGTTACAGGCCCCTTTATCTCTTATTCTCTTGAAGTAAACTGGCACAATTTGAGATGAGTTTCAAAGAGGGGGAGGAAAAAAAAAACACTTTTACAGATGACTTTGAAAAAAAGAAATGAAACAAATGTGTTATGGCCTCATGTTGAAGCTGGAGTTGAATTCATTGTATATAGCTTGACTTCAAATGATAGAAAAGTTAACGTATTGTGCATTTATAGGCCTTCTAATTCATTAGTATTCAAGCCTGTTTTCCTATGTACAATAATATACTACTAAAATAGGCAATTTTAATGTGACTTTGAGATGAACTAAATCTTTAAGGTTTTTCATTTCACTTTTTTGAGATTTAGTTCCAGTCTTCCTTTCCTTCCCCCCTCCTAGACCCTAAAACCCGCTTAGCCAAATGAGGACAGGATTTAAATTTGGTAAGCAAGGTAGGATTTCCTGTTTGGGAACTTGGGCCAAAGGGTTTACCAAGCTGCAGAAGTTGGTGTAGTTGTAACAAGTAGGGTAGCTGTACATGCCAGCTAAGCAGAAACAGCTTGATTTTTCCTTCAGAAAGCTTCTTATCTTTGCAGCTCAAGTTTTTTGTGTCCAGCACAATTGTGATAAATTTGGAATTCTGTAAGCAAAGACAGATCCAGCTGTTCTTTGTCAGGAGAGATGAATAACTGTGGGATGGGCATGTAATTAGATACTGTACATTCAACTGCCACTAATTACTAGATTTGAAACTGATGAGATCTCACTGGTGCTGAAAAGTGTATTCCACGAAGTGGTGGAGCAGCAATACTGTATATCTGGAATACAGTGTCTAATGACTGTGTAAATGTCATGATCTGCTGGTTCTACATCTTTGCATAGCCTCCTGATACCTTGGGTTGCTTTCTTCAGAGCTCGTGGCTTGATACCTTTCTGCCACTCAGAATGTCACAGTTGGGTGTTCTCAAGCTTGTCCTTCCATAGCTAGTGGGACAGGATTTCCAGAGCTCCAGTGCATACCTGCTGAATTGCAGTCCTCACACAAACAAGAAGCTCAAATGCCGAGCAGTTAAATAGCAAATGTTAATACTTTGGGATTGCTTGTTCAGAGGAACACCATCTAGGTTACTTTATATTGACTAACTTCAGCTCTTGTGTAGAATATCCATAACGTTTTGTGGGAGGAACAGACAATTTCCAGAAAGAATAAAGCTATTGTGTAAAGTCTATCAAGAAAAGTTTCTTAATGAAGTATTTGTATTTATTTCAAAACAAATAAATTTGTAACTTTGCAATGTCTGGTGTCTTCGTCTTTTTCCAGCAGTACAGTAATCTTTTTCAGTCCAAATATATTCTTGTCATCCCTTTGTATCAATGAAATCTTTTTGCTTTTGCTCATATCTCTGTCATTCCCTACTTTTGTGCTCAGAACTTTCTCTCTTCCCCCCACTTCTA
Organism: Acanthiza pusilla; assembly: GCA_036630365.1. Taxonomy (NCBI): domain Eukaryota; kingdom Metazoa; phylum Chordata; class Aves; order Passeriformes; family Acanthizidae; genus Acanthiza; species Acanthiza pusilla. The sequence goes on along the minus strand of JAXCHO010000034.1, from coordinate 90,698,006 downwards.
CTCCAGTCTGTTCTAAGAAAACACCACACACTTCAGCATTGTTGCTGGCTGTTTTAGTACTAAAGGATAATTTTATCCTAAGAAATATAGAAAAATATTGGGCCACAATACAGAGTACTATTTGCTGTTTGGACTTTTTTGTCTCCCTGGATAAAGTACTGTTGAGTGCACAGATCTGTGGTCTGACTTCCTCACTGGAGCTGGTGCCACACTCATTGCATCCTTTCTGATCCCAATCTGATCTCTGAGTCTGCTGATGTGCTGAGTTCCTCATGAATATCTGGAGTTATTCAGGCCTCTTGACTGACAGTGCAGATGCCACTTGGAGTTTCTAAAGGTGGTTCTTTTTGGACCTCTTAAAAGAATGTAACTTCAGGACAGCAAAGTTAACCTAGTGACTTACTTAACGTTACTGCCATTTTCAGGGACAGGTGCCTCGCTGGCTTTGCTGTGACTATTTTGGACTGCTCATTCCTCCTGTATCTCAAAAAATCCTGTGATAGGAAGATGCAAAAGCAAATATTTGTCATGTCTGAGCCAAGGCTCTGCTCAGTGTGATGATTCAGCAGTCATGACTGGACTGATACCAGCAAAGGGCTTGACAGCCAGTGCCAGTGAAAACAGAAGGAACCTGTGCCAGCTCATCTTACAAAAGAAGGGCAAAGTTATGTTCTTTTGCTGAGCTTTTCTGGGAATGGCTAATCATTCCTTCCACAAGGACACCACAGTCTGTCAGGCCTGGGCAGTTTATTTTGGTTTAATGGGGAGGAATTCATCCAAACCTTATTGCAGCACAAAGGGGTCTGCGAGCACTTCTGAGCAGCAAGGAGTTGCTAGGATCACTATAAAGGTCAGCTTTGCAACCAAAAGTGTTCATTTGGCGAAGAATGCTGTGTTCCTGCAGATAAAAGCTGGAGGGCAGCACAGAAGAGTGGTGTCTCACATTTTACGAGGAGTTATTACTCCTCTTTCCCTGTGTTACTGATCTCCTGGCATCTTTAACCTGTGCTCTAACTGAAGAGATGCAAGTGGCTTGCAGATTTATTAGAAATTTTTATAAAAACCCTTCCCAGACCTTGCAAAAGCTGACTTGAGCATTATTGTTGGAGACAGAATTAGCTTGGATATTGTAGTGTCATTAACCCAGAAAATACGAGCTGGGATTTCGCTTTTTGCCAAGTGGGAATGGCCACCAAGGAGCACCAATGGCCACCCAAGAGCAAGGAGCTGCTGTGGCATAGAGGAAATTCTGATTGGGTAACATGAGGTTTCCGGAAAATAACCAGTTTGCCCTCACAGTGCTTTTGGGTTATAAAGAAATAAAACAGAATGGGCTCCCAGGGACCATGAGGCTTCCTGATTGCATTAGTGTATCTCAATGCCAAATCTTTGCTGCAGTGGTGCTCCTCTAAACCACTCATAGACGTCATTGCTGAAATCCAAGTTATTTCCACCTCTGCCTGGGCCTCAATATCTATTGTACAAAATCTGGCTTAACTTCAAGATATCTTTCCCCCTCCCTGTCCTTGCAGAGGGGGAGTGGGAGAGGATGCGCCAATACCATGCCATGGCAGCAGGACTTTTGTGCTGAAGGATGCTGCTGCTTTCCTCTCTAAAAGTCTCTATTGACTGAACAGCTGGAAACTTTAACCTAGATGTGTTCTCGAGGTTTATGATTAATGTCATGTGTTGTGAGTGATGGACTGAGCTGGAGTGAAAACTGTTTATAGCAAAGCTGCTTATTTTTTTCTCTCCAGTGCTGGAATCCTCTCCCTGTCTGCTTTTGCATCTTGGGCAGAGTATCTGCTGCAATCATCAGTGTGCCTGTAATGGGGTCTGTTGCATCCATCAATACAACATTGAGCAGTGCTGCCTGCAGCTTGGCCCTCCCCCTTCCCTCGTGCTGTTTGCTTTTTTTTTTCCTTTACACTATTTTGCACCATTTCACATTCACAGGAACAGAAAGCCTCTCCCAGTCTGTCTATGAAAAGCTGTTTTGATGCGTGGATTTAAGGTTTCCACGGAGCCAAATATAGACTTTATGTTGGTAGCTGCTCACTACTATGCCTAATGTTTAAATAAGTGGCAGAAAGGATGTCAGGGTATTTTAAGAGCTCAACCCTTCCCCCTCAGCCCTTTGTAACAGACAGAAACAGCCTCTCACTGTTTCTATCTATTGCTTCATTAAGGGCTCCATTCATTTTATAAACAACACAGCTGCTGACCAGTGTTAGGGGGGAAGAAAAAGGAAAAAAAGGCTTCTGATTGCAACTGCCAAACAGTTCAATGTCTGTTCTCTGCAACTCAGCATGGGGATCATTCGCTTACCCAGCACTCCTAGGGGCTGGAGGAGAGTTGTTGTTTTGCTGTCATTAAAGAGGCAGCCCCACATCCCATTCACCCTACATATTTTTGGCACTGGTGGCTGTGAGATGTACATCAAACACTGGATGCAGACATCACTGGGCACATCCAGAAGAGCCCAAGGGTTGGGAAAAGAGGAACAGGCAGCTTTTCCTTCACAAGCAGCAGCAGCACTGTGAGCTGTGACCTGCAGCAGAGCTGCAAAAGTATCCTGGGGTGACCTGCCACTCTCTGCAATTGCTTGTGGCTGGAGTGGATTATGGTATTCAGGCCAAGGTCAGTGCGTGGAGGGGGCTGGGGAGGGCAGGGCTGTTCGCTGGGCAGCAGCACTGGAGAAGGGCTGGGGCAGCTCCCAGCAAAGCCTACATGAGCCAGGGCACTCAGAAAAGAGCAAGAGATGCCACCAGCCTGGGCTTTCCATCCCTTGGCTCTGTGTGTATGTGTGCACAGTTCCCCACGAGGCTCAGTGCCCTACAGGCAGTGTGATGGGCAGGGAGATGGGGCTGCTGAGCTGTGGGTTTGCCCCATCTGTTGGACCTGGCATTGGCACAGGAACAGGCAACCTGCTTGTAGGGTTTGGTGAGCCCACCCCACGCAAAGGTGGCACCCAGCCCCTCACACAGCGGTGAGACGCACACTGTCAGACCCACAGAGATCTCTCCAGCTAGGAAATTGTCATTTACTCAATGGCTGCAATGTTTCCATTTTATTTTTAATGATAACGTGACCAAATTAGAAAAAAAATCAGTTATTTATCACCAGCTGCCAGTGTTAAACATTGATCTGATCCTGTGGTGATTCCCTCCCTGCTGCTCACGTGTGTTTGGGGCAGGGGAGATGCTAGAGAAGCAGAGCCTCACACAGGGTCAGCACTTCATCTGGAAAGTGCAGAGTACTGAGGAGGTGATGTGTTTCCCAGACGAGTGGAAGCAGCCAGGAAGCTCTTCGTGCAAGATCGTGCGCTGGGCAGCTGCCACAGGGGTGAGCAGAGGCTGCGGGGGCCAGATGGGACTGCTGGTGCCTGCAGAGGCAGCAGGGAAATATGGCACGTTTGATGAAAGCTATTGCCAGAGGCACAGTTGGCTGAAAAATGCTTAAAAATGTAGAGGACTGCCCTTCCTGGAAAGGAAAAAAAAAAAAAAGAAAAAAAAGGCACACTGAAGGAGAAGGCTGGGAAGAATGAGAAGATGCTTCCTCCCCCTAGGCAAGCCCAACATTAACCCATCTCAGTTTAGGACAGGAGGTCACTCAGAGTGTTGTTTGCTCCTATCAAGACAAGTGACCTACTTCAGGCTAGAAGGCAAGCTCAGTTTGTGGGAAAACACTACAGGTATTTTTTCCTAGAATTAAAAGGTAGAATCCTTACTGGGGTTAGCTCTGAGGATACGTATATGAAGGGATGTGAAACAATGATTCTTTAATTTAAATGCTTTTCCTCATGTCTTTAATAACCTTGTTTGAACAATTTCAGTATGTATGGCTGTTGAAAACAGGTTACTCCTGCAACTTCTCGAGCTGATAACGTAGAGACTCTTAGGCAGGTTGAGTAACACAATCCACTTTGCTCAAAGACTCCAGACCTCTGTCCCAAGTCCAGTGAGAGTGTTGCAGAAAAAACCCAAATGTTGAGCCAGAAACAGATCAGCAAAGAAATGTAAATTTGGAAACAACTGGCTTTCCCAAGCTGCCAAAATATTCACAATGAAGGAAATGCTCTCAGACCATTGCTTTTTACGACATTAGTGTCTCTTTACTTCTATGTGTCCTCCAGTTCACAACTTTGCAAATTACAAATGCACACTTGGACATTGGCCAGGCAAGGAGATTGGAAAAGAAATGTCAGTCACAGATATATTTCACCTTCATTTGCTTGCCTGAACTTCTAAATGAAGTGCCAGCCACAGATTCATTAACCATTTGCTACTTATTAAATATCTTTAAACCACAGCAGCAAAATGCCATCTTAAAAAACCTCAACATGTTTCTTTACGAACAAGTAATGTGTTATATAGCTGGAGTAACTCAGACTGACACTGCCAAACCAATCTGGTTTTCCCATTAATTTTTCATATATTTCAGTATATGAAGCTTAGAGAAATAACTTTATGGAAATGTTATAACTGGAAAGTCAGAATTTGAGAAAGTAAATGTATGGATATGTGCTTCTAGATAGTGAGAACACTGTCTATCAGTTTAATAAACTGCTTGTTTTAAAATTCCTTCAAGAAAGCTGGGGCAAACATATACCAGGGTTTAATTTATAAGATGACACATTCTTTCTGAATATTGTGGCTTTTCTGGAGTATTTCATATATACAGCACAACTCTAGTAAATAAGTCAAAAATATGGCAACTGAACTGCACCCTGTTTGCAGATGCATGCACACCAAAATGATGTTTTAAATTCCAGCCAACAGTCCATGGAAAGGTGTTTTAATTAGTTCCACGCCTGCTTCTTTGGTGAGTAGATAACCTGCTTTCTGTGTCTCCCAAACAAGGTGGCTTGAGCTACTGCAGTGACCCTGGTGAAGCCTCCACAGAAGGCTAATGGCCACTGGAGATAGCTGGGGTCTTGCTGTTCATACCAGCATGAACAGACCTCCAAAATCCCACCCTTCATCCTTGACCCAGCCCACGGGACCAACAGGATGATTGCCATGGCCTGGATGTGTGTTAAACTGTCTTGGCTTAGGCTGGTTTGCAAAACTGTCACTCCCATCCTTTCTTTAGCCTTTCACTTGACTATTGCAGCAGAGGGCCCTGATCGTGGTGTCTCCTCAATGCTATAATTGTTGCTTCCTTGGATTTTGGCTTTGCTTTCAGGTCCCAGCAGAGACCTGGACCCACTGCACAAAGGCACAGTAAGCATCAGCCCCTGCTGGAGGAATTTTCACTCTCAACAGAGGCAATCAACAGCAAGGCATTGTTATTCTGGCTCTGAAGTCCTGAGGAAAAGTGAAGATAAGGGCTGATTGCATAAGACCCTTGGGGGATCTAGATCCTCAATAAATGAAAACAGCAACCCCAAAAGTACTTTTGTAAAGATACATGATTTGCCCAGGCACGGAGGGAGCCAGGGAACTGAATCTAAAGCTGGTCTGATGCCTTAGTCCTAGGGCTAATCTGCTTGTAAACATCCACTAAAACAAAGGATCTCAAATGCACCACAGACTGCAGATCAAGTTAATTGGCTACAAGTGATGTTCTTCCCCTTTCAGAGTCACTAGACAGACAAATAACTGCACAAGCAGAGCAGTAGAGATAACAACTCTTGGTTTCCTATAGATTTGTGTCCAATGTCCCCACAAAACTCCTTTACAGCTGTATAATAACCACTCTTCCCCATCTGTGATTCCTTCAGCTCTGCCTCCTCCACGGCTACTCATTTCCAGCTGGAAAGTCTGTTCAAAACCCCTTTATGTTGCTGCTGGGCTGGTTGGGCCACACTGCAGAAGTGTTGGGTGTGCTGAGTGCCTGGCAGGTGTGCATGGGCTTGACAGCGACAATGCGGTCAGCTTCTTCCCTGCCCTGCTCTTTGATTTCATTTTTTATTGCAGGAATTGCAACGCTTCTGAGCTCTTTACAGTTCTGCCTGCTTTGTTTGACACTTCCCACAAAAGGACTGAGGGACAGACAAAGAGATGAACAGTATGGCTGCAGACGCCTGGTCTCCTTAGGAAACCAGGCTAGAAACAGAAACATCTTGGGTGCGTTGGGCAAGATCTGTGGTTTCCAGGCATTCTCTCCACTGAAAACTGACACGCACTGGAGCTGCTGGTCATGCATTAGCTTTCAATAGCTTCTTTTATCTCGCAGTGAAAGCTGTGTGTTACAGCGTTTGATTGCTGTGGTTACAGCATTAACTAATTGCAAAGCAAAGCCAATTGAGGGACACAGTTTTTTGTACAAGATCTGGTCCTGTTTTCTTGCTTCCTCATGTGTACATGTAAGAAAGACTGTCTGTACATATAAACACACATTATGCTTTCCTTTTTATGCACCATAGAAATATATATGTAAGTATATGTACACACACATAAATATATTCACGTGCATGTTTCTACATGGTTTTATATATAACATTGTATACAACATTATATGGATGTCTGCACATATTATTTTAGATACAGGTGTGCATACCTATACATATAAATGTGTATATATGTATTTATATATGCACATACCTATACGTATATACACACACACATGTATATATGGCATTTTAAGATGGGCAAGAACTAGAACACAGGGTTCCAAGCCATATTTGAGGGATCTGATTGAGAGAGAGGTCCTAGTATGACTTTGCTAGAACATCTCAATACAAACCATTTTCCCTTTTGGAAAATATTGTCAACTTCTTGGCCAAGGCCAAGGCCTCTTTTTTGTATGTTCACATGGAACTTTTTTAACAAAGGATAGAGTTTGAAATGTAGAATTCTCTGTGTTGCAGGTGCTGAGGTCTCATTTGTGTGGAGGCAAACAGGTCAGGTATGACCTCTGCTGTCACATCATCCAGGCCAAGGCAGTCATGAGGCTGAATCTTAAAAAATGCTGGTGGCTTCAAGTTGGTTATCAACAGAGAAATAAAGAGAAGAGAGGCTTTGCACCTGCACTGGAACATGCGGGCAGGGATCACCCTTCTTTCCTGCCACCTGAAATTTCACAGAAGCTTCCAAAAAGAAAACATTTTGAATTGAGTTATGATCTACCTCTATGCAAAATATATGGGCCAAAACCTTGTATACAAATGAAGATGCTATTGGTGCTGACAGTTTTTGAAGGTATTGAGCATTTTTCCTAATTGTTTTTACATAGGCATGGCATTATTTTCAGCCCACTCACAAGAACTTTAGATTCATCCTAGCCAGAAAGATTTATGTCTCCCAGAAAGTAATCAAGCTTCTGCTGGGTTATCAGGATGAAGACAGACAATCTGCCAACTGAAAGTAAAGCAAAATTAGCAGCAGCATCATCCCAAGTTCAGCCCTGTACTGTTTGATCTCCAGATCATGTGTCACTCAGCTGTTCCATTGTGCCACCAGGGATTTTGGAAGTGGATAAAACAGTTCTGCTCATGCAGGAACACATTTCTGCTCTCCGAAGTGAAGCAATAGAAAACGTGCCACCGGGCATGGCTGCTGTACTAACAATTTATTGGAGAAAAAACTGGCTCCAGCATCCTTCAGTGATGATAAATTTATTACCTGGAAAGGCAATGACAGTGTTTTTGCTTCTCTTAACTAACACTTACATGTGAAACCACTTCCGTAGAAAATGTTTACCTTGATGTTTACTCTAAACAGCAGCCCAGTTGGAATTAATGCACCAGAAGCTATGCCAAGGATTGCCTCTCCTGCATCCACACACTCTCAGAGGTGAGGGGAAGCCTAACAGCTGTTTTCTCATTTAGCACAGTCTCCTTTCCTCTGTCCCAGTCATGTAAAACAATTGTGTTACTGGCAAGGTGGCAGTGGGAAGAGGGACCTGTGTGCTGGTAACACCGTGGGGAGCAGGAGGTGGGGGTGGTCCCCAAACACAGACCACACCATTTCTATCTGAATAAATGAGGTCTTGTCCTTCATCTCTTACCTGGCTCTCTGCATTTCATCTGCAGAGACACCCTAGGAGCAATATATAACCCATGGATTAGATGATCTATCCTGAAAATAGGAGCTCTGGGATGGCTGTTTTGGATTCATCCAGGCTGTTGAAGATCAGAATAGGCAGAGAACTGTGAAGATGTTTTTAGCACAAGATACTTCAAGAGACTGAGGTGAGTCCAAATAGAGCAGGACACAGAAGTTCTTGGACCCAGCCTATTGTGGTGAGAGACAGGTTTGTCACAGAGAGATTTCAGGAGCGCCATTCTCCCTTGACTTTTCCCATTAAATTCACCGTGGAGTAGGATCTGACTGAGAATAACAGAGGGGCAATTCTAGGACTGATCTCAGTGTGACAGATACTAGACTTTAGTTGCAAGGGTCAGACTGTCAAATCCTGGTGTCTAATGTTGAAAATAAAACATATATGTCAGTTTTCCAGCTTAGAAAATAACATTCAAGAAATTAAAATAAGAATGTCTGAATCTCATGTCTATGCTAATGACAACCATACTTTTGTTGTCATACTAGTGTACTGTTCTTTCCTTTGGGCAATTAAACTGCTGGCCTAGTAAATGACAGTGCCAACAGAACTGTCATTTAAGTCCCAGAATCTCTGCATAAAGAAATTTCTCTCTGCTGTTAATGGATGAAGATCTATTAGAGTTAAAAATCCTGTTTGTTCAAGGCCTTTCCAAAAACAGTGTGGCAAAACAAAGATGTTTAACATCCTGACTCAGGAAAAAAACAAATTGTACATTGTCAGTGGATGAAGATTCTCCTTTTATTTTAAAACCTCTGTAAAATCAGAGCAATGGGTCAATTCCAGCATTCAGCCAATTTAATTAGCGATTTCAGAGTAATCATGGTAATGAGCCAAGTCGGCAAAGATGTCATTGGGGTTCCTGCAGTTCAGGTTGCAAAAACAAGCATTGATCCACATGATTTTCCAGGAAAACTCAGTTCCATCTGGGCACTGAAACCTCACTTCAATAGTCTTGGACTTGTAGGGTGTGCAGCACCTGTTGTCTGTGCAGACACCGCAGTATTTGGGTCTGTAGGGACTTTTGCTCACACATCCCGAGATGGTGTAGTTCATGGGTTCATTGGCCCTGTAGACAGCCAAGCACTTCTTCCCAGGCTAAATCAGAGAAGAAAATGAAAAGAAAGAGGTTAAATCTTAGTGCTGACACAGGTAGGACACAAAAATCACCTTGCTCTCTACAACTACCTGAAAGGAGGTTGTGGCAAGGTGGGGGAGATCGGGGAAGACAGAGGCTTAGCCTCTTCTAGCAGGTAAATAGTGATAGGACAAAGGGAAATGGCCTCAAATTGTGCCATGAGAGGTTCAAGCTGAGTATCAGGAGAAATTTCTTCACTGAAAGAGTGGTGAAGCACTTGAACAGGCTGCCCAGGGAAGTGGTGGAGTCACCAACTCTGAAGTGTTCAAAAAACACTTGCGGCACTTGTAATGTGGTCTATTGGGCATGGTGGTATTTGGTCAAAGGTTGGACTTACTGATCTTGGACATCCTTTCCAGCTTTAATGATTCTATTATTCTGTTCTATGATTCCTATGTTTAAAGGGGTTTGTAGCTGTTAGGAAGACTCTTACAGCCCTGACCTAGGGGGTGTGAAAGATTTACATGTTTAGACATATGACCCCAAAAGCTGCAAGTAGGATACTTGCATAATAGAGTTCATAGCCATGACCAGAAGTGCAGCACTGCTTTTCTGCCAGCTGAGTACAGGGCTGTCCAAGCCAACATTGAGCACAGCAGGCTTGGCTTGGCTTTCCTTGCAAGGACCTTTTGGCTGGAAATAAAACTGTCAGGGGAAGGTTTTCATACCAGCACAGGCAGGACACATTTTGGAACTGCGTGCAGCACAGTAAGTCCATGTACAAGTGCAGCCTTCTGAGGCCTGAATGCTGCCAAACGAAGTCTGACTCAGAGTCCAGCTCAAGGGGTGCCCAGAGAACCAGTCCCCACCTTGATGTGCTGGGTTATGTCCACCTCGCAGGGCCTCATGTTGCACAGGCGGCTCTCCTTCAGCAGCCGGCACTGCTCGTTGTCATTGGAAATCCTGGTGGAGATGCCCAGCCCGCAGGTCTTTGAGCAGGGACTCCAGGGTGAGGTGTGAACGATGCAGTTCTTCTGCCAGGCTTCATCCTCTCCCTCGTACGCTGTGGAGAGAGATTAACCCCACATTATTCAGCCCGGGCAGCTTTACATATTAAACACCCTCTCCCCAGCTCATTGCACATTCAGACCATTAACCCAAATAATTAAAGCACAGCAAAGTGGCTCAGCATTCCTGTGAAGCCCCTCATCCCACCCCTCTGTGCTGACCTACTTGTGTCAGACTCCCCAGCGCTGCGAGCGCTCGGGGCCAGGGCTCGTTCCTTTATTCCCCTTCACCGCCTCGCACAAGGGGGTCCTTGTCTGGGACCCCCAGGTGCTGCCACAATATAAACAATTACAGAAGCCTGAGCCAGCGGGTGGAGAAAAGGGATGAGATCTGATCTCACCATGGAGGTTTATTTCTGAGCCCATTCAATTGCTTCCCTGCAGCAGAAAGTGGTCAACAGTCTCTGCTGGGTGGCAGAGGGCTTGGGAAGCAGCCACAGCCTTTCACTGGGAGGAAGAACAGCTTCAATAGCTCTCAGAGGGCTCAGCAGCCATTTGAAGAAAGGGTGGGCTCTGTTTTGAAAGCAGCCAACAGCTCCAGTTCAGGTTCTGTCCCAGCCTCAGCCAAAGTCGCCACTGCTTTACAGCACACAGGACAGTCCATAGGCAAAACTCTGATAGAAACTGCTGCACTAAGCTTGCTCATTGTTATATTTATTATTATACTATTTTATTAAATGTAATAAATGCTAGTCTGACTTCTATAAGTGAAGTGATGAAAAACTGTACTACCACAAGGACAATTTAGCCCAACCCACAGTGAAACTTCCACACAATAACTGCTCTCAGGGTGTTATGTAAGTCTGAGACTCCTAAGACACAGGGGCTTTAAAATTGCAGTACAATAGCCTCAGTCCCAAATTACACTTAATCCATTCTGTTTCCTAAGGGTTCCAGACTGACAAAAAAAAAAAAAAAAAAAAAAAAAAAAAAAAAAAAAAAAAAAAAAATTAAAAAATAATTAAAAAAAAAAAATTAAAAAGAACTTGCCACATCTTCAAAGTTCCAGCAGATGTGTCCTTCGAAGGGGACTTTGGCACAGAGAATTTGGCACAGAACAGTTTCATAAGCATGTTTGATGAATGCCATATTCATATACTCATGGAATCACTTGGGTTGGAAAGGATCTTAAAGATATCTCAGTCCAACTCCCCATGGGCAGGGATATCACCCACTAGATCAGGGTACTCAGGGCCCCATCCAGCCTGGCCTTGATCACTTCCAGGGATGGAGCATCCATATCCATATTGCTCTAAAGAATTCTAGTGCACCACTGGTGTTTTTCTGTCCTGTCCTCCAGCACGTGCTGTGTGGGAGGCTCTGTCTCTCACAAAGATGAGACACCTGCCAGGTCTGGCAGAACAAGCTGATACTTTGCTTGCAGACTCTGCCTGATGGCAAAGGAGAGATCTGCCTCACTCCCGCCGTACCTGCCGAGGAGATGTGACGCGGAGACGTCTTCCTGATTTTCCTGGAGTCATCACAAATCCACTGCTCGCAGCACTTCCCTGCCATCTTAATCAGCTTTGGGTTTGGGCACCAGACAAGCGGAGGGCGTGAGTTTGTGCACATGGGAACACAGCCCACAGCCCCGTTAATGCACGTGCAGTTGTATTTGCAGTTGGGCTGAAACGTCTCCCCGTTCTTATACCTGACCCCATTGAGGACACATCCGACACCAACAATCTCTGAAAAGAAAGGAAAAGAGAGAAAGAGACACAGAGCGCCATTAAAATAATGCTGCCAACAAACAGGTCCGATGTGTTCCTTTACCAAGCTGGTTCCTGGGCTGAAAGTGATGCTGAGCCAAGTGTACTCACACCATCTAGGAAACTGTTTCCATTCTAAATCACAGCAGAAAAAGAAAATCTTTTGATGCTTAATGGAAAAAAAAAAAAGTTAGAAAATAAAACCAGTTTTATCCACAAATGCTTACTTAAAAGAAAAAAAAAATCATGGCATGGTGGTGGGAATTATTCACAGGGGGTGCAATCAAAGTAATTAAAAAAGATATTGAGCAAAATCTGAGGTTTTTGGAGACATGTGAGGGGACTCCATGGAGTCACATGTATGACACAGCTGTTCACAACTCCTGTATATGTCTGAAGCAGAAGGGGAGGACAGACAAGGTAGCAAAGGAGCACCTAAATTGCACTGGATTCCTATACTTAAGAAACTGGATCCCACCCAGTTTATCACAGAACAATTTTCTTGGAAAATAAGGTACACATTACAAAGCATGAAAATAAATACTTGATGTATTTTTCAATATACGATCACTAAAAACTCAATCCTTTTGATTGCCCATGAACAGGAATCACATTGATTCAAAAAGCAGCACTTTTTTCGTTTCAAATTGTAGACAGTTATTTGGAAGCACTGGCAGAAAACTTGTAATGGAAAATTCAAACTTTAGTATCTTGTTTGGTCACACGGAGGCAGTGTACACGCACTTGCTGGGTTGCTCATGTTTTGAGTCTGGTCAGAAACGGAGCTGCTTCAGGAAAACACAAATTGAAATGCTGGATTAAAATTCTGCAAAGGCTTCCTATTTTTAGAATGAGCTGAATGAAAACATCAAGCACAAATCCCTTCTTCTGCACAAAAACGAGAGCTGTTGGAATTTGAAGCACAGCTCTAGATCTGCAGTTCAAGTCCAGTGCCAATTTTTGTAATGTTTGAACCTTTGTACTGAAAAGATATCACTCAGTGCTGCAGCTGTACCTAAGACTTCTAGGTGTGCACACAGATAATGGCAGTTCGAGAAAATGCTGTATTTCCTGGTGTTTTCCTACAAGTGTATTCCTCCTGGATTACGTTAACTCAGCCTCCAGCAGGTCTCATAAACCAAGAAGTTCACCATGAGAACATCCCCAAACACAGACAAGGGGGCTGTTGGATGCCTGCATGCAGAACCTCACTAAATCTGCATCAAAATATAGCAATTTGCAGGCACATCCCTATTCCTCACCCTCTAGACCTCTGCTCAGCACCCTGCTGCCTCCTTCAGTGCAGAAAAAAGCCAAAAACAGCAGGAGAGCTGCAGTGACTCCCAGCAGGTTCCTGTTTGATGTCTGGGAGGTTAGATCCTGGGACACACCTCAGCGTGCCAGTCCAGACACAGCCTGAATTTCTCCCAGTCTGACCCCATTCCCTTTGCCAACACCAGTTCCTAACTCTTTCAGGATCTCTATTTTCCATAAATTTCATTGTTTCTGTAGCACTTCATGCCCCGGATTCTCTGGATCTAGCCGAAAGCATCCAAATACAAAGCCAATTCCTCACTGCAGTCAGTCCCCAACATCCAGCACAGGATTCCTGATCCCAGGAGCTCTCACTCCCCAGGTCAGGACAGGAGCTGGTGGTCCCAGAGTGGGGTGGTTCAGCCTTTATGGGGCCCAGGACACATCAGCAGACCCTGTCCTGTGCATCCACGTGGGTGCTGGAAACACGGGAAAGGCCACAGGTTTCTCTGGCAGTCAGAGACAGCCTCCTTCACATCCCAACCACGAGAGATCTTCTCTCATTCCCCTCAGCTGGACACACCGTAACGCCCCTCACCAAACAGCCATAAATGTCACATAACAGGGTGTGTATTGTCATGGCAGTAGGGGAGTGAAAGCACAGACTGGGAATCCCTCCAGTCCTGACTGGGAGAGCTGGGGCTCGATCTTCCTTCGGCAGTGCTGTGATGTGTGGGAGGACTGCAAAAACCAAAAGATATCTAACTAAGAAAACAACCATTTAAATAAATAAGCAAATGAGAAGCAAGATGAAGGCCTTTAAAGAGGCCTAGGAAGGCTGATAGCTTTGAGACAACATCCTGCCTGTTTTCCTCTCCCAGCACAGGGCCAGCTGTAACGATGTCATTCTCGACAATGTTTGTCTAACCTGCTCTTACAGACCTCCCATGAATGCTCTACACACACTCCAGACAATACATTTGAATGAGCTCATATCCTTTTTTCTTAACCTTAATCTTTTCTAATCTTGAAAATCACTGTTTAGGCTTACAGCTCCTAGCACGTAACTTCTCTTGTTGTTATTTTGCCTGTATCCTACAAATATCTGGTTAGACTGCACTTTTCGCATGCTTGCCTTTTTTTTTTTTTTCATGGCTGAGCCAGGGCAAAGCCAAGGTCATTTCTTACTAGACTTCCCACCCTTCTGCTGAGGAAGAGCAACGCCTAGTATCACTTCTGTGAGAACCTGCCAGCTACCCTGAACCTCTTAACTCCTCAGAAGTCCTCAGACCTGCCCCTTGTGTAACCTCTGCTCATATTCTAAGTTTATTGAAGCCCACAGTTTGCAAACTTTTTCCTCTTCTGTGCATCAGTTGTTCCATCTATTCATCTCACAGCCAGCTCTCCTCCAGGTTTCCTTTTACCTTTATATTTTCTCTTAGATCATTCATGGTTATGTTCCAGTCCAGAGGACCCTCCAGCTAAATGGCTTTTTCCTGTTTATGAAACTAAAGCCATGACCATATGTTCTAATAACCCACTAAAAAGCAGCCTTTTCGATCAGCAATGTGTGTGGTTGTGCTCATGATCCTTCTGCTTTTAATCATTCCCACAGTAATGATTTTCAATAATTTCTGACTTTTATGAGAGGATCAGATTCCCCCTCATGTTCTGGAAGTCAGAACAAGTGAATATACTCTTGACATACAAATTTGTTTCTGCACTTCTTTTTGGAAAGCATTCCAGTCACATGAAACCAAGAGTTTGTTATGACAGGCAGGGAGAAATCCTTACCCCTCATGGCAGCTAACGTGATTGTAACCATTGTAAAATTAAGGTTCAGATCTCAATTTGTCTCTGACCAGCTCTGATAGGAGATGATTCATTCCTGACCCTCTTCACAGGATATTCTACAGACCACATGCTGTCCTTCCAAGGTATTCACTATAGGGAATAAACCAAAACTGTCCCCTTAATGTCATGGTTTTCGTGTAGGTGCCCATATTGCTTGTCTTTAAATCTGGCTCTATGCCTGTCCACCTTCATCCCCAGCCCACCACAGTACCTCCTCCTGTTACAGGGAGTACAGAATAATCATTGGAGTAGGTGCAATAATCTGCCACTTGAGAAGAGAGATTATTACAGAATAATCTGTAATAATTCAAATGCTGATTGGTCATTGCTCTTGGCTGCAGCCAAATCAAAGAGCAAGAATTCAGAAGTCATTTCCCATCCGGACAGCTGCCCTGAGAACAAAGACAGCAACAAGGGAATGGAAGCTGATGCACGGAGGAGCTGCTGAGTGTGCAGCCAGGTATCAAAAATGAGGTAAATCTCAACCCCTGCTCAGACCCATGGGAGCTTCCAGCATATATCTAAGTCAAAAATATATGTACATGACTTACGTGCACATACTCCTATTTCGTACCTAGGTCTGTCTCGGCTGTAGTCACAGTACAAGCCCCTGTGGAAGTCGCAGGTGTCAGCCTCGGTGCAGCTCTCTCCACGCTGCTTGGCACACGTCTTGCAGCAGTCACAGCCGTCTGTGACCAGGCTGACGCCGGCCGGGCACCGCGGAGGGGACTTGGGACACTCGCAGGGCCACTTGCAGTACTGAGTGCGTGTGTAGATCTCTGTCGTGGCTGGGACAGTGCTGCTCATGCTGGGGGAGGTCTGGGCAGTGGTCTGCAAACAAAGAAACACAGTGTCCTAGGTTACATGGAAGGTGTAATCAAAAGCATGTATTCTATCACCATCTTCATAAGTTGTTAAAACAGGTGGGGCAGTGCTCTTTGTGTTCAGCATGACCCAGCCCTGATAACACCATCAGGGCTATCTCTGCTCATGGGCCATCAAGGTCTCCGAGAGTGACTCATAGGAGTCCATCAGCCCATTGTGAGATGCCTTGCCCAGAGGGGAGGAACTGAACATTCCCACCGGCATATAAGAGAGAGACTCTGGAGCACTGGGCTACCTTTTCCACTGGATTCCCAGAGGAGAAGAGCTCAAGAGCTAGCGCTGGACCTCCAGAGACCGACGAGATTTTTCCGCAAGATCACCACTTCAACAAGACTACATCCATCACTCCAACGGGACTGCAGCCACCATCGTCAACTGGACCGCTAGCACCACCCTTACAGGGTGCAGGTTGTATTCTAACTTTATCTACCTGAACTGTTGTTTCTGTATTATTGTCTTGCTCTAAATTTCAGTGTAAAAACTGTTATTGCTTCTCCCATATCTTTGTCTGAAAGCCCTTGATTCCGAAGTTATATACTTCGGAGGGGAAGGGGGTCACATTATCCATTCTAAGGGAGGCTCTCACCTTCCTTAGCAAGACACCTGTCTTTCAAACCAAGACACACAGTGTTACAGAGAAATGGGGGTTGCAAACCCTGTGCTGCTTAGTCCTCAGTTAAAATCCCCTCAGGTCTACAGATTAAAAAAAAATCCAACAAACCATCCTGCAAGTTAATTCAAAATCTGAAAATCAAATAAAAAACCTGATCAAGGTAATTCAAGGTAGAAAAGGGATTTCGTGTAACACAGTGATGCAGTTCCAGGTGAGCATTACTGAGATCATGGAGTACTGGGATGCTGTAGTTCGTATCAAAACCCACAGAAGGTAGAGGCTGATCGTATTCTGCACTCTCAAGTCCCTGCAGAGCAAACTCTGGATGACATTTAACAGCACCAGCCACAGCTGTGGTGCAGAAAGGGTGCAAATCAGCCCAGTGACAAAGGAAAGATTTCACTTTTATGAGAGGATCACTGCACAGAAAACCTGTGCTGTACATGGGGGTCAAGCAGGACGCAGTATCTCAGGCACAGAAACAAATGGAGTTATTCACATGCTCTCAAGAGCAGACAGAACATGACACTGCTTGGGCACACGTGGTCTAACAGCCCTTTCTGGTGCTGCAAAAAATAAGCGTAAAACCCTAAAAACTTCAGCCAAGGAAAGTCAGGCTTGAGAAATTGCTAAGGCAATTCCATCTATTGCTGTCTTCCTTGTTCTGTATATCCCCCGTGCTTTGTCCTCTTTTGAATTTGAGATGTCTCAAACAAAAGGCTTTCCAACAACTCTCCATGAAGAAAATGCCTCACCCAAGATTTTGTGGGGAAAAGCATTCCCAAGAATTATGACCCCACAGCTGGTGAGTTATCCATCAGGATACCTCTGCAAAGACCCTTTACTGTTTTTTACAGTTTCTTTCTTAGCAGGCTTAGATTTTATTAAAGTGCATTTCTAAACCCACTACTGCTGTATCTGAAGGTGTATTTAAATATCTTGATAATTAGTTATTCTATATTTAGAACACTAAATTGTGAACACATTGCTAGTCACTGCCAAATAGACGATGTGTTTGGTCTGGGCACAATTCCCAATTCCATTAAGGCCTCCTTTACAAACAGTTGGCCTTAAAGTTGGCTTTAAAACACCTTTAAATTCATGTTTAAACTAAAACATACCAATATAATTTACTCCCACTTAAAGGCTCCTTGATACTGTCAGAGTTGTTAAAAGAGGAACATTCAGATCAATGAAAAGCCCTGGCCTTTTAATCGCAGGATTTTTCATTCCTCTCACGATCATTTGAGTAGGTGCAATAATCTGCCACTTGAGAAGAGAGGCCTCCTCAAGTGCAATAAATCTATTTACTTTGCTGCTGATCATTTAAAAAAGTGCTTAATAATCAAATTCAGATACACAGACAAAAGTCACACAGCTTTTTAAAGAGCTCATTGCCACGGCCCAGCCCTGTAAGTAAATCCTTTCACCATCCCTTGTTTCTATTGTCAAGGCGAGCAAGCAAACAGCTTCTCCCTGTGCAGATATGAAAGCCTCTGTGAGCCAACACACTGAGCAAAGAGAAGCCCTGATACTCCTGTGGGTTTAGTTAATATCTGAAGGGCTGAGGCTGAACTCTTCTAAAGCACAGAATAGCTGGGAGACATTTAATAGCTTGTGATAGACAGGAGTTTAGAGTAAATTATTTAACAGCCCTTCCTCTAGGTCTGAAACCTGAGCTGGCCAGGGAAGTTTTTCCAGTGTCCATCCTTCCAGATGACCTGTTGTGTTTGCTGGATGTGCTGGCTGAAATGAGCCTGAGCTCATTGGAAGGACACAGTGTGGGCTACGTAAGCATCTTCAGATAATCAGTGTGGACAGGCAGTCCACATCCTGTGTTCTGCATCACTCCTGTGTTTCACAAAGAGGGAAGGCATGGAGTGATGGAATTGGCACCATGTCCTAGGCTCCATCACCACCTAGGCAGAACCCAGCCTTCAGAAACTGTTGTGCACTGGACTCTTTAAAAAGTGCACAACCTGTACAGCTCCCAGGCCCTCCTCCTCTCCCCTCCTAAGTCCCTCAGAACTTCACTCTGGGAGAAACAATTCTGTAGATTTATAAAATTATTGGATTTCCCATTTCCATGGTCAGCTGTCATCACTGGAATACCTAAGCCCCTTTGGAAAAGTCATTCAGCCTTGCCACTTCAATGTCCCAGAATATTTTAGAAAATTGAAACGTCCTTATTAATGAGTATGTTGGTTAATTCATCATGACTAATGCTTTCCACAAGTGCTATCAACAGGAAATCACAATGTAATTGCCTTCCCCCTATCCTTAACTAGAAAAAAACACCAAACAAACAAACAAAACTGTTCATGCAATTTAAGGTTTCAGGAGTCATGTTTTTAGGGTTAATATAACACATAAGATGATAATGATTTTGTAAGAAATCTGAAATAAGAGCAAAGAGAAAATAAATACCAAACGTCACAGTACTGGGGGTTTGACAAGTTTATTTTAAAATGTCAGAAAGATAAAAGAATGTGCCTGCTAGGAAATTTGTTTTCCCGATTACTGGTAATTAACCTATTTCATTTAATTAGTCTTCAGTCTTGGAGTCTGCACATTTGTTATCTTGGATGCCAAGGAGAAAATATTCCACCAAAGTAATTCAGGAGTTCTAATTTTTCTACTTTTGGAGGTACAAACCCATTCTCATTAAAACAAGATGAAGCTTTTCTCACCCTGCCATGTCTGATAATTCTCTATTAAAGTCACTCCTGATTATGCTTGGCAACCTCCATAATTACCTTTTTTTGCATCTGCAAAACAGATTGCTAACAACAATTTCCAACTAATTTTTGTCTTCACATTCAGGAGGAGAGAAGGAGAAAATAAAAAATTTCCCACTGTCTGCCATAGCCACAGACTCAGTATTTTTAATAGCCAAGAGTTTTAATATCTAAATTTGAAGATACAAAATGGATAGCAGCATTTTAGCAGCAAATTCTTTTTTTGGCGCGGCATATTTTCAATCTATTGAAAAATACTGCAATTGTATTGTATGTTTTAGTTTTGAAAACTGGAAAAACAGGCTTTGGTGTTGAAATCAGTCTATACAGCCCAAACTACAAGCCAGGCAGATTTATTACAGCATTTTTACATAATACATGAGGAGCCTCCACCTTTGCTTTAAAGCAGCAAAGCATCACAATATACTCCTTTGCTTCCAGTTTTTACAGATGTTTAAAAATATATTCATGGATATTGATTTTATTGTTTCAATGCTGCAAGATCTTACTCTTAAAAGCTTTTGCTTTCAAGCATTTTTCTCATCAGCTGGGTGAAGGTAGGGAGAAGCTCTCCAGGTTCTTCTCTTCCAATTTATTGATGGGAAATGCTCAGAAAGAATGGTGACTTCTAAATTGGATTACTCTGGCCTTCAACAGAGCTGGAAAAATGGTTCCACAGTAGCAGAAACTTTAGTACTTTATCACCTTCTGCTATTTTCTCCTTGGTGGTAATTTTATCCCAAAGGAGAACTTTTTAGTTCACTCAGAGCTGCCCAAGCTGTGTTTTGCAGGATACACGCTGTTGGATGGACTACATTTAATTTCTCACAGTAGAACACATTAAAGAAATATTTTTAACCTACATTCTGATACTGCCTTTCTGAGCAAATGCCAGATGTCGTTGATGGAGGGATATGATGTGATCTGGATTATCCCTCTGTTCTCTATCTCTGACATGTTCACAAGCGAAAATGATTAGTGAGTAAATTTTATTAAAAGATTGTCCTTACTACAAAGTCTGACAACGTCATCCTGTCACTGTTTAGAAATAGCTCCAGATTTGGAGTTTGTCTGTTCTAAGAAGGAACACTGAAGTTAAAGGCACAATTTTAAGCAGACACCTTGGATGCATCTCCTTGGAAAGGGTTGAGCATTTGCACAAAACACACATCTGCTTTCCCCTGGTTCCACCTACTGGCTGAACTATTGAGACAGCACAAGCAGAAATGCCTGTAGAGCCAATTCCAGCTCCAGAAACCACCCTAGATATTCCCATTATCCAAAATTATTTTAAAGGCAGCCCAGGAGACTCACATGTACATTCCCAGAGTTATTAACACTAACCTGATGCAGCACATTCCCATCTGGAGCTCAATAAATAAGAAATGAAAAGACAAAATTAAATATAAATAATCCATTAAATAAAGCCACATTCCCTTTTTCATCCCTCAGTTGTATTTCTGGGCAAGCATAGAGATTTCTTAGTTTCATCCCAGAACTGACAGAAGTTAAAAACTCATTATGCTTGTCACAGAGATGGCAATGTAAAACAGGACCTGGCTTACATCAGTGGGCTTAAATCAGACCCTCAGGGTAGAAGTTTGCTCTTGATTTTGCTCAGTTGGAACTTCTGTGCTGAATATTTCTGAATATTTGCATTATTATTATACCCAAAACAGATGGGTTAACAGAGAGTTCTTACAGGGAGATCAGCAGTAATCACAGTACTTCAGGACTTCCTCACTGTTAAACTCTTGCAACAAATCCCTAAGTCCCCATGAATGCTCATAAACTCTAACAAGCTAATGCTAGGGACAAGTAGCATCAGGACAGTGATATAAATCAGATTCTGCAGGACATATAATTTAATGGTCAGAGGAAAATATGGTTATTCAGGGCTCAGCTCCCCCAGAGCATGCATGAGGTTCTAGATACCTCATTAAAAGTGATCCCAGACATGAAATCTCCAGGACACATTGTGAAATAACAGACTCTGAACCCAGAAAATATAAGACAGTTTTAAAGATGTCAGGTGCCAGCTGGATTTATTCTTGCTGTGCATGGTAGGCTGAGCAGAAAGGAACGTTCTGCATGAAGCAAAACATTCAATAGCCTAAGAAAATAAAATATCCCCAGTGAGCCAAACATTATATGTCTGTGGATCATGAATGATGAACAATCAGCTTCCCATAATTTTATTTTGGGAAATGTATCTGTGGGAAGAATGCAGGCAGATGTTTGGAATAGTCTTTTCTAACTCTGTTTAGACAATTACAGAGTAAAGATTACATACATTCATCTCTTTGCCAAAAAAATTGCTTATATTGGCAAACTCAGTGTGACCTCCCATTTTCTTCATATTTTTCCATGGAGTATTCAGAGGGGAAAAACTTCCCTGTTAAAAAGCAACCTGATGTTTCATAACTGTTACCCCAGTAGAAGTAGCTCTTACTTAGAATAGGGTGACCTAAAAATGTTTGGGCATCATTAACAACTTGACACTGTCACCACAGACTCCACAAATAGAGATATTAAACAGCACAATTTCTGTGCTCTAGGAGCATTTTAATGTCTTGCGCTGCAATGAGCTCATCCTGTGGAACAAGCCTGAACTGGAGTTTGAAAAGTAACAGGGAACATCTGGAGGAGCAATGAGAAAAGTCTCCAGAAGGTAAAAGCAGACAGACTTCAGTTTTAGGAAGGTGTGTGTGGACCATCCAAGATCACAGAGTTAGAAACCATCCTAAAACTGTATAGTGCATCAGCCTGATGCATCAGCCAAAAGTTGGGGACCAAAAAAAGCATCAGTTCCAGCTGTCAGACAAGAGCAGACTGCTTTGGCAGAGGTTTTACTTTGCAAGTGGCCTTGTTCTGCATTTGCTTCTCTCCTTTTCAGTTATGGTTTTGAAATTAAAAGGAAGATGCTTTTTGTCCTCTTACCCACTTTGGGACACTCTCTTCCGTGCTGAGCATAAAAGGTAAAGAAAAATTTTAAAGCTCCAGTTGGTTGGTTGGTTGGATGTGGGTTTTTTTCCCCATAGCAAGAACAGTGCAGATTTTATTAATTTCTTCAAAATATCTTGATTTTCATGATTTCTTTTTAATAAAAGTATAAATCCGCATTTTTCAAGTGTCCTGAATTTTCTGTTTCTGTTCCAATGCAGAGAATTTTGACTTAAAACAACTTTTAATTTTAAAATTTCAATGCTATTTAAATTCCCTTATCTGAAACAGTTTGCTTGACCTAATATCTGTTCTTTGCTAGAGCTGCTAATGAACTGATGAAGTCATGCATCCCTATTTCCCTTAAATAGAATTTTTCCCTCCATATCAAGTTTCCACAACTATTTTTCTCTAGTTTCTGAGTTGATCACTTTATTTTACAGCTATCAAAGTTTCTTCCGCCTTGAAATCAATACTAAGGGCTAGATACTTGTTCTCACTTCGCAGTTGTTAAATAGTTTCTTCAGAAGCAATATGGGAAAGAATCTGGTCCTGGTGAGATATCAATAGATCAATTAACTTCCTGGACTACAGTCCTGAGCCCTCACTTTGAATGGTGTGTCTGGGAATTGGCAGTGTAGAGCATCACAACAAAGATGATCAGACACCGAAAGGAGAAGACACTGAGCGAGCTGGGCTACTCTCAGGCCACCCTTCCCAGCGGTGGCAGAGGGTAAAACAATGGGCAGCAGCCACAAAATACAGCTGGTCAGGTTCTGAGCACCACTTCTTTCCTAGCAGAGCAGTGCAGCACCCCAATGGGTCATCCAGGGAGGCTCTGAGCGCTCCATCCTCTCGTGTTGCACTCAGAGCTCCAGAGGGCACAGATAGCCAGCGTTCCTGGCAGTCTGAGTGCCACACTTTGCCAAAACCATGTGTGGAAAATGCCCATAAACCCAAACCACCAACAAGGCATCTTCACAAATCCAGTCCTGCATTGTGCCACCTAGAGTCTGCTTCTGTCTCAGGGAATAAAAACTAATCTATTTGTTAAATGGTGCATATAATGCAGACAGAAGAATTCTATTTTTCAGGACCATCCCATCTCCTATCACAAACCCAGCCAAAGAAAAGCTATTTGACAGCTAAACGTTATTTTATTTGATAACAGGAAACCTACCATAAATCTGGTTTTGTGGCTGGAAGATTTTAAGATAACAGAAGGAAAAAGAAGCTGCTCCTACTGCTGCTTTAATGGTCCCTTTGGAACACATGGCATGCATGGCTTCAACCAAAAACCATAGCTGCCATTTAATACAGTGTTGTATCATTATATCAAAGCCACCTCAAGGCTCTCAGTGAAAGATGAGCAGTCTTTGCACTGCTACATCCCTGTGGTTACGTGAAAAACAGATGGAGCCTACAACTCGTCTGAATAAACAGCAGCATTTCCAGATATAGAGTCTCATCATGAAAGGATATTTTGTGCCATATTGGCATGCCATATTTTGGTAACTGTGGCTTATAGTATGTTATGAGATTTGCTAGGCAGAGATTGCAGGTGGAAGACATCAGCCTGCAATGTCCTTACGGCCAACAGAAGATGCCAGGCTTGTGCATACTGGAGAAGGACCCAAAGCTAATCCAGAGTCTGATTGCAGAACATTATGATCCAGCTTGGAGTGGCAAAAGTCTCTTGTAGCATCTGAAGTGAGTTAGTGCTGTGCACTCCAAGGGATCAGTAAAGCAGCATTTGTACATTTGAGGCAGAGGCATCCACAGCACAGTGGATGGTTGCCTGATCTGGGTATGGCTGACCATACTTCTGTGAGGAAAGCAGCTTTTCTTCACAGAATCATGGAATCTAAATATTCCACCAGAGTTTAACTAGTGCCCAAGGCTGTTTCTAGAAAACCAAATCAGCAAAGCAGCAAAACACAGAGTGGGAGAGGAGTACCATCAGATTTACTCTTACACCAAGCAGGGGAAAAGAATAATGGCAGTAGCACAGTTTAAAGTACCAGAAAACACCATCCACATGTGTTGTGTTTGCAAGGACAAGTCTCGCACCTTGGTCTCCACAATGTCTAAGCTTGTGATACTTTCACATCTGTATTGTGAAAAATTCAGCTGATCTGCCCCACCATGAGTTCCTCTGAGAAAAAAAAACCCAAAAAAACAAACAGGTTAAGTATCAAAGATCAAGTGGAGTAGTATTAAAATTAAAGGAGGGAAACAGGACTTGAAGAAGCATCCAGACAGCAAGAGGTTGGACTGATGTCCTGAACAAACACCAAGCATCTGGAAATCCCTGAAAACAGGACCGTGGCAGTGCTAGCACATATTAGTGAATTAGTGTTGCCATCACACTGAGGGTGCAGAGGAAAAAGAGACTCACACCGAAGACAAACCACAAAACCTCCCTGTGAGTTAAAGGCATGTGACATGGTTAAGGCAGGGTGAGGGACAAACCGTGAGCATGAGATCACTGGAGTGCCCAGGCTGTCACAGAGAGGAAAAGGGAACTGAGCACCTCCTACCTTTTCCCCCATCACACTCTATGGGCATCTGATCACACTGACAGCGGGACAGAAACACCACCATGGCCTATGCTACTGCCAGGGGTTAAGTTTTCTGCCTTCACTAGTGTATAAGTTGCAGAATCACAGACTAATGTGGTTGTCTCAAACACTAATACCCAAATAGCTGTGGAGCCAAGGGTTGTTGATAATAACAGACTGGGAGAGAGAACAGGGTGTGGCTGGAGAAGGGATCACAGGCAGGTAGGGGCAGTGCTTTTCTGTGTTAAATGTCCTTGTTCTGGCTCCTGGAGATTAACACAATGCAGTACAGCACAAGTGCAGGGCTGAGGCTGAGAAACAGGCATGGACTCTAGGGGGGATCAAGACCACCAAAAACCCCCAAAGCCCTCCAACCCATTTCCAGAAAAGGTGAGAACAGACTGACTGTGCATGCTAAATAATTTCCATAGAAGGTTAGAAACTTATCTCCAGGCAGGGAAAACTTATCAATAAAATAGTACCCCCAAGAAGCCCAGGTGTGCGTGCCTCCAGGATCCTGGACACCCCATCGTATGGATCAACAGGACTGGTGATGTCTCTCTCCCTCCTTTCTTCCTTTCTCTCTCTCTCCCCCTCTTTAATCCATCTCTCTCTCTGTTTTCTCTTTCACCCTATCCCTTTACCCAAAAGCCACTGCTGTGTTCTTAATCTAGGAGAACAGGAACTAACTTATATCAATGTCCATGCAAAGTGAGTAATTTACCAACAAAACTTTGGGAACTTTGTGGACCCTCTGACTCTTGTCATTGCTTTCCAACATGAGCACTTAGAGAATCTTGGGCGCTCCCTTTTCCTTACAAGGTGGGACACCATGTAAGTCCCTTCTGTGTCTTTCAAAATCCTAGACAGTATTCCCATGACATTTCTCTATAATATCTTGTGAAATGATTCACACAGGCACACATCCAAACAATTCTCAGTTCAGAGATCTGAAGGAAAGTATAAAATGATACACAGCACAGAGCAGATGCTGCTTTAAATCATATCCTCAAGGAACTGAAGAACAGAATTCCCTGGAGAGACATTATCTTCCTAATCTGTTTTCTTCCTAAAGCTGGTATCAAGCTTTTAGCCATATCACAGGGTACCAATGTCAAACAAGTGCTTCTTAAAATCCCCCCAGGAGATTTAATTATGTATTTTGTCACTGTGCTTTAGCATATGCAGAAAAGGTTCTCAAAAGGAAATCTGAAGTCCTTTGCAGCAGTGACACCTGATGCCTAAAAAGAGGAGCAAGCAGCAGGATGTGGAGCACATGCTTCTGAACTTTTTTCTTATGTAGCAAAAATCCACAAAACAACAACACACACACACACACACAAATAGACTAAAGACTATTAAATAAAAGCAGTAAATTCAATAGAAATGTAGCTGCAAGCTCTGCACGAGTTCAAATGTACAGAAGAACGTTATTGGAAGGGAGTCTGTGCCATGCACAGCAGGCAGGCAGCAAGCCAGACACAGGGTGGTCCATAAGCTAGAGAAATGATGAATTGCTCTAAGCTCATATTAGAAGTTAAACTGAGATCAGCACGAACAACCTTGCCAATTTTATGGTGAGATCATTTAGCAGGAGCGTGGTGATTAGCTGGAGGCTTGCTTTTCCCAAGCTTTGCTGAGCTTATCTGCCTAAATCCCTGGAACAAGCCCAGCCTCTCTGAAGAAATTTACTAGCTCAACATGTGGAGCAGAGACATTATGTGCCAAAACATGTACACAATGACCCTTCCCAATGATGGTATCAAAGAGAATTAGGCCTAAAGCTACAAGGGTGGAAAGGAACAGTAAACAAATCTGCAATTTGTTAACTTTTCTAGATGACAGTTGGGACACTGAAGTAGATTGGAGCACAGGTTTTGTAAGCAGAAAGGAGGAGACTGTAAATTTCAGATATTCAGTGTACTCATCACCAGACGTACCAGATCCAGGACACCCCTGTGCTGAGTTTTACATGATCTCTTACAAGTGACAAGCCTGCACAAGTAGTTTGTAGTCTACCAAAACAGACAATGTTGTAAAGAAGCATCCTCTTTCTTTGATATCAAGGAAAACAGATCCAGTGATATTCTTACCCAGCTCCTCAACTCAGTCTCAATGGTGGTCAGGTGGGAAATGCTGTCCTGAATCTAAGAGCATGCAAAAGGACATCAGAAGCCCACAGACCGAATGCCATCTAAAAAACTAACTCCTAAAAGCTTGCACCAGTCCGAGAAAGATGAATTCTTCATGAGAGACTTTTAACCTATCTGGGTATCATGCTGGAAACCAACATCAACACTGCATTTCCAAGAGAGCATCTAATAAGACATGTAAAAACATTAATTGCTTTTACATATTGATTTTCTTAATGCTGTCATAAACTTCATGTAAGCCACAGGCCCAACCACAAACAAACCAACCTCCACTTTTTTTTTTTTTTTTTTTTTGCTAGAAAGGAAAAGAAAATGTCCTTTCAAGACAAGCCCATGCGGAGGGCAAAGTTTTGGGGCACACAGTCATTTGAGGGACAATTCATCCCACTAAAGGTAGAAAATTAACTTTTTTCTTCTCCGTGAATGTAGAAGGTTCTCATTTCTTACACATCCAAGAGGATATCTGACCAGCTTTCCCCAGAAAAGTCCACTAGACCAGATTGCTCAGAGCCCCGTCCCACCTTGCCTTGAACACTTCCAGGGATCCAGCGGCACCCACAACTTCTCTGGGAAACTGCACTGGGACACACCTCACAGTAAAGAATTTCTTCCTAATATTTAACCTAAATCTCTCCTTTCCTGAGGATTGTTCCCCTTTGTCCTATCAATCTCTGTCCATGTAAAAAGTCTCTGTCCCTCTCTTTTATAAACTGCTTTTATGAGTAATGGAAGGCCACAATAACTCCACCCTGAAGCTTTCTCTTCTGCAGGCTGAACAACCCAAACTCTTTCAGCTGGAGGGACACAGCTGGAGAGAGGAGGAGAAAGGGAGAAAATCAGTTTTGATTAGGACTTGGAGGTGCCCATGCAGTAAGACATAGCTGCAAATAAGACTACAAAAGAGAAGTTCCTTTTCTAACGTAGACCACAGAGCCATGTGGTTATTGCACATGGACGCATCCTGTTCCCTTCTCATGTCATTGCAAAGGGTAAATGACAGCCAGAACAGCGTGACTAAATTATTAATGCCTTAAAAGAATAGTAACGCCAACAAAAGTCAGATAATTTGCACAGCCAAATTAATTTGAGCTAGTCCACAAATAACCCCCCTGGCAGTCAAATGTATGAGCATTTTGGCTCCAAAAATATGCCGGAGCAAGTCACCAGCCCCTGTGCAGTGCTGTAGAAGATTTCAGGTTTGGTAATAAGCAGTAACCACACTTGTGAGACACTCAGCAGATCACTGGGATCTCTGGCACGGGTGAAATTATGTGCCAAAACTCTTCCACTCTCCTCAACCTCTCTGACAAGGAGCTGCATTCACAGCTGCTGGGTGCAAACCTCTCTGCTGACAGCAGGGGATCATTGCACTGACCACACAGGAGACCTGATAACTCGACATAAAATGCCTGATTTTAATGCAGCCAAAGGTAGAGAATATACTCTAGATTGGAAGACTAGGGCATGATTTTGCTATTTGAACTCAGCTTCTAGCCTCTCTGTGTCTGCAGAACAGGGGTGGTGACAAATTTTTTTGCTACAAGGAACAAACTCTGAAGCTTGTGAGCTGTCCAGACTAGTGAGGAACATTCAGCTGCAGTGAATGAGGGCAAGGGAGATCCCGAGAGTTCCCCTGTGAAGATATCAGTATGGATAGGGAGAAGTAAGAAGCCCAGAGCTTCTACAAGGGCTATAAGCCCAAGGCTTTGCTGGTGCTCTGCCTGGGAAGAGCAAATTTCTATCCACTTACCCATTGAAAAATCCATATTCAGCTTTCAGCGTATGAATTTTTCTGTATATGATTTTCAAGTGTGTTTGGAAGAGTTCAAATATGGTGGAACACCACAGCTGAGCACCTTCAACCAATCTACTTTAGAAAAAAAGGGTTTCTTCATTTTGTTCACACAAGGGGAGCAATGATCTGTCAGCCAGTATGTTCCTCAGGCTGAATATACTTGTAGCTCCAGCAGCAGAGAGGTTTCACTCAGGATGGCACAGCCAGATGTCACCAGGTCCTCATCAATGGATGTGACACCTCCAATGCCATCAATGACATTGGGTGTGATACCAGCAATGCCATCTAATAAACAGTGCACAGACCCAGAATGAAAACAGACACAGGTGAAGATTTTGTTCTGGTATGAAGGGCTGAAATGCCCCTGGCATGTGGTTTATTCCAAACTAAAGTCTGCTAGACACCTTCTCATCTCATGCACTAAAAATTCTGTTTACAGAATTCTGGCACATTGGTTTTCTGCTAATGCTCTTGCCAGGGAATTTAATTATTTCAATTACTGTGAATTAAAATTAGAATGTACAATTACTTTCTCCTCCACAAACACAACACGACAAAGTGGGGATTGTGAAGGACAGAAGTGTTTTCACCAAGAGGATATCCTGTTATTTTTGAATGAAGTGTTGAGCTACAGCAGGATGTGCAATGTGTGGGGATGTGCAAAAAGAAGAAGGAGGAAAAAAGGATACTCTGGGCAGAAAAGGGAGGAAATTTTCTTTAAGGAGAGAAACTGGTGATGCTGAAGCAAGACAACTGCAAGATTTGGAGGGTTAAACTGTCTGTTTACAGAGCCATCCAGTAGGAAACACAGCTGTATCAACAGGAAGCTGGAACCTGGAATCAGAAGTGCATTTTTAAACTTGTCTTTTTCATTCTCAAACCTACCAAGGAGATTAACAGTGGAGATTTAACACAAAAAAGAAAGACCTCGAGTGTACAAACTCTGCAGCAGCCAAGCACAGAGAGGGAGAGGGCAGGTTCCTGTGTGCTGGCACAGCACTTAGCAGCAGTAGCATCCACTTTCCATCCCACCACGAGCATGTAAAGCCTATTCAAGGCTCAGGGAAGTCTCACATGATGGCAATTTACTGACATGAGGATGACTGACAGGCCCTTAGGTCGAGCTGAGCCAGAGGCAGCCAAAATGCTGTGGACCAGACCCCTGTGACCATCCATCTCTCAACACACATCCCCAAATTTTGCCTGGACTCCAGGCCCCTTTTCTCCTCTCTCTCCTACTCTCCATGGTTGAACAGCCTTAAGAAGTTATAATTTCAATTTCCTGTTTCTCAATTTCTTCAGCCAAGCTCCCAGCCTCAGAGGAGTGTCCAAGTCTCACTGGTTTCAATATGAATTCAGACACAAAGTAGAGAAAAATGAAGAGATGTTAGAACACTGGTGTGGATCTGTCTCAGGTTCTTGACCCTACACAGAGTTCCCATTAGCCTTCCAAGAAATCAGTTGAATTCAGCATTTTAATTGTAATACAAAAGGACTTCTCTTCCTCTTCCCCCTCTCCCCTCACCCCGTTTCTGACACAGTTCATCAGAACTCTACAAAAATGGCAGGAAATGCATTTGCATTTTTATCAGAAGGTGAGTAAAAAAACTGTGAATTTTGTTACACAGCACTCCGAGTCTCCTTCCTACTCAGTCTCTTTGATTAGAAACAACAAACCCCAGGCACACAAGCCAACCTGTTACAAAGAGACTGATGCAAAAGGAGAAGGAACATAATTTAGTTTTTTTCCAAATACACTTATTTTGTAAGCCAAGAGCTAATAATTTCAAGTCTGCTACAAACTGCATGGATATTGAGGGGAGTTTAAGGCTGACCCTTAGGGAACGAGGACTCACACCCCACGTTCACAGAGCCCACAATCCTAAATCCCCCAAATCAGAAGAGAAAACAGACACTGCCTGCTTGGTAGTGGCCTTGGAGAGAGGATGCCTGGGTTTTACTTTCACTCTGCTACATTTTTTACCTTATTTTCAATCTTTCAGAGACATTTAGATCCTTACCTTGTTGTTCGTTTGATTGTTCGTTTTTTCAGGTAATTACTCACCTCAGGGTAAATGTTGATCTATCATTTCATGCCATAGATTTTAATAGCATCAAATAATCCACACAGATTGACCCAAAAAAAAAAAAAAAAAAAAAAAGGAGGAAAAACTGTAGGGAATGTGCATAATTTTAATAGCATTAAAAGGAAATGAGATGTTCACAAAATATCACAAGATTAAAATTACCAAAAAGCAAAAAGCACTGGGGGTTTCCACAGGCACTGGGGGTTTCCACAGGCAGAGGCTGAAAATCCAGGGCAACTGCCAGGAGGCAACAGGTATGCTCATAACATAAAGACCATTTGGAATCACTGCTATTCAAATACCTCAGTAAGATTTATTCAATGTTCGTGAGAAGGGAATAAAAGAATGGTTTTATTCCAAAACAGTGTTTCCTCAGCACTGAACTGGAGTTCATGAGGAAGTTCCCAACCACAGATGTTCAGAGATGGTCTCTGCAGCTCAAGTTTAAGGGAAATCTCTTTTTAATAGTTTGGCTACTTGATAACATTCTTTAACGAAAACCTCAAATTCAGATTCAAAATTTTCACCTTGATGTTGTCTCCGATTTGTAAACTTTCCTTACTTTGTCATGGGCAATTTCTCTCCATCTGGTCCGTGTTGGTCTGGATTTCCGTGGAGCTCACATTTAAAATTCACCAGACCTGGCATGGGAAAGCTCCTTCTCTTGGCTGCTGGCTCATGGCTAGGAAAAGAATTCTTTCCCTTTCTGAAAATCAGCAGCACTTGGCTGAGAATATTTGGCTCTGAAGGCTCGGATGAAGCTGGTTGAGCCCTCGTGTCAGCTCACAGGGCCATTGCATTGCGGCACAGTTCTGAACCAGGAGTTTGCTCCTACCCACGTCAAGGTGAGGCCACTTGGGGCTGAGGGCGCCCAGGCCCTGAAGTCACAATCTGAATTCAGTGATTTTTAGGTTTTCGTTAGGTTTTTAATTTGTCTGTGGCCCTGGGAAGCGGCAAGTCCTTGGTGCTGACAGAACACCACCACAGGGTTCTCTCTGCCTTGTTTTGGCTGCCCAGAGAAGCAGCTGAGCACAGCATCAAGGATGAGAAGCCAAGGGAGGGACAGCCAAAGGGAACTCGGAGGGAAGATCACCCAGATAAGCCTCCCATGGGAAGCCTGGGAGATGGGCTGATCCAAGCAACTTTTCGAAGGGATTTTATTTTTCTTTTTAGTGAGAGCTGCTACAGAGGAGCAGTCAGCAGAGTGGTGGCCACGGGCAGCGTCGGGTCCCACGCGCTGTGAAAGAGAAGGAAGGGGTGGTGGTGAGTCCCTGAACAGGGAGAACAGGCTGTTCCTGCAGAGCTGGCCCGGAAACAGCAAAAAGAGCAAATGTGTGCAGTGGGAATGAGGGGCTTAGAAGAGCTCAGAGCCAACTCTTGAGCCAGCCTGGGCTTTGCACTACAAACTCTATTCCAGACATAAAGCTTGAAGCTCAGATCCCCATTTAATACACAACAGAAAGCCCTGAAAAGCAGCTGTACCTTCCCTACCACCCCTAACAAAAGCTGACACATTGCAAATGGGGAAGAAAGAAAATAGAGAGTGGCCTTGGCTTTTACAAGACTTTGCAGGCAAAACCATCGCTTTTGAATTAAATACAGCGGAAAATACAAGCAAGGAAAAGAGAACACTTCCTGGCACAAATTCATTAAGAAAAAAGGAGTGAAATTACAAGTACAGAAAAATGATGAATTGAGCGAGAGAATTAATCCCCCAGCTCCCAAGGTCAGTGGAAACAGAACTGAAATTCAGGGCTTTGGTAAAAAGAGACACCAG
Organism: Acanthiza pusilla; assembly: GCA_036630365.1. Lineage (NCBI taxonomy): Eukaryota > Metazoa > Chordata > Aves > Passeriformes > Acanthizidae > Acanthiza > Acanthiza pusilla. Next base: position 90,665,485 of record JAXCHO010000034.1, on the reverse strand, counting down.
AGAATGAACCTAAAAAAACCCTGGTGCAAGCAATAAATATGAAGGCACATATACTCAAAGATATCAGTTCTCTAACCGGGAATGCACACACACACACGTCACTTGCATGAGCTAGAAGAGGCCATCACATTCTGTTTCTAGGAGGGATTACTCATGGTAGAAAGAAGCAACTTTCATGAGGCTGACACTATTAAATGATCCTGTTTGAATCTGGGGCCCAGGAGGTGAAGTGCCTGTCCCAAAGGCCGACAGGATGTCTGTGGCAGAGCCAGAAATAGCAGTTAGATTTCTTCTTCCTACACTGTAACCATACCACGATCCCTCCTCCACCACACTGAATAAACTAAGTCACTGAGTTCTTCGTGAATGCAAAAAAGAAATTGTTTGGCTGAGCTGCCCCGTGGTGTTCCTTAGTGTCTGACTTTCGACCCTCATGTGCACCTGATGCCTGCAAAAGGGAAGGACTTGTTCACCTCTCCCACACCTTCAAATCCCACCCACCGGCAGTGATCAGCAGTTTATGGCTTGACAGATCTGTGCAAGGTGATGAAATGGCTCTTACACACAATTCCTCCTGCTTGCAGGCAGCTGTGACACTGCTGGGGCCCAGGGCTGAACCAAACAGGTGACGAAACTCCTGTTGGTGATCCAGAGACCTGCTGGCACTATGAATGGCATAACACAAAACAAAACGAAGCAGAACAAAGCACAGCCTTGCTCGGGCCAGGCTATTGCTGCCACTTCCCCATCCCAAACAATGCCAGCCTGGGAAGCGGCAACATCACAGCCCTTAAACAGTTAATGCTGCTGCTCCCACCCATCGAGGAGGACACCAGCTGTGTGGTTTGCCTCCATGAGGATAAAAATGAATAGCTAATTCTGTGGTTACTGATGTTTTGGTCTCCCAGAGCCCCGACACGCGAGGGCAGTGTTGGTGCACAGATGAGGAGGCTGTGGTGCTCCCCAGCAGCTCTGCACAGAGCCCTGCGCCTCCCGAGCATCCCCCTGGGCCAAGGCTGCTCCACAGGCATCATTTGCACCAGAAAAACCACGTTTGAGGAGTGTATGGGGGGAGGGAGGTGTCAAGCCAGGATATTTATATCCTCTCAGCTCCTGCCTCCCTGCAGAGGCAGTTTTTCTAAGGAATAGCCCTGTATATTAGAGGGTGAACAATGAAACCAAGATCAACCCCTTTATAGTCATATAGTCACATGGGAAGGAAACAAATTCAATCATTTAATAATTGACCCCTCTATATTCATATAGTCACATGGGAAGGAGACAAATTCAATTATTTTATAACTGCTCTATAAAATGTCACAATTACCAAGGATGCAGAAGTTTTAAAGGAATCTCAACTTTGCTGCCATAACATCCATTTATTCCTCTAATCAAGTACTCCAGCCTCCCAGATGATACTCTGGAAAGAATTTTAATATCGCTGGGACAGAGAGAAAGAGTCAAAAATATCGCACAAATATCTCCTCAAGTGCAAGCAGACTGTCTGTATGATATGTACGGAAAAACTGACACAAACCAAAAAAATATAAAGGGGGCGGGGGGTGGGTATATGCATACATGTATTTTATATATATATATATGTATTTATGTACACACACCTATGTAAACCACACGGAATTAAACATATCCTCTAAGAAAAGCAGAAACATCTCGTTCGAGCCTGAAACCAGGCAGGTAATGCATTGTTCCACCACAAAGCAGGGAGCTCACCCACACCCAGGCAGCTTTGGTGGGCAAGGAATTCACCAGCCTTCATGAGCAGGACTCACCAACTCTGCGGGGAACCCCAGGGCACTGAGGAAAATTAGCACAGGTTTTGGTGCAAAATCTGAAAATAGTAGTCAAGCAACCTGCATAATTCCACTACCTATGACCCCTTTGTCAGGCCCACAAACTGCTGTGCCTCATAGTAATGTTTGAATAAATGTAATTTTAAAAATGTGCCATTGGGACTCTACTAAAACAGTGAAAATTAATAGTGAATGGCCTGCATAAATGAACTGCAGTGTTAAATAGCAGGGATGTCATTTTATATTTAAGTACTAGGGTCAAATGTGGAAATAAAACTCACAGAAAGGAGCCAACTGAATTTGCCCTCATTCTCTTACATCAATGTTTATCGGCCCACACACAGATGCTGTGGGTATGATCCAGTCTTGTAAATCCAAGATCCAGAAGGAAATACTGCCAGCAGTACTTACAAATAAATCACCTGCTGAATGGCCTAACTAGCTAATGGAACCTGGATATTTTCCTAATTATTGTTTTCCAGCCTTTTTTCCCCCCCTCATTAAAATGTAACCAAAGAGTTTTATAGTGTAATCCACTTGCAGATTCTTAGCACCAGCTGCAGTTTTTGTGGTTTGGTCCTTCCTTGTTAAACAGCTAAAATGACCCAGCTGTTACTCTAAACGCAGGGAACTGCTAGCCTGGGGGCAGCCAGGAACATGTGCCAGCCATTCAGAGAACTTAATTCTCCCCGTATGGATTTCCATGTCTTTGCCTCCTTATCAGCCCAGACACAGAGAGTTCCCTTTGACACAGCTGATAAAAGTTGGTAATTATAAATGGGAGCTATAGCCTGCTTGGTCACCACATACATCCAGGAATATATTGATAGACTTGAAAAACCAGAAAGGAGGATTTGCAAGTTCAAAAACCTCAGGTAGAGAGGTTTTTGTCGCCACAGCTCATGTAGCCACAGCTATGAGAATGCCAAGGACATGTCAGGCATGGCAGTGATAATGGCACAGGGGTGTAGAGCACAGCCAGGAGATGCTATAGGATATTCTGGGGAAGTTCCCATTCTCTCTACAGAACCCTGGTGTATTATTGTCCACCCAGTGCAAGAAGGCTGCTCCCTATATGGATAAAACAAGTTCACCCAGAGTCATTGCTTTCGGTGACTAGTGCTGTCCCCAGAAGGCTTCAAACTGTGTTTCAGCATAGCCATATTCCATTTTTTTCTCTATAGTCTTCTTATAGAGAAGAGGAAACTTCAGCAAGAGAAAAGAACAACCCATCCTGCCATCATTTATTACTCAAAAAGCTTCAGTAAGAAAACAACTAAAACAGGATGGTAGTCTGGAAAACTGGTGGAGCATGGAAGGAATTAAAACTTTTAAGGCACTCAGAAATTAAAGTGTGAGTTGCATTTACAAATTCTAGAAAAGGGAAGGTGCAATAGTTCACATGTAGCTATAAAGTACTGCTACCTTCTAATGAAAATAAAAAAAGCAATGTTTAATAATGATGGTCTGTGAGTCATTCAGAGCAATTTTGGTCAAAGCTGTGAAGACTGTGTGGTCTGCACTGTTCCTGGTGGCATATAGCAAATTTTCTGTCAGGTATTGTACAGAATTACAAAGTTGCTTACTGCTATTGACTTTACTGTCTTCTTCTCCTTATACACAGATACTACAAGGGCTCAAGGGGTAATGGTTTTAAACTGAAGGAGGGTCAGTTTGGATTAGACATCAGGAAGATTTTTGCAAGGGTAGTGGAACACTGGCACTGGTTACCCAGAAAGGTGGTGGATGCTCCATCCCTGAAAACACTGAAGGTCAGGTTGGATGGCTCTGAGCAGCCTGACTGAGTTGAAGAGGCCCCTGCTCATTGCAGGGGATTTGAGCTTTATGACCTTTAAAAGTCCCTTTCAACCCAAACCATTCTGTAATTCTATGACTGCACATGATATTTACATGTTTCTGAATCTACTGTAAACACTAACTCTGTCAAGCTACACAGTTGCATGCTGGAGATGTAATAATAAAACAAATCCATCATATCCACCTGGAAACCTTTCACTGGAGATGATTTCAATATGTTTGGAAGGGAAAGGGCAAGTTTGCCTTAAGTTGAGAAGGTGGAGTTTTTTTCAGCTCTAAGCAAAAGGTGTAAAAGCAGCCAAAGCACCACACAGGTACTGAGGGTTTTGTACATCTGGGTGTCAATGAAATGTTGGACCAAGAGATCTTGCAAAGCCCTCCCATCACCAGCATTAGACATTTTTTCTAGGAAATCCTATGAATTTCAAGGCAAGCTCTTAGGATAACGTCCTTTTGCAGTGCTGGAATTGCTCCATGACAGCAAAGAATTAACTGTGCAGATGTCCAGCAACAATCAGGATCCAGGTGACTCATAACCCTCCGTGGATGAGCCCACAATTTTTTCTGCAAATACCTCTCAGGTTTCCTTTTGGGCTCATTGCACGCCATCCTGGCTTTCATGAAACTTGGCCTTCCAACCTGCTCATCTCTCGTTTGCTTTATAGGTTAAGTGGAATGACAGACCCAGACTAATAAAACAGAAGAACAACGTGGGAGCTATTGAGAAAGAGAAGAGGAGCAGAGATGACCACACAGTCCTGGAATGCATTACCAACCCAAGTATTAGAAATTCATTATTCAAGTTGTGCCGCAAAGCTCAGCTTAAGTGTTATCTTCTTCCCCAGCTGTTTCAGCCTAAAGGCTCTGCTTTCCTTACCTGACCACAAGAATATTTCCTTGTGGGCCAGAGCCAGTGGTTGGCACCCACAGAGGTAAAAATGCCTTTTTTCCCTTTTACTTTCCCACACCTAGCCCAGATGCAATTATTACAAAGCCCAGCAGCAGACTATGAGGAGATACAAGGGATTAAAAGGACACCAGAAGCTTCACCCAGGAAGCCAAAACACACATAATGTTGCAGTACTAGTGCAATAAATAACAGAACATCAGCAGCGGTACCTCCCAAAGCTGGGAGACCACCACACTGCAGAAGAGCCCGTGATCCTCACCCACAGCTAGGGAAACTCAGAGCAGCCCTGGAGAACACCTGCACAGAGCTGCTAAAGCAGCAATCAGAGACCCCTGACCCTCCAACAGAGTCCCCTGACCCTGCAACACATCTGTAAAAATCAAGCTCTACGATCTCCTGCCAACCTGCAGCAATGGGGAGCCAAAGACAACTCAGGATGCAGCAAACGCTGGTTGGCACAACACGTGGAGAGGGAATGATGGGGAAATCGGGCTCTGTAAGACCAGTCCAAGAAACTGGGTCTAAATTCTCGGTGGACATCAGAACACAGCAAGAAAACAAATGGGTAGATTTTCTTTGGGCCTATCACTGCCAAGTGATCAGCTGCCAGTCAATGTTTCTGTTGCGGTGCGGGTAAAATCCACCTTTTCCCTTTTTACCCTCTGAAGGTGGTCGGACCGGCCCCATTTAAGGTAATCCCATTGAGGGCTCCGCACCGCAATCGACGAGGAGAATAAGCAATCCAGGATCAATGTGATCAATACAAGCTTTATTCCAAAATATTTCTCTATGTTCACAGACTTAAGTACATTTTCTCAGAAGGCTACAGGTTTTACATGTCATAATATCATTGGTTAGTAAAACTACTTGCCACACTGTTATTGGTTAGTTGCCTACAGCTACATTGCTTGTCCCCTCCTAGCTCGTGGTCCCCTAATCTTGATGTTCTGTATTCTTTTGACTACAATTCCCCTTTCATAAGTTCGGTACTTTCCCAAAATGACCAAGGACTCTGTCCTTGCAGCTGTCTCTGAAGGTTTTGCTTGCACAATGCCTACTCTGTGCTTTGTGGCAGCTTCTGCAAAAGCAGAGCATCCAGCATCTCACGGTCCTGCTCCTCGAGCCGTCTCTCCACATGTTTCTACTCAACAGGAAGGGAAAATTGTGCTTTTAAGATAAGGACCATAAGAATGAGGATGCTTGAACTATATTATAAGCAAAGTGGGAAGCAGGAGGAACAACTTAATCCAGGGTGCCTACCCAAACCTCTTACTGACAACTCTGAAAGGCTGAGGAAACTTCCTGGCTCACAACATGAGACACTGTCAGATTCAATACTCAAATGTATCTTCAGCTGAAGCTGTGGGCGTCCAGCTTCTGCCAGGCCACAGCTGCCAAGGTTCACATACATCATATTATTTCTTGGGTTTATAAACAGCTTCAGTTCCTCTCATGCTCGAGAGCCAGGGCTGTCCAGACAGGAATGCTCAAGACCCCTGTGGGATGCTGAGACATCCAAAAGAAGCAGTTCTCAGTAAGCTGAACCCTGGCAAGATGCTAAAGCAGCTCTTAACATCCCAATGTAGGAGCCCAGAGCTTCTGAAGAAAGGCAAATGTCCCATGTGAGTATGGAGGACTTCAGAAATTTTTGACCATAGCACCTGGGGAAGGCAGGAGAATCGAAACATGCATGCGTCCTTGAAAGGACAGTCATACAGAATCACAACATATGTCTCACACTTTTGTTAAAATCCATAACTATCTCTTGTAACTAATGTCTTTTCCTGAAGGAAGGACTGCTGTGCTATGGAATGGGGACAGGACCTGCCCTAGAGGACATAAATAGGCAGTGGCAGAACTGTGAGGAGGGTCAGGAAGCCAATCCCTGTCCACATCTCTGATGCTGACAAAGAGATTGTTTCATACTATCAAAGCAAATTCAGACAGTCATAGGAGAAATTATGAAGAAAATGCATCAAGTCCTGCTTTTCTCAGCAAAAACTCTCTCTCTCTCTCTCTCTCTCTCTCTCTCTCTCTCTGTGTGTGTGTGTGTGTGTGTGTGTGTGTTCTTAGGAAGCATCTTCATCAGAAACAGATTTGGGTGTGGGCCCCTGATCCACGTGAAGAACACTCAGTGCTACCTTCAGGACGTTGCCTCAGCAATGATTTCATTCTGCAAGTGGATGTGTGAGGAGGAACTGCCAAAGAAAAGAGCAGCTTTGGGAAGGTCCTGTGCACGATGCAGCCATACCCATGGGAGCTGTGTCTGCCAGCTTCGAGCCTCAGGATGCTAATTTCATAGCTGAATCTTCAGATGCTGTAACCAGAGCAATTTTAATTGACATCCACAATTTATGGAAGTGTAGGATAAGATCCCTTCCTCAGAGAAGTGTATCCAGTCTGTCTCTGGGAACCAGATGTTGTCAAGCAACAGGGCATGGTGGGAAGGTTAGAGGAACGAGACACAACAACTTTGAACCTGAGATTATCTGTGCATCCTTAGCCGTGGTGCAAACCTGGAGACTTCTGTTAAGAAGTACTTTAAAAGCAAACCTCAGATCACCTTCCCTGGAGAGCTATGGGATTTTTGCAGGTGAGAATAAAAGTGTAACTTTTTCTTTATGTTTCTGGTTTTCTTTGTTTAGGTTTTTTGTTTATGTTTGGTCAGAATGTGGTCTTCCCTGGAAGAGCCCAAAGAAATTTAATAATTTTTTCATGCTACCAAATCCAAATATTTTAATGATTAAATTCTTGGCTTTATATCTGCACAGATAAATCTCTTAAAAGAAGGAAAAACAACACACTGTGGTTCTTAACACACAGCCTGAGGCAGCCCTGAGCCTGGGTCATTATCAGTTACGATGTAGTGAAATAGGTGCCCACAAGGGAGATGGTGCCAAATAAAACCATCTTTGAGCATCTCTCTATCCCTCCCAGCCACCAAAGCCAAAAGTTTGGTGTTTGTGTACCATGACTGCGATCACATCAAACAAATCAGTACCTGCCTACTAGTTGATGTGATAAAGAACAACTTGATTCTTTGCTATTTCAGGAGCCTGCAGGTTTGCATTCACTCTTTTTTATTTTCAGATCCACACACCACCCATTCCTCCACTTCAAATGTTTTAGAAACCTCCAGTGCTGTTCTTCCTACATAAGCTCCTTTACTAATTTTCTACAGAGTGCAGAACAGTTTTTCTAATAATCACCCTGGTTTAGGACATTTTGTCCTATCTGAACAAGTGGTCTCACACTTCTGAGTCATCAGGACTAGAGACTGAAGATCCTGGCTCTGACTCCTCAATGTGCAACACTGACAGGAGCCAACACATCCAGTTTGAAAGTCCTTGCTGCAGAAATGACTCAGGCACTGAGGAATCTCAGCCTGGTTGAAGGGACTTAGGCTCCCACGGTCTCTGCCCTAATATCTATGTTAAAAACAAGTATTTTAAGAAAAGTTTGAAAACTTATGCCTGAAATTCCAGCTAAGCTCAGTTATTTTTTCTTCACAAGCCCATCACCTGTGCAGTTTTGCCCTGATGAGAAAAGCCCTTGTTGATAAAACTCTTTAAGAACTCAGTAACTGGTTGTAGTTTCAAACTAGGGGATGCAGAACCTGAGAGCTGCCTTCTGAAATGTCTTTTGAGACCTGCCTGACCTTCCCATGTTATCTCCTCTGCCTTTCTCACTGGAACAATATTATATCTAACCCAAAGAGCCAACCCTCTTCTTTCCCAGTGGAACATCTTTTCATGTCCATGGTTCTTCCTATGTGTGAAGAGTGAGAAGTCTCCAGGGAAACCACCAGGCTTTGCACAATGTGCACAGTGACTTGCCTGGTGCTACCGACTCCATGGATGTCTCTGCAGTGTTGGAAAGATCGTTATGACTGTGCAATTATTCCAGCAAAAACAAAAACTGTGGATGATGAGGCGGGGCAGTGTCAGAGCCTTACCAGGACTCATCTGTTGTGACTCCCATGACTGAACTAAAATATCTCATGAGCAGGGTGGCCATGCCAGCTAAATATTCACAATATCCCACAATAATTGCAATATTCCTTGTTTCTTCAGACATCACCCTTAATTAGAACAAACTAAGCCTTCTCTTCTCCCAAAAGTCCTTTAAATATTACATAGGCTAATATTGCCTCCCATGTGTTCTCCCCAGTCCCTCTTACTGATCCATGCTCTCTTTTCATCCCTGTTTCCCCACTCCCTTGGATATGACAAACAGAAACCTGCTTTTCATCAGTTTAACAATTCCCCATCACATCCCAGTTCAGGTATGGAGAGGGTCCAGAGAAACTCAGTTCATTACTGGGGCGAAATTATCCCTACTCAATGATTTCCAAGCGCAGCCTTCCAAGGTCCAACCCCATGGGTGTGTTCAGGAGGTGACAGTCCCTGAATGCTCCAGGGAGGTGCAGCTTCACTTTCTCTGTTCAATGGGGAGCCTGAGCTGGAACTGTTAACACCCAGGACTCTTTTTAGGCTATTTTTAATACTGTTTTGAACACTTTTTAGATACTCTTTAGACCAAACATGTTGCTAGCAATATCTGGATCACACTCACTTGCCTACCCCCTCAGCAAGCGCATGTGCCTGCATGCACTCACACATATTTTCATGCCACAGCAGGTTTTTTATGAAAAACCTTTGATACAAAAGGAACCCAGGACAGCCACTATACAATGTACAAGGCTCACACAGATCTCCTCTAGTGACAGTGTTTGAGGAGTGGGGGGCAGCTCTCTCTGATTTTTTTTCTTGCTGAACAAAAATCAGCTGTGGTAAGACCCAACTTCCCTCAGGAGTCCAAGAGGTGCAGTTTGTGGGTTGTTGGTTTTGAGTTGCATTTTCCAGAAGAGGCCCTGTTATCAATCTATCTCAGCATCCACGCAGGACTTGTCTCTGTGCCATCTTCTGTCACACAGCTGTGCCCGGTGTGCCACACTCCTGCGCTGCTTTCCTGCTTTAAAGTGTCGCTGCATGTCACCAAACAGGAGCCAGCCCCTGATGCCGGCAGCCCTGCCACGCCAAATCCCTGTGCGGAGCAGCTGATGTCAGCCCGCTCCGAGCAGAGATGCTCAGACTCAGCTTACACGTGTCAGCCTCAGGGAACACCGCCACCTCAAACGGGTCCCCGCGGCTCCCTGAGCCCCGAGCCCAGCGCTGGCTCCGGGGATGGGGACAGGGCACCGCTCTCCCTCCGGGGACAGGCGCTGCCTCTCCCGTCGGACCCGCACCGCTTCCCTCGGTTGCGCTCAATCCAGCCCTCCCTCCCGGGAATTCTACCCGAGCCGCGGGCACACACCGGGAAAGCAAAGCAGGGCTCCGGCACCTTCGGCAAATACGCGGCTTCCCCGGACAGGTTTTTCCGGAGAGGAGGGGGAGTAAAGCGGCTGCTGCTGCGGGGAGCGGCAGCTCCGAGAGATCGGGAGGGGATCAGAGCCTCCTCCCCGCCGGCCCCGAGGCAGCGGCGGGAGCTGCTCCACCTGCGGGAGCGGCCGGCGGCACCTCCGGACCCGCTCCCGGCACGGACCCGCTCCCGGCACGGACCCGCTCCCGGCCCGGACCCGCTCCCGGCACGGACCCGCTCCCGGTCCTGGTCCCCCCCCCCGGTCCCGGCGCTCCGGGCACGGCCGCCCGTCGGAAACCTGCCCTTTCCCCTCCAGCCTCAGCTGTGCTGCTTCAGGCAGCAGCGGGAGATCTCTTCACCCTTCTTTTGCTCCGCGGCACAAACAGCAGCAATACAAAGAAGAAAACCTTACCGTTTTCTGTGTAGATCCACCTGGATGCTGAGCAGAGCTCAACTCTGAGACACTTCTGCACACTTTCTTTCTCTTTCCTTTCCTTTCCTTTCCTTTCCTTTCCTTTCCCCCACAGCTCACCTTTCCCTTCCTGCTCTCACACCTCCCCAAATCTTGCCAGTGCCCACCTTCCCACACGCACCACTCTCGGCTTTCCCAGCCCACCCTGCATCAAACCCAGGTGTGTTTGCAGAGGACAGGTCTCCCCTGCAGTTTCCAAACTCACCTGCAAAATGCTGCTTGCTGCTAGAATCCAGGGCAAAAGCCACCTCATCCCTGGAAGCCGGGATTAAATACATTTGATTGAACCCAGATTTAGAGCCGTTTTGAACAAAAACACCACTTTGGGGAATGCAGAGCAATCCTGAACTGGCAACCTAGCCTAGGCACTCTGCCTTTTTCTCTAGGCTCTTTGGGGATTTTATTAAAGACAGATCTGACGTCACGGTGAAGGACAAGCCCTGCATTTTTCCTCTGGAGAAACTTTTCCTGCCTTCACTTCTTCATTTTTGTGTGTGGTGTTGTCCCACCTCCTGCATTTCAGTGCATCGCCGTGAGCCAAAGGGCTCTTAAAGGGAAAGCTGCAGCGCCGGGGTCCAACACTGCGATTTCAGCACAGCTCCGACAGGCTCAGAGCTCATCCCTCAAGCTGCTCACGGCATTCAGACTCTTGCAGTGCAGTACAGTACAGCGAGAAACCTTTGATCTGTCTGTACTGGTTAGAATCAACGACATGACACGTATGCAGTTGTGCACAGATGTTTGATTTATTTGGTTTTTAAAGAGTGACTTCATTTGAAGAGCAGAAGGACATTTGTCCTGCAAGCACACCCTGTGGAAGGCAGTCTGCTGACTCCTTTGGGACTCCCCTCTTTACAGATCACACGATCCCCTGCCATGCCATACATCCCTTCCATGATTTCAGTATTTAGGAGTGTGCATCACTCCAGCAGTGGGCATAACAAATATTGTCCCAGTACATGGGCATGCAAATCTCACCCTGAACTCAAACTTCACCCCAATTTCTCTGATCACCTCTATCCCTGCTAATGTATGCCCTGATTTTAGATGAGCCACTTCTGATGTATTTTCTTTCTTTTACCTAGGCACAGGTACAGTATTTTCCCCAACTATTCTAAATTTGCATTTGAAAGAATTTAAAGTGTCTTTCATCCTTAAACTGAAGTAGAATATTTTAAGGAAAAAGAGTGCTTGCAAAGGGAATGAAAATCCTGTTAGACAGCTTCGCAGGTCTTAATCACAAGAAAGAGTTGATGCATGGGCTAAAGTAAGTGTCCAGGTAAACTTTAAATAGCCAAACCTTTCTGCTTGATGTGGCAGGCTGGGCAGTGATGGGAGCACACTCTGATGGCCAAACTAGGACTGAGATGCTTCCTTAACTTCTGCTCAGCTTTGGTTACCTCCTGGCATCTAGGTGTGCCAGGTTGGGTTGGGATGAGCCACTCCCAGCCCCTCACCCATCCAACATAAGGACATGGACCTGTTGGAGTGAGTCCAGAGGAGGCCACTAAGATGATCAGAGAGATGGAGCACCTCTGCTGTGAGGAAGGGCTGAGAGAGTGGGAATTGTTCAGCCTGGAGGAGAGAAGGCTCCAAGAAGATCTCATAGCACCTTCCAGTACCTAAAGGGCTCCAAGAGAACAAGGGAGGGTCCTTTGGCCTTCATGTAGTGATTGGACAAGGTGGAATGGCATTATGCTGAAAGAGGTTAGATCTAGATTAGATCTTTGGAAGAAATCCTTCCCTGTGAGAGTGGTGAGATACTGTTTTCCTGAGAAGCTGTGAATTACACATCCCTGGAAGTGTTCAGGACCAGGGGCTCTGCTCTTGGATGGGGTTCTGAACTCCTGGTCTAGTGGAAGGTGTCCCTGCCTCCAGAAGGGTGGTTGGAGTAGCTGATCTTTAAAGTGCCTTCCTACCCAAGATATTCTGTGATTCTATCCCAGCCCTCCTGGGGATCTGGGGTTCTGTGGGGTTTGCTCCCAAGGTTTAGTACAGGTGAATGCTCGAGGCTGGGTCTGATGGTGGGTGGGGTGGGAGGGTGAGGAATCTGTGCTCCACCAACCCCTGCTCAACACTTGTGTCCCTTCATGCTCTGTGGCACAACGTGGCCAGTTTAATGGCTTTACACCAGCTGGATCAGGGAGCTCTGAAAGATCAGATTATTTGTGTGACAGCCTGGACAGACAGATGCTCTGAGAGATGATTCAACCAGAATTCAAGCTGAAGGAAGTTCCATGTGCTGTCTCCCCCTCCAGCACATTCACCCCTAGCACAGCCCCTTCCCAGGAGACACAGCCCTGCAGAGCAGGCTCAGGATTGTGTTTCCTGTCAGGTTCCTCCAGGACTGTGTCCATTCTCCTTCCTCTATATCCTCCCTCTTTCTTCCTCGCTTCCTCCTCTGTTTATTCATTTCAGCTTTTTCTATTTCGGTATTTCTCTCTCACCCTGCTGTCACCTGCAGATCCTTCCTTGTACATTGTTGATATTCAGCAGCAGGGATTCTCTTTCTCTGCTGAGGAACGCAGAACAAATCTTGCTGCCTTTGTGTCACGCAGGTGGTGTTCTTCGGCATGTGGATACCTCTGAGTGCCAGACTTGGGGGTCCAAACCCCTAATTCTTTGTGAAATGAAAGCAGCATTTTGAGAGTGCAATCCCCCTGACTTAAGTGAAATGGCCTGTTTAAAAAAATAAAATTAAAAAAATGAAACTAGACTGGTTAGCCTAGGGTGAAAGGCTCAGATGTAAATCTGGTAGCTAATATTTCATACAAATTGTGATTGCTGGCTTGGAGATGAAGGAGCCATGATAGCAGGTCTAGCAAAAACAACTTTTCAAATAAAGGAGGAACAAGAATTCAAAGTTCCTGTGGTATCAGACTACAACATCAAAGAAAAGAACTCTTTAAAAATGACATAAAAATGACATTGAGTTGGTTTGGGTTTTTTCCAAAAAAACATTTGGTTATCTCACTCTCTTTGATTATTTCCTCTGCATATTTCACTGCCCTCAGTGAATTCCTTAGCAAATGCTGTGGTCAAGTGTGTCAGCAAGGATGAAATCATTGAGATGTGGACATCTGGCTGTTGGAATCTCCACAGTCCACCTCGCTTGGGTCATGAGAGTTTGTCCTGTGGTGATCATAAAGCAGACACTCTGTCTTAGCTTGGAGGAGACAGGGCTCAAGGACTGGCCTGCAGCCCCAGGGCAGGGGTGCTGAGCCATCAGCTGCCTGAGCAGCCTTTCTGGTGGGGATTCCTGCATGGATATGGCACACTGGTGCACTTTCAGGTGACCCTGGCTGTCAGGTTATTTCATTAAATCCTAAATGACAGGGACATTTTGGCTCTTGTTGAACTCAGTGATGGCAGCAGACCAAACCTGGGCTTCTGTGAGCTCTCAGGTCCCTCTGAGGATGACAAAGATGAAAGAGATCACTGCAATCCTGCATCACCCTGGCTGGATCCTGGGGAGCCTTGTACTGGCCCCACTAAACAGAGGCTCTAAAGACAGTTCTCTCTCTAATTCAAACACTTCAATTTAAGATCTTTAAATGATGGAAAATCCACTTCATGTTTTGATGAGTTCAGTTACATTCACTGTTAAACATTTGTGCCATATTTTCAGTCTGAGTTTGCTGGTTTCATCTTTCTGCCAATGTCTGCTTGGCTGATGAGAATTCAGCACCTTCTTCCAACATATAAATATGCAAAGGCTCCATAAATCACTGCTGACTTTAATAAAACAAGGAAGCCACATTACTTTTAATACTCAGTGTCAAATTGGTTTTTTGGACCTTGAATTTTGTAGTTTTATTACTTTTATCTCTTTACCTTTCCCTTTCCATGGACATTTTATCTATTTTATCCATCACTCTGCTGTCATGCCATCCACAGTGAACAGGAAACACGCAGCATGTCCCTGTTCAAGCTAGCTCTGATTCTGTCAGGCTAACACTTTAATATCACTTTGTCCTCAATGCATCCCTTATGCCTTTTGGCCACACAAACAGGTGTCTCAATTTGACTTCAGTTTACAGTCTTAGAACAAATAAACTGGGAAATAAATTGATTTATTTAATGCTGTTTGATGTGTCTGACTCTTTTACTGAAGGCTGTAGCCAGCCAAAGAACACAACTACCAAGAACAGAAGGAAAGCTCAGAAAGGATGGGTGCTGTTTTCTCTTTCAAATGTGCAGCAGGAATAGCTCCTTGCCTGTAGCTGAAATAAGTGAGATCAGAGTCTGTCTACAAGTTTAAGGGGGAAAAAAAATAAAAAGAACACCTTGGACTTTCCTGACTCATAAAAGGTAAAGGCTGAGTCATGAATCTGACTTTTAAATGAGCCAAACAAGTGGCTGTGTTAGTTTCCTATGGGGTGCTTTTTCTTCTGCTTTTCTCCATGCCAGGTGATGAAGGTGACAGCCCTTTCAATCAGCAGGAGGGATGGGATTCAGGAAACACACACTGGAATGGAAAGGGAGGTGGGGAAGTCAAACCGCACCATCAGTTGTTGTTGTTATTGTCACTACTTAGGTGATGGGAAGGAGAGTTACGTCAGCCTGGGCCTTTGGAATATCAGAGAAGCTCTAGAAACACGAGCATGAAATCTTCTGTTTTAGCTGACTCTTGATCACATCAAGCATCTGAGCGCTCAGCCAGCCCCACTCCAGCCCAGGTGAGTATCTCATTTTCAGAGCTGCTGGCCTTTGCAGATGAGACCTGAGTGAGAGAAGCTGCAATACTGCAGGAGGACTCACACTTTTGCTTTCCAGTCTTTCCAAAGGAGATGGGCGGAATCACACTGTGGACAGTGAGCCAAATGCTCCTTTGCTCCTGCTCAGCCTTGTACCTCCCCAGAACAGTGATGCAGAAGGTTCTGGAAGCTAACGTGGTGAATCCAGCACTAAATTCCCTCAGTCCTTTAGAAAATGCCAGAAGAAAGGATTTGGTCTGGAATATTACTCAGCCCATGGTTCCATTACTGAGTACGAAGCACCATGCTCTGTGGCTTGAACTCTTCACGCCAGAATAGTTGTGAGGCTGATCACACACCCAGAAAAAAAAACACCAAACAGAAAATCAGCTGGTCCAGGTAAACCAGCCTGACTGTCAGCTCTCCAGGATCAACTGGTCATTTCTCCAAAGAGCTGCTGTAAATCACCTCCACTGATTTAGAGGAAGCGGCAGCCAAGTCTGAAAAATGGAACATTCAATATTTAATTCATTCATGCAGCCAAAACAATTTATTCCCACCATTTGAGTGAGAATATTGCCTTTGAGGAGACATGACTGGTTTCATCCCCCATAAGTAAAGTCAGATTTATTAGGTCAGGTCTTCAGCTGGTGTCAATCTGTGTGACTCCTTTGATTTCAGCAGTACTAATCTGGCTGATAGCAGCTGAGCTGTTCCACTGTGATCAAAAAGGTACAGGCATCAATGATAGTAGCTAATAAACAGGTCATTAAAATACTGTTTGCTGTAGTTTCCCATTTAAAACATTGTAGAACTTTGTATCAATTTACAAATCTGTGTTATATTAGATTTTCAGTTACTGATGACAACAGCATTATATTTTCTTCATTGCCCTCAATGGCAATGGCCTCACTACTGTGTTAATCTATTCTTAAATTTTCATAACTTCCTGATGGACATTTATGTGGGCAAAACACATACTCTGGTGGTTTTGAACCAGCACCAGGCATTTGTAACAATAGCAACAGTACTCTGGGATACCCAGTGTTTTTCCTGAGAAATTGTCTGTCTTAATGTCTACACTCAAACCACCATCAATTCCTTAATTAAAACTTTCAAATAGAACTTTGAATAAAAATTAATAACTATAATAATAAAAAAATCAAATGCCAAACCATCACACAAGTAAGATACCAAGCTCTAAAAATAATTAATGGCAAAAAAGAACAGGCCATAAAGAATGAGGATCCTACTAGTAATATGAACAAACTCTTAATAAATCCTTGCTGTAGAAAAGTAGTCTTCTGTAAATAAATATTTACATAATATTTACTAGCCAGTAAAAGAAGTTGGCTTAATAATACATATTGAGTCTGAGCCTCAGCTGGTTTAAGTATGAAGTCCTTGGAGTTGCATTGATTTGTGGCATTCATGGGTGCAATGCATTATTCATAAATATTAGTTCAACTGTTTGAACAAATGCAGGAAGTGCAGGGGAGGAATTCATCTTTGGGTTTGCCTCCTGCAGATGTTTTTCTTGATGCCCATGAAAAGAGAGGGAAATATATTGCCTAACAAACTATGAAAGGATGAAAAATCCCAACAAATATTACACACATTTCTGAAGTGGCACAGCTTGCTCCCTTTGTAGGTTTGTCAGCTTCATGTCATGGTCTCCTGGACAAGAAATTGTATGACATGCTCCAAAAAATGATGTCACCCACTGCAGATAATGTCTACATGCTGAGAATTCTATTCTCTACATCAGTGACCACAGAATTGCAAAATTATACATTAATCTGGCCCTTTTTCTTTCTACTAGTGCTGCAATATTCTGCAGTCTCTGGGATGGAGTTGGCTATATGAAAAGGGGAAATATCTGTTCTCCTGGAAATTCTAGTCTAGAGAAGACTAGACTGAGATTTTAACTTTTCAGGCACACACTGAGGCTTTTCCAGCACTGAAGATATATCTGTGAATTTCCAAGGTTGGGTTAGATTACACATGTATTTGGTTGGGAAAAAGAACTGACCAAACAAGCCCATGCAATTGCCTTAAATATACAAGAGGTAAATGAGTTCTATAAAACAGAACCATTTCTTGTCTGAGATGGCCTTGTTTTTCTGTTGGAAAGTAGGTCTGCTCTTCTAGCCCAAGTGTTGTTTTTAAAATATTTTGTTAATAAATGCAGACAAATAATATTTTTTTCCTGTTAAAGAAAATAATAACAAAACCTTGTGAGATGTTTAGAAAAGTTAATAATAGATTCCCAAGAGATCAAACCTGTTTGAAACATGAAATATTTGAGGACCAAATATTTTCCCTCTATGGCTCAAGTATCCAAATTCTGCATTCTAACTCTGGTAGCATTTTATTCAAAGTTTCCTGTGGTATTTGGTTAGTAAACCTTTCCCTTTCAACAGAGCTGCTTTCAGTCTGTGTTTCCTGGGGAAATGGAGCTTATGCAATCACTTTGTACATGTTCATGTCTGTCTGTCTGTGTGCCTTTGCAGCAATTTTTGATCCTTTTGGGCAAAATCAAGCCAAATTTTGTCAGCAAGATGAGTATCTCACTGATGATGGCATTCCTGCACTTTGTGAAAGGAGGAAACAAGGAAGATAAGAGAGCCCCCTGGAGTGCCACACCTTTGGGAAAAAGGGGATGTTTACTCACACACTATTAGACCCAGAGAAGCCACACAGCTGAGACCTCTCAGACTGCAGGAAAACAGCTTCAGCTGGAGTTTGCAGTCAGCCACCAGACACAAATCTATGGGGAAAGCACCTTTATTGATGTAGTGCTCACAAAAACACTGCTACTTTAGGCACATGTAGTCCCCATGCTCTCAAGTTCTCATATTTTTATTTTTTATTTCTTGCAAGCAGAACTTTATACTTCTGCTTCTCCCGCCTCATGTCAATATTTGTCCTTAATTTGGTCTTGGTTATAAAAGCAAAAGGGTTGAAAACAAAGGTATCAATTTTCACATTACTACCTTAGGAAGTAAAACATTAAGTCCATTCCAAATTCCTGCTTGGATGCTTTCAAAGTGCAAAGATACAGGCACTTTCCAGTAGATTCAGAGTGGTTCTGCCTCAAGAAGATGAATAAATTGAGGGTCTGATGACATTAGATGTTTTAGACCTCCTCAGCAGAAAGAGGTCTCACCTGTTGAGAGCATTCAGAATATACACATTTTTTATTACCATTGATAATTACATCTGAAGCATTAAAAAAATAAGATAATGAAGATAATAAACTACTTTCCCATGCCCTGGAAGGTGTTCACCACAATGTCTGCTCGCATTCAATGTCAGTTTTACAAAATGGGGAGCATTATGGGTTTTTTTCCTAATTTTGTTCAGACACCATGGCCAACACAACAATCCTGATGCAAAGAAAGGAAGCAGAGCATGGGAGGTGATGTATCACTCCTGGAGTGCCAGAGCAGATCACTGCCCTAAGCTCTGATTTTGTGATCAGTTCTACTTTTTTCCATCCCTAACAGCTGTGATAAAACTTTCCACCTTCTCCTGGACTGAGAGCACCACGCACAGTGATCACTGTTTCCCTCTGGGCTTATTTTTCCTTTCCTTTTCTCCTGTCACCCTTTTGGAGAAAAGACATTGTATAGACTTGTATTCAACCCGAGAGAAATGGAGAAGAACAAGGCACTGACTGCATATGCTCAAGGAAAAGTTGGTGCAGTTGATGTCTACCTTGATCCAGCAAATGCTTTTCTGCTTCAAGTTTTAAAAAAAAGAGGTTTCATGTTCTGGCAGTACTTCTTTCCCTTTAATATGGTTTTGGTCCATCTTCCTTTAATCTCACCTGACGTTCTTGAGTCCCTGAGGAAGTGCTGGGCTGCACATGTTCAGCCAGGACAAGCTTCCAAAGAGAATTTAGACAATAAAGATATATTTTGGGACAGTATGTGAGACCTCATATGGGATCCACAGCACTGTGCTCCTTAGGCTTACAAAAAGTAAAGCCTCTAGTCCTCACATTGAGCAAAAATTGTGACCAGAGTGGTGTCTGGTTTTTGTTGGTTTGATTGTTTGTTTGTTTGCTTGTTGGTTTTTCCCCAGGGAAACCACCCTTTACTTTGCCAGTGGGGTCTGTTGTCTTCATCCTCTGTCACTTCCCAAAGGCAACTCAGGAAGAAGAACATCTGACTCATCTGAGGCTTAAAGCAGTTGCTGAGAGTACAAGTTATGAGAGCTTTCATATGTTAGAAACCTCTTGGCATTATTTATTCACCCTTGTGCTGGGTCAGGGCTCTTGAAATGTGCCTGTGGAAAGTGTTCACAGGTGACAGACAGGCCTGGCTTCCATCAGGGTACCACTGATGGAGCACAGCTCCTGGCAAGGGACCTCCTCAGGTGGGAGCCATCACAGCCTCTCTCCTGCCTCAGAGCTCCAGAATTTTTTTGGAGGAGGGAAGGACATGGGCTGAGAGCAGGGCCAAGGCCCTGAGCCTCTAGTGAGCAGACTCTGGAGAAGAAGAGTGGGAAGGGGAGGGAGGCAAAGGAATACATCTGAGGCAAAGTCAGAGGCCTGGAAGAGACTAAAGGGCTCCTCTCATGTCTCCCCTGCCCCAAGGCACAAACTGCATTAACTAAACTCTTATTGACAGATGTTTGTCTAACCTTGTCTCCGGTGAGCACCGCTCCTTCCCTCGACTTTCTCTGCAGTGACCTGCTCCAAGCCTTCCCTCTCCTCAGAGATTTGAGTCCAATCTCTATCTGACATCTCTCTTGCTGCAATGTAGGTACACTGCTTCTTGGACACGTTGGGAAAAAAAATCTTTTCTTTGATCTTCATTGCAGAATTTAAGGAGTTTAAAGACAACATACGTATACCCACTGCAGCCTTCTCTCTTTTCCTTTGAGGTGCCCCAAACCAGAGCTAGTACTGGGACTAGACAGAGTATTTATACTCTTTATACTTCCTAGAGTTCACTTCCCACTTCCTTCTTTGTGACTGACACTACTTCTGCAGGAAGCCACCTATTCCCACAGTATTTGTTGCTCCCTCTGAGGTCAATGACTGCCAAGCCAAAACAGACACCACCTGAACAGCCTCAGCCTTGTTGTCCACACCTGGGAGAGCCAGTCTGGTCATCAGTGCAGTGGAACAGGGATAAAATGGTTGACAAAAGAAACAAAATCTCAGCATCAGCAGCCACCCCCAGATATGCCCTGACAGGATGACTAACCTGCAGGGCTTCACTTCTCCCCATCTCTGTTGTTCCCCTGTGTTAGTTTTCATATGATAAATGCACATCAATCCTGTTAATGCATCCCTGGAGAAAATAACTAATTCAGTGTTGTTGATACAACTGAGGAGCCTGAGGCAGCCCCATGCCTGCTGTTGTCCTGAATGCCTTCATGAAATAATTATTTCATAGGACCTCTGTGGGATCTTTTGTTTTCAAACCTTGACTTGCACCATCAGCAGGTGCAGTCCCTCATGTGCTGCTGTTCAAGACAGAAAGATTTTAAAAGACCCCAGGCTACATTCCAAAGCCCCACTCCTGCTCTTCCTCCAGGAGCAGAGAGCAGCACAGATAATCCCTACTGAGGGTAACTCTCCTGTCAGAGAACCATCCACACTACAGGACTGATCTGGGTTAGATTCCCAATTCATTTGAGAAAATTTCATGTGAAATAGTGGCAAAAGCTTTCCTACAGTCAAGGGTAAATTACACCACAGCAACTTCGTCTTCATCTATAGTACATACTCTGTCTCCCATATCTTTAAGATCTGCCACAAGTGTGGTGTTCTTTCAATCATGATTTGATTTTCAAAGTATTCAACTTGTTTTAATGTTTTTTCTAGGTATTGACAATATGCAGATTGATTGATTATGCCTTAGCTCTTCTCTTTCCTTCAGAACAACAGACCATATCTGCCTTTTTCTCTCCCTCATAGGCCTCACATATCCTTCAAGAGTGTGGCTAACCAGTTTTGCAATTTGAACCAAAAATATCTGTGTTTTTAATGGAATCCCTTAGCCTCCATTCTGCTGCTGTCAGCTGAACTGCTCCTCCCCACCCATTGGCATTACCACGTTTGTTATGGGCTCATTGCAGTTTTAGTGAAGGCTGAAAGGTGAAAGACATTAACCACTGCAGCCCTCCAGGCATTATTAGCTGTCCTTCCTCACTAAGTGAAGGATCAGCTTCTTCCTTCATCTTCCTCCTTCTGCTGAAATATTTATAAGGAAGCTCTTTTCTATCTTTCACGTCCCTTGCTGGCTGAATTTCATTTTGTGCTTTTGCCTTTATGATTTTGTCCCTACATGCTCCAGCAATTCTTTTAGAGGAATCTTAAGTAAATTGACCTAGTTTCCACTTCTTGCATGTCCTCATAGAGCTTCTGTCTGATGTGTGGAATTGCCAGTTGATAACAGTTTAGTCTGTGATTCACCTCCAGGCTGGAGACTGGGGGAAACCAGAATCCTCTACCAACTCATTCCCACTAGGATGAGGTTGCTAAGGAGAAATATTCTAGGAGCACTGCTTCTCTGAGCAAAGAGAAAGCTCAGTGTCGCACTGCACTGAGAAGCAGGTGCCTAACAGAGTTGTGCCATCAAATGACAGAGGCACTGAACCCTCTGTATTCGATTATGGATATACACTCGCCTTGAAAACTGAAGCATGGACATTTCTAAGAGAAATAGGATATTAAATGGTCTCGAACACACACCACTGTGCATTAATCCTCTCCCACCTTTTCTTAAAATTTTTCTCTTTTGCTCTAGAAAAAGTAGAAATGGCAACACATCTGCACCAAGAAGCCCAAGTCTGGCGTTTCTTGTGTCATCTCCCCTGGGAGCTGCAAGTGCTGATTGAGGGATAGCTGTTTCCACTGTGCGTTCCTGTGGAGAAGCGTGGTGAGGAAAGTGCTGGAGTAAATTATCTGCTGTTTGAGTTATTGTCATGAATGAAAGAACAGATGTTTCTTATGCATGAACTTTTCATGGTCTTGGGCTGCAGGCTGGTGGGATAATCAAATATCATTACAGCATGGAACAAGGACTTGTAATGGGCATATAAATCCCAAATCTAGCTCCCAATGATATAGCTTTTTCCACAGCTTATCCCTTAAACCACACACGTGCTAGTTCTTGCACATCCAGCAACATTTTCTGTACCAATTCTTAGCTGGAAGTGAGACTTTTGGCATATTATTTGGAAAACTCCATAAAATGTGTACTCCCGCTTCCTCAGCTAATGCTAAGCTCAGTGCCCTCAGTGTGCTCGAGGTCTCTGCAAGGTTCTTGGGCATGGTTGTTTCTGTTGCCTTGTCCCAGATGAGAGTGTCTATTCTTACACCTACCATTAGCCTGCCCTGGGCTTTGTAGGAGAAAATGCATCAAAGCCCTTTGCACTGCCCCAGGGACACAAAGCAGCTATAAAGAAAGCTAAAGCAGTTAATTGCTCTGCTTCCCCAAAGCATTTACAGAGTTCTTTCTGTTGTATGAAAGGCACAGCTCTTAAAATCACAGACATAAGGTTCAAAGGGATTTTAGATCACTCAGCCCAACTTTTCACACTGAGGTGGGCTCAGGGTTAGAGGTAAATTACAGCTGATGGTGTTTGCTTACACCTTTTTACGAACCGAAGGTGTTTATACAATCTGTGTCTGGGGACAGCTTTGGGGACACATTCAGGATGGCTGAGCTCTCAGAAGAGATTTGCACACCAAATCCTCTTTCTGTTTGCTGTGCAATTTCCATACCTACTGTAGAGCAGCTGACAGGAGCTAACATTGGAGACAGCAGCAGAACTCTCTTCTTCCAGGAGCCCCTGGGACTTGAACGAGGACTCAAACTTGCCACCATACAGAAGATTGTGACCCTGCATTTGGGATCCAGGCCAAGCCTTCCTCCAGCTGCACTGCTGGCAGACAGCAGTGCCCCTCTGAGAGCTGCCTTTCCACTGGGCTTGAGGACAAGCAGCAGAGCTGAATGTCCCTGACATTCTGCACGTGCTGATCTAAGGTCAGCCCTAGATTATATGACTGCCATATTTTGTCTTTGTAAACAGAAAAAAGAGGACTTTTTGTATGAATTACTCTGATCTTTAGCAATTCCTTGCAGCACTTCCTTGCATTCACCCTACTAATCATGAGGTTAAGGAAATACTGCTTGAAAGATGTAATGACTTGGAGCCCAGCACAAGCAGTAAAAAATTGCACTGTTTTAGGAAATATTGTCATTATCCTATAAATATGGCATATCTGCATAGTCTCTGTCTTAGCACATATGAACCATGGAGAGGAAATTATATTACATCATCACGTTATCATGTGCAGTTGGCCAGAATTCTGGGACCTGTTCCTTAGCTCCAGGATCAGATTAAAGCAAAAAGGGGAAAGAAACAAGTGACAGGTAGAGCTGCATGAAGGCAGGATGTTCAATTTTTAAAAATATTTTGCTCATCTGAGACAGCTGTGCAGTGGGAGAGATATAAACCCATCTTCCCCAATTTGGTCAAAGTTTCTGTGGAATGAATTCCTGTGCATGCAGTTTATGCATGTGCAGAAGTCATTTGCTTGGCTGTATCCTAAAAAAGCAGAGACATCTACTTTTCTCCTCCATATGAAATAAAATTTCAACACAGGCCAAAGAAATGCATTCAGTTTGGCCCTATATGGTACTCATATCAAAGCCCTCAGCAGTAGGGAAGATCTATAGGACCAATAAAAGTGCATTCATCACATTTGCCTGTTTTATTCCATGAGGAAATTTACTACGTGGTAGAAATGACCCATTGATAGATATGCAATGCCAGATATGTACATGGGAATCTGAGCTACCTGCCAGATTTGACATGCTTGATTGCTACCAATAAATAAAGAAAAACAGGTCAAAAAGAACAGAGAAAATTTGGGGAACTCATATATTCTGCTTTGTAATCCTTTGTAAAAAAACAAGATATCTTTGCACATAAGAATGAAGTAGACTCTGAAATCTCTGAACAGTAATATATAGATACACCTTATATATTATCAGTAGCTCAGAGAAGGTCTTTTTTTCCAGGACTTAAGGCCATGTTTCTTGCATCGTGCAAATTGCAAGTCACAGAATATCACCCAGTTGCCTGCAATCAGATCATGCTAAAGGATTCTCTTGAAAAGCATCCAGCCATGGCTGGAAACAGCAGGGGCAGCCACCACTTTTCTTGTGACTTATTTCAGAAATCTAATCAGTCTGTCTTTGGAGAGGCTGGTGCATCTTTCCTCTACCTTAAGCTTGTCTCATGTCAACTGCTTGTTTTATTCTGCAGAACTTCCCTTGATGTTTTCTCCATGCCTCCAAGAATCACCTCATCCTTCTTAACCTAGTACCTTACAGAAGCCACATTTTCTAATAACTTGCTTATTTCATTGTGAGATATTTTCTTGCAGCCCTATTGGGGTTTTCTTCCATGGCTTTTCTATGCTTCCTGTGCTATTGTTTAGCAATTTTTCAGCATCCCTTCAAAAGAGGAGTTATCAGGCCAAGGTGTAGTACTCCAGTACACACTGCTACTATAAAACCAGGTGTAAATCACATCCCTTCACTTACTTTCCTCCTCTTTGTATGTCTGATGATCACATCAGTGATATAATTTCCCCCAGTGTCATTCTTAAGGTTCAAATTCATCTGAACATCCAATATCCTCTTTAGTTCTGCTTTGGTCTGTGCTTCTAGGACTCAGCTGCCACCTTTATTCACTTGCATTTACTTTAAATGGACTTAATATACAAAAAGTTTAATCATCTCTTTATCTTTGCCTAATCACAGGAAAAATGTGAAAGTCTGGCAAGCTTTGTGCCCTTAGGAAGCTCATTTCAACCCTAAAGGTGCTGATGAAAACTTGGGTTTGGACTGATTTCTGTGAAATCCACTAAGAAATCTATTGCTTGATCAAATCTACTCACTGAAAAAAGCAAATAAATTCATAACTGCCAGTTAAGTGGTTCTTTAATCCATTAATATTTGTGCTTCAGTGTAGTACAGGGCATATTTTATCTTAGTTTATTTAGAATATTATGTGGTACTAAAATCCTAGAATACCTAGAGCATGTTCAGGCTATGCAGTCTCCTTATTCAGTCAGTTTACTGCTATGCACAATGCATCAGTTTTGTTAAATAAGAGCCATTTTCATATTAACATGTCATTAACAGTCATTAATTGCAATCCTAGCCTCGAGCCTTATTGTTGATTTATGAACATGCCTCTTTTTCATACAAACAGCTCATTGGCTTCAAGCCCGTCTTTACATTGTCCTGTTTGTCTTCAGCATAAGATTGGCAGAAAATTAACATTTTTTCAGTCATTTGTAATTTCCCCAGAACTGTGAGATTAAAAGGAAACATCAGGGATCGTGACACCGCATCAGCTTCGCTTTAGATGATGCCTGAGTCAAAGTTAACCAGACCTGCTGCTGTTTCTTGTTCTCTGAACCACTGCAGGCTGAGGAGTATTTTGTCATCCTCGTGGGATCTCAGTGGATCACCCTTCTTGCTCCCAAACACAGACTAGGAGCACGCTACCTTCATTGTTACTGCCGTTTGATTTGTACCTGAAATACTTAAAAAGCTCTCCTTCTTTCTGCCTTTGGCCCTTTTCACTCTGGATAGTGTCCAGCTTTCCTTATCAACAACCTAATTCAAGAGAAATTCCAAAACATATTCCCAATCTTTTCATTTGTAATATTATCTTATTTTTTAATTGTTTGCACTCATTGTTTTTACTTGCCAGTTGTACTTTTAACTAAAACTAAAGTGCTTTTTTTCTCTTTTCTGATGATCTGGCACCTTCTTCATCAATGAAGTCCAACTGCTGTCTCTGATGACTCTTACTTGTCTTTCTTTTAGTTCATTTTTAGTTGCAATACCCGAGCTTATGGGCAAACCTCACTGCTTCCATTTCTGCTATGAGAAATGCTGAGCAAGTGTTAGAAAGAGTTTGAAACGTCAGGAGGAGACTCTCAGCATGCAGACACGTCATAGCTGTGGGCATCCAAAAATAATAACTAAAAAATATAAATCAATACAAACAA
Organism: Acanthiza pusilla; assembly: GCA_036630365.1. Classification (NCBI taxonomy): domain Eukaryota; kingdom Metazoa; phylum Chordata; class Aves; order Passeriformes; family Acanthizidae; genus Acanthiza; species Acanthiza pusilla. The sequence goes on along the minus strand of JAXCHO010000034.1, from coordinate 90,639,357 downwards.
TCTGTTGGTGATTCTGTTAAAGTATCTACCAGAGGGCATCAGAACAGTGTACAGAGTATTGGTTTGATTAGTGGGAAGATTAAACCATTGGCTGACTTCTGCCACTGCCTGGTTGTGTGACCACTGTCAACATTTTCTCTGCATTTGTCCATTGAAAATGAATAGATAGCAATAAATAAATGTCTGTGCTTAAGAAGAGATCTTCAGACCTGTTGAAGGCTCCAGATGCAATCATAAATTTGATGTTCTTAACCATCTGAAGACGTAACTTGCAACGAAAAGGTTTTCATCTGCATATTTCCCCTTGTTTGCTTTTTTGATGCACAGTTTCCCAGGAATTTGTTGGGTTTTTTTACTGAAAGAAGAAAGCAGCTTTCTTTTCATACATTGCTGTTTGTTTGCTTGTTTTTTTAATATGCTCCTCCCATGGATTTCTCCTTTTTTTGTGGCAAGGGAAGAATCCCACAGTGTTTTTGCAACAGTCTCGATGCTCAGCAGCAGCAGCAGAGCTCGAGCTGTGTCTCCAGCTGCAGAGCAGAGACAGAGCTGGTTTGAAACCTTTGCAGGAAACCCCTGAGCCACAGCCTGCCAGGTGTGGAGCAGTGCTGTGCTGCTGAGCCTGATGTGGTGAGCACAGGTGAGCTTACAGAGAGATCTTGTCTTTTTTGCCTGCTGCTTTTATGTCTCTGAATGCCTGTCAGTGGGGTTTTACTGACATGGGCCATGTTGTGTAAAACATAAATATATGTGGCCATGCAATTATGATCCAGCATTGTCCACAGGCTCACAGAATTTTCTTGAGAATCACCTGTGGCAGAAAAATGCTGATTTTATGATCAAAGTGTAGCTCAAGTGAACACACTTGGAATTCCACACAATAAAAGGAAAAAGGCAAATTTCTTAGCCATAGCCTTCCTTGCAGTGAAATTTTTAAAGCCAGCAGACAGAAAGGCTCTTCTCACATTTCTCAGAAAGATCAGAACAGTGCAGGAAGTCTGACAAATGTCTCTATAACTCTCCCTGTGCTATGACAAGGTCAGGTTAAATATTTGTGTTGCTCAACTCTTACACTGCATCACCACCAAGGCTGCTGCTGAACATGCTGTGACCTACCAGCTGTGAAGGAGACCCAGGGTGCAGAGGAGGCTACTGAAATCTGTGCAGGATTTCTTTGCAGATGATGCGATTACTCTTGGCAGGGCACGTTCCTCTCCATAAAGCCATCACTGGCTGATCTTTCAAGGGCTGAGTGCCACCAGCTGTGATCTACTCTGGAGCAGTTTTTAGGAAATTACCAGAAAATGTGATTTCTGTAGTCATTCAAATTAATTACAGATTGAACATTTGCTTAGGAAACTTAATCTCATGGCTGTATTTCCTGACTTTCCTCAGCATTTTTTTAAATGGGTCTTCTTCTGAAGATGTTCGAAAACATGTTTTTGTTGGAAATTCTCTGGAAAAGCTGCAAACATGTTATCAACTCAAAGTTCTGTGTTTGTCTCTCTATTTTTTTGCTGAGGACATTTACTTGTAACACACTTATGATATTGTTTTGATTATTTCGTCTTGCAGGATACAAAATATGAATGACACCAGGAAAAGTCACATTGGTTGACCCCAAACTCTGAGTGATGTACTTGTCTGTTTCCACTCTTCCTTAGTAAATATTGGGGGGTAGATTGGGGTAATAACCATTCAGCCTGAAATGTCCTTGCCTGTGCAAGTTATGGAGTCTTCCCATTTGACTCTTCTTTGTCTTCTTCTCAAGGCTTAAGATATTTGATCTTTCCGTTACTCACAAATTATTCACAATAAACATTTTTAAAAGTTGAAATAACCAAAAACATATTTCAGTCCATGTCTAACACACACAAATAAACCACTAGATCAGCCATCTCCAGAATGTAGAATATACCAGTATCCATAAATGGTGAAAGAACACTGGAATCCCCAACAGCCATCCAAACAATAAAAAAAAATAACTGTTATTTTCGCAGTGTGTAATGGGAATGCTATTTGAGATGCATCATACTCTTTACACACTGCAAGAAGCATCCTCTGTTACTTGAATCCCATCATTTCCCTTGGACAAGGGTCATGGAAATGAAACCCACAAACCTTGTGTTTAAATAACATTGTAGGCCTGGCTGCAACCCGTGACCATAATGAAAATGCCTAATTAAGGTTTCCAGTTTACCCTAATTCACTCCACATTGCTGAAGTATTACAGCTCATGTCTCACATTGTGCTCACAGTGAGATCCCCCAGGGGCTGAAGAGTCCCTCCACACCCAGGCAGTTTGGGTGAATCAGAAAGTATTTTATTAGCACTGAGCAATCTTTAACACTACTTGAATACTGCAATCTGGGTAGTAGACTCTGGCTTTTACAATAATATTCAAATAATTCAAGGGCGGCCTAAATATGGCAATGTTATTAGAAAAGCTGTTAAAGATTACTGCTTGATTTTTTTCTTTCCACCACTACAACATACAAAGGTAAAGCACTAAACAAAGGTGTTAGGAGACAGGACTTTCTCACAAGGTTTCTAGGTGACTTTCAGCTATCACTTAGGTCCATATTTAGTCCATCTCACTTTGATTTTAAGTTACCTACGTTGTCAAAGGATGAGAAAGACAAAGGAAAAATAGGAGTAGGTCCTTTCAGAGAGAAGTTCACTACACATGAATGAGGATGGTCCAGGTGACCAACCTTCTTTGAAAGCTGCAGGAACCTTGGCCAGCTGTGTTCCTGCTTGAGCAGCTTCAGAAAGCAGTCCAGGAAGTAAACCAAATAAAAGACATTTGGGTATATGTCTACAGGCAGCAGATCTGTAACTGGTAAATATTTGCCTTTGTGTAGTGGGGAGCATTGCAAAAAATATTCCCTAGAGATCAAGAGATGCTGCATCCACAGCAGCTCAGCAGCTCCAATGCAAGTCCTGACAGTAGGATATGATGTGCAAATGATCCTAAAACTCACACAGAGGTCACACTTTTCCCTGGCCTGTGTGCATTGCTTTTATAGGGTGACAGCTCAGCTCAATTTAAACTGAAAGAGGGTAAATTTAGATTAGATATTAGGAAGAAGCTCTTTACCATGAGAGTGGTGAGGCACTGGAACTTTGTTCAGAAGCTGTGGATGCCCCATCCCTGGAAGAGTTCAGTGCCAGATTGGAAAGGGCCCTGAGCAGCCCGGTCTAGCAGGAGGTGTCCCTGCCCAGGGCAGGGGGGGTGGAACAAAGTGATCCTTCTGTTCCTTCCTCCTCAAACTGCTCCATGATTCCGTGATGACCAGTCTGACTCTGGCCTCTCTGATGAACAATACATGCCACAGAAGCTCAGAAGATCAGCTGAAGAAGAGCTGAAGCTTTGCTGTTGCTGTTTTTGTTAGTGCCTGGTTTATCTGGCCTTGTTCAAGACTACAATTTATCAACTTACATCCTGCTGCTCATTGTAAATTGGTATTTAACACACACAGACTTCTGTAATAGCAACCCAAGTTTATAGCAAATGTAATACCATCTAAATGTGAAATGTTTGGCTTTGTAAAATTGCTTCGCTGCTATTTTAGCTTTTATTGACAATTGTATTTATTTTTACAAGGACAGTGTTTTTCTTTTCCCATGTCTTGCGACATGACTAAGAGAGAGGCAGGGGATTAACCCTTCTACATCCAGACCACTAAAACCCAAAGCACATCCAGCCAAGCTGCAGGGCTCTAGACAGACTGCTCAGGGGAAAACCACTACACCTGTGAAGGTTCCCAAAAGCAGGGACATCTTTGGACAGAGAGTACACATTTTGCAAGGAGAAGTTTGAGCCCTTAGTGAACCCAATGAAATAAACTATTATTATAATCTAATTATCATCCCTTGATTCTGACAATTTCCTCAGTGAGCGGCTTTTCCTGCCACGCACCTACTGAGTCTAGAAACTAATTTCAATTTTGAAGCTAATTTCCAATTTGAAGGGGTCTTGTCTGCATCAAGTGACAACCCCATAGCCTGTAGTTGCTCAGATATGCTTTAATTTGACTAGGGCAAGGAGCAGCAGCCCAGAGCTTTAATGTGGATTTGCTTTCCCAGTCAGATAAACCAGCCCAGCCCTAGGCTGCTACTAACACCTGAAGGGGAGTGCTGGTTGGCATGGGACAAAACTGGAGCAGCTTTTGTGCTGGCAATTAAACTCTAGGAATGACCACAGCACAGTTAGGTCTATTCCCCCATTTTAACACTGCAGCAGCAGCCATACAAACAAGTCTGAATCCAGCTTGATGTTCCCAATCCTGATGAATGCCTGCATAGACACTAAAAATTCCAAAGGGTCGTACTTTATTAAGACCTCATGTTATTTCATGAGGCAGTGTTAGTTCATGGCAGTCGAGGCCACGTTTTTACAAGACATGAGACAAAGAGAGGTTGGTTTGCCAGGAATGGATGTGTTCATTCCCTCTCCATATATGTATCACAGATGTCTCACAAGACGAAAAGCTAAGGCTGTTCTGCAGCAGCACAGATAATTTATGTTCCACTTCCACAGCTAACTGTCCTTCCATGATTACAAAATATTTCCTTCTCTTTCCTCCCTGATAAAAAAAAAAATAATAAAAGCACTGGTTGGGATGCTTGGTGGGGTGATGGAATGTCTGTTAACCTAAATAGAAGACTGTGCTGGCTAAATATTGATGTGTGGAGTGTAACTTTTATGTAAGTTGTCATCTTTAAATGTTTAGCAACTATTCCTACATAAGATGCCCTCTGTCCCTGCAGAGGGCACAAAGCAAAGACTGTGATGCTGAAATATTTTTGCATTCTGGGATTTGAAATGTCTCTTCTCTTAGGGCAGGATGTAATAAAAAATTAACCTATGGATGATTAGGAAGTGTTTAGCAAGGGTGGGAAGGCAGGCAGTGTTTTTTCACTCAATTGAACCCCCATGATGGCTAAAATAAGCTTTTGTCCTGAAATGAAATACAGACTTGAAGTTCAAAAGTAGAACCTGTGTTGCCAACTTGCATTTCTGAGACAAAACTATGGGGGTTTACTGGAACTAAGGCAGCTCATGTCTTCCAAAATAAAGCACAAGCCCAGTCATGGGATGCGAACTCCATCATAGACTGAAACCATGAAAGATCTAGTCAGCTTTGCATTTTAACATTTTTTTCTCATTATAAGACTAGCTAAGGGCAAGCTTTTGTATTTTTTTTTAATTTTTGTTTCTGTATCATTGTTTATAGGGAATAAGATGGAGATTTTTTATATATGATTCTATGATTTTATTGTTCTTGGATTTGAATTTATTTGGGCAAGTTACTCATCTGTGACTAATTATATTTGCTTTAATGTCATAAACATGTTGTTCTAGAAGAGATTTTCTGTATTTCTTTTTTTCTTCTTTACTGTGTGGTGAATATGAATGTCCCCCCAAAAAATCCTATCCAGAATCTAAGAATTCTTATTACTAGTTGTTTTTTAATCACAATAATTTTCTCAGGAACTAGTAATAAAATCACCCTCACCTAAATATCACATATAGCCAGAAAATAAAAGAAGATACCACTGCAATCTTCATTGTCCATTCTCCAAGTGCTGTTCTTTAATAACAGAGTATCTTTAATAACACAGTATCTGAGTCACAGCATGGAAGATGAGCAAAAAAATAAAAAAAAATAAACAATTTTTCTGCTAATTCTTCACCATTAATCCCAGTTCTACCACTGATTCAAAAACTACAGGACAAGGCTAACATTAATATGCCTCCACACTCAGGATTTGGAACTGTTTTCCTTTGCCTGAAACATTTTTACACAAACAAATTTGCCTTTTCAACCAAACCAATAGGGTTAAAAATTACTTTTCTTTAAAAGAACAGGCAAAGCCTTGCAAAATCACATGACCTCAAAGCTGTCTTTTGAAGAAAAACAAAAATTATGGGTCTTTTAATGATATCATTCTTCTTCCAGATCAGTTCTTACCAGTCTGAGAGTCTGGTCCTGTCACTCTTGCTAAATACAAATAGGATGGAGATCAAGGCAGAGTACATCAATCTGACTACACAGAAGTTAATATGTCTGAGCTAAGCTGATCATACAGTGTCAATTTTCCACAGCCACCAGAAGAAGACAGGGACTGGGGGTTGAGACAATTTATTTTAAACACCTATCTTAGCATGAGAATTTCCCCCTGGAACTAACTGAAGAGGGAGTCTAGCTCACCATTGGGAATACATGAATAACAGATGTATAATCTAATTATTGTAGACGACCTTAATTATATTCTATATGCCCTCAGCAGAGCCCCCACAAGTCATGGCGTGCCTTTCAGCTTGAGAATGTTCTGCGAAAATACCAAGCTTTGCAAAAGGCCAGAGCAGACACCATCCATGAAAGCATGCTCCAAAATACCATTGGAGTGGGGAAAAACTATGTGTGTCCTCTGTGCAAGGACAAATTCCACCATCTCATTCCTGTCCTGTTCCTGAACTTGGGATGTTAAGGCCCTCTGGGATAATGAGGTTAAAATATTTCACTTATGAAATCAGTTCTTACGACACACGTGGTCATCTTCAGAGGGCCTGGTACTGGAGCAGTCCTGGAAGTGCAGGAATATCCACAATGGAAACATCTCCTAAAACTGAGGATTGATTTTCTGCCCTGTGCAAGTGATTGCTGCTTGCAGTACATATCCATGTCAATATCTTTGGAAAACAGAAACCCAATGAGAATCTTCGCCACAAGCTCTCCCCGGTCTGATGCTGATGTATAAATATATTTTCTTTCTTCATGCCAAGCCACAACAATGCTCAGTAATGGATGATCCCATGTTATTCTTGCTGTGGGATAGACAGGGTCTAACTCAGAAGCACCATGGTGAAAAAGCACAGCCCTAATTGCCTTAAATTGGGTCTGGAGGGAGCAGTTTCCTGTCCAAACCTGCTGTGCTAATTATAGTCCTGCAAAATGAGCATGAACTCTGACCCATGTTTGCAGACAGAGCTCGAAGACAGCTCTTGGCCAGGACCCAGTGGCAATCTGCAGGCAGTGGGTCCCAGAGCTCCTGAGTCACCAGGAAAGAAGATCCTCCATGTGTACATGGACAGAGGAGGAAAGAAGGCTGGCTGAACAAAGAGCTTGTAAACAAAATCTGTAACACAAACAAAGTGGGTGGAAATTCAAGAAGAGTAAGGATGGCAAATGGAGCTTGTGAATGTGCATTTGTCTAAGCCCAGCCTGGAAAATAAAGATTGTTTTATAATTGAGATATGAAATTGAAGGGAGTCCAAGTTCTTGTAGACGTTTGTTTCGTATTTTTCATCATGTCACTTATTCTATGCTTCAGAGCTTAGAAAAGGCTTTGAAGAACAGTGTTCCCTGTGCCCTTCTCTCTGCAAATGGAGAACTCACAATTCCTCCCTACACGTTTCAATTTTTGCACTTCCCCCTCCCCCACATGAAGGATAATTCAAATATGTAGACATAGCTACAGACTTCACATTCATGACTTGTAAATAGAGATTGCCATATAACTCTAGGTTCTGAAATAAAGAAAATGTATGAATAATAACTTATAGAAGTAATTTAAATGTGTCCAAAGTTTAATTTCCTGGGGATATTTCAGCAGTGGCAAAGTGAGCTGGGCCTTCTTGGATCTTTGGTGATTATCAAACATCCTGAAAACACAGTTTACTTGATGATTTAGATCCTAAAACTGAGATTCTGTATTTGAAATATAAATGGAAATTGTATTGTTAAAAAATTTGAATACCAAAAATAATATCTTAGGGGGCATAAATGAATGAAGAGAGTGTCTGTCAATCCATAAGGAATGTGTCTTTCCATATGGGTCAGCAGTGACTTATAAACTATGCTCAACAAGTTTTCCTGGAAGAAAAAATAAAAGGTGTAGCAGAGAAATCATCACTGGACCTGTTCATGAGGTATTAGACTAATATTGTCCTGGTTTTCTTCTGCAATGATGTAGCTAGACTCTCTGCATCCATTTTCAAAGCATGTGAGTTTATTTCTTAAGTAGAGGAGGTAGGGAAGTGAGACCGACCACGTGGCTGCTTTTCGCAGCCCTGTGGAGATCCCACATGGTAATGAGGTAAGAGGGGAGAGGGAAGTTGCAAGAAAGGGGAAAAAAGTTGCAGTCTGCTCTAAACTTGCTCTGTTCGTACAGTTAACAGGTTTCATGATGAATATGCTAATTTCTACTAACCAATTTAGGAGGAGATACAAGTTTTACATCATTTCCATATAGCCTATGAGAGTTTTTAGATTACCATAGCTGCTCTACGTTTGGACCTTGCAAATCTGGTTTTTCCAGTTTGTGGTCCACCTCGGAGGAGCTGCCGTGAGAACAATAGGCTGCCAATCTTTCCCTGCAGCCATCTCCCGATAAGCATCCTGGAACCTCACTTCAGTTCTTTCTCCAAAGGTTTTTACATTCCTAGTATACTTTGTTAGGCAATAACTTCTATAAACTTTTCTATTTTTTCCTCTCCAACAATGAGGATCTTGGGGAATGGAAATTCTTTTCATAGAACCATAGAATCATATCTTGAGTTGGGAGTGACCGACAAGGGCCATCAAAGTCAAAGTTCTTCGTGGCCCTGCACAGAGCACCCTGACAGTCCCACCATGTGCATGAGAACATTGTCCAAACACTTCTTGAACTTGGTCAGGTTTGGGGTGGTGACCACTTCCCTGGGGAGCTGTTCCAGTGCTCAATCACGCTCTGGGTGAAAAGCCTTTTCCAGATATCCAACCTAAACTTTTCCTGACTTTTCTTCAGGCCATTCCCTCAGGTCCTGTCACTGACACCAGAGAGAAGAGATCAGTGCCTGCCCCTCTGCTTCCCTTCCTGAGGGAGCTGCAGGCTGCAATGACGTCTCTCATCAGTTTCCTTCAGGTTGAACAGATCAAGTGACCTCAGCTGCTCCTCCCGTGGCTTCTCCTCGAGCCCCTTCCCCATCCTCACACCCCTTTGGATGCTCTCTTACAGCCCTGTAGCCTTCCTCCATTGCTGCACCCAGAAATGCACAGTTTTGAAGGACCATTTTTAAACAGCCCAATTCATCCACTACAGTCACTCACAAATCCCGTTTAGTTTCCCTTCTAAGCCTGGCAGAAGCCATTGTAGCCATGATTAGACATTAAGTGTTTAAGGATAGCAGGCTTTTCATTAGGAGGATTTTCAAAAGCATCCAATATCAAACACATTGTTGAGCCTCCTAGGTAAATTCAAAATGTCTAAAACATGTGTAGGATCATGCCTCATTGATTAATTGATTCCAGAAAGAAGTAATGAATGGAACGTGCTAAACCAAAATGAGAGCCTGGCCTGAAACTCTTCAGTCTTTAGTAAGGAGAGCTGATCATTTTGTCTTCAGCCCTCAAAAGAGTAATTGTTATTCAGTTCCAAAACTCTTAGCCCTTCCAAATCTGAGCACTGTTTATCAATTCTCTCAGCTAAACACATCTGACAGCAGCACAAGTTTCTGAAAGGTTTTGCAGCCAGGCTGGGATTATTGGTGTCTCGTCTGTTACCAAAGGTAACTGGGCGCAGCCATCAACACTGCTGACGTGATGACAAGGGGAAACATCCAAGAGTCGATTGCTTTTTTAGTAAAAGTTTCTCTGAACTTGGCTGTGTGAAAAATTGGAGTAAAGGGAATGTTCAGCTTCCAGGTTTCCAGGTTATGTTAGTCACACTGGAATTAACAGCACTTAGAAACAAAATGACTTCTTGAAAAAATACAAATTTAACTCTGGTAAAAATAAACAACTTTTCATTAATGCAGGCACTGAACATAATTGAGAATACATCTGTGTTTATCACGTGAGAAGCCCACAAGGCATCCAGCATTTTCGGGATTAGGGAACAAAAAGAACATACGGCCATCGGCACGATGGAATTTCCATCACAGCAGACCAGAAACCCATGTTTTCACATCTCAAAAAGAAAGAAAAAATGAACACATGCCTTGGAATTATGAAACTGTGGTTGAATTTCCAAGAAATCTTAGCAGCTGTGATTGAGCCAAATACCTCAAGCCAGAAATCCTGATGTGAGCACATTAGATGGGGAGAGAGTGTTTGGGATGCTTGTGGCAAGGAAGCTCTTCAGGCTCAGACAGGTCAGAGGAGCTGCTCAGAGAGGTCAGAGGAGCTGCTCAGAGAGCAGGTCAGGCTCCTGTGCTGGTGAGAACCAGCTCTGTTGCCAAAGGGACTACAGCAAAAACAGTCAGAGATCAACATTGCACTAAAAAAATCAAAATTCTCTGATATCATTCATTCATAATTGGCTGATCCTAAGGAGCTCTAGAGCTAAAGGTAGAGTCTAGAGTCTCAGGTAATAGAGAATTTTCATTCTGAAGAAGAAGGAATCTTCATTCTGAAGAAGAGGCCCCAAAACTGATCTGCAAGGGAAAGCCTGGGTTGGAAATGTATCTTTCAGCTGTGTTTCCTGTGATTCCTTGCCCCTTTCTTAGCTCCTTGTCTGTGTCAGACAGGGACATTTAGACAGAACTCAAAGGAAAAATAACTCTTCATATTAAAAAAAATGCTTAAGATGAAAAAATCAAATCCTGATAAGCCTGGCACTTCAAATTTTTATTCAGAATGTATTCAAACCTCTGTCTTCAGGATGAGTGAAGGAAAAGTGGGGGTAGGTAATATTTTGACTTGCATGTGGACAGTCCTTACAGCAGATGGGACTGTTGGGATTTCACTTTGATCATTCATCCCATAAGAGAGACAATCTGGACTGGGAAGTTCTCTGCTCACAGAGACATTTTAGGATCGTGTGAGACTCCTCGGGCCAGGTTGGGGTGTCCCACTAGGGTCCCTTATTAGCCAGCAATCAACTGGCAAAATTTTAGGCCATGAAACACCTGATCCATGAGGTACATCAGCCCTGGAAGAAGTTCTCAGTCCCTGCCCTGGGCTGCTCTGCCTCTGCTGCAGAGGAACCTGCCAAGTTGGAGGCACATCCTCTGCCAGCACCTGTGGGTGGTCAACCCCTTCAAAAGGATGCAAAAAATTTATTCCCACATTTTATAAATTATAGAGAAAAAAGAGAGATGTTGTTAGAAAGTATTAGAAAATGTAATTTTTTTTTTTTTTAGTTACTTCTTTCCATTATGTGCAGTGACTACAGCTGAATTAGTGAATTAAATAAAGCTGGAACTTATCTCTGACCTCCTACCCTGATGAATCCTCTGTGCAAAACAGGCAATTGCTCTTGTGTTTCCTGGCTCTGGATTGTCACCATCACTTCACATCATCCTCCCTTTTCAGAATGGTTAGTCCTGAGGGATAATAAATAAGAGGGAACACAGGAAGAGACAACATAAATATTTTTTGTCAGGATAAAACATTTCAAATTACTCTGTAGATGAAGATTAGAAAGGATTTAAGTCATCCAGACATTTGGAGTAGTAGTGAAACACCTGGCCCCAGATTGTCAGTGATTTCTTGCACGATGATGAAATGAGGGTCTTTGAGCAGCTTGCAAATCAGATGATACAGGGACTCCTGTTTGCTGGACACACTTTTTTTCCCCAGTCAATTGGGGGGAAAAAAATGAGGGGAAAAAAATGAAACTCCCATTTTCTATTGTGCTTTCTGCTCTTTGGAACTGAATACAGAAAATATTCTATTATTTCAAATTAAGGGGAAAAAAATGAAACCCGCATTTTCTATTGTGCTTTTTGCTCTTTGGAACTGAATACAGACAATGTTCTATTATTTCAAATTAACAGTCTGAAGACGGTGAATTTCTGCCTCAGTCTTTGTGGTGGAAGTGTGACTGGATCCTCCACAACAAAATCTCCCCAACAGCCAAGGCCTTATGCAAGAAGGAATACACTGCCATATCCTTCCTCTTTTTTCTCTTTTCTGTGTTTTGTGTAGCAGTTGGTTCTATCAACACTTCATTTTTCTTCATTCAGAATCAACCTTTAATCCCAAAGAAACCCTGAATGGTAGCCTGAGCCTTTTCAGAGCTTTGAATGTTTGGATTCCTTCAGCAGAGAAGAAAAATGAAAGAAAGCCTCAGCTCTTCATCTGAAGACTCTGACTGACTCACCAGCTACTGGATGACAGTCTGGAAAGTTTTAAATTCCCCTGACAGTTTTGGCCATTAATAATTGAGATACATGTTTTTTTGAGACTGCCAACAACCTCATCTCTCCGGGCTTCAGTGAGGACACTTGATTATTTTTATGTCACTTAACACTCTTCCTACAGAGGACTTTTTGTTTAATAAAGTTGATCACAAGAAGACTCTGAAAGCTAACAAGAAAACTCAGTAGATATCTGTGGAAGGATATCTGTCTCCATAGCACTTATCAGCTCACCCCAGTATGGGTACAGAGCCTCCCAGTTCCTTCACTGGGATTTTGCTGGGGATCCATGGACCTCTGTGGCATCTGCAATTTCTGTAGGCATAAGCAAGCAGAGCAGTGCTGTCTAGAAGAGTGACTGAGAAACCTGCCACTGCTAAGTGCTTTTAAAGTTTCCCTTTAAAAGCTACAAATGGCACTTTGTGTTTTGGGAATTTAAGAAGTCCTGATGCAGCTCTGAGCACTCTCAGAACCAGTAAGTTATTTCTGTACTGATCCCATTTGCTGCCTGTCTGTAGGGATTGCCCCAGAGCTGTAATAAAAACTGATGTCCCGCACATGCCACCAACTCTACAGGTTCAGGTTACAGCCAAACAAACAGTGCCCAGTGAAGGCCACTGGGGCAAAACAAATATATGAGAGTAAATTTGATGGTCTCACATTGTGAAAGATGAGAAGATGATGATGCACAAGAAAAATACTTCAGTCTTTCTGGGCTTGGAAAAAGTGGTGTAACGACTTCACATTCATGGAGACCAATTTACACTGTATCTTAACAGGGTGACAAAATATTGTGGGTATGTGTGTCTGTATAAAATGCACTGTTTGCTAACAGAATAGCACATCATTCCTGCCCAGGAATTGCTGAAAATGCTATGTCTTGGGATTTTGTTTAAAAGATACCAGCAAGTGGCAGGAAATGTGCCAGATGCACATTGCACTTGGAGGGAGACTTGGCAAATAGCTAATTATTTATGTCTCCCTGTGTAATCACAGCAATATTTCAGTTGCATTGAGTCTGGCTTGTCTCATGATGCACACCTCTGCAAGGAGACTTGCACTGACAGAGGGAGCCTTTTGTGTTCAGCTGTTCACCCTGATTAACCCTGGCCTTCCTTTTCCTCCTCCTCCTCCCCAGCACCACCAGCTGATGCTCTGAAGAGTGCTCTACTCGTTCCCTCAACTTGGGCATCTGTCGCCCCTCCCACTGTCTCTGCAGATCTCTGGTCCTTCCTCTTGCAAGAAGTGAACACCCAAGTTAGCTATCAAACACCATGACCTGATGTTTGATGCTTTTACCTCTTGCCCTGACCGTGTCTGCACTACAGGTGGTGGGGGCTAAAATTTTACCCCAGTTGTGTCTAAATTAGCCATGGACCAGGCTCAGCCCTGCAGCTCTGGCCCTTTCTGGGGCTGGGGCTCGGTGGTCTTGCAGTGTCAGCAAGTTTGTTTTGCTCTTCCCTGCCCACTGGTCTCATCAGGAAAGGCTTAGGCTTGAAGTCAGAGAGATTTTAGCTGTGGGCTTCAGTGGCAGGAGACCTCAGCTCTATCTGACCTTCTGTTTTCTTTCGAAGTACTAAGAACTTGAGGCTGCTTCCAGGGCCAGACACTTTCTTGGCCAGTTGCAGGAAGCGTTCCTGATCTGGCTCTGGTACAAGTGGCCAGAATTTCACTTGGATGAATTGTTCTCAAACAACGTCTCCAATGTATTAGGCAAAAAAAAGGCTTTTCTTTTGATGTCAGCTGTTATGCAGGTCCTTTTATCTCAGCAGACTTTCATTCACAGATCTATTTACTGTGGTGGTTGAGTGAAAATGCTGAGTGGGAATTAAAGATGTTGTGTCTCAAGCAGCACTGCAGTGCAGTTTTAATTTGTTGGTTTTTTTTTTTTTTGTTTTATACTATTACCATTAGATTTTATCTACTACCCTTAAATGTTGCTCTTAGGGGCTGTGAATCATCTGCTTTCTGTAATGCTCCATTCCTTTAATCAGCACTAAACTAATTCCCCAATCACATTTTAACATTAAAAACTCTACATTAATTTGATTTTTTTTTCTCTTTCTATTTTATTTTTTTAATTCAAAGTCATCATGAAATGTGAAGTAAATCTAAGGAAAAGTGGAAGCGGAATGGCTCTGGGTTCCCCACAGCAGAAGCACAATAAGCTTCTACCCACAGCAGGTAAAAATAATTCTGTTCAGGTTTGCTGCAGTTAAGGACAGAATCACTGCACAGAACCAAAATGGGCAGGGACTGGAGTCCTTGCTAAGTGAGGAACCTCCCCTGGAGAGGAATCCTTGCTGGGACTCTGCAGGGCACCCCAGCTGTTGGCTTTGCATCAGCCTGAAGGTGAGGGAGAAGAGTTGTGTGAAATGGCCATGGACAGTGAGAAGAAATGGGATGGAGCAGAGGTGAATAGTGAGGGGTTAAAGAGAACAGCAAATGCAGCTGCAGAGGGCAGGAGGAAGTGGGGGCAGCAAAGAGGCTGTGTGCTGGCAAGCTCAGGCTCAGCAGCCCAGGAAGAGCAGGATATGGAGCAGGACTCTTCCAGGACAGCATTTCCTGCTGGCTCAGGGGCTGTGAGGAAACCAACCTCAGCTGGGGAATGTGGATTTCGTGATACACTTCTGTGCTGGCAAAAGCACCACCATTATAGATGAAAAGCACCCCTTTTTAGGAGTTTCATGAGCAATAGGAGCAGTAGGTTCTCCACTCTTTCAAGCTGGTTTGTGCAGAAGGATCTGGAATAAATACCGCAATTCCAGGGTCTTCACAAACAGGACGCATTTCTCACACAGACCTGACTACGGCAGCATCATGGGCAGGGTAGGAATGTGGTCGCCCCTAATTTACTTTTTCCTGTAGGTATTTCTTACATTGCCGTACCTTGAAATCCACCTACCTTTCCACTCCACCCCTGAGGGGACAGAAAAAGAGGATTCAATCAAACGATAAAAGAAACACATGTGGGTATGTTTGGGGCTTGCATTGGAGCAGCCAGCCTTTCATTGGAGCTAAAATTGAGCTAAACCACTGTCACCAGCTTTGGGTCACTGATAGGTACACACAGAGGGGAGCATGAGATCCTCCACCAGAACCAACCTGGTCAGCCGTGGACAGCTGCATGCGAGAGAGGAATGAGAATAATAAAGGAACAGGCAAATTTCACCCAAAGTAAAAGGTGGTGGATTAAAGGAGTAGGTTAGATTTGTCTGGGCAGATCCCAAGCACTCGATGCCTGGAAATCATACTCAAAATGTAGCTTTCTAGTCTTCTCACCAGTCTGTGAGACAATGGCCTTACTGAGAGCTAGGCATAGCCCAAAGGGGTCTATTTTTAGCATGCTAAAATATTCCAGAAAGGTGATAAAAAGGGTGTAAATCTGCAACTGGACTCCAGGGTGGAAGGTTGTGTGGGAAGGTGGATGAAAAATGTCTTCTCAGAGAGAGTGCTCCTTTTGGAGCACTTGTGGCATCTTGGCAAAGGAATAATCCATTCCATCATAAACACAGTCACCACTCTGAGTGCCACTGGTGTGAATCAGTGCAGCTTGCAGCCTCTGGCTCTGATGACATTTTTGACTTCAGCTGAAAGGCAGGCCACGGCTTTTGAGAGAATAATCACTGCCAAACTTAAGAGCTACAGCCCTTGTTCAGGCGTTTATTACCAGGCATGAAAGGAGCAAACTGCTGTGTAAGTGATCTGAAGCAAACACTTCTGTCAGTTTGCCTTCTCTCCCTCAGCCAAGTGCTGTCTTTGAAAGCACTCAGGCTTGTGACGGGGTTTGTGACTGTGTTGGCTGGGACAGAAAGTTTGTCAGGAGGATAACTGAACTGGCTCCATGGGAGCCTGTCTCCTGACAGTGCTTGTCCTCGAGGGTTCCCTTGGGTGGGCATGCAGCCCTTCCGTCGTCATGTCCAAGAGACTCAACCTTCATCTCGCAGCCAAAAGTTCTGACAGCCCAGGAGGCTGCAACAAAAACTGTGAAAAAGCAGAGCTTTGGAGTCACAGGAACCAGGCTGTCAGGCACAACTCTGGCTGGTCCTGAAAGTCTTTTTCCACACCCACACCTTATGTAGGAGTTACCAACAAGAATTAGGGATAGGACAGCAGGGGTTAGGCTTAGCTCCCAAGGTGCAAAGTTAGGTGCCTGAATAACTTTGTGAATTCGGACCAAATGGGGAGATGGCATAGGGCTCTCTTCAGCACATGGGGGGAAGTGACTGCTTTCTTTCTGGATGAAAGGAACAGACAGGTTGGGGTCCATCCCTCCCCTGCTGTAAGCATTGCTGGGAACACCTCAGCTACTAATGAACAAAGTGCTGTTTGTACAACCCCAGGCTGATCTACACCCTCTGGAACAGGATCTGACCTGTGTAACTGCCCTACACCTTACTCCACTACAAGGTAGCATTTCGAATGAAAAACACCCATCATTAATTTTTTTTGTACTTTAAGCTGATCTGAGATGCTGAATTTAAACGATGCTGCTTTGGTTTCTTCCCATGATAAACCAAACAGTCAGTTGTTAGTTATTTGACTGATCTTTCACCTGAACATGGGCTTTACTTCAGAGTTAAATCTCCCAGGTAGTAGGCATCCAGGCATTCACTTTTGAATTGTCACTCCAAAGAGCAGCTATCATTTCAGATTTGTATTCCCTGTGTTTTAGGATACAAGCACTGAGTAAACTCTTCAGAGCCAGAATAAATCCTCACCTTACCTAGGTATCCTTAAGGTATCAATCTTTTGAACAAAAGACTTTTCACTGAAAAATCATCCTTCTATTATTTAAAATTGACATATTTGAGCAATTGTGATTGTATAATGTAGCAGAATATCAAGTCTCATTGTTCCTGAACTTGGGCTCTCATTTCACTTAAACTGACACATGCAGAGCAGGTCATTGCTTTCAGTGGTACCTGTAAACTGTTGTTGTAAACTGTAAATTTGTTGATTGTGACTCCTCTGAACTCTTTCCTGAATTTAAAATAGGTACATGAGCGTCCCTTTGGTGGTGTGCAGTACTTCTGTGTGTGAGACAGTACCTGTATGCTAATAATGCTCATGAGAAGTGCTGGCTGCCCCTGAAAACTGGCCACTGTTTTATTCACATAAAACAAAACAAACAAAAAAAAAGCTAACTTTTTTTGGTCTGTCTTGCTAAAGATCTCAATCTTAACCAGAGAAGCTAAATAACAAACTAAATTCTCTCTTCGTGAGTCAATGAACTGCTGCCAATTGCAATGGTGCTTTTGTCTGTGGCCATCCGCTCATCATGAAAGGAAAAAGGCTCCTAAATGAGCACTGACCATTGCACAGATGTTGGGTGGGGTTTTCAAAGTCATAATGGGAACCCGGCAGCCAAATTCCCTACAGGTTAGCAGGATCTGGCTTACAGAGTTCCTTAGTCAGCTTTGAAAAGCAGCTGTAATGTTTAAAAATATCCAGTCCCATCTGACTTCGATCAGAGGTCTATAAGATACCATCAGTTATATTGACTTGTGCTCACCAGACTCTCTGCAGAGTGATTGTGTGAGAAGCAGGAAAGATAAACTCCTGAGGCATTGCCACTCATGCCATGATAGCAGAATATATGAGGAATAACAGCAGGAAGGAAAAGGAGGTCTCCTTGAGAAAATAACAGCTTCTGTAATGATTCAAAATCTGTGCTGTGGAACACAGCATTCTCCACACCCAGTCGTACACCAGCCTCTCAAAGAGTGAGTGGATTTGTCAGGAATCCTGATGCAAAATTGTCCTAATTGTCCTGGAGGGCACATGAGCTCTCAGCTGAGGTTCACTGAGTTTTAGCCAGTGCTGGAATCAAAGGGTCTTTCCTGGGCAGCTGGAAAACTAGGAGAAGGAGCAAACATCATCATGAGCAAAGGCCATGCTAGAGGATTCACATCTGCAGGGACAGGAAGTAGTCACCCCTCAGCTTTGGGCCAGATCAACCTCATAAAAACAGAAAACAATAGAAAAAGTTGAAAGCCCTGACTATCATACTTCCGATTAACGAAATTCTCTCACACCTGAAACTTATATAAAATCCCAGCCAGGCTGATGTCTGTGTTTCAAAGACCAAATGAAAACCATGTGGAGGATCTTTGGCTTTTTGATCATGTTTGGTTTTTTTCAGCTTCACACAGGGAGGAGCAACAGTCCATAAATATCTAATTACTGCTATTTAAGCCACTGCTATAGAAGAATGTAGCTGAAGCAAGTTACAGAGAATCTGAGTATTTATATAATATATAACATTGACTCTGATACTGCTGTGGTGAAAGACTGAATCCTTAATTTTAGCCAAGGGAATTATATGATGTGGGAAACAGCAGGATGACAACTGTGATGTTCCAGCTCTATGTGTCAAGTGCTTATGAAAACAATCAACGTTCCAGCATTGCCATTTAGTTAGTTGTTTTCTTTCCAACTCTGCATGGTAAAATATTTCTAATACTCCACATTTTTTCTCTGTTGCCTAATATCTCCTGCGCAAAAGAATCAAGCAAAGTGCTGTAGGTTAGGTATTCAAGTATTAAAAGCAACACATACAGAAAGGTTCTGAGGGCTTGTCTTGGAAAAAGTTTGGAATAAAGAACTTAAATGGCATTAACTTGAGTTATTTCTGTGTGTGCTCATAGAAAGTTTCAAAGAATGCTTCACTTTCCAAAAAATTATAGCCATTTCCAGTAGGAAGGAGGAAAGCATGGCTCTAGTCATCGTGCTTGTGTGCATTGCTTCACTACCAGATCACTGCAGTCTTTGGTATTTCAGTTTAAAGAGCAATGACCTAAATAGTCTGGGAATGTATTTTTTTTACTAGGAATTATATGTGGGAGCAGACTTGGCTTCTCAGTATCACTAAGGCTAAGGTTTCCTGACCTCTGTCAGTCAGTCCACAGGTATGCTTTTCTAATTCAATCTCCTGTTGGATTAGACCAGGATATTTCTAACACTGTGGTTCCCCCACAAAAGAGAGGAGTAAAATCAGGATGAGACTCACAACCTAAAAGACCGCACCACTTGTGCTGCTGCAAAAGTGATTTCAGAATTCAAAGATGTTTGAGCTTAAGGACACAGGATGGAGGATGTGGGAAGATGAGGAAATGTGGAATTAGAGGAGCACAAGGGATCATGACACTGCATTTGCCTGCATCGAAATGTACCTTGACAGAAGCAAGTTTAAAGAGGTATGGAGAAAGAGCAGGACTAGCTTTAGGGACAAAGAGGGTGCAGAGAACTGGGCAAGAATATTTTCATTCTTTTTTGAAGGAGCAAACAAACAGTGGGCTATAGAAAAGAGACTTTTAGAAAATGCTTCTAGGAAACCTGGCGAGAGACAGAGGAGTCTAAAGAGCTGCATCCACTGTAACAGGGTGGGGCAGAGCAGTCAGCAATTTCTGAAATAAAGATGTTTTACAAAAATTCCATACTTAAAGAGTCTCTTTTACCAAACTGACAGTAGAGTTGAATATCTCAGGAGGGGTGACCAAAAAGTCCAGTCAGACCTTCCTGTCTACCAATCCTACTAGATGGCCAAGACTGTAATTAGGAGACTACAAGGCTAAGTTTCTGTGTTCTTAGCTAAAAATGAAAACCTTTTCTCAAATTCCAGAGACATCTCTGGGCTCAAGGTGGGTCTGAATAGTGAGCAGGCAAAGATTATATGTTTGCCTTTCATTAACACAAGTCAATACTGTATCCTTTTAAATCTGTCCTCTGTTTACCAGTTCCATGGGCGGCAGAATAATACTGGAGTTGCTGTGTGCAACAATTTGCTCTCAAATATATTTAATTTTTTGTATTTTCTTCTTTATGATATTGTGATGCAGAAGACAGTAAGTTCACAGTATTGTTAAAGGAATCCTGGTGAAATGAGCATATTCCTGTCAGAGTTATTTAACTTATTGGATGTGTTTGTTTCTTAGGATTTGATGGTTTAGAAGCTAATTGAGATAAATTACTTTCTGGGAATGAAATCAGCAAAGCTGGTATACAAAGCAGGGAAAAAAAAATCTTCATTTGCATTTCTATTTGTAAATATTCCCCTATAAAAATAGTAACTAAAAGCATATGTTTGCAGGTTACTAGAATTTGATTAATTTAGGTATCATATTTGACATTCTAGCATTTGTACAGCATCCTTTTAACATCTCATTAACAGGAGCTATGGGATATTGGGTTGATTCATCAAAATTTTTCATCTCATGGCCCAGCTTTTCCCAAAGTGATGGTTTTACTCAGTGTAATAACACATCCTGGCTGGCATACCAAGCCATTCCTCCACAAAGAGAAGCCCATTTTAGCATCAGTATTTCACAGGGATTTGGCTGGTGTCCTGGACAATTTGAGGTTTTTGTTTTGTTTTTTTTAGTACAATGTAGAAACAAGGAATGTTAGCTGGGAGAAGATGACAGTGTTAGGATTGCAAGGTAGGAGAACCAGTATAGAGATCAAAGTGACTTAAGATAGTTTTAGATGAGTTATAATGAATTTGTTTAATGGATGAAGAAGAACTTTTCACATTTATTGAGTGTGTATATATATATATGTAAAATAAAGAAGATTCACAGGACTAGCTAAGAAGGAACAGAATGCTTCTATTATGGAAAGTATATTGCTGAAGACATAAACTTTACTGTGCATATGTGGAAACATGCAAAATTAGTCTTGTTACTAAAATAAGATGTTTTGGCAAGGTGCATTAAGTTTTAACTATAATCTATTAAACATTGATTTTCCTTCATCTACAGTTACTGCAAAGAAAACATTCTCTGTTGAGATATATGTTTAAGATCCAGGCTTTAAGACAGTTCTTAAGTAGTTTCTTTGTTTTTTTCCTTTGCCACTTAGCTAGTTTAGGTAAAGTTAATGATGGAAAATACAATCTGAGTTCTCCATTTTTACACTTTTATTTTCAGCCAGTTAACAAGCTTCTTGATTCTTCCTATCTTTTTACTGTTTATTGAACAGGATGTAAGTATAAGAACTACGAGTGTTACACAGCTTTTCTTGTGTCTTGGTAAAATCATTGGAAAATTGGATATATGGCAGACAGCAGTAGCTGCTCATGTACTGGCAAAGGGCTCAAGCAGCAAACAAAACCTTATGAGTTGTTTTACTAAATCGTTTCTGCACTGCACAAAAAAATTGTGTCATACTGGGCAACCTTGATTCTACTTTTTGTGAAGTTTCATGGACATGTGTGTGATACACTGTCAATTGAAATTATCTATTGTCAAATTATCCCAACAATGAATTAATAACCTGATTCAAAATACCTTCAGAGCCATTAGAGGTATCCTACAATTTTCCTTACACTTCCAGAACTAATGTGTATCTCACCTTCTTCTTAAAGAAAACAAACGTTCCAAGGACAGTTGTATCTAAGCTGTAATTAACATATTTGTTGTATTATCTCTGCTGTATGTTCTGCCTTGCCCAAATAGTTTTGTACATAATTTCACAGGGGATCATGAGCTGAACATAGCATGTGCATGTGCCTGATTTAATGTGAACACAATCAATGAACTCTTGATTCCCTTCTTACATTGCTCTTCCTTCCCATTTTTGAGATTTTTAGTTTTCTGCAGAATGTCAAACCAGGCCCCCATTCCTATCAGCAGCATGTGAGAAGATGAGTAATAAAAAAGGACAAAGCAGATATGGCATCTAACAAATCTGAGCCTTACCAATGAGGGACTTCTAAGTGTTTTAATGTATGTCCTTTTCTGGCTGGTCATACTATGTTACACTGGCATTTGTGTAGTTGCAAGAAATAACGAACAAGTGTATTCGTTTTGTTTTTGCAATTTTTATCGATACTTTATTTTTTTCAAATTACAATTTCTTTTGACTTAATAGCTGTAGTGCTTATTTTGTTCCATATTCACTAATTTTCTTGAAAACTACTTTATTGAAAGGTCTACTTTACTTGTTGAGAAAGTGAATTGAAGGAAGTGTTGCACATCTGTTGTGAGGTGGTTGTGTGGATGCACAGTTGTGTCACAAAGCCACCTCAGAGCCCTGGGGTTCTCTATCTGCTGTAAGCCACCTCATCCCCCGGGAGCTGGCTCTGCAGGGAGGGAACTGCACTGGGACCCTCACCAGGGCTGTCTTCTGCAGATGGCTCTCCACCACTTGCACTTCCTGAAAAGACAATATAATTAAGATTAAAATAGGTGTCCTATCTTTGAGGCAGCAAGCTACAACGTAAACACTTTGTCAATGACACTTGAAAGCCTTTAACACAGCTGTGAATGTTCAGGAAGCTATTTTTCTCAGTTTGCAGTCCATTTGCAAAATGCTTTAGAGCAATGGAAGATCACCTCATGGTAATTAAGTATTGTGCTTTAAATCACTGCCGTTGGAATACATAACAGTTTTTTCTCCACTCATGCAAGACTTTATTTTTGTATTATCTCCTGATACTTCCTTACCAGGTAGCAAGTGTGGGGAACATTAATTTTTTTTGTCTGCAATACATAAAGCCCCAAGCACCCACCTCCAACAGATCTTTTCTTTGTTATTTTTACCTTCTATGATTACAGTCTTCAACTCTATTTCAGTGATGCAGTCACCTCAACACCACCAAACTGTGTCAAGAAAGTGTACTGAGAGTGTTTATTTAATGTCTCGTAGCCAGAATGCTCTCACTGCTGCACAGATGTTCCTCACTCTAAAAGGAATCTGTTTTCTACTTGAGATTTCCAAAAAGAAGGTGTGAATAGAAAGGATAAAAGATGAATGCTAACCACAACTTTCCGGATTCAGTTTTGATTCAAATCTGAACTGTGAACACTCTTTGTTTGGGCTCCTGTTTGGCTCCATGGCATCCCAGAGCTCATGGAGAAAGCTCCAGCTTTGCTACCTGTTGAGTTTTCTACAGATAGAGTCCAATCTGGCTAATTTGGGCATGAAAATATGCCTAAAAGACAAAATTTAGGCTTATGAGTTAGGCAGACAAGATTTCACTTTGAGACACTAAAGGTATTTCTTTGTCCCCAGCTGCAAGATTGCTGACAGAGGCACTCACTTTAGGAGGATTGGTTCTGTTTGGATACCAATTAAAGGAGTAAGAGATGTAGACTGGATCCAGCTCCACCTGCTTGGGATGTAGTGAAAAGTCCTTTATAAAGGGATTCACTGTTAGTCACACAGTCCACCACACCATGTAAGGGGAATGTTAGCATTCAGACATCT
Organism: Acanthiza pusilla; assembly: GCA_036630365.1. NCBI lineage: Eukaryota > Metazoa > Chordata > Aves > Passeriformes > Acanthizidae > Acanthiza > Acanthiza pusilla. The sequence continues at coordinate 90,616,019 of JAXCHO010000034.1, read as the reverse complement.
GTCTGCATATGCATAAACATTCTGGACTGTTTTTAACTGAATTTCAAGTTATTAACACATTCCCTGGAAAAAGCCATGCACAGCTCTTTTTTTCCACAATTGCCACTCTTCTTGTTGCTCATTTTGATGTATCCCATGGAAACCGTCATAATTCAAAATATAAAGCATGTCTTTGAAAGGGAACCAGGGGAACTCCATTTACTAATCCCAAACCCCTTCAAGCACCATCACTTTCATAATTCCCCAAGTAAACTGCTCCCCAAAATGTCATCTTTACAAACTGGTCTCCAGTAAATCTTCAAGAAATTTTTTAGTTCATCTGCAGTGAAACAGATCAAACTTTACTCTCTAGTTTGTAAAGGCACTGCCAGCAAACACTATGATGAATCACTGCTTTTATGACATGATTTTTTTAAAAATATCTTCAAATACAACAACATGCATTCCAATTATGTGTCAGGAACAAGTGATATGTTCTTTCATTAAATATTGTGGTCTGATCACAAAATGAAACACAAACTTGACAATAGTTTTACTAAATAGAAAGAAGAGTAACAGTTAAGATGGATGTATAAACAACAGCTTACAGATCCAGCAGTGAATAACCTAAAAGACTTCTAAGATCCTAAGTATGAGAGGTTTTATACCAGAAACTGAAATTTATTATTTTAGCCTAAACCACAGCAAGGAATACCTGATTTTTTTGTTGGACTGCGATATTGAGCCTTTATTCATCCCTTAATTCACATTTTTAAGTCAAGATATTTCCCATGGCAGTATACAAAGGATCAAGAAAAATTTTTGAAATGCCAGTTCCAGTTCTATTTTACTATTGCTGGTTTGTCCAGTTCTTCTCCATTTTATTGAACTATGTTAGGGTGGGTTTTTGGTTTTGGTTTTTTTTTTAATTATAGATCACAGATTATATATGAAGCTTAAAAAATACTGATTTCAAGGAAAAGATGAGATGGACAAAACAGGTCTCATCACATTTGGTTGAGATTACATCATACTAGACCCTGTACATCTTTGTACTTAGATGTGAAAACTGGAATGTTTCATTATCTGTGCTTGTTGCTGCCACACTTGGATATCCCATCTAGTTGGCATGAAGCCACAAATTGCAATCCACAACAACAATCCGAGTGCCCTATCACAAAGATTTATAACTATTGAAAGGCAGGGAAAGGTTAGATTGGATCTCAGAGTAGCTGGCAGACAAATAGATCCCCTCAGGAAGAAGTACAAGGTACGACACCCAAAGATGGTTTGCAGTATCGTCTCAAATGTGGTGCTCAACATGTTCCAGGTCCCACAGGACAGCCTGACAGCACTCCAGGAACAGAGGCTGGAGCAGTCAGGGAACAACAGAGGTGCAGTGCTTCAGTTCTGAAGGGTGCAAGGAGACACATCAACAAGGTAACAACATGATGTGTAGGGACTCAGTTCCTGCAGAATCCAATTTTTGGGAGCAGTGCAAGTGATGAACTTGTTCTGAAGGATTGACACTGCTTTGGCATGAATTTCAGCACAATGTCCTCTCAAAAAGAAATGGTGTTCAGCCATCTGAGTTTTATGCCATCTTTCTAACTGAATTGATGAACATTATGAAGTGTTTTTCATAAGGAGCTGGGCTCAGATTGTTATCAAGATACTCACAGGATGTGTCTCTATAAGTTACCACCCCAGGCTGAGGGGTCTGCAGCAGAATGGGGTTTGATGTGGTGTCTATTTAAATTGTACGAGAAATTTGAGTACTCCAGGGTGAGAACAGGTTAAAAAGGGCTATCAAAGCAAAGTGTCAAGCCAACATTGCTGTGAGATGGAATTCAGCAGAAGTCAGCAGTGCAAGTGCATTGCCATGGTGCTGAAGCCAAGCAAATACTGTCTTAAAGAGCCAGCTGGGTGTGCTCAGTTCTGCTTGAAGATTAACATGCACTTTTGACATGTACTTTTTAAACCTTTCCTTGACAATCCATACTCCATAAATTTCACACTTTATGGCTTGTTTTCAAAAATTTTACTCAACTTTGTGAACTCTTCAAGTGTGTTTTTCTCTCCCTCCCTCTATTTTTATGTTTAACATTCAAGAATTTGGCTTTGGCCACTGACAAGGGCAGGATAGTGAGCTAGACAGATAACTGGACTAACCCACACACGAATGCTGTGTTTCTATGCCAGTTTTGATAGTTTTAAATCTTTGCTATGTCAAAACCAATATGCCCTAGTGGATATTTTCCCACCTTTTGGGGGAATTTCCATAGATGCTGGGAATAGTCTCTGTCCGTGGTGCTTGGTCAGCAGCCATTCTACCAGAGCTGTGACTTCAGCTCAGTCTGGCATTACACAGCCACACTGCTGTGAGATGAGGTCCAAACAGATCTAGAAGTTATTGCCAGAACTGTTTAACCACTATAATCAAGCTTTAAAAATCAGGAATATCTCAATCAGCACAAAGCCATTGGAGAGATCAAAGAATCCCCTCTGAATTTGAAAGACATTAAGGGATACCAGGAAACTGATGAAAAGGATAACAGCAACATCTTGACTCCACTTTGAAAGAAAGACCATGAGTAAAGATTAAGGCTGTCTGTTGAACAAGAGAATTGATGTTCTGTGTTTGCATCAGAACCACCAACTTGATGGTTCTGAGGCATTTTAGTTTTGTGTCACTCAAACATCAGCCTCAGCCCATTTAAGATTTTGTGTCAGGTATAGACAGGCTGGGTATCTTGGTGTCTTGGAAAGTACATTTTGTTCTCAGAAATTCAACATCCCCCAAAGCAGAGAGAGCCTGAACTGTGTTCACAGTGAAGATGAATCCTTAGGACATGAAAAACACATGCAAACTTGCAGGCCTCCAAGAACAATTCAAAACATCTCTGCCTGCCAAAAAGGGATGGTTTTGTTTTCTTTGCTTTAGGCTATCCATATTTATTTACAAGATACACAGATATGAAGGGGAGTCTATTTACTAGAATAAATTCAGGACAGGCAGCAGATTGAAATCTCAGAAGAGTTGGTTTTACTGTCCTAAGCAGTAAGAAAAATTGAAGGACCCTCACAGCTGCACTGAATTTTATGGCATATATAAAAGGAGACATATAAGGGGCATAATCAGCACAGCTATAAAATAAGTCAAAGAAACTTATCTAGTGAGAGCCAAAGCATGCAGGAACCATAATGAGGTATAACTAAAGCCTCAGTTGCACCTTTACAGTGGATAGAAATTATTTGTGCTCCTCCTAAGCGATAAAAATCTCAACATTCTTATGATAGGTGATTCCAGTACACAAAAGATGTCTGTATACACAGCCTTCCAGTTTATTCCAGTTTATTTATGACTCTAAATAGAGAGCAAATTATTAGAAGATAGGGCTTCATCATATCTTCTGTCATAATTGAAAAATTTTTCTAGCTAGTTAAACTCCAGGACAATTAAACTTTATTACATGTTATCTGCTATAAAGTAATTTGTTTAGTGTTACATTCTTAATTATATACCCCAGACAATGCAAGATCTTTGATTTGCAAAAAGTGTTTTTCCACATTGATGTAACAGCACTACAGTGAAATGAAAAGAGTAAGCAGAGAATTTAGGGCTTATTTAATGTCAGAAAACATTCTTCTCACCTGTAGATGCTTTCAGCCTTCTGATATAATCAGACCAAAAGGAACAGTCTGCTTTTTTCAGTCCTTTAAGGGTCGGCAAAGAAACAGTGAATTCCTTGTAGTTATCGCCATCATCACTTGAGAGATACATAGGCCAGGCAGGCATCGCCCCCAACATCCTTCTTGAGAAACTGTGGGGGTAGTTTGGATTTCTAAGGGAGTGGGAGAAATTATCATTAGAAAAGAATGACATGAACAGTAGAATGATAAGATTGGCTGGGTCAGGGAAGTACCCAGTCCCTCTGACCAGTGGGGTTCAAATTCAGTCCAGATTGATCAATCATTCACAGTGCCTCATCTGACAGGAACATTTTGGTCTGGTTCACTTCCTCAGGAACAGGTACACAGAACCTGCATAGACACAGGCTTAGGAACACCCTCAACAGCCCTTGATCCCAATCCAACCCAAGGTACTGTAAAAAGCGCAAAAAGTCACAGTTCCCACACTAGGTTTCCAGGGATACTCCTCATTCCCAAGCATGGCTGCAGCATAGTAGCCCAGAAGGATATTCACAGAGTACTTGGTAAAGGGTGCACTGCGTCTTCTCTGCTTTCCCTTTTCTTCTGGGAAAAAGAGAACCCTTAGCCAAGAGATTTCAGCATTGGGGTCCTAGAACTAAGCTCTGGAAATTACACCAAGGCTTTTGAAGCCCACATGTGCTTTAGGAGAATTTTCAGCTGGTCCATGGAGATAAAATGTCTATTCCTCCTAGATAAGCCTCATACTATAAATCTGTGATGTCTGTTCTGCTTGATGACTTGGCCATTGCTTTCCAACTGTGCGGATCAAATTCCTCTGTAGGCTTAGAAGTTGTAGGGGAAATGGAGAATGATTGAGTGAGGACAGGGTCTGGACTGGCTACACTTCCTCTAATTCTCACCATCTCCCCAGCCACAGCAATTCTTAAGTATCACACACTTACCCAGAGTTTATGAAATTGGAGATATACTGCATAATTTGCAAGGAAAGGCCCTTTTCTTCCTCAGTAAATTGTACTTCATACTTCGGGTAGAATGGCAGACCAAATGCATATTGAACATCCAGCAGGAGCTCCTGACCTGAGCTAAACCAAATATTTATAGAAAGATAATTAAAACCATCCTTTATTTATTTGTGGAAGAAAGGGAAATAAATGAATTCAGAGAATAAAGCAAAGATGTAAATAATTAATGACCATTAATTAGTGTGTGGTGAGCTGTGGGACTTTTTCAAACCAAAACATAAAAGAAGAGCAAGAAATAACAAGGAGAAATTGCCATTGTTAACGCAGGGTCTTTGACATTTGTTACAAAAGGAACTGGAAGGCATTAGGGCACATTTTCTAAATTAACTGGGTGTACAAGAGAGAGTGACAGAGGGAGAAAGTCACTTGGCTATTCCTTAAATGTTTTAATGTCTTAAGTTTTGGACAGATTTTCACTAAAATTAAATTCAGAAAGTGGAAGCAAGTGGTGACATGGATTCTGGCAGCTACAACGGAAGGTTAATTATGGCTTATTTCACAGACTTGGAATAAGATTCTGGCCTTTCTTAGCAGCAATTGGAGTTTTTCCATTGACTTCATCGTGGCCAGGATTCTGGATAAGAAAAGATGTAATAGGAGATGTTTATGAAGATTTCTCTTAGACGTACTTTTAATCTAATTTCTCTGCTGGCTGGGTGGTTTTGGTTCATACACTCTGTTCTCCCCAAGTTTTATATGGCAGGCAAGTCAAAACAGATTGAGATAATCACCTAGATCAGATTTAAGAAAGAACAACTGCTGTGTAGTTCCACGTAATACTTAGCACATATTATAAGGAATATTCCAACAGTTCGGAGACAAGAGGGGCCAGGTAAGACCACAACACTTGCAGGACCTAACAGCAAAGGTTACACACCTCAACATCATCAAGCCCTGCAGAAAAACGGTGGCCAATTTCTACAATTAAAATTATAACTAAACTATGTTCTACACATAGCTTTGAACCACAGCTCAGAGGGAGATATTTCTGGCCTAGTCCAACTGCATTTTCCAGATCCCACATTTAGACAAAGGTCTTATTGACTTGGTTTAATGCTGCATGAAGGCAGACAGCATCAGGGGACCTGGGAGAAGGAACAGATGTCTGTGAGGCAAGAATAAACAAATCCCAGATCCACTCAACAAGATTTCATCTGCAGTGGCGTTTGTCAAAAGGTAGCACAACTGAAACTATTTTATCTTTGGACATGAAATGCAGCACTGGCATGACCCTGCTGCTGCCTCCAATGGAACAAGGAGTGTAGTTCAAGCCACTATGGGCAGGTGGTCTGAGAGCAAGATGACTGCTTTACATTTTATGAGTGGTGGCACCAAAGCCGCTATTTTGAAAAGCAAACACACAGCCCTCTAAATGAAATACATCTTTGGTTGTGTTTTCCTTAGTCTTATCATAATACCTCAGTAATACTTTGCATCTGGAAAGTGAATTATTCACAGATTATTCACCAAAAAAATGTAGAACTGAAACAAGATTAAAGCATATTTTTCTTCCCCAAATGTTTATAGAAGGATTAAGCAAGATCAGAGTTTAATAATTTTGCCTTAAAAATAATTTGCTTGGCCCAGTATATAACAGCAATTTCTAGTGTCAGTATTGCAGCAAAGGTACAATACACTTACAGAGGCAATTTCTTGGCAAAGAAGAGTCACTTTTGATTAGATTAGAAGACATGAAATTAGTTGAGGTGCAATGAAGAGACAAATGTACCCATTTAGGGAAGGCATAGCAGAGGTGAACTTAGCTGTGAAGCTAAAACAAGTCAGCTGTGACACAGGGTTTCCCCCCAAATGAGATTTTGTTCTCAGCCTTCATGTTTCTAGAGGTGAAAACTGTGAAGGTCACAGCCCAGACTAAAAATTCAGCAATCTTATATATGGAGAATTTATTTGATTTGAAATTATTTGTACGACTGTAATGTGCTTGATACAGAGACATAAAGTGGTACAAAAAACTACAATTTCATGGGCAGCTTTCAATATTTATGGGGGATGAGAAAAAAAAAACATGAGGATGAAAAATACCCTTAAGCTCAAGAGGGGAACAAGGCACATAAATAAATGCACAGAGTAGCAGGAAAGACAAGTGGGAAACATCTAGATGGCAGCTGGATGGAAAATACAAGGAGAATATTTCTGTCTCCTTCTTCAAACTCTGATCACAGAATCACAGAATCACAGAGTGGTTTGGGTCAGAAGGGACCAGAGGGGAGTGCAAAATGGCCAGAAATACCCAAACAAGGATTTTGGAGTCTTGTAGGAGCTCTGAGCATACCCAAGGTAGCACCAGGTAGTGACACTGTTTTCACTGGAAGAAAAGTGGAGTGAAAGGAAGGAGTGAGAAATAAGTTTTTGGAGCTCTTCTGTGGTATACTACCAGCTCTGAAGGGAGGTTTATATTTCTTGAGCTGCTGCAAACTGTACTCCCAGCATGCCATGCATGTTCTCAAGAGCAGCAGATCTAAATGAGGATGTGAAGGCCCCACAAGTGGTGGACTTCAGAGGACAGTTTGATAAAAGGGAGGACTGCAGACACAAGGACAAAAGGGATTTTTAAGGAAAACAATTTATTGTCCTCTACAGAAGTCTCTTTTCAAGGAACAGATCTGTTATTTTAATAACAGCAGTGAATGTAATTATGTGTAAGGATGAAATCCTGGCTTTGGTGACTTCACAGGAGTAGTACTTTGTGCAAAGGTGTTGCTTCAGGTCCTCTCTGTATAGCTTTGCTTTTTAAGATGTCAACATTTTAAAAAACAGTTTCATGGCTCTTCTTATTTGGCAGATCAGTCAACTGAGCCATGGGGAAGTTAGAAGCCAGATCCTACAGCTTTTTTCACACTGAAATGAGCTCTCCATGGGGAATTCTTACTTCACCTCAGAAGGAGGTGCTACTGGAGTTCAGTTTACAGAAAAACAGATGGTAAAATCGGAAACCTTGTGACATTCATAACCAACGATTTAACAGCAGACCCTGAAACATCATTTACTGGGAACTTTCATTACCCAGTGCCAAGCCCTTTAACTGGGAAGGTGTAGGTTCTGTGAAAATTTTTGTTAAACCTAAGATGGAGTTTCCATTTAAATTTCCAAGTAGGAAAGACAGAAAGTGATTACTTAGCCATCAGATACTCCACTGCTCTCTCAATAGAGCTGTGGCTACTTTCACATACAAAGAACAGGTCCAAGAGGGAAGAAAAAATGATGAGTAGATCAGAATTTAGAACAAAACCACCCAGGTTATGGTTGATTTGGTTTAAATTCTGGTTCCAAATCAAACAGATCATAGATGTAAACTTCTGTGTCCAAGAGCTGAAGTTAACATCTTAATAACAAGATTTTGGAACAGAAAAAAAACCAAGCCAATTCAAAACAACAACAACAAAACAGAAAAACACCTCCAAATCAAACTGCCTCACCACCACCACCAAAAGCCAGAAATCCTCAAAAATTTTGTTTGCAAAATGGAATTGTCATTACTGTGCATCCCTAACCAGGGCAGTCAGAACAGAAGAATATAATCTGGCAGACTACCATGCTGTTCTGTGTTAGGACTGAATGCACAGCTCAGAGCTGGGGCTGCAGGGACCTCACAGTATGATCCATAGTAAATTAGGACATATATCTCATTTTGAACCTTGTCCTTATTCTAGGTCTGGCTAATTATTTCATACTGGAAACTCATTTTGATGATTAATGACTTACTCTAGCCTAATATATCTCTTTTTTTCCCTTTCATTTAAAAATAGTCCTTACTCTCCTTTCCAACTAATTTCAATTAATCTCAAAACATTTTGAGTCACTGCTTCTATTCTTAGGTGCCTTAGTGTAGTTTTTGGTTCTTTTTTAAACCTCCACACACGGATAGAAGCCAACATAAATTAGCTAAAATTCTAATGATATCCTATACGATACCAAAACACCAAGCTTCCCACTGCTATTCAATCATTTAAATTTTAAAATAACAAGAGAACTCTAACTAGCTAGAGTTCAGCCAGAATTACCAGTGATCATCTGAGAAATGCAGAAGAAATATTGTACTCAAACTCATGCCAGTCACCAAACCTAGCAGATGTTGGCAATCTGTGACAGATTGGTGAGATAAGAAAACCATTCATCATTTACTGTAAACTTTTATGAGAATGACTGCTCATTCTAACAATTCTGTGAAAGATTTTGTGTTAGAGAAAGGATCATGGCTTTGAGTTCCCAGCCTCAAAATCAAGGCCCTGTTCAGTATCCCATTAGTAAGGACAGGTTTATCATAAGAAAAGTTTAAAAAAATGCCTTTGCAGTGTCACTTGGCTTTGGTAAGAACAGGTTATTTACACACTGACCGAGTTGAACAGCACAGGTGAAACCCAGACTCGTAGGTTGCTAATGAACTTCCCACTGATTTGAGCTGAAATAGGATTTTGCAACAAGTCTGCCCCTGGAGAAGAAGATATGATTTACATAAAATGTGCCACTGCTTGTGTGCTCCTCTGGCCCCATTCTGTGCTCATTTTCAATAAATGGATTTTAAATTATTTTTTGCAAGAATTATTGGAAATATTGCTTATTTGCACCCATCTGCATTATCTCCACATCAAAACCAGCAGATTTTTCCAGAGTATATTTACAGATCCAGTATCCCAAACTGTGAACAGTCATTGTCTCATCCATGTCGTGGGAGAGGAGCAGCCTACCAACCCTGCACTTTGCCTGAACTGAAATATTCATTTTGATGCCAAGCAAAAATAATTTTAAAAAATATATACAGCCACACATTTTATAACAGGAAATGGTATGTGATTGCAGGGAGAAAAAAATAATCAAAGGATAGCTGGATATTTATAGAAATGCAATGAGCCAATGTGAGGCCTGGTGTGACCTCTGCAGTTCCAGGGATGCATTTAGCTCATTGTGTCTCCTCTCATTATGAACTCCTGCCAAACAAATGGGGGAAAGGATGTGAAAAACAGATGAAGAGTTTGCTTTCTTCTTTTCAGGAAAATCAGGGCATATGGAAAAAGCTTAACTCGTAACAGGATTAAACTGCCAAGTTTATCCACCTTTGTACCAAAAAAGTCCTATAGATACATGTGATTTGCAGAGGTGTTCTGGAGTTTGCTGTGTCTTTTCCACTTGAATTACTCCCAATACACACAATGTTCCACTTGGCATTATAGCTGTGCCAATTAAAGAAAATAAAACTGAAGTAGCATATAGTAAATTTGAGAGCCTGAAATCTCACATTAATTGAAAAAAAAATAAATCATCGATCTTAAGGTAGGAAGAAAGAAAGCACTTTTATCAACTTGTCAGAACTCTTAAGAACACAGACTACACAATTCTGTCAGGGAATTACTGTATTTAAGACCCTGTAATAGGCATGTTGACACTTTATTGGATTTTTGGGAGATAGAAATTCATGAATTTGCTCCGTATGGCTACTCCTAAGCTGAATGAATGGATGATTTTCCAGAAAAAGGTGATGTGTCCATCTAAAGACCCCAGAGCACTAAAGAAAACATGGTGCTCAATATGTATGGACTTTGTGCTTATCTTGTACATTACATTTGATTGGAACTGCCTGTCCCAGTGTAGCACATAAAGCTCTAAAATCGCTTTGTACTTTCCTAAGTATTTTAGCTGAATTTTTATTCATTTAAATCTGTTTTCTGCTTTTCCTGGTCTTGGTTCCTTGCCTTTGCATATTTATGGCTAATTTACAAGGTCTGAAAAAAATCTACTGAACTACAAATGCCTCTCAACTACTTCATGGGAAGAAAAAACCAAATTGTCCAGACCCTAAGCCTTCAGAAACAGAGAAACTTTGCAAAGGCTTGAGAACGTCATGATGTGGCTGTATCAGTGGGACCGTGTTTTCATAGCTGCAGCTGGCACAAGGCAGGGGATAAGGCCAGAGGAATGAGAGGCACTTCCAAAACAACAACTTTAGGAGATGACTGGGAGCAGAGCTTTGTGGAGCACAATGACAAGCTGTTGCTGTAGCAAGGGGACACAGCTACCTAAGGCAATTGTGGTGCTTGCCCAGCCATGGAGCAACATGCATCTTGTCCTTGTCACCACCCTGCCGGTAATTTATTTGCCTTCTGTGTTTAGATCATTTTCTTTGAAGCCCAGCGACAGCCTCCTGTCTGCCTGCACAGCACCCAGTCCAGACTGTGTCCCTCAACCTGTGGGGTGTGGGTCCTCATGGACTGACAGCTACAGACAGGAGGAGAGCATCAAGTAGACAGCGAGGAGCGGATGGAATAAAGGACAGGGATGTGATATAATTGTTGTGAAATAAAATGAGTAGAAAAATCTCCGTTAATTAAAGAGATATTGAGTATAGCCAGAATTCCCACAGCATCCATAATAAACAGAAACTGAGAATACTTCACATAGCTGAACGGGTTTATACACAAACATTTTTTGTTTTATCAGTCAGGAGTTCTCGCCTTCAGTTACAGGAATCTCAAGAAGTGCCATCAAAACTCAGCCAACTATGTGAGCCTTGGCTCACACAGAGCAGCCTCTTATCAACTCACACCAACATACACAAGAGTACATAGTCAGAAGGTAAAGACAGCCTCAAATAAAATATTGCAAAAGAGACAGCAGCTCATTCATCTAGGGTGAATCTGTCCCATGCACAATGAAGAGAAGCTTTTATGACAATAGGTATGGTCATGTTAATGACTAGAAGATAAAGCCTCATTAAGTCTCAGTTTAGACTGTTTCAGTGACAATTATGATGCTTTTCCATCTTGCTGCAGCTGAGGATCTTGCCCCCTCAGTTGACAGGGCACTAATTTTTAACCACCACCTTTAAGACAGAACATTTGGCACTACAGTGCTGTGCTGGCATGGCAAGCTGTGCTTCTTCATATAATATGCAAAAATCACCCAGAAATCTCTTGAAGGGTTAACAAGGCAAAACTTTGAACACTTAATAATATTATCCTTGTCAAAACATACTTCTCCTATCACACTTTTCTTTACTATAACTAATGCTATCCTCCAGCCCTCCCCACTAATCCTAGGCAGTGCTGAGCAGTTACATTCCTCCTGCATTGTTTAGAATAAATGTTTACTCCAAGGCCTAAGTGTTCTCAAAGAGAGAGTGAGAAAATGGCAGCTGGGTCATGTATATATTTTTACCACGGATTATTAATGTGGGAGCTGGCTCTGCATTCAAATGGGAACTGAAGACTAAAGCAGACATGGTGTCATGCCAAGCTCAGAAGAATGCTACCACGTGGAAGGAGATATTATTTTGCTCTCTGCAAGATCCATTAATCTATACAAAAACTGTCAGTTCATGGTTTTATGTGATTTTCCACATATGTCACAGACATCAATATAGAGCAGACTTTTTAACCCTGTCCCCGTATCTATTCACACTTGAATATGTGTGTGTATACATTTTAGAAACTTCCATTTGAAAGACAAACTTTGGCTAATTGACTTTTACTGGTAAAAATTCCTCCCTCTTTACTAATTTTTTGTCTATTTTGCATCATTGTGGGTGAGTCTGTCTTTACTGGCTGATTTCTCCCTCCCTCTTGTTTATCTTACTGTTAGTTATTAAGTGACTTCTCCTTGTGAAACAAGAGGAAATACCAGTATTTTTTCATCCCTGCATTTTAAATCTCTTTTCTGTTATGCATTTTGGGAGACACATAAAGTAGGAGAAAGGTGACAAAGTAGAAATTGAAGACTGTGCTATAGAGCACCTTATCTTAATTAGTGAATTGCTATTTCCCCAGCCAGAGTATTTTGTCCAAGAGTAAATAGTGTTCTATTGTTATCTGAACATTATTTTAATGTTCCCAATACTCCTGTGAGGTAGCCATTAGCAATTATTATAGATTACATATAATTATATTATCATCATCTTTATGATACAGATTGCAAACACAAAGAGGAAAGGTCCACTTCCTGTGTAAACGGACTTCTTAGGAACAATTTGAACACCAAAGTAAAAAACCCTCATTATTTTATCTTTTATGTTACCCTATGGACATAATACTGTAAAAATTCCCATTGTTACAAGTGAAGGTTTATATCTCAGCAAACTGGTTGAGAAATCACTATTCTATCCAAAGCCTCTGAGTGATCAGGAGTGTCTAATAAGGTTTTCCTCCAACAACAATGCACGAGGGGAACCTGGTCCAGTGTGTGCACTTGCAGAATATCCTGCACAAAACTACCACTGGCAAATCATACTTTGGTTATTGCATTCATTAACACAAAGAAATGGCTGTAACAGGGTTCTTCTATTCAGGCATTGAATGGAATGTTTGCAGGGTTCCAGACTCAATTCTCACTTCTGCTGAGCGAGTTCAAACACACACATCCTGCCTTCTAGCCTAAGCTGTAGGTTATGTGGCAGAGAATATGCCTCTGCCCCTCCTCCTACGAGTCACGGTTTTCAAAGAAGAATTTGAGAACTGTCAGTACTCAATTCCAGTGGTTACAGATGTCCCTTGGAAGTTGGGGACACGGTTGCTATATCTTTCCCCAAGATAAGTTTATATATTCTACCTGAAGGCTGTTTCATGGACATCAATGGTTTTAGTTTGGTAAGACAAGTCACCAATAATATTCCCAAGCACTGTGTTTTGTTGGTTTCAGATGCCTGATGGTTTCCTAGCTTTTAGGAGTTAAAGCCACTCTCCCAGGTGAAGCTCCTTCCCTCAACAACATCACATCACTGCAGGGGGGGACAGCCTGCAATGCACCTACACTGCATGGAGGGGTGAATGCTCTAGGGAGGGTGACATGGCAAAATTAGGATGATGAATAAAGGAAGATTAATTTGGGAATGAATGAATGAATGAATAACAATACTTAAACAAAATACTTGCAGTGAATTCAGCAGAGGACCTAGAGTGGGGTCCCTTGGGAAAACGAGGGTTTCACTTCATAAATAGCCACATTGTAGGGTCAAATGAGATCCTCCCCTACAAAGACAAGTTGAATTCTGCAACTTCTGTTTGAGTGCTTGCTTTGCAACCTTAACAGCATTTATTTTAATGGCACTTAAGGATAAATAAGACAAAAGGAGTAAGAATGTCATGCAGCATACCAAGTTGGGCCATTTCTCCTTGCAAGTGGCTTAACCAAAGGCAATTGAGCCTCTGCCTCACGTTTCTGTGAGCTTCAGACAGCATTCTGGCTTTGTTTGTTCTTTTAAAGAGGGTTATGAAAAAGCAAACCAATAACTTTTGCACTAAAGTTAAAGTAATTAGCTTAGAACACCAGTGTCAATATAAATATGATTAAAATATGTAGCTACATGCTACGTAAACTATTGCTGCACTGGAGAGTGTGAGGAGAGCTAAATAACATGATCACAAGAGAAATGTTAAATAGGGCTTGATAGAAGAGAAAATTCTTATCAATTCAAAATCACTGCCTGAAAGCCAGTGAGTCTAAGCTGTATAAGTACTATTTAATCTAGTTACAAATAAGATTTAATCGCAGACGACTGGGTCACTATCATTCTCCACAGCAAGAGAAAACTTGCTAGCTCATTTGAGAACACATCTTTTCTTTTTGTGCGGCTGGATTTTTGGCATACCACAGCTCAGCCCTGTTTGGAGCCTTGTAAAAATCACTTATCTGGGCCTATCGGTAGCCAAATGGAGCACTGTGAACATTCCCGCTGGAGCTGCCAGAGAAACAACGGCTCCCCGAGGATTAACTTCTCAGTGAAAAAGAAAGCGAGCCTGTGTTACCACAGCATAATGGCCTTCATCTGTAACCTAGATCTGGGCTGGCTTCTTTCAAATGCTTTTTCACTACGCTATCAGGAAGGGGAAAAAACCTGTGCAGTTTGCAGGGAATTTCACAGGATCAAATGGTGCCAGTGGGAACCTGCTGTCCCTCCCCTGAGCCCTTTTGGAGGAAGCCTGAGAAAACGGAAAAGGTCTCAAAACCCTTCCTAGAGAGAGGTGAAGGGCAGTACAGGGAGCAGGGGACAAGCACGGCTTCCTCACAAGGAAGCAGCGTGAGTTTGAGCATCCCTGTGTGCTTTGCTGCCCTGGTGTGTGGGTCCAGGGGACAGGAGAAGTGACTGTCACTGCAGTGTTTGGTCACTGAGCCTTGGAGTGCAGGAGCCACTCTGGTGAGCCCCATGGCAGCCCAAAGTGCTGACCACTGCCTGCAAACACCACTGCCTCTCCCTGACCTCTGCAAGGGGCTGGGGCTAAAAGAAAGCCAGGGAAGGTCACCTTAAAGGCCTCTGCCTACCCAATTGTTCTGTGCCCAACAAGACATTGCATCTCCCACAGCCATTTAGGCCTTTCTGCCTAGAATACCACACAGCTTGTCCTGCTGAAAATTTTTCAAGTAAGCCTCTAACATGAAGGATGACACAGAGCCTGAGTCCACAAATGCTTGTGTGCAAAAATGTTTTTCTTCCCATGAAAGATCTGGTCTGTCACCAGATCACCACTCCCAGTGCTGGAGCAGGAAGGAATAAATCCCAGAGCTCATCCACACTGTAGGCCAGTCAGTAAAACTGGGGTTCAACTGCACTGACCTCAAAAAAGGGTTGAATTAATGTTATTAGAAAATTATACCCTGTTTTTCTTGAGAGTTGTGGACTCCTGGTTAGCTGGACACATTTTGGTTCTTTGTGGGAGATTTATCAGATGCAGAGTAGGAATCTGAAAGACTATTGGAACTGGTCAAGGTAGGTAAGTTGGAAAGGGGAAACTCAATTTAGACATTTAATGGGAATTGCCTTAGTTCAGAAAAAGCATTCCTGTATAGTCAGAGAAATAATCCATTAGAGACCAATACCTCCTTTGCTCTTCTGAACTGTTTATTTGAGGCACCCACATACAATAATTTATTCCACAGCATGCCCAAGCAGTCAGCCCTGGTTTTACAAACTCTAAATCCAAGAAACATAATAAAATATATCTTCTTACCTGCTCTGTGAGGAGCTCTCAGGTACGTGGTACATGAAGACATTTCCTCGAGAGGCAGCAGCCCAGTGACTTGCCATATTTATGATGGGACATGTGATAAACTGGTCACTGATAAAACAGGAGGAGCAGAGAGCAGACACAGTCACGTAAAGGAAAAAAGGGAAGAACTTCCACAAGCAACAGACCTCTCTCTATCTTGATAGTTTCCTTTAAATTTTCCAAAACAGCTCATATCTCTGCCTTTGAATTGACTGAGGGAAACCACATTCACCCTCTATGGGACCAGCACTGCTTAGAATTCACTAAAAGTGCTGCTTTTATGGAGTGTTGAACAACGATACTAAATAAACTAGATCTGACACATAAGAAGTATCCTGGCAAAAAAAAAAAAAAAAAAAAGTCCCACTTTAGTCTAGTTTATAAGGGCTCATGCTTATAATAGTTTAAAGTTCTTTCTGGCACCACTAGGTTGCGATGGCATCTAATAAAAGATCTTATATATTTCCTGGGTTAAGGATTAATAACATAATTTCTGAATTTGTATCTGTGTGATTTCTCAGATAAAGTTTCCTGAGCTGGAAGGGGTAAGAGACCACTTTTGAAGATAACCTGCAGGGTTCATCAGTATGGAATTTCTGGTGCAATATGTCTGGGAGAGAAAGATTAACCAGTAAGAGTGAAAAGAGATAGTTAAATGATCAATTTAACACTCAAATTTGCTTTGAGTGAAGCAAATGTATCCAAACCTTCCTGCTTTCCTTTGCCCCAAAAAAGGAGATGGAATTTGGGGTGAACAGCAGCTGGAAGAAGCACAAGCTGTTCAAGAGGGGCAGCAGACCTTACTGCAATACATCTCACCGTGATTGCTCACGGCAATATTATATACGCACATATCACCTCTGCCATTCTTCCTGCGCCTGAGGACTCAGCACAAGCTTTGGGCATTTATCTACCTTTACCTAGATGAGAGACCACAAACATATCTGCTGAGGAAGTGGGAGGTTTCAATTCCCAGTTTAGTGAATCTGAAACAGCAGCTTCTCCTTCAGACTTGGTAGGTTAAAAAAAAAAAAAAGACTGGTGCAAGAACGAACAGCATCAGAGAAGTATAAAAACAAGTTGCTATTTTTAACTGGTATGGTTATGAAAGGCACTGTTTGGGTAGCTATCTTGGTTCAGCAGAGTTTATTTTAAGCTCATCTGTGACACCACAAGCTTTGGGCTGACTGACCACAGGGCTCTTTGACAGTTATGGTTGACAACACCCATACAAAACGAAAATTACTGCTCCGCACATGCCTACCAGCACGGGGCTTTAGAGGAGCAGATGGTCTTTGAAAACTTGGGAGTCTGGGGAGGGCGATAGCTCTCAAGAAATGCTTTGAGATACACTGCACAATTTAAAACTGATTCTCGGTTGGTGCTATGGGGGAAAAAAAGTCAGCTATTCTGAGGAAGTAGAAAAAAACCCTAAATACATAGTAACTGCAAGAATGAAACGGCTGTCTCTTAGAGGCATGGAATACCAGAGTTAAAAAAAAAAAAGAAAAAGAAAAAGAAAATGAAACTAATTTTACACTTGGGAAAAAATACCACAGAATTGCAGCTACAACAAATTTTAAAGTGGAATTATTTTAAAAACACAAACTATGGACAATGTATGTAGTTTATAACAACCACTTATGCTGCTTTATCACACTTTGTAATCCTGTTAAAACTTTAGCAGTTAATTCCTGATATAAATTTTTCTTGGCCTACACATCTATGCCGGTAGTAATTTTTTTTGTTAAAAAGAAACAAAACTAAGGAGTAAAAACCCCAAATCAAACCAACCAACCAAAGATCAAAAAGCCCAGAACCAATCCCGTTTTCTCCACTGTGTACGTGATACTGATACAGGTGACTCTCATTCTGTACCCACTGTTTCCTCTCACTTTCTGCTGTAGCTGGAGTAATTTCCAAAGTGTTTAAAGCAAAGTATCAGATGTTGTGGTCTCACTATTGATCCTTCTGCTTGTTCAAGAACACGCCAGTCACTTCTTTCCTTAGCCAAGGCATTTGCCTCATGTTTTAAAGGATCAGGTAATTCCTACACCCAGCAGGCTGCTGAGCCTGAGGAGCTGTTGGTGCATCCCATTCCTGCTGGAAATGAGCAGTGTGCCAGCCCTTGCAGCTTTGCAAAAGTCAGTGTCTGCTCCACACTGAGCCCTGGGCTGAATGTCAATGATCAAATGTGACAGCCCTGTGTTATGGCAGCTCCATATAGAGGGATCTCTGGATGGGAAGAATGGTTAAAATTTAAGTCCTACATTGGTTTGCTATGGCTAAAAACCCCACTGGTCTGACTAAAGAGCCCCATGGGGAACAGGGGTGATGGAAGGAGACTGAAGACGAGTTCTGCTTTGATGCCTATGATCCACAGTCCTTCCATGTGTGCTGCAGGCAGTGTCCCCAGATGCCACAGCGATGGGGGGCCCATCCCTGGGACAGGCTACAAGGGAGGACAAATGTGGCAAGATGTGTGAGTTGATAAATGGCAAAGAGCTCAGCCCACAGCCCTCTGGCGTGTTTACTCCATGACCTCAGTGCACCAGCACACCTGGACCACCCAGAACTACTGTCCACTTCAGATCAGATGTTTCCAAGAAAATCTTGGCTCCTGTTCATCTCCTGCTCTCTAAGGCTGCCCCAAAGCAACACTCTGCAGCTCTGATGGAGGAATAAAAGGAAAATTCTGTCTCTGAGGTGTTGTGGAGAGGCTCAGAGTGGGACAGAAAACACTGAGAATGCAGATACTAGGAGCTTGTAGCTATTAGGTCTCAGTTCAGAACAGAGGTGAAACATCCTGGACAGGCCCATTAGGATTCAAGTCACCAGATTACAAGTCACATCACACTAGAAAAGTGAAGAGTTTTCATAATGAATCAGCTCATGAAGCAGAGGAAGGAGTAGGGAAAGAGTTTTTTGATTCATTTCCGGAAAATTTGTTTCACTTTAACATTCAGTCCCTGAGTTTGTTCACAGGCAGGAAACAAGAAGTAAGGAAATTTCTCCTCAGTTTGCCTCCTTCCATAAAAACTGAACCACGCCCCCCCCCAGTTTAAGATTTGTAACTGAAGCAAACTGGCTGCCCATGGGGGAAATGCCAAACTCCAGTTTGCTCCACAAAACCATATTTTCCTTTTGGAGTCTTCTGAGTTACATCCAAGACTATGTAGAGTTACATTGCAGGTTTCTGACCTCTTATAAGGGAATGATCCAAGACCTTAAGCAGTCCGTGGAATATTCCCTACTGACTTTAAATCCTTTTGAATCAATGCTCCAGTAATTCTGGAGCACAAGTCAGATGTGGAGCAGCTGAAGGAGCCAGGGGTGTTTAGCCTGGAGAGAAAGAGGGTCAGGGGGAGTTTTAGTGCTCTCTACAACTGCCTGAAAGGAGGTTTCAGTGAGGTGAGAATTAGTTTCTTCTCCCAAGTAACAAGCAAGAGGAAATGGCTTCAAGTTGTGCCTGACATTGTGAAGAAATGTATTTTGCAAGTTTCTTAATAAAAAAAAGTCAATGTAATTGCTGAAATTAAAGTTTTCAAATTTGACCACCAAGGAAAAGTGTCTGGCTGTATTATTAGGGCACTGGGAATAAAAGGCAGTGTATTAATTCTATTGTCCCAGGGATGAGACAGCTCAAGGAATGGTTGATGTACAGTGTGCAAGCAATCCAGACATCTTTGACATGAAAGAGTACACAAAGAAAGCATCAGTGGTCTGAACCCAATATACAGTTCTGGAAAGATATGTCAAACTGGCACAAAGGCACAAAAATCAGTTCCAGTTCTGTTTACCAATGATATTGGAGACCTTGCAGAAAATGAAATTATATTCTCCATTTTCTGTTCATTTGCATAAGAATTTCTCAAGCTTTTCAGAATATAAATGCACACTTGAGATAAGCAAAACAAACCTTGCTCAGCCCCAATCACAGAGTTGTGATAGGATGACTTTCTTACCGGGTGGCATTTTCCAACGCCCTGGAAAAGGATGAATAATCATCAGTTGAGTGTTCGAGGGAGTAATACCATGTAGCTGCATCTTCAATGAATGAGTTGGACTCTTCTCCTCCTAAAGAATTTTGCAGAGCTTGATAAAAGGCTGTTTTGCTGTTGGCTCTTCCTTGACTCTCTTCAAATTTCTGAGAAAAAAGTGAATACATGGAATTCAGAAACAAAACCAAAGGATAAAATTTTTAGTGGAACAATGCAGGCTCAGATCTCCCTCTGCTGGAACAAGTCCTCTCTGCTGTGATCTCTGATTCCCAGGGGATTGAGTAGGGGACAGTCCTACCTTTGCTTCCCCAAAACTGTCATTTGACCATATTGAGAATTAATTTGACCATATTACCAACTAGAAATATTGGCTTCCTCTGGACATATTCTAGGACAGAAACCCTGATCTAGTGAGTCCAAATCAGAGGTACCAAGCTGTGCCAATGGATCTCTGATAGTCCAGAAATCCTTCTGGCTCTCACAGAAGTAGTTCCCAGGAATAGTTCTCCACTCTGTGTCCAACTCTGTCTTTCTGATGACCTCTCTGAAGAAAAACTAGAGGAGGGAGAGGGAGATACCGATCTTTTCCTTTGAAAATTCCAGAAAGCAAATATGTTGTAAAGCCATTTCATGGCCACTCTTCCTCTTTTGGAAACAAGAAACATATTTCTACAAGAAACATGACTGCTCTAAGTTCTGTATTTAGGTCCCCTCTGGAATCATATCTCCCTTAGACCTGGAGGAGAAATTCCATTCCTCCAAATCCCAATGCAGGGAACAGCCATGATCATCAAACTTTATAGCCCTTAGGGCCTTTCAGAGAAACCAACAGTGAAATGCCCTTTTCCTAAGATCTGTGGTCTGAAACCTTTCCTAATGTAATTGCATGTCCCCCAGAGCAAAGTGCCCATGTCACAGGGACCACCTTCTATGCCAAACTATGCCACCTTCTGTGCCAAACTTCTATGCCAAATATATTTTTACCAAAGCTAAAGACTGCTGGATTTTTTCAACACATCTTTTTTTGAGGAAGCTTTTATGTTATCAATTCAAACTTTTCACTTTTTTTTTTTAAATTTATTTAAATTTCAGAAACAGAGCAACTTCATGAAAAAATAAATTTACCCTGAATTTTCCTGTGCATCAAGTCCTTTCTAAAAGTGCATACAGGTGCATATTGGTTGAAACTTGGATAAGAACTCCAGATAAAAAGATCTAACAAACCACCTCTATTATTTTGGGCAGTCAGTCTGATGCAAACTAGGCCAGTGTCTGCCCAGTTTAGTTACTGTAGATGCTTTACTTAATATATTATTTTGATGGCCCACAGCTGGTTTTCATCATGCTGCTAGAAGGTCTTTCCACAACCCTATACAGAAAGTACAGATGGAATAACTACTTTGCAGTAGATTCACAGAAATGAAAGACGGAAAATAAGTTCCCATGTGCTGAGGTTTGTCCTTAGTATCCTAATGCTCTGTGCATTTTGATTAAGTGACTTTAAGGGATTTCAAAACTCTACCAAATATCCCAAGGTATAAGGTCCAAGGTCCAAGAAGATTTTGGCAATTTTCCTTATATTAGTAATAAATTCCTCTTTTGCTAGATTTTGGCCCATGCAATGTGAAAGAGACATGTGGTGCCAGCTTTACTAATACAGATATACTTTGAAAAAGATGGGGAGCTCACTCCTGGCATGTCATTTCATGTCCGAAAATGCCACATATGAAACTGCATAGCACTCTTGCCTGCAGAATCATTCAGCTTAAAACCAGCAAGGACACCTATATTCTCCTGCAGGAAAAAGAAATTATCACTAAAGACCTGACTGCAAGTTCACGGAATTCAAAAGCACTTTTTCCATCACGGCTTTGGCACATATCAATTCAGGTTCCTACTAACTAGCAGATGCACTGCTTTATCTAGTTAAGAATCTCTCATTTGGGGACTAGGGTTAGCAGTTGTGGATAAGAAAATATACTTTTCTGTGGCAGTGCAAAGCCCAATCTCTTGGGCTTCCATGCAATGCTTTCATTTTTTTGGCATTTTAAAAGGATTTGTTAACTTATTCTACACCTGTCATAGCTGCTTAAACCAGAGAGAAATAAAATGGAAAAATCCTGGTATTGATTATGTATCCTAGGAACTGGTCCATGACTGTCTCATCAATGGCCAAGTATCAAATAAAAGTTGTGGTTGAAAACCACATAGGAAAGGAGATGGATCATCACAAAACAAATGGTTAGGCTGAGGAACTCCCTGCCACATGGTTTTGTGGATGCCAAGAACTGGTGAAGATGAAGTTTCGTAAGTGAATAATTTTTTTTTAAAATTGATAGTTATTAAATACAGAAAGATCAGTTCAGGATAGGAAGTCCCTGAGCTGCAAAGTGCTAGAGGTTTGGAGAGCATTTACCAGAAATATTAGATTTGCTTACCCTGCTCTTACTAACAGCCTCTTTTAACCACTGCTGAAAAGAGCATTTTGTGCTGAACAGCCTTTGATCTGACTCAGTGTGGTCAGCCTTAGGTATTTAATGTCGGAAGTCAAGGAGAAGAGGCAGGAGGCTGGCTTGGCTGGACAGGGATCTTCTCTCGTAAATAAGGCAAAAAAGAAAGGTCAGGTGACATGGGAAGAATACAGAAAGGCTGCTTGCTGCTGGAGGGAGAGAATCCATTCAACCAAAGCTCAGCTGGAGGTGAAGCTGGCAGAAACGTGGGGGCAATAAAAAGAGTTTTTTCAAACATATTAATAACAAAAGGCAGTGTAGAATTGACTCTTTACAGAATAAAGGTTCTTGGACCTTGGACATTATACCTTGGGATATTTCCCATGGTCCCTCACAAACAAGGACATGGACAAGGCAGAGATGTTTAATACTTTCTTTGCCTCTGTCTTCAGCATGGATGATGGACCAAGGGGGTCTCAGTGCCCTGAGCTGGAAGACCATGACTGTGAGAAAGATCAACTCCCAGTTGACTCCAAAATTTTATGAGATCCGCTGCTCCAGCTGGATTCCTACAAATCTCTGAGGCCTGAAGGGATTCAGCTGAGAGCTGAATCAAAAGAGCTGGCTGATGTCATTCCAAAGCCTCTCCTGATTTTTGAGCGGTCTTGGGAATCAGGAGAGGCCCCAGCTGACTGGAAGTTGGTGAACACTGTTCATGTTTTCAAGAAGGGCAAGAAGGAGGACCCCAGACACTACAGGCCTGTCAGTCTCGCTTCAGTGCCTGGTAAATTTATGGAGAGCATTATTCTGGGAGGTGTTGAAAAATGCCTGAGAGACAGCTCAGTCATTGGTCTCAGCCAGCCCAGCTTCATAAGGGAAAGTCCTGCTTATGAAATCTGATTTCCTTTCATGACAAGGTAACCCACTAGCAGATGTAGGAAAGCCAGTAGATGCAATCTCTTTGGATTCCAGCAAAGCTTTTGATGCTGTCTCTCACACAATCCTTCTGGACAAAATGTCCAGAGGAAAGAATCCAGCTTTCACCTGAATAACTGTGATAGATGATCGGTGAGCAACTGACTCATGGGTTGGGCACCAAGGGTTATACGGAATGGGGGTGACATCAGGCTGGTCACTGTCACTAGTGGGGTTCCACTCCATGGCCCAGTTCTTTTCAGCATCTTCATTAATGACCCGGACACAGAACTCAAAGGAACTTTGCCAATGCCACTAAATCAGCGCAGCATCGCTACCTGGGCAAGGAAGGAGATTGTCTCACTCTGCTCTGAGCTGGGGCGGCCTCACCTCAAGAACTTTGTGCAGTTTTGGCCACCACAATATATAAAAGACATTAAGTTTCTAGAGACAATTCACAGGAGGACAACAAGTATGGTGAAGGGTCTGGAGGGGAAGGCATATGAGAAGCAGCTGAGGTCGCTGGGTCTGTTCAGCCTGGAGGAGACAAGGGGAGATCTCACTGCAGTTACAACTTCCTCGTGAGGGGAAGTGGATGGTCAGGAATTGATCTCTTCACTCTCGTGAACAGCGACAGGACCCAAGGAAACAGCATGAAGCTGAGTCAGGAGAGGTTTAGGTCAGATATCAAGAAAAAGTTTTTCACCCAGAGGATGGTCAGGCACTGGAACAGGCTCCCCAGGGAAGTGGTCACAGCACCAAGCCTGTCTGATTTCAAGAAGGGTTTGGACAACACTCTCAGGGACATGGTGGGATTCATGGGGTGTCCTGTGCAGGGACAGGAGTTTGACTCAATGATCTTGGTGAGTCTCTTCCAAGTCAGTGTATTCTATGATTCTGTTCTATGATTCTGTGATTTACTGTGCCTATGTACTGTTCCTGTGGTCTTCAAAATGCCTCAAAAACTCTGGTGACCTTTCTCAGCAATAATTTATAACAGTGTGGGGACCTTGAGATGTGTTGGGTCAGATGAAAGAGGACTCAACAAGCAGAGGTGGATGAGAAACAGCATTAGCATTTCTAAGAAATTATTATAATTTTTACCCCAAACAGCACTAAAATAGCACAATCTGAAACAATTTCTCAAGTGTCACTTTGACTACAGTAGAATTTAAACATCTGACTTTAACATGATAGCCAAAGCCAAAGCAGTATGTTCAAAATAAAATTCATTAAACATTAAAAAGCTGAAGTATTTTAACTTCTCAGAAACTGATTCAATTCAACCAATTTTCCATGTCCAACAAATGTTCCCATTAGAAAATATATGACCAAGGAACAATATTCAAATCACACTAGATACAACAGCTGCTACCAGATTAATAGAAACAGCTGCACATCATGTAAAATAATTTACATTTTGCTAACTTTTAAAGAGACACTATGAATTGGCCTCAGAGTTATAGTGGGATTTTCTAAGAAAGTATGTAAGAAAATAATTAAAGGCAGTAGGTGCACCCCTTCATACTATTCTAATGATTCAAAAACATCATAAACATTGACTAAATAATGAGTTAAATAATGCTTACTGTTCTTGCTGCTGCAGGATAGCTTCTGAAACATAGGAGTGAATCCAATGTTTTACTTAAAAAGAAATTGTACCAGTAGGTAGACCAAATATTTACACCTTCCAAGAGGCAAAATGTACTTTTCCTATAAACTGAAACAGTGATAATATTCACAGTGTATGTACAGATCTTAGGCCTTAAATGGCTTTTGACAAACGGCATTTCACAAAAGATGGTGAAAGTCCTGCCAGCCACTCAGCAGAGTCTTCCAAGAACTCCAACTAGTTGAAAGATGAAGTAAAGGGTTGATTTCAACCCATTTTCCGCAGTGGTGGCATTTATCAGGACACTGATTCCCTGGTCATTACAATAAATATACACATATCTGCCACCTGTCGTATATTGCTGAATACATTTTTCCATATAGAAATTAACCGACTGTAACATAGTGCAGGATGGAAGTTCTGTTTTGCACAGATCCATTTGCTTACATGAGGTGAATAAACTAGATTTCTATCTACCCACTCCCCTATGTCCTGGATTTGGGTTCTGCATCCAACTAGATTGTACGAAGGAGAGAAAGAAAAAGAAAGAAAACACATGAAGTACAACCTCAGTCTTTCAACTAAATCCTTGCAATGTGGAGATTACACAGTAGGCATTTAACATATGGAAGATACAGCCTGGGCTATAGTGACCTACATGCATATACAGATAAACACAGAGCAGCATGAGTGAATCCATATATTTAATGCCATTAAGTCCTCCCACCTGAGCATCACATATAGGACAGGGATAAAATTTTGTGCAACTGGGAATTGAAATCAACATTTTTAGAGGTTTCTGCTCAGCTGCCCTAATCTATGACTGCTCAAAGCTAATATTCCCTGAAGGTCTGCCATGGGAATTGCAGTGAATGGGTTCAGGCTTAACCACTCCATATGTCACATAATAGTGCATTATGGTGCCACTTGCCATTCCCTTAACAAACTCTGCTTTGTTTCTCACTTAGTTTTAACCATCTGATGCCTGCACTGGGGATGAGTAGGAAGTGCTCCAGCAAGTGGCGAATCTGTCTCAGTTCACATGAATAAGCATTTCAGTGAATGCCATAAAATGTACATTTTATGGGCATATTCTCTGCTGCAAACACCACTGAGAGACCTCAGCCTTTAACTGTAAGCAAATCGAACATAAATGTTTTGCTAGCACATAAGTGGTGCCTAATAGCAAAGACCTCAATAGGCACAAGCAGAGTGTTGCAGTGGGAGTAGAGACACCCAGAACAACCAAATGTCAGCAAGATCCCACAGAACATTATGGTGCCACCTGGATTTTCCACTTTCTGGTCTGGTTGCAGTCTAGCTGTTTCAGTCTCACTTCTACATGAAGAGTGCCAAGAGTTTAAAAAACTTGCACACAACTCCAGTTCAAAGTGATAAGATTTGCATCATGTCTCAAGCTTGCTTACATCCAAATGGCTAAAAGTGTCTCCTTACCATTTACAGGATCAGTATTGAGAAATTTGGATTAATAGAGCAAGTCCTTGCCTGAATTGGCCAGCACAGTTATTCGCAGGAACTGGTGGAGCAAGTCAATATGGGTTAAATGTTTTTACTCCTCACTCTTTGCACTGTCTACACTGAAATCAGTCATCCTAAAAAAGATGGAAATTAAGGACTTTGTCAAATCCATGCACTTTCAACAGCACCCTTTAGCTGTGTTTATCTACTGAAATGCATACATGGTTCTTCTCTCTGGAGAGCAGGAACGCAACCATAGGTGAATTTTCAGCCCTGGGAGGTTTGGTCCCCTCTTTGTAGAACAGATTAAATACTTTGGTTGTAGTCAGAGGCAAATTAGTAATTATGCCTTGGTTCCCAAAGTTCAGTTTAGTGCTCTGTCCACCAGCTAAGCTTTCCTACACTCCCTAGTGTACCAATAAAACCAGCTTTGAGTTTTCCTAGAGAGGTGCGAGTCAAATCTACCTCAAAGGAACCCTTAAAATTAATAATGTAGATGAGTGGGACACAGCGTGGGTTGTCTCAAGAGAGGATATTTAGCACAGATTAAAGATCACTTATGACATTATGACAGAGAAAATGGGGCACAGACTTCCAGGTAACAACCACCACCTGCACTAGATTCTGTCACTGTGGCTAAATACGTCTGTGGCTTACTCAGGACTTCATCCTCTGACTGACTGCAGCCATACATGGTTATGGCTAGCACATAGAAATGCTGCTGAGGGCCTAGAGAATGCACGTTCCTAAACAGCTCAGTGGTGAAAGGAGCATTAGTTTCCCAGCAATTAATACTCTGGGTCAACAAGGGAGAAATCAGGGAACTTTAACCTTGCAGCAAGTCTTTAAGAAAAGTCAAATGGGAATACAGACTAGTCAAAACACTCATATCCCCTCAAGTTCTAAAAACCTGAAGCCACAGGAAAATGGGAATAGAGGAAAATGTGCATTTAAAAAAAAAATCAGTTCTACAAGACCATGAAAACAGCTTAAGAAAGTCAAAAGGAAGAAAATAGAATACAACCACCCACCATGAACATGACGAGTTTTCTAGAACACAGATGGAATTTGACTTAAAGTGTTAGCACCAAATAAGGTAGGTATTGTTATAATAGCTGGTAAAGAAATTAATTATCCTTCTAAGTAAGGACAGATAAAGCTTATTAGCTAATAGATTCGTTTATAAGAAATATGGGGACAAACATCTTAGTAGAGCTTACTACAATAAGACAACAGGTAATAGTTTTAAACCAGAAGTGAGTAGATTTAGACTAAATATCAGGAAGAAGTTTATTACAGTGAGGGTGGTGAAACACTGACACAAATTGCCCAGAAAGGCAGCAGGTGCTCCATCCCTGAAAACATCCAAAGTCAGGTTGGATGGAGCTCTGAGCAACCCATCTCATTGCAGAGGAAGTTGGACTAGATGAGCTTTAAAGGCCACTTCCAACCCAAACCATTCCACAGTTCTTTGATAACCCTTGTCAAAGGAGATCAGAAGATCTCCAAACAGGTCTCAGGTTGAGGTAGATATGACCTTTTCTTATGATTGAGTTGCACCAACTTATTGAGTTCCCTTCCAATCTTATTTTCCGCAAGCCTTTAAATCAAAAAGATATTTCAGATTTTATTTTTGGACAGGCAACATTTTTCTGCTGAGCTCTCAGCTACAAGTGTTTTTTTCTTTCCATTTCATTCTGACAGTGCTGGGATTTAGCACTTGTGCCTTTCATCAACACCATGATTTGTTGCAAAATTTTTAATACATCATGGAATTTCATCTCAATTTTGCAGACAGCGATCATATGCAGAAACAGTGGTAATGGAAAGAATTTCACTTCCTAGTCTTCATTACAGGACTTGTAATGAGGTTACTGAGGTTTTTTTCCCCTCTCACAGGGTCTGGCTCTTTATCTGCAGGCCTCCAGCATTACACTATATTTTCTATGCCTTTCTTCTATGACTTTCTCTTGCAATTGATTCCAAAAGAAAAAGATACAAGAAATAACAACAGAAAACTTCTGACAGAGGATAAACAAGTATGAACTTAATTTAGGTGGGCCACTAATTCTGAAGTTAATTGGTCTATGTGCTTTTGGCTACCAGCAAAGAAAAGCTAAGTTTGACCTTTCACTGCCTTCTAAGAGATGAAATCCACAGAGTTATAGCAAGATAGCCACAGAGAGTACAGCATGGACGCAATTCTTTTTGGTTTCACCAGTTTCTGTCCGGAAACCTTAGACCACACATCAGGTCAGTGCTGTTCTTTGTTACAGCTAGTCCATATCCTGAATCATCTTTACAAGAAAATGTACGTCTAAGAGGCAACAGAGCAAAAAGGTTTTTTTGCTTCAAAAAAACCCAAAATGCTGACTTAGTCCTGCTGCACAGTGAAGAAATTCATAACCAATGAATTTCATAACAAATTCAGTTGCTTTCTTCTTTCAGAGATACTACTGATCTTGAAATATAAATAGGATTTTAAAGGCAGTAAAACAGAAATGCTAAATCACTTCTCTTACCTTTTCATATCTCCCACAGAAATGTTAATCAACAAATATTATTATGCCTTTAGTCACCCTGACCAGGACTGGCCAGAGATGGACAATGCCTTTGCATATTTCCATGGAGCATAATTCACAGCTTGAAGAAATCAAAAAGCATCTCTCCTGGCTGCATACGATTACTGTCATCACTGTAATCACAGTGATACCATCAGTTCATTAACAGGGAGTGTCTCCCTACCTTAATTGCCTTGGCTCTGCTGATGAGCCCATCCTGTTGAGCACTTCCAATGAG
Source organism: Acanthiza pusilla (assembly GCA_036630365.1). Taxonomy (NCBI): domain Eukaryota; kingdom Metazoa; phylum Chordata; class Aves; order Passeriformes; family Acanthizidae; genus Acanthiza; species Acanthiza pusilla. The sequence continues at coordinate 90,587,096 of JAXCHO010000034.1, read as the reverse complement.
CAGATCTATTTTCTGAAGCTGAGGGCGCTGCAGGGCTTTAGCCAAAGGTTCCCGGAGGTAAATTCCATCCATCACTGGACCCCAGTACTGGAATGGGCCACTTATAGCTAGCAGCTAGGTTGGGGGAAAAAAAAAAGAAAAAAAAGAAAAAAGAAAAAAAAAAGAAAAAAAAAAAAGAAAGAAAAAAAGAAAAAAAGAAAAAAAGAAGCAAGAATCGTGCAGTTAATGTAGCTTACTCTTTAAAGTCTATTTTATTTATGTTTAATCCAATTAATCTGATACCCTTCGAGTGAACAAATGATCATGTAATATAAGTGCAGGAAACAATGATTTTGCTGACAGTCTCAGTAGGTGAAACGAGCTGAAGAGGCCAAGAAAAATGATGGTCTTATAGTCATAAAAATGTTTTAAATTAGGGATTGACTCTGTGCTGGTCCTCATCAGAAAATTTATTGCCAGTGGGTGTTTTAATTTGTGGGTAAAGGATCAAAGGATCCATCTCTAGAATTATTTATACGGCAGCTTTCACAAGCCTCCCACTCAAAATACAGAACACTGACATCCCATCCTGCTTCGTTTTCTGCATAAATTCTGTTATTAAAGCTACAGACAGTTGACTCTCTTCTAGAGTAACACTGAGGGGCAGAGGGAACCGAAAGAAGACAAAAAGCTATATTTAGATGTACTTTAGAAGACGTGATTAAAGCATGTAATAGGGAATTCACTTCCCAAAGTAAAAGGAATTTAGTCTAAAGGAGAATCAAACTGTGAGTATTCATAGCTCAGAGGTGGATGTCATGGACAACAACTTCCCTTCACCAAAAATAGTCCAGTTCCTCTTTCACAAGGATTCAAACTAAATAAATTTTTAAGCTTTCTCACAGCTTTCTGTCAATGGAAACTTTTTGATTTCTTGCCAATGGCATGTGTTTTGCTATGCTGTACCTTAGTCTGTGCATCATTGAGGACACGAGCAGGCAGCTGGCGAAGGCAGGCTACGATTTCCTCACTGGTGGATGAAGGGCATCCCACATCTTCAGCCAGGGCTGCTGCTTGGGTCTGTGCTCTCCTTCTAGTAATAATGGATGCTGGAGAAAAAGATGAGCCTCCCTAGAAAAAAACCCACACAATATCAGTCAATATATGTTGTCAGAACACCTGATTCCCCAGTGCAGGTAAAAACGATGAGAAGCAAAATCTGTCCAGCTGCACAATGTAAAACTCTAGCTTTTAAATCAAAGTAAGAAAGTTCTAAAGTTCAAAGCAAAGGTGTGAAGGGTCTGTTTGGCTGTTTCCATCTCTGCCATAGTTATATTGGAAGAGCTCCAAGAAGTGTCTCCATTATGTCTCTAACCAAGTCACAGATCTTCCTGAAAGCTTTGATGGGAGGAGAAACATTGAGACAGGAGCAGATATAAAGAACATTCTGCGAGGCTCATGAGGAAATTTAGAGCCCATCCTACAGGAGGAGACTAAATAGAGTCTTACCATAGCTGTGATAACAAGGATTGAGGGCAGGCATGATGTCCATAAAGAAGAGCTTTTTATACGTGGGGACAATGCTGGTACAAGGACAAATGAACACTAAGTATTTGTATTGAGTGTAATTTAATTTTGGCTAGAAACCAAAGATAGCTAACACAAGGAGCAGTAAGGAAGTGCTGTGAACTGAGTTAGTAGGAATAAAAAGCTAAACAAAACTGCAGAAAATCAATCAGAGCATGACTATCAAAACCAAAGCACAGGCTACAGTCCACTCTCTACCCCAAACTCTTCATATTTTTCCTACAGCTGTGCCAACATGGAAAATGCTCTTAACAAGAAAGGATGGCACAACATTTTTGAGTAAGCATGAAAACTACTTGTTGAACATGCAGATAAATTAGCTTAAATCTGATAAGATCTGACCTAGACAGAGAGGTTGGAATAGCTCTGACATGGTTCAAGTGACTAATTTCCAAACATTTGCATCAGTTTACAATAATAGCTGCTAAGATTAGCTTCTGTCCTCTAAAAAAATTTACACCCTAGATGCGTGATATGAAAGACCCCGATCTATTGAACTGATTAACTGAATTTGCTCAAAGCATAACTACAAGCCTGCAAAAGCAAGTTAAAAAGAAACAGAAAACAAATAGCAAATCCTTCAATTGAAATTGTCTCAAACGGCTGAGCCTGCAGAACTCTGTGCAGCCCTAGCCAGTGCCCAGGACATTTTTTGTATTTCAAACAAGCAGAGCCATTGATACTAATAGGATACCATTGCTCACAACTGGAGAAATTGGTTTCCAAAACTAGTGAGAAAGAGGGGGTTTTTTGGCTGTAGAGACAGTCTTTTTAGTTCCCTGCATGTAGAAATCCCAGTGCTACTACCTTCCTGAAAAGTTTCTCTTTTTTAAAGGATCTGGAAAACAAGCACTGTTATTAGCTTAATGATTGAGATGCAGGTGGTTGGAGATAAGCAAAGGAAAAACCTTATTTTTTAATCTGGGTGACTAATTTTTTATCTAGACTATTTTTTAATCTAGAGCAATCTTGAGTTTTAAGAGGGTGGAAGAACTAAAGAAGAAGAAATAAACACCACTTGGTCTTTCCCTCACTTCCGCACTCAATTTAGATGAGAATTCAAGTGAGCAATGGATTTTATCCTCTCATGGGATTTGCAGTGGCCTATTTTGTGTCTGTAAGAAACAATATTTGCCAGCTGCTGACTAGGTGCACTGACTCAGCTGGTCATGAGAGAGGAAGAAAAATATCTTTGATGAGAGTATCTTGTCTGTGGGTGGGTTCCCAGCACACTGAGTGAGAACTATGAATTTCAACCTGGCCTTTGGAAGAGCATGTTCATCAGAGAGGTGATGAGTGAGACTAGAAAAGAGATAACACAGCGTGCCAGCTTCCCTCAGAGGAGTAACTTCCTTGAATTTCATTTGGAGTAAGGAACTATGAGCCCCCTCAATATAGCAGAAAAATGAGATCTAGGATTGCACAATATTTACCCACTAATCTGGCAAACATATTCTTCCACATCAGATCTGAACATGCTCAGAATGCTTTACCAAGTATCCAGTACCTCCAAATGGCATTAATTTAAAACAAAGCAAAACAAAATCGTAAAAAATTAAAGGGCTTCATTTTCCCAAACACCGAGAGTTTCACAAATTTTGAAAGTGTCAGTTTCTGTGGAAATTCTGAAGTTGCTTTATTAAAATGCCAAGTTTGGTAGGGAAAGAGTACTGAAATCAGATGACATATGGAATCCAAAAATTTTCTGGGACCACACAAAACATCGTGGTGTGCGCTTGATTTTGAACGCGTCTCCTTCCCGGAGATTTTAAAAGCTGTGCAAAGTTTCCCAGTCTCAGATATCTACAAACTGAAAGACTGCCCTGAGGTCACATACTGAGTAAAACAATGACTGCAAAAGGTTCTGGATAGAAGTGTCCCACAAGTTCTCTACTGCAGGGGCAGAACTGAAAGCCTGGGCAGGCAAATCTCCATGTCACAGCACAGGATGAGTATGGACTAGCAGTAGATATGGTCAAAGGCCAATGAGCAAAAGAAAAACTCCAAACTTCTGCAAATACACTTGTGAGGGGAGGAGAGCTCATTTGGAGCCTTACTCTGGCTGTGGATATTTTGTCTTCTTTCTGTGAGTGGTTATAACAGGTTTATGTGTTCTTTATTCTGAAATTTTTCTTCCATTTTCCATGGTAATGACCACTTCCTCAGTTTGCTTTCTTTGGTAACACTCATATTCAAGAAGCAAGTCTTGCACTTGGGGTTTGAAAGCGACCAGATCTTTGGGGTTTGAAAGAGATGCAGTATCTACTACTTTTAATCATGTTTAATTTTTACTAGGACTGGAAGCAGGTGGTAGAGGAACATGGAGCACCATTCAAGCAGTATTTGAAAACAATATCATTATGTTTTCTTCCCAGGTGCATCCAAAATATGTTCCAGGCTTTAGAAACATGGTTTCTCTTCAGGCAGAAGTTATGCAAACAAAGCTCTATCAGTTCTCTGCTTTTCCAATTCACATCACAATTCAGGGTTATTGTTTCTTCATCATTGCCAAAAAAACCCTCCAGAAACAAATAAGTGAGAACAGAAGCCTGCATTGCCCAGAACTATTTTTCTATCTTTTTTGAGCCTGCAGTTTTCACATTAAACAGAAATCTTCCCTAAACACTGAATTGACAGAGGCAGGCTCAGGACATGGAGAGTAACAGTGTCACATTCAGCATTTCCCTCTTTTCCTATAAAACTATAATTTATTTGTGTGATTAGTCCCAGCAACCAGCAATGGCGGACTTGTGTGCTTTAAAAAATAGGACTATTTAAGCAGAAGCAGAAATAGTGGAGGGCCTGTTTATTTCCATTACATGACACCCCTATTACCATCAACATGACAGAATCATGAATCAGAAAACCAAAAATCATGAGATCAGCTCAAGAATAACAAACACTGTGTTCTTTTTGTTACTCCTCTGTTTTTTAATTCTCCAGGAATTCTCCCATACCTATCAACACCAGAGCTAAAAAATTTACTTTTAAAACTAACAAGTGAAATCTGTTATATCTTCAGATAATCCTGCAGAACTTTTTTTGAAAATGAACCTCTAAAAAAATTACATATTCAATAAAATGACAGTCATTATGCACCTTGTCATCACTGGGAATTTCCTACCTCAGCATCATTTAGAAGGGATTTACAGGGAACTGAAGCCACGCTCACTTCTCGTTTTAGCTGTCCTTACAGATGGACCCACAGTCAACAGAGGAAATTCCGGTGACATTTTTGACAAGGGCCCAGCTGAAAGTGTTCAGTACTGAACTGCTCAGAAGAAGCAGTTGCAGCTGTGTTACACAACCCACAACAGCATTGGTACACTGCTCTCTGAAATTCATAGGAATGGGAGGAACTTCACAGTGTTGAGAAACAGCACCTACTGCAACAAATGATGGCACTGAAAACGGGAGGCAAAGCTTTCAGTACTATTTAATTCAGGGCCCAGGAGCATTTCCAGCATTTCTTCATTTCTCACTTCAGTATTAGAGGTCCAGCTACACAGTAGAAATTCAGATACTAGGAAATGTTGCAGCTGACAATGGCGAGAAGCTGATGGATGCAAATCAGAACCATGTGAACGTGAATTCTCACTTTGATATCAGGCTGTGACCAGCTCAGCAGGGGTTGGTGCCTCTTGCAGACATCTCTTTTGGGTCATCATTGCTCAACAGACTTTCAATGGTGCTATCCTGGCCATCCCAATTCTTTCTCCACAAGCTCTTGTTGCTATTCTGATGAAATGATAAAAAGGAATATATGGACCTGTGCTTGGGTTGTGTGTCAGGTTTTGGTAGTAAGGAAGTCTACATGAAGTAATTGCAGTGTCGTGCAGAAGAGTGAGAGTGGAAAATCCCAGATGGTCATAATCATGCTTTACTTCTCATTATCTTGCTCTGTTTAATTGGTAATAAATTAAACTAATTAAAAGAAATTAATTTCCCTGTTTTGTCTGTGAGGGTAACCAATGGGTGATCTCTCCCTGTACTTATTTTGACCCACAAGAATTTCATTCTATTTTTTCCCCCCTGTCCTGCTGAGGAGGGCAGTGACAGAACAGGTTTAGTGAGCATATGGCATTCAGCCAGAGCCAACACACCACAGCACTATCGCCGTACTCTGTACCTCTGTCTCACCACATATCAGGAAAAGACAATTGCCATATAAGATGCAGTGCCGAATGTCTTTTGATTCCTCATTTAGTTTGGAAGCTCGCTTCTGCAAAATTTTTCAAAAATTATTCAGTACATATCTACTGATTAGAAACTTCACTGGAACAAGTTTTTATCACCCACGATCTGCAACCCCAAAGCCAGCTTCCTCTCCTCACATCTCGTCCTCTTGTTTTTTCCAAACTGACTTGAAAATTAAATTCTTGCTTGAGCCACATTTGTCTCCCCAACACACTCACTGCCTGAGAGCTAATGCAGTTTCTCTGATGGCTACAACCAAAGCAAGCTTTCTGTCTGCCCTGAACCATTGCTATAGGCAATGCAAACAGCAATTACAGCAACACCACCCAAAATGAGATCAAAAGACATCTAATGCAAACAGTCAGACCAAGGAAATGTCCTGAGAATTCTACTTTCCCTAAAGAGCCAGCTGTACAGCAATATTTCATGTGTTAAAAATAGGCACTCTCCAGGCTCAGATGCACACAGTTCCCAGCCAGAAGTATCTGTCAGACCATCTGGTTTGACCTCCAGGATAGCCAGGGCTCTTGCATTTCCTGACTGCTGAGCTCAAGTGCTTCCTATCACTTAAAACATGGCTTGTGTTTGACTAAAGCCTGGTCTTACATGAAGCATTGAAGCTGGGCTCAGCGATGCAGAGAAACAGATACTGCAGCCTTCTCCTCTGCAGTTTGTGCCTAAAGATAATCACTCCATGGACAGACAGCAGCACCTTATTTCTGTTTGAGGGTGTCTTCAGTTTCATTTAATACTAAAGATAGTGTTTAACTCCTCTTTTTACTCCCTGCAAAAATAAGCAAGTTGCAGCTAAGCGACTCTTGACTCACTTTCCCAATGAGCTTAGTAGATTAATCTTTAAAAGACTGGATTTAAAGTATTTTCAGAAGTTGTTTTCAATTTGGAGCCTATTTGCTTCTTTCTTGCAGGGTTGTTTTCCAGTATCCTGCTCTGTTTTTCCTTAGACATCCAATTCTGCACAGTGACAAGTTCTTACAAGACACCCAGGTTGCAGGGCTCTGTGGGTTGACAATAATGTCATTTTTCCAGGCTTTCACGAAGTCTGGCTTCAAGAGCCTGGAGGAGTAGAAATCTCTGAGACCAACTCAAGGGAGTATCTGTCACAGCTAAAAGACATTTGGTACACACTTGGCAAACGCCAGCACAGGGAATGTAACAGGGAATTGGCAGGTCAGTCCCACAATGCAAGGAGAGACTGAGATACAAACGTTTTTCCCTCCATAACTGTCTACCAAAACTGTAATTGCCTGATAAAAATGGGGGAAAGACAAGAGTTCTCTCTCTTATATAAAAAAAAAACCTGCTGAAGAAGGAAGAATTCTCTTTCATATATCAGCCTTTGCAAACCCCTCTTTGCTGACATCAGAGGCAGCCCTGCAAGGGCAATGTTCCTCTCATGAGTGACTCACAGAGTGCCTGTGTCAGGTTAGTGACTTGAATAACAGGATATGAATACTTCTAAGATGACATATAAAGCCCCACTTAATTCATATAAGCACTTTCTTCCATTTAGATGCAAACACTACCTTATCAATTATCCTATTTAAAACAAGGTATTAGCTAAACACACTGAATGGGTAAACCAGCTCTCATCATTGCACAAGAGCAGACAGCCACCAGCAACAGGCAGAAATGACACGGAAATGGAGAATTCTATTTACCTCCCTCCGCTGCAAACTCATTTTTTCCTGTAGAAGCACAGTACAAACTGTGTCTGAGATCTACTGTGCTTCCAGCGGATCGTGTTCTATCAAGCGAGTTCAACCTCTCCTTCAGTGGGACCAATCTTTCCTGCTCAGTCTGAGACCTGCCCCGTTCCTGAGAGCATCTTAGGATGTAACCTTACTCCTTGCAAAGGCACAAAGGCCACCAGAGGCAGCCTAAGGCAGAAGGTGGTGAGAAGGACCAGGAAAAGGCTCTGCCTCTGCCCGTTCTCACTATTCCCACACGCAGACATCCCCTAACCCATGATATCTAGTAATTCCAGAGAGTTCATCAGTTTGGTGAATGGCATGAAGGGACATGCATGCCACATCCTTGTGATTTGAAGAAAGCAAAAAGGTCCTAAACAATCAAAATATAACTGGCCAGGGTAACTGTGGAGCTGTGCTGTAGACTGATTAGCTTATCAACCTCCCTAGTCCTCTCCCGTCCCCTCAAACTGAGGACTGCTCATACAGCCCATCAAAGAGAAAGAATATGTTCCTGAAATTACTATAGCTCCAAATTTTGGAACAGCTTTGGGGATTTAATCAGTGTTTCCTGGTTTCAATAACATTTACACAACAGCTCCCACATAAGCACCTACTTGGAGCTACTCTGATGTGAAGTAGGACTCTACTTGGGCTTGTTGGGTTCTCTGCTGGGTTATTTTGTTTTCTTTGGGTTTGTCAGGTTTTTTTTTTTTTTATATCTACCTATACAATGTTAGGGATATGAGTTTTTCAGATCACATCTTGATTAAAAAAGCAAAGGGCAAACCTTAATAAATCCCTTTGACTTTTATATTCACATCCACCGCACAATATTCTTCCGTGCCTTTAGTCAGGTTATTTAACAGACCATTATCTTGGTTCCTCCATCTCAGACACTGAGATGAGGAAGGTCCTGAGGCTTCTGCACTTTTTATAACTTATGTGAAAATGGGCATCATAGACAGGCTTTCAATCCATATTTCTTCACTGCTTACATTAAACTTCAATTATTTGCAGACAGAGGTATTTTGGGGTACAGAGGGAAGCATAAAGCTAAGGCTGCATTCCTATTCAGTCTCAGTAAGAGTGAAAACAATGTTTTGTGCCTCTTCCTGTCTGTCAGGAAAAAAAATAGCAAAACTGCATAAAAGAAAACAGTTGGGGAATGAGAGTTACTGGATAAATAAATTTGGAAGAAGAAGAAAAAAAAATAAACCCTTTTTGTGTAAGTAATGTAAACCGGGTTATTTTGCTCATTTTTTATATCTGCTAAAACCAGCCCTGATGCAACACATTGAAAACCTCCCTGTTTTTCTCAGCCCATAGATAAAAAGTGCCTTCAGTAGTGACTTGCAACAGGAACCTCATCTGTTGCAAACACTTTGAGCCTTCCTTATTTCTCAGAGAGGAAGTATGTGGCCTGTTTGGCAAATGCTGCTCTACATGACAGCGTGAACTTCACAACACACTCATTCGACCGGCTGCTCCTCGACTTGATCAGCTAAACCTTGCTGGCAGCCTGAGAGCAGTACTATGACTACGGCTTTTTTCAGAAATACTGCAACCTGGAATGCCATGCCTAGCATTTAAAGGTAATCATTGCTGCGATGTATTTTAGATTATCTGCGTGCGAGACCAAATGTTTCAATTTTATTTATATATGAGGGTGTTCTATTTCATTAACAATGACAGTATTCAGAGCGTGGATTTCAAGTACCACCAAAGGTAGAAATAGAAGAGCCTGCCTTGATCCTTTTCATAAGGAGTGGTACTAAAGATAGAAGGGACAAGGAGTATTTCTTCTGAAAGCTCACTGTAAGACAGATGCTTAGGACCTTATGCTGAGGCAAACTGCATTTCACTATAACCAAAATATGAGCCCACAGATTAGTGGGCTTTTTATTCAAAGTGTTAGAAGTGTGCATGGTGTGGTATTTCTGTGTTGTTTCATGTTTGCATGTGTCTGTGAATTACTTTGATGAGAGTATTATATTATTCTTTCTAAGTGCAAAGGTATAAGTGCCTCAAAGCTGAAAGGATGTTCATTTTGATTAATGATAAATTAAGGGAAATTCACCCCCCCCCAAAAAAAAAAAAATACAGCGTCTGAAATCTAAGTTGTTTTGCTTTTTCTTTCCCCACATGAAAAATAACAGGATGCCAGTGCTTTAATATTCAAGCTAAATGGACTCAGACATTACCTGAGAACCTTATTGAGAATTAAACTGTAAGACTTTGGCAGTACAGATGTGAATATCAGGAAACAAAAATAAAATAGGGTATAGCATCATAGGAATGATAAATGTCCTAATTTTACTAGTCTACAATATTCCTTGCAGAGGGGCTTTACTCAAGTGCTTACCTTGCCTTTTTATTTCTCTTATTCTTTTAATTTCTTTATATTTACTAATTTTCAATAATTTTAAGCATAACTTTGAAAAAGTTCTTACAAAGTGACACAGTTTCTTATGTTCTGAGCTATTTAACTGCTGGACAAGCACGTTTTCTCAGAGAACAAATTCTGCAAGAGGAAGTTATTGCTACATGTGCTGTACATAGGAACGGAAGGGGAAAATTGTACCACAGGTTTTGGGGTCACACGATGTACCTCAGTGGGATCGCAGTCTTGGCAGGTAAAGAATTCATTTCTGCTGGGAGTTCTGATAAACAGGACACAAAGCAGGACTGGGACTGCAATGTTTCTTCACCTTCTTTTGGCAGCAAAGATCCCTAAGCCCTACTAAGTTGTGTGTGCAAACAGCCATGGATGCAATGGATGCCTCTCCTTGGGCACCGTGTGCACAAGTGGAAAGGGGAGAGGAGGAAGGACCAATGCTTGGAACACTGCAAATGTGTTTTTAATAGTTAAAACAAATTTTCACACCAGCCTGAGGAGGTGGCTGGTGAGCAGGAGAACTGTAGGCAGATTTTGGCTCCCAGCAGCCCAGCGGTTCCCCTGAGCTGAACAACAGCTGCACTCCATGCAGGGCTTGGGGTACAGAAGACACAGTGAGTTTAGAGTCTATTATTTATCTTCAATTCTTCCTAAATCACCCTCAGTGAATGATTTTCTTTAAGTTCTATCACTCACTTGAAAGTAAAGTGCACCATTGTTTTAGAAACACGACTCCAATACGTACACTCTTACTCTAGAAACTGTGACACGCCATTGCCAGCAAGCAAGTAGAAACAATTTTTTGCCTGCCCTGTTTCAAACAAAACTTCTAGTTCCTTCCATTTTTATCCCATTTTCAGACACCTGCAGGTTGAGTCATACCTCAGAACATTCAGTCCACCGCCTTCAATTGGACCATAGGAACCTCTACTCTGCCCATGTACAAAATGACAAGTGGCCTCAGTTGTAAAACCTAGTCTGGTGTCTCATTTTCCTTTTAATCGCTTTGGTTAAGTGACTTAATGGCGAGGGTCACAGCTTTCCATTTTTTTCTTTCTTTTTATGAACACTTCTGCCATGAGTCTGGAGAACATCTTGAACTCTCTGTCCCTTTCATAACTTTATGCCACCAACGGCAGTGAGAGTAAAAGTGCACGGAAAATGCAATGAGACACAGCAAATGGCCACGCTGCTGACGGCAAAGCCCAAGACGTCATTGCCGTAAAGTACTGAAAGTACTTTACAAAGTTTGCATTTTCCACAAGTCAGATTCTTCCACATCTAAAGCAGCATCAGCAGAGAGCTGCACACTCTGTCCTGATGTCTTCAGAGCTCCTTCAAGGACAATGATTCCTGGAATGGCAGAAGTGAACCAGGCCAGTTTTGGATGTGCTCTGCGAAAATACAAAGTAGGAACCTGCCTATTGTCCAATATTTAATCCCTCTGGACTAGATAGTGGTTTAATTGCAAACTACATATAATCAACCCTGCAGAAACACTTCAGGAATTTTTAGAACAACATTTAGAGTTAAGATCCTTAAACACCACCTAGAAAAATGAAGGCGCTTTAGTGAAATATGCCGCGATCTTAGAAAGATTGAAAGCCGAAAGTAAAATTTTCAGAAGCCTTTCCACCGTGCGCAAATACTAAATATCACTTTCCAAAGTGGCTCAGGCACACCTGAAATTAGGAGTAGGAAAAATGCCCTTGAAAGCACTTGGTCACAAGCCTGACACTTGTAGGATGACTTACTCTCCCAGCCCTCAAATAACAAAACCCAGTATAAAGCGGTACTTAGAGGTAGGACTCTTATTTTTTAATTTTTTTCTGACTTTTGGGACACAAAATTCAAACAATTTTTATCTAAATACCAACTGCATGTGTCAAAACATAAGATGTTTATGCTGTCATTCTTGCTTTCTATCTGGAATTGCGCAATATTTTGGTAACTGCAGCTTAGGTTCTATACACTGAGCAAGATTGGAGCTTCCCTTTTAAATTACTGCAAAATGGATCTTCTAGAGCCCAGAGCTCAGCAGAGGTTATCAGTACAGGTATTTATCTCACTCTCCTGGCTGACTTTTGCAGCTCTGTTGAGCTCTTTATTGATGTGTCCAGGAAATTTTTCTCGCTAATTTGAGGATGAGCCAGGAACATCTATAATATCTAGAGCCAAAGTACTGGCTGCACTACTCCTATGGGTTTACCTCTTGCTCCTGATGGGATACAACTGTGAAAAATGTTCAGTAAATTAAAATTGGGTCTTGCAGACAAATATTCATAGTTAGATCAGGAAATTATGATCTTACAAGCAGACACTGCCTGAATTCTGGTTTCAGTTTTACAAATGTAGATGCATTTACATGAAGAAAGATTTTTTTTGTTGTTTTCTATCAAGAGACCTTTTTTTTCAGACATGAATACCGAAGTAGCTTATTTAAATTTAAGGGTGCTGTTTTATTCAGCTTCTAGACTTCTCCTATCAGTCAACAAAACACGTTTTTGTTCTCATGAAAGTAGGTTTCAGATGCTTGTCAGAAAGACACTGCCACAGCTGCACCCTCCAGATGTGCCACAAGCCAGTTCTGAGTGCAGACAGTGAAGCGCTAATGTGCCATTTGGCTGGTGAAATAGAGAATTCTAGCAAAGAGCCTTTGGGAACAAGCACTAAAAAGCTTGGAAAGCAGATGAGGTAGAGTCAAACTGTGCACTACCATCTGTTCTAGCACTGAGCTCCTCGCATTTGATAAGGGACGAAATCTCTTTCCTTGGAATGGCATTTTATTCTGTAGGATGTCTCCCTAAACTGTCTGTAAGACATTAAAAATTTATGGTATTAATCAACACACTGAAATTCTGCCAATCTTATTCCAAAAGACAATTAGCAAAAAAGGCTGGCTGATAAAAGCAGTTCCACTTCTCAGGTTGGACACTTCCTCAGCTGACCCCATCAGGCTCTAGCCTGGGTAAGCAAAGAGCAGCACACCACAGTCAGTAATCACCTTTAAAATATTTAAGCTAGAAAAGGCCACAAGATGCAGAATACCCATACAATGCTGCTCCATCTCCTGTTATCATTTCCACAGGGCAATGGACAGAAATATATTTTTAGAAAATAATTGCCCATTAGTTGATGGTGTTATTTTGCTTTAACGTACAGTTTTTAAACAGATATAGCTTATTGTGCTCTGCCTCTGAGAATATACCACAGTATGAGACACCTTCCACATTCAAAAGGCTTTTCTCTCTGTCATCTGTCAAGGAGAATTAGGATAGCTGCAGCAAAGCTATGAGAGGGAACTGTTCCTCTCACAGTATTTGGTTCCAGACTTGTCTGATGCTGTTTCCTGTACATCCGCCAAAGCTTTTTAAGAAAAGTATCTGAAGAATTTGCAATGCTGGCTTTATGCAGGACTGGTTTGGGATCAAACATTTTTAGGCAAGGTGTTACTTAAAAATAAATTAAGATTGCCCCTGTTCTTTGAGGGCAAAACTGTATCAGAAAAAAACCCCAACCTACCAAGCTATGTTCTATGTGTTCAGTAGTAAACCAACATAATATACACACAGTGCTGAAAACTAGGGACATCAGCCTAATTAGATCCTTCGCAGCCTCAGAACCCCAAATGCTGAAAAAATATTTTGTATATGAAATGCCCATATGGGCACAGCTCTGCTGTTACTTCCTATTGTGCTGAGATACTGGTAATGGAAACTTTTACTACATCATGTTCTTCTGAGCGACTTCCCTAGCTGTGGTTTTCTGCTATTCCCCTGATAAAAGCACCAAAGTGGTGAGAGTTTAGCGAGTATGTAAAACTCTCGCATGAATTTGACACAAGAGTTCTCAAAAGCAAAACTGTACAGAATTGGAGACGCCCAAACGAGGTCATTTCTCGTCTGCTGTCACAGCAGGTGTTATTGTGATGTTCAATTTCAATGTCTGCTTTGATTTAGTTCCGAAGAACTTTGACGGAATTAGCAAGCACAATGGGAAATACTGTGAAAACTCCAAGAGCATCTGAGGAAACAAACATGCCGAGCCAAACGGGTAAGCACTCATTTCATTCCTTTCAAGAGAAAAAGATGTTCACGAGATATGATAGACTCAGCCATGTGTCTTTCTTCACCCGCCTGACAAGAGCAGGCAAGTGTGTGGCTGCCGTGGGAGAAGGAGGGCATCCACCAGACAGGGCTTATTTTTAACTCCATTCTAGCTCATTTTCCAAGAAGTACTTTAATTAAAAACCCCAAATGTTAAACGTATTATTTGCTGGTGCAAATGCTACTTCAGAAACCAAAAATGCTGTGTTTTGACATAATTGCATGTGATATTTATATAAATTTATTCTTAAAATTTGGGTTTCCTTCATTTAGGGTTAAAAATTTTAATGATGTTAAGCTTGCACTGGACCTCATGTCCACCCACTGTCAGATAATTGCATTAAAAGTGGCACATGGCCAGCTTGTCCCCAGGTTTTCCATAGAGGCTCTATAGGAATACACATTTCACAGGGCAAGCTGCCAGAGGAGAATACAGCACATCTGCCCTCTGCAGCCACACATGATTAAATCAGGTTGCAAATCCTTCCCTGCCACCTCTGTAGGATGGTAGAGGTCAGGCATTGGAGGGGTAAAGGAAGAGAGATTTGGTGATCTGCTACTGCCAGCTGTGAATGAGTGGGCGGAGAGTGAGTACAGCCTCAGCCCTCATTGCACTAATACAGGCACCTGGCACAAGAGCTGCAGTAAATCACTCCCCAAGAGTGAAGAAGAGAAAGCAGTTTTGGGTTTTACCTTTGGGTTTGGGCTGGGGTTTTTTCAGTTGCCTTTTTTTTTTTTTTTTTTTTTTTTTTTTAAGGGGGGAGTCATTAATCAAAATTTTTGGGTTTTTCCATGAAAGATTTTCTGATTGGGCTGCACATTATTATAAGGATAGGGAGTCAGTGTGGTTTCATTGTTGCTGCAAGGAAACTCAGCCCTGGTTTCAGCAAGGTCAGGAGCTAGCTGAGATAGGCAGCCTTGTAACCCTAGGTCCTAATATAACAGAGACCAAATACTACTCAGCATATTACTACAATTTTATTTTTTTTTGTGAAGAAGAGTGCCTTATGCTGATATTCCCAACAACTGCTGACACAAATACCACAAATGAACACCAAAACAGAGACATGCATTCACTAAGAGCAGGACACTGCTGATGAGCTGTGACCAAGTTTGTACTGTTCCTGCACATGCTAAAAGTGAGGATTTAGCAGGGCTAAGAACACCAGCATCCCTTCCTGTGATGGAAATAGAATATACCCCTAAAAAATAACTCAGCAAACATTGGTAGCACAGTGATTACAAGGGGAAAATATCCATTTAGAAACTCAGGACTCAATCTACATGCACTCTCCTACATGTCTAGCACATCTAGAAAGGTGCTTTGTTAATCCTACCTAACCTCCCGCTACCATCTGGGGAGAGAACAAGTCTCCTGTAGCTGCAGTGGCACCTGCCAAGGGCATAAGGATATCTCAGACACTCTCACAGCTGAAATCACACCAGATATCTATGTTTAAACAGCCAAAGGCAGGGTTTTTGCCACGAAAATGATCAGAGTGATGGAACACCTCTCCTATAAGGAAAGGTTGGGAGAGTTGGAGTTATTCAGCCTGGAGAAGAGAAGGCTCCAGGAAGACTTTATTGCAGTTCTCAGTACTTAAAGGGGGCTTAAAAGAAAGTTGGGGTGCACTTTTTAGCAGGGTTTGTTGTGATACAACAAAGGGTAATGGTTTTAAAATAAGATCGGGTGGATTTAGACTAGATATAAGGATGAAATGTTTTACAGTGAGGATGGTGCAACATCCATTCCTAGGCCAGGTTGCCCAGATTGGTGATAGAAGCCCCATCTCTAGGAGCTTTCAAGATCAGGTTGGATGGGGCTCTGAACAACCTGGTCTAGTTGAAGATGTCCCTACTCATTGCAAAGGGTTGGACTAGATAACCTGTAAAGGTCCTTTTCAACTCAAAATACTCTGTGATTCTAGGTTTTATCAGCTTCTTTTAGTCTGGATCAGACCAGCATCTTTAATAATGGCTTAGATGTTGTTAATGAAAGTTGAGAATACTAGCATCAGCACTGTCATCCAAATCTAATGAAAATGGATTTCTGAAAATGAACCTGGTACTAAAGCATATGTTGGGGTTAATCCAGTCAGTTTGTGTCTGTTTGCCTTCCTGAGCAAATCAAACTCCAAATCACATCATAAAACACAGAAGATTTCCACCAAACCAAGAACAGACTTAATTTAACTGAGGTGGAGGATCCAATCCATGGACCTTCAATAGTCGAATAGTTATTAGGAAAAGCAAGTTTTACGCTGGCTCATTTCAGTGAGACTGAATAAAATGAAGGACTGAAATGGAGGGGAAAGAATGAAAGTTTCCAACAAAAAGGGGGAAGAAAACAGATGGCTGGAGCCTGCAGACTTCATCTGCCATGTAAATATGTTCACCAGACCCCCATGAGCCCGTTGTGCTGCCTGAAAGTTGCACTGACAGCAAAACTTTGTGCTTTCCTCGCCACCAAAGGGTGGTGGGTACCAAAGTGTGACTCTGCAGCCACACCTTGTGGTGCTGCACAGTCTCCCAGATGCACATGAGTGCCCTCCCTCACCCCCTCTGGTGTACACCATGCCCTAAAACAGCATTTCTGCTGGCCAGTAAAGCTGGATGATGCATGGAGCTGAACCCCAAACAGCTCATTCCCACTCCAGACCTGGACCATGCCCGTGCACAGCACAGCAGCTTTTTGAGGGTGATCAGCTGGATCTGGGTGCTCTGCCTATGGTATTCCCTACTTTCCAATAATACTTCATAGTCCATTACCAAAAAATAATCTGAAGCATACAATATTCAGTCTCACACTTTGCAAGACATGCAAGGGTGAAGACATCTAAAATTAGCATGTATTTCACATTCATTTCCTACTCCTAAAAAACCACCCAGCATTAACACCTCATTCAGTGGAAATGATTGTGCTTCGATCTTTCCACTCTAACTTTTGAGTTGTTCCATTTCAGATGTAACCTACACTTGCACTGTGGAGGAGAGCTTGTGTTAGATAAACTCAGGCAAATCTTTTTTCTTTTACATCTTGAAAGTGTGGGGAGCTCATCAGATAAAATCTATTAGATCACTGCGAAATTCAGGTGTGGAGAAAGCGTGTAATTTGTTTAGTTCCTGTTTCCACACTTTTGTGTTTGCAAGGAGCGAGTATGGGTTCTGTGAAATGTTGTAGAGTGTGGTGGGGTATTTTGCATGACCAAAAAACCCAGTGAGGTTTGACTTTAACACCAATCAAAATGAAGTGAAGAAGGAGGGGATTCCCTCCTTTCCTTACACTTTTATATAACTGTATGTAGTTTAGGAGGTAACATTTGCATGGATGTGGAAGACAACACTATGATAAACCCCTTCCTTTTCAGAACTACAAATTGGCATGTAAAATTGAAACAAAAATTAATATAAATATGAAAGTATAACCAAAGTAACAAAGGTCTTGCTAGCGTAGAGAAAAAGTCATGTACCCCATAGTGCGTAACGAAATGCAAATGATCAGTATGCAAGGAAGAAGAGCGGAAAGACACTTGTTTTCCACTCTTTCACTATGGAAGCAGAATATTTATAAATAAACAGCATAATTTTTTTAAAAATGCTAAAGGCAATTGTCCTTAGGCTAAAAAAGTTATATTCCATGTAGAACTGTTGTCTTACAATCAGCGATGAGAAATTAGGTGATGACACTTTATCCTCATTTTGCAGTTCTTAAAATGCACCGTCTGGCTTGTATTTCTTATAGTCCTGGGCAAAGTCTTTGTTTTGTCAAAAAAGACTCAGCACCAATGCTTAGGTCTTATTAGCCTCAGGTACTAAGTAGTTTCACAAACAGGAAAGCATCACTAGATTTTCTGCGTGGACCAACGAAGCCGTCAAAGGCTGAGCACAGAACTTCTTCAGTAGGGTTGAACTAAGTGCATTAATTTATATTAATTTATATTAATCACAGTGGTTGGCTGTACTTGACTAGTCCTGTATAATTCAGTGACACTGATCACCTAAGAAAACCATGGCAATGTTAATACTAAACGCACTGTCAAAATAGTCATAGACTGGTTTGTGTTGGAAGGGATCTTAAAGATCATCTAATTTCAATCCCACTGCCATGAGCAGTGATGCCATCCACTAGATCAAAGCCCCATCCAACCTGGCCTTGAACACTTCCAGGGATGGGGCATCCACAGTTTCTCTGGGCAACCTGTTATGTTTCTTTTCTGCGTGTTTCCTTCAGCCTTCTATTGCTATTGCTGTGAGTTGTTTCTAAGGCCCTGAAACACAGACTGAAAACAGAACTAATTTCAGCATTCATTCAGAATGTTGCACCTAGGTTTCCTTAAAAAGCTGTCTTCCTCAAAGAGACATTGGCAAGGAATCTATATTAAATGAGAAAAAACTATGCCTAATTTCTTTCTCTCCTACCCTGAATTCACACCCATTTTTGCACATGTTGGGCTGCACAGAGTGGAAAGTATGAAGATAAAACCCCCTCTGCAAACGTTCTGCTAGATGGTACTCCTAAGGATCAGGGTGCTGATCCTGGTGGAGGTAGAGGGAAGCTTTGTCTCCCTCTGTGCTGGTGGAGGGTACTGCGATGTGCCGAGGAAAGGAATTGTTTCCAGGAGAAATACTGGCAGGGCATGGCACAATCCCTCCTGCCAGGACTTCTGCCAAAGAGCTCAAGACACCCAGCATGACACATTTCTGAATCTCCCAGCTGTCAGCATTTACAGAGCACCACAAATTCCAGCATTTTATGATTGATAATCCCAGTCTTGATTTAGTGCTCCATCCTTCAGAAACAGAGAAGACTCAGCCTGTGTCCTACACAAGGTGCACGACCCAGAGTCATCCCAGCTGATGTGAAAAGCCTTCTCATCTCTTTTCTGACCTCAGCTCTGCAAATTGCCATTGCACAATGGTTGAATCTTAAACACCCATGTGCTTTTTCTTTCACTAAAGCTCAGGGCATCTTGGGCTACCTCTGGTACATTTTTCACAAGGATGAGGACAAAGTGCAGTAGTTGTTCATCAAGCTCCTTTAAAAAGTGATGGAAATGTGCAATAATGGCCACGCTCTCACTGAATTTGATTTAAACTAATTTCATACTTTTAAAAAGTATCAGTGGCATTAAATAATGGAACAATGCAACATACCTCTTCCTTTTCTTAAATATAATGCTACAAAACTGTGGCTGGAGGCAATTAGAGACAGTGATATTAATCTAACTGGATTACTTCCTAATACTTACTAATTTTTTAACTTTCATACTGAATATGTTCTTTAAGTTTGGTAATTACTAGAAAAAGTGGTTTAAATTTAGCTGCTTACAATTAACCACATGACTTTTTTCATTTCTATTTTCTTTGCATTCTTATAAATCTATAGGTTCATCTTTAGCTCATTATGTTTTTAAGTGACGTTTCAGAGATTTTTTTTTCCCCCATTTGACCTACTACATAAAATCTATCATAGTTATTGAAAAATCCAGTTCTGTTTCAGAACTCTACCTCTGTTTTAAGTGATGTTTTCTTTCTTCTTTAACAGGTCAGGAGAGTGACTTCCTTGCTGTTCTCTATGACTATCCTTCAGCAGACATAAGCCAACCTATATTTCATGTAGGAGAAAAACTACGTGTGCTATCTGAGTAAGTTGATTAATTTAAATTATGTTTTATTACAATTTAAGTAAAGTTTTGTTTTACGTACCTGTCCCAAAATGAATGCAGTTCAGAAAAATGAACTGAGTTCAGAATTTTCAAGGAAGGATGCTTAGCCATAGGGTAAATTTCCATACAGCTTAAGGATTTGGGATTAAAGATTGTTCTTTGATCCTCAGATTTCTCTTAGGTTTCTCAAGCTGTATTCAGACTCTATTGTAAAATAAGATTCAGAACAGAATTCTGCTTTGAAAAATGATTATGAGAAAGTATTCCCCAAATGTTAGTGGAAAACAGAGTAAAAGCCAAAATAGTTTGAATCACATAAAAAAGGGAAATCATTCTGACTTTCTTAATGTCAAGTATGTCTGTCATTTTCTCTCTCATCCGTTTTAATCTAACAACTCCATTACGATCATGTCATAGAATTTCATCCTGATTTAAGGCAAATCTAACAAAAATAAAATAAAAATTGGCTTTTTTCTTCTTTTTCTATTTTTTAATTGATTCTGCATTTTCTTAGTGTGGGAAAAAAAGAAGTCAGAGATTTCCCAGCCAGTTCCACTCTAAAAATTTAGGAGCCCCAGAAGGAGGTAGGCTTAAGAGCACTAAGTTCAGACTGACCTTAAGCACAGTGCAAATATTGCCAGACACAAGAATGAGCACACTTCCTGAAAATGGAAGCCAGCAGCCCTCTTGTTTTTCTGTGCACAACTTGTATCAGCACACAGTGATCTCCTGGAGGTTACTCGGCCCCACAACCTCTATTTGCACTGCTCAAAATGAAATGAAAGATTTAATTTTTGCAGCTGGTGAAGCAGATGTATTCAAGGGGAGACTGACACATTAATAGCAGAGAAATCCTCTGAGGACTTCTAAACTAATTTTTAAAATTCTCAACCAGATAGTTAAATGGCTGGAGGAGAGAAGGACTCAAGAGAAGTATTACAGACGACTGATGATTTCTCAGACTGTTCTCCAGGCCACCATGACTTGCAGTGGCCTTTGTCACTCACAAGACAAAGACCTTTGTGGCCCTTTGGTCTGACCCAGAATGGCTGCACTTATGTTCTGCTGACAGAGTGCTTTCCCTGCCTCCCTGAACCCAGAAGTCCCAAGACAGACAATACCACCAGATAAATTTTCTGCTGATGGAGAGCTCCCCTAAGCCAGGGGAATTCTTTGATAGCTTCTGGCAGCATAATCCTTGCTGCTGTTTGTAGAGCATACATGACATTGTACAACAACCACTTCTGCTTGGAAATTCCAGCTGAAAGCCTCACTCTCAGCTTTCAGCAGCTACAGGCCCTCACACCAGCACATGGCTGCCTATGCCATGTCAGGGGGAATTAAATGTGTGGCTTATCATGTGCATGCACATGCTGCAAAGTTCAATCTAGTGCAGGAACAACTTCTAAAAGAACAGGCTTTTGCAGCAGACGTTTTTGACATGTTTGTCTGTTGTGCAGTGATCAAGGACTTCTCCTGATGGATAAATAAAAGCCAAGCAAGCCTTGATGGGAACTTTCCTCTCCCTGTTTTGCATCATGAGCTTGTTCATAGAAGAAAGGACAATCCAACACTCTGTGCAAACCAGTGTCCTAATGAAGGACTTGTTCTGCCCCACTGGGGTGTGTGCAGACGTCAGTAGGAGTTGTTTGCCTGCACTCTCTTCTTGCCCATAAGCTGTAATTCTTTCCCCAAATCATTCAAATAAGGAAAATACAGTAAAACAGAAGAGTAGCACAGCATGACCAGAGCACAAGTGATGAGGAGTCACCAGAGAGGAGTCAGCACGAGCAGGCAGCTTTGACAAGAGCAGCTTTTCAGCCTTCTACCAAAGTCATGATGTGTAGTGAGGGCTGCAGGCAATGAGCCCCACTAGTCCTGCCAAGAGAATGGCATATGGAACCTCCGTGGGAAATGCAACTCCTCACAGATATTTGTCACTGCTCTGGGTTGGCGGAATTAGATAGGCACCGCTGGCACACTGTCTCACTCTCCACACTGGCCAGGCACCTTTCATTACCAGGTGAACAACAGCACTTAGCTGGCACTAGTCAAACCAAATGTCCTCCAAGATTCCCCCCAATCTACATAATTTCTGTAGCTCCTGCCCTGGGAGAGATGTGCTGCTTTGGGATTTTTAGTCATCATAGGGATTTTTCAGGGTTAGTAATATTAAAGTTTGGATGGAGAGAGATGATGATTTTTCTTTTCTTATTGCAATTCTTGTTTCTGTACAGGAGTGTTCTGGGGAAAAAAAAGACTAACATTACCAAAAATTCTTATAGATACTCTCATTTCTGCTGGAAAAACAAACCCAAAACTTGTGGGGCACTGAAATTTCCAGCTCTGAGCAGTAGATACTTCTGTTTTTCCCTCAGTGCAGACCTTCTGGACCATGGTCTCAGCAGCCATAACTCATGGCATTTAACCTAAGTGACCTCAGCTTAGCTCTTTTGACACACACTGAGACTCTAGTCTGCAGTCTGGACATTATTTTGGAAGCATTTAGATGAACATCCACAAAAATAGCATTCAAGCACAAGACACTATTACTTGGATTCAAACTCTTGAAGTGAAGGTGGAGAGAACTCATCAATCATCAGCATCCTTGCACTGTGACTAAATCTCTGCAGTGTCCCTGTGAAAATTCTTGGTACCCTGTGTTTCTCAAGGGATTCAAGAGTGAAAGCCAGCATTCAGTACTGCAGCAATAACCTAAGATATATTGGGGAAAATACATAATTCTGCAGCTTCAGCTACCAGGTCTTTTTTTTTTATTGGAGTCTGTTCTGCAACTCATGGAAGATAAAGAAAGGAGCAAACTTTTCCAGGTTCTGTTGGTTCTGAAAGCCTTAAATTTCCCAAGCAGACAAGCTCCATTTCCCAGGAACCTCTACCCTGATGGCACAGGGCTGTCCAGACACAACACACTCAGCTGTAAACCGAATATCTTGGACTCTAGTACAAGTCTAGCTGTGGGAAGGCAGAGCACAGCATGGTTTAACCACTGAGTATTTACCCTTCTTCTTTCAACTACAGAAAAATATTTTATTACTTACGTAATTTAAATGGAACAAATGCAGCTTATTTCTGTGTCCAAATTTAATTCTCAAGCAGGTTTAGAAATGGAACTACTCTAAATGAAACCAAATTGGGTCCCTTTCTTAATACATGGTTTCAGGAGCACACACAGAAGGTTGCAGGATAACCTTTATGTCTTCACTAATTTCCAGAATAATGAGAAGCTGTGAAAATAAACATCTGAAATTATTCCTTCTCTTGCTTTCACACAGTGAAGGAGGCTGGTGGAGAGTCCACTCCCTTACAACGGGTCGAGAAAATTATATTCCAGGAAAATATGTAGCAAAGGTTTATCATGGGTAAGTAAATGCATTTCCCATAGCCTTTCAACACTACATTTTTGCATATTCTCCTCTGATTACTCAGAGTTGTAATTCAAACAATGCCAATAGTGACTTGAGAGACAGAAAATTTATTTATTGGCACTCTAAAATAGCTCTTTTGAAAACTGAGAGCATCAAATCCACATATAAATTTAGACTAAATGAAAAGGAAAATCCTTCTTTTAAATGCTGGGAAGAGCCAAATCCACCTCAAATGGCATATAAGATATTTAACATATTTCTGTTGCATGGACTGATCTCTAAGATGTTGATAAAGAGAGCTTATTTAAAATGAGTTTTTCATATTTACATAGAGTAAAATTTAAGCTAGGTTTGCTCATGAAAAACAGGCCAAAAAGAACAAACAGAAACACTAATAAGTCATTCAAGAATGTAAACTTTCTCACTGGAAGAACTAAGGAAGTTTCAGACATTTCTTGTTGCCATAGACACAACTCAGGGAAAAAAAAAAAACATTAAAGCACATACTTAAAAGTCTTCTGGCAAGTGTTTTAATACCTGTTTAACTTTAAGGATATGAACTGTGAATGTCACTGTGAACTATGCAAGTGCTTAAATTTTAACATGCTTTTACATCCTCCTGAAACAGAGATGCTTTCCCAAAGATAGGGCACAGATGTGGGGTAATAGAAGCTGCTCTTTGAAGCCTCAACGGCAGCAGAGAGGATCTAACACATGAGAACAAATTTAAACTACAATGCCAGCAGCTCTAGACTAGCTCAGCAAGCCCTGTTGCATGGTCAGACACTGGCTGTGGCAAAACACATCAGTGCACCAAGCCACAGCAAAAATATGTAGGACTAATTCCACTTTCCCTTATCCAAAAAAGTCCATTAACATAAATGGTTGGACTGCTCCCCAGAAGAAGCAAAATAATGGCAACTTATTTGGGGTTTATTTATGACACAATTTGGGGTTAATAAAAGTGGTTTAAATGAAAAAGAGAGATTTAACTAATGCCACAGATGTCATCAATATATAACATGGATCTGTCCCCAGCAATTCAGATCAAGGCAGCTCAAAATTTTTGTTTCCCATAGTAAGTCCAAAACTTATTATTCTTCTCTTAACCTCGCAAAGGTTAATGAAACTCAAAACCAGCAAAATTGTCTCCATAAACTGGAGAAATATGCCTGAACATAGTTGAGAGAATAACTATCGAAAGCCACAGTGTTATTTTTGCAGTCACTTTTCCTGGCTAATGCAGCACTTTCACAGCCACATGCTGTTCTCTGTTTCACTGGTGTCCAAATTTCAGCATTTGTTTTTTCCTGCTTCACAGCTGGTTATTTGAAGGGCTGGGAAGAGAAAAAGCAGAGGAACTTCTACAGCTGCCCAACACCAAGGTCGGCTCCTTCATGATCAGAGAGAGTGAAACTAGGAAAGGTGAGACAATACGGATTTCCTCCCTTTTGATCTCAGGCATTAACAGTTTTCCAGCTCGTTAATAAACTTCCTGTCCTGCTTCATATGGACCAGCCCAAAACCAGAAAATGTATATAACGGGGAGGTGGAGGCACCCAGTGCAGTGTGCCAGCCTTCACCAGTCACCTACTGGAAACAGGGGGATAGATGGCCACGGAAAGTTCCACAGGCATAAGAACAAACAAGACACAGTTGTTTAAACACTATTATTTACTTTGGTCTCATGCAAACCTTATGAGGCAGTGGGACTTTTCAATGAAGGAAAAGTCACAGCTTTGCCTTGGTCCACAAAAGATTGATTCAAGAAGCTGTAAAATGCACACCTAGTAGGGGGGGTGGCTGATAAGTGTGTCTCCTGTATAAACGAGAGTGGTCTTCTATTTACGTTTTTAAAATGACAGGCCTTCAATTTTATTTTCTTTCTTTTGCTACATGGGAATTATACTCTACCAACTTGATACTTTTACTTTCTTCAACTGGGACTCAGAAACAGAATCTTAGAATGTCCTAAGTTGGAAGGGACCTGTCAGGATCATTAAGTCCAATTCCTGGCCCTGCACAGGATACCCCAAGAATCACACCATGCGCCTGAGAGCATTGTCCAAACCCTTCTTGAGCTCTCTCAGGCTTGGCGCTGGGAGGCTGCTCCACTGCCCAGCCACCCTCTGTATGAAAAACCTTTTCCTCATATCTAACCTAAACCTCCCCTGACACAGCTTCAGGCCGTTCCCTTGGGTCCTGTCACTGTCACCAGAGAGAAATCAGTGCCTGCCCCTCCACTTCCCCTCATGGGGAAGCTGAACACAGTTATGAAGTGTCCCCTCAGTCTCCTCCAGGCAGCACAAATCTCCCATGTGCAATGTGCTGCCTTCCTTTTCTGAAGCACCAGAACACATCCTAATATCCTAATACTACAGATAAAAGGGAATAATAGATCATCTGTTCTGACCTCTTGCATACCACAGGCCAATTAGTTTCTTAACATCTATACTGAATTCAAAGAAATTAAGGATTAGCATTCAGTCTTGTCAATAAATGCTGCAAAACAGTTTTAAACAAAGAAACAGAAAAATCCAAGTGGCCTTCTCCTGCCATGACTGCATTATAAGGTCTCAGCTAGTGCATTTCTTGAAGCTGACTAAATCAGAATAACAGCCTGCGAGCCTGATCTCCCTATTCATGCAAGGCAAACAACTTCTATAAACACCTATTTCCTTTACTCCATTTCAAAAGATCACGTATCAACAAAAATAAAGGAAAAACACATCAGAAGTTTAAATTCAACCAAAATCTCAGGTCATGTTGTACCCTTAATTATACTCTTGCATATATATAAAGTATACTATATAAGTATGAATTAGGATGGCCACTCAGGTTTTTTCAGCTTGTTCTGAGATGTTTTGGGTAATACAACCACATCTTACAGGTACTCTGGTTGTGGTCACTGCTACTCATGCAGAATTGCAGCTCTACTTTGGTGTAATTAGCTCTTCTCTCTCTCCAGGGTTATATTCCTTGTCAGTGAGGCACAGGCAAGTGAAACATTACAGGATCTTCCGCCTCCCAAATAATTGGTATTACATCTCTCCACGGCAAACCTTCCAGTGCCTTGAAGACCTTGTCAATCACTACTCAGGTAAAAATAAGTGCAGAACAAATATATTTTCCACTGGCAACTGTAAAACTATCTATTAAAGGTCCAGATAAGAAGTTTTGCCTATGTCCAAGACTTGCAAATACTGCCACAGAACAAGCAATGGAAAAAGTTTTGGTTTATATCTTTTACTTTATTATTTGTCCTAAATAAAATACGCTACCCTTAACAGTACAACTGAAATCAACTCAAGAACTCAGCTAAATAAAGCCAGATAGGCTCTGCCCGTATTGGTACAGGATATTGTATGGCCATGTCCATGGCACTATTTGGGCCAAACACTAATGTCTAGTGCTTCCTGAGAGAACTTCCAACTGCAGTTTGGGGGTCAGCACAGCTCAGGGATGTCCAGCTCCTCTCAGAACACACCTAAAGTCAAGGTGTGAGCACACGAAAATGTTCAGCAGTACAGATGCCATGTACCCATAGTTCAGGGTTCCACAGGCAGAGCAGCTCCTGGCTCACTCTGTCTGCCAACATGAATGTCTGCCATTCCTTTATTTGCCACATAGACAGGCAGAGAGCATCAGGGCATGCCACACCAGGTTCCCTAAGCACGTTTCCTCAAGAAGCACTACAGCACACAACCTTATACGCAGCAGAAAAATTTCAGAAATGTTGTAAGCTTCTTCCCTATCGCTTTAGAGGAAGAGTATGGTTGGAATTTATCAGCAGAACTTAAATCAAGGGGCTCAAGCAGTTAGCTCAAATGCAGATTCAGCTGTCACTGTTACTAATATCAGTCCAGTGGATGATACTTTTTTCCATTACAGTTTTGCAGATTTATGGCAATTTAACCTGCGCCAGAGAGATACCTTGATAAATGACACTATTAAGTGGCTGCAGTTACCATGCATCATAATGAGAACATTCTAAAATGAGGAAGGAAATTGCAAGAAAACTAATTGCTTAAAAGTTAGAAGAGAACAATAGGTTCTGTGCTTTAACTAGCAATGGATACTCTAATTTTAGAAGCATGAAGTTACCATATCTGACTATTTCATAGGTAAAAGAAAAAGTGAGCTGGCCAAAAACGACACGGAGGAGAAAAGTCATATTCACATTCAAAACAAGCAAATGAAAATTTCAGGTCTGGTGATATAAAAAGAGGAGTAAGAATTTGGACAGGAGATAAAAATACATATACATATTTACATGTTAGCTAGTTGACACCTGTCACCATTTAGAAAGAAGCAAACAATTGAAGCCTAAAATCTGGGGTCAGGCAGAACCGAAAACTTGTAACAATTAACATTTTTACTTGAGTTATAGGTGTAAGAGGAGACATAGCTAGATTTATCTCTCCTCCTTCCCCCACCATGAGAAGATACAGAATCTCACCCTGAAATAAGGCTCAGAGATATAGAACACCAGCATTCATTACGTTCTCTACTTGGGCAGAAGAATATTTGTGAAGTTTCTAGTGGACCAAGAAGAGGGTAGAGAGGAAAAACATCGATAAAAGTAACATGTGAACCTCGACTAATTCCACAGCCATGTTCCAGAAAAGAATAAGTGCACACACAATCTAATCTGATCTTTTTTACACTCTGATTGCATGGCTGAGACAATGGGAAGCAAAAGCAGAACTCACTGAGGGCTCAGAAAACCTGGTTTAAGTTTCTGCTCTGTCACAAACTTCCTTCTAGTCTTTGAGCAAGTCATTTTGTCTTTCTGTTTCTCAGTTCCTCACTTGTACTGTATGAAATATACCCAATGAAAAATTAAAAGGCAAAGATATGACGAAAGGAAATAATTAAGCCTGTGTTACTGTGTCCTTGTTGAGAACACACAATTTATTGACTGCCACTACTAATCCAAAATTGTTTATTTGAGCATGCAGCAGGGAAAGAAAACAGTAAGCAAAGATTAACTGTCTGTGTATTCATTTCCCTATTCAGAAGTTGCTGATGGTCTCTGCTGTGTCCTCACAACACCTTGTCTTACCCAGTGCACTAACAACAACACCGTGACGAATCCAGTTCCTCCTGTGGTGATGCGGAATAAAAATTTCAACTGGAGAAACATTCACAGGTACCACACAGGCTGCCAGAAAAAACAGGGGTGTGTGTTTCCCAGCCCTGCATATACTTGTACTTGCAGCACAGAAGACATAGCTATTTATTTCTTTCTCCTAAAAGCAGTTTTAAAGCTTGGATAATCTTCTGATATCATGAAAATGGGATGCCTAGCTCAGTCTAGGTTAAACTTTGAAAGAAAGTGTAGCTGTCATTTCTCCTATACAGGTACTCATAGAGGCAGTCCCTTGGGGACTCCCGAGTCCTTTCACCAAGGGCAGGAATAAAGCCAGGGCACAGAGCCCAGTGAGATCCACCCCTGCTGATCCATCCCCAGGGATGTGCAGTGGCTCACAGGTGAGCCCTGGCAGGCAGAGGTGGCTCTCCCTTGTTCACAGTCCCAGGAAGCAGCACAGGTGCGATTAACACATTGTCCCACAATAAACGTTTCTTGTTGTGTCTCTCTCAACACACAGCCCAATTCACGAGATTTCTAATATCACAACTGCCACAAGGGAAAGTAGGTCAGGTTTCAGAAGCTGGGGAAACAGCCACCCTCAGAAACAAAAGCACCTTTTACTTTTGAAGTGTAAATTTCCCTCCACTACCCTTCCTTCACAAAACATTCATGCGCTTACGAAGGCAAGAAAATTTTGTGCAGTGTTGATGTAATTTTTCCTACAGATTAAGAGAATATAGATGACTTTTCAAGCGCCATAAAATATTTAGACATTACTGTTGTACTGTTTTTTTGAGAAATGCTAAGTGACAGAAATGCTCAATGATTTATCAGGCAGGAATGTTTTTATACAACAAAAATAACATTATTAGGTTTAATAACTGTTAATATTATCCCAAGAGGCTCAGTCCAAGTAAATAAAATGGTAACAAAACTTTGCTTTTTTAAAGGCTGGAGGTGACTGAAGATGCCAAAAGCACCCTGGCAGCAATGGATGACTCTTGCCTCAGCTATGGCCTGAGGGAAAGCATCGCGTCCTACCTCTCCCTGACAGAGGATGACAACACTTCTTTTGCAAGTGCCAGAAAGAAGAAAACCCAATCTCTCATATACACAGGCAGCAAACGCAAGAGTGCCCTCCACTTGCCGTCTACATACTATGAAGACTAACTATAAGGCAAACGGGAAAAAAGCCACAAACTGACGAGTTAGAAGAGAAACCAGAGCATCCTGTTGTCCTGCAGTCCTTCCACAGCTGAGAAATACAGCCAGCCCAGCTGGCGACCAAACCCCAGCAGTGCTTCTGCATTTCCTCTTTTAAATGTTAACCAGAGACCTTCTCAAGGGTGCTGTCTCAGCCTTGGCACATGCTGGGAATGTCCCCAGTGCACCTGGAGTTAGAGCTGCCACACAAGCAGGATAAACTGAGATGGACTAAGTCAAACACCAAGCGGTGCAGGTGACTCCTGAGCAGGGACAATGCCCAGCACTGCAGGTGATGGCATAGGGAAGGACTAACCTACAGTCAAGAAGTTAATTCAAGTATTGCTCTGGTATTCTCCACAAGGCTGAAAACCTTCTTCACAGAACCTATCTACATTGAAAAAAGGAGCCTTTTTCTTCTGAAGATGGAATTATCCATTGTCACAGAGAATGGGTCAGAAACCCATCGATAACCCCAAGAAAGTATCTAACATCTGGCATTCAAGCAACACCTGATTATAGTGACTCCATATTTATCTTTTAGGAGAAAAAATTAAAATCACTGACTTTACAAGTAGCATTCAATTAATCTGCTGGCAATGGCCTGCAGTGTCATAAAGTAATCACAAAATTAAGAACAGATTAATTAATTGAGAAAAGCAGTTCCTGGTTATCCCTGAGATGGGAATTCAGGCATAGCCACACATGTAACACAGCTGCTCATAGTAAAGCAGATAAAACAGAGAACAAAGGGGGGGTTTAAGTGAAAAGTAAAATGTGATAATATTGTGCCTAACTGCAAAGGTTGGCTTGCAAAGGTGTAGCCTTTTATGTGTACAGGATGATATTTTAACTTCAACTTCTGAAGTCAGCCACATATTTATGTATAATATTTATATTAATAGCAGCTTTTTAAATAATTAAACTAAGAGAACAAATGGGTAACAGTGGATGTTAGAGATTTTTTTCCTAATTTCTTGTCTGAAGAGAGTTATGTCAAATAGTAATTACACTTTCCATCAAATCATTTAAGGATTAGAGGGTTTCCTGAAATTTCATTAATTTTTTTACATGTATGTACCCTTTTTTAAGCGATAAAAGATCAAGTAGCATTTTCCTTTGAACCTGCCTTGTGACTGCTTTCTAAACCAAGGAATCACTCACATATGAGGGTGTAAAATGCTGCAACCTATGTTCTCAAGCTGAGATAGCTTCAATCCAATATTCTCTTGTACCTTTTTGCACAGATTTGAATAATGAAGGTTTGGAGAAATAGAGAAATGGAGAGGTTATGTATAAATATATTTCACTTTTAAACAACTCTTGGGACAAATCTATGTGCTCTTTAGATCTTGTATGAAGTCATTTGCACTAGCAAGAAAGGTTCAGAGATTAAAATATTTCACAGCCTATTTAAATATATTTCAGAACTTAAAGGATTGTTGTAATTTGGCCAGTAAATATTGAACTCCAAAAAGCAAAAGAAACTCAGGAACTTTAGGCATTTGTGTAATCTAATTACTGTTACTGATCATTAATATGTTACGGTGACTGCATTTTATCCATGAAATGTATATGGGGAGCATTACAGATTTCTAAGTCATGACTTGTATTTATTCATTAAAATAATATTCAGTAGTTACTTTGTGTTGCTTTTAGAAAAATTAAAACCTGGTGAGCACTTTTACAAGCACCCAGGCTTGCAATGCCAGTGGCACAAGGTATCTTTGATGGAAGGCGACAAAAGAACCTCAGAGCCCACACAATCGGCAGGATTTGGACACACTCTGTGAGAAGGGGATCAGACATGTTCTGATGGTGACAGGTTCAACAATCACAGACAGTTCAGCTTGGAAAGGACCTCCAGACCTCCTCTGGTCCAACCCCCATGTTCCAGCAGGGCCACCTTGAGCCATTTGTCCAGGACCATGTCCAGATGGCTTTGGAATATTGCCAGGGATGGAGACTCCACAACCTCCGTGGGTGACCTGTGCAGACACCTGGTCACCCTCACAGGAATGACATGAGCAAGTGACAAAAACTAATTAAACGTGTCATAGGGATGGCTGGATTTTGCAGATGGTTATGGGGAAATTCTGTGAGGTCTGACCATTTTTACAATTAACTGAAAGGCTGTATTGGGGACCTTTTAGGAAACATGAGCTTGCAAGGGATGACAGCCCCCAGGTCAAATTTTATACAAATCTGACACTTCCTACCTGAAATGGTATCAGAAACACAAAATTTGGGTAGGGATAGAGCAAAACTGGGATCATTGGAAAAAAACTAATGAGAGGGGATTGGCTGGTTTGTTTGAGAGGAAATGAGGCTGCTAAGGGGGGGGGGGGGGAAAGAAGATGGGAACAGAGGGAAGAAAGGGGATCTAAAGAGCAGCGAATCACCAGGATCAGGGATATTTAGGGTCCATGTCAGACAGCCCTGCAACCTGACTGCAGCAGTTCCAGAAGGGCAAAAAACCCTCTCTTTCTTGTCTGATCTGCTTCCATGGCTAGGAGGGACGTGGTGTTTTCCCTTGCGCTGGGTGAAGCAGGCTGGGAAGTCTCCTCCTGACACCCACCAGGAATGCCTGGAGAGGACACCTAGCACAGCTGCCCTCTGCAGCCTCCTGTGATCCATGCTATTGAGCCACTCTTCTACATCAAAACTGCACTGGTGAAGAAATCAATTAATCAAAGGTTGAAGTCAAATGCCAGGCTAGTGCTCTTAAACCACTTAAAACAAGACCATAATCACTGACCACTTATTTCTAATTATACTACTGAAAGATGAAATAAATTATAAAAAGTCCCCATGATAGCTTTGCACTGATTTTGTACAATCTGTTTTCAGAGTTGTTCCAAACAAAATCTATTATAGGGCAGATACAGGAAACTCAAAAGCGCTTTGCTATTTCAGGTGCACATTTTCTAGTAAAGGAAGTTTCATAGACCACACCTCTCTTCATGCTCAGGAACAGTATGGTTTTATCATGCATAACAAAGGCAGAAACAAGGAGCACAAAGCTGACTTTTGCAGAAGAGCTGTATTGCTTCATGAGATTTTCCTTCAGGAAAGCTATATCTGGTATATATTCTCAGTTTCATTATTCTTAGTCTGTTTGCACCTCCTTTTTTACAGTAAAATGAAAAGTACTCAATGATTTTGCTGTCTTGGAACAAAAGCAAGACACATCCCTTTACAGGAGATGTAAGTGAGAAATCTGAGTAAATCAACTTTGGCACCACTTTAAAAAAAAAAAAAAAGAGATAAAGTATATTTTCAAGCTACAAGCTACTGCTATTTTTGCTTGCTTTTATTTTCAGTATAAATTTTCAGTCAGTATATTTCACGAGAAAACTAAATCCACTGTGATGCTGTCAGGAAAAATAATTAACACTACTCTGGAATATGAAATTAACACTACTCTGAACTCAGTGGAGACACTGCTTTTGCCAAGATAGTCATCTTCACAGTCCCAGGAAAAAAAAAAATTATAAACACTAGAAAAGTGGGAAGAATTGGTGCACCTGCTTGCTCATTGCCCTTGCCACTGTTTTTCCATTATTCATTGTTCTGCTGTAGGAGAAAGAATGAGTTTAAACTTTATTTTAGAAAAGAAAAGATATAATGTGGAACTACTCTCTAGAAGAATTAATAAGCAAAGAGGTCCTTGCATTTCCCTTCTGTAAATGGCTCAGCTATTAAATTGCACTGTGTCCTGCCACAGCTTTCACAAGGTCCCATCCTCAGCCATGTCAGTAAAGGGTTTGTGACTTCAAAGTAGGATGAAACTGAGAGAAAAGGACTCTGGGTCTTCTAGAAAATTAACTTCTACACCAAGAGTTGATTAAAAATCTCAGAACTGTGTGCGGAATTGTCTCAGAATTATACAAAAAACACAATTAATGAGCAGCAATTTTAAAAAACCTCCCTTGTTTTCCCCACTAGAGTGACACAATTAAAATAAACTTATTGAGCCATGGGGATGCAAAAGGCAAGACTGTTTCCTGAAGCAAGGGCACAGTGAAGAAAAATTCTGTATTAAGATGTGATTATTTCCAAGGCAAGATTATATTTAATTGGACCCTCAGCTTCCTGAACCAAGAATTCTATCCCACTTCTCACTGTTCCAAGGCAACACTGTGAGCAGAGATCATTTTGTCCAAGAACCATTTCTGCTGGATGTACAAACTTCCTCTGATGATTAAGCCTCATTTCAAAGCACACTGAGTTTATCTGAGGCTGTGAAGGTAAATAGCAGTATTGATGTTCACAAAACTGATCTCAAAGTCCTGAGATTCAACACAGGAAAGGCTGTAAGAATATGGATCACTTGGAGTAACTGAGAAAATGGTCTAAACTGACAGGAAACAAGCCCATCTGTGAACTGATTTTCACTCTCTGAAGCTGGTTTTTCTTTTAAATGAAATCTGTCATAAGATCCGATAAAAAGACTGGATACTTGAACATGTGGGAGTTTGGCTCATCAGTTTCTGAGTCTAAAAGCTGCTGACCAACAACCGTATTTATGGAATGGAAACTAAGCTCTTGTACCTGCAGGTTATGAAACAAGGTTATTTATATGATACACAAAAAACCACAGTGACGACAACTAGATTCTTACTATGAGTAAATCAAACACCAAAGTGCATCTCTGGTACACCCTGGTAAAGCATTCAGCTCCTGGAGATAACAGCCACAGGTGAGATGAAAAATAACTGCAGCAATAACAGCCCTGCCAGTGCCGCCAAGGTATGGATGAAATAAAACCCACACACTACAACATCCTCATCTCTGTAACAACATCCTTTCACAATGCAGGTGAAGCTGAAGCAGGAATGGAACTCACCATCAACAGCATCCTCTGGAAAAGGTCCATCTCGGCTGTGTCTGTGAGCAGGTGGATGCTGGTGACATCGGCCCCACCACGGTCAGCTCCCAGAGAAACGCGGCTGGGGTCGCCCCCAAAGCTGCCGATGTTCTGCTGCACCCACCTCAAAGCTGCCAGCTGATCCCAAAGGCCAGCGTTTCCCCTTGCCTCTGCAGAACCTGGTGTAGAAAACAAACAGGGCTGAAAAATAAAACTATAAACATTTCAAGTTTTAACTAAATATTAGAATTTTAGCAGCTCTGGCAGCTGAAACTTGGCAAAACTGACAGCAGGGTTTAAAAGCCTTAGGGGGTCTCTTTCAAGGTCATCACTCTACAGACTGAGTCCATTTCAGTTTTTATCACTCCACAGGGCAGCCCTGGAGGTGCCTTTTTGTCTGTCCCCAAGACAGAAAAATAACACTCCAACTTCTAAGCTACATTAGGACACATCGTGGCAGGAGACTTGAATTCAGGCTCAAGTATCCATAAATTTAGGCACAAAATTCTTTTTCTATGTAAATAGCTCAATCTTAAAATGAATTTAAAGCAAACAAAAACACCTGTGTGTTTGTCAAGTTCCTGAGTGAAGGGACCCATAAGAACCATGGACTGTTTCCCTGAAGTACACCTGGTCATATGTGTCCTTCCTACATCCCTTTTACACTTGCCCTGCCTGACCAATCATGACTCACAACATCTTGAAATTCTTTACATTCTTCCAGATATTTTAAAATCTATCATATTTCTATTACCTTTGAGATTGTCCTATGTCTATCTGATAGAAATCTGATACACATATATATACACACACACATTTTCATATTTTTGTTAACATGAAAACAAACAATTAATCATGTGCTTCTCATGCCTAAGTATGGCTACTTTCTTTTCAACACTAGCAAGGAGTAACCTTATACTTTGATTAATGATAAACTAATGTTGAAAGCATCTA
Source organism: Acanthiza pusilla (assembly GCA_036630365.1). Classification (NCBI taxonomy): domain Eukaryota; kingdom Metazoa; phylum Chordata; class Aves; order Passeriformes; family Acanthizidae; genus Acanthiza; species Acanthiza pusilla. Next base: position 90,551,946 of record JAXCHO010000034.1, on the reverse strand, counting down.
ATGATGCAACCCTGTAGGTAAGCTTGATTTTATGTCAACAAAAGCAAAAATAAGTAATTCCTCCATGGTCTGTAAAAAAGCAATAGAAAATTATTATTCACTGTCTACTTCTTTTTAATCCACAATGAGGCATTCATTTTTACAGTTTTCTTCACATTTAAAACTTGGAAAAAACCAAAAACCCACAGGATAAAACAGAAAAGCCGTGAATAGAAAAACAGCTGAAACTATTTGTTTCTTCCATTGCCAAGACCAAATAGTACAAGTTTGAAACAAGGGTAGATTCAGAAACTAGGGAATCAAAATTAACAGAGAGTGGAATAAAAAACTGTCACTTCATGGACAGGTCTTGGACAAAGAGCAATTAAAGTGTACATCCTTTACACTGCTGGAATGAATTGCTGAGGTATCAAACACACCTCCTTACACAGTAGAATAAATATAGAGGAGAACAGATTCCTGGCAACCTTGCAGGACTTAGAGATGCCCACACTACCATAGCCATTGTAATGAGCACCCTTTCAGTAGGGCAGCCAAAAAACTGAATGGCTCAAAAAACTATGACCTACAGTCATTGTTTCAGATCATCAGTCTAAGCTACACCAGTGAAGCAATGGAGGAAATACTTTCTCTGCTTAGTTTTTTGGTTTTGTGCTTGGTTTTTTGTTTGTTTGTTGTTTTTGGTTTTTTTTTCGTTTGTTCTGCACACCATGACCAGTTCCCAGAATTCTCAATCCAGCAATAAACCCACTCTTTAAAAAGGAAATCTCCTTTTAAGGGCTTGCTCCATCCCCATTGAGAGCACTTTAAAGGAAGTGAAATCATAGAATCATTCAGGTTGGAACAGAGCCTTAATCCCATTGAGCCCAACTGTTAACTCCACCATTAAACCATGTCCCCAAGTGCCATATCCACACGTTTTTAAATATTTGCAGGGATGGTGACTCCACCACTGCCCTGGGCAGCCTGTTCCAGTGCTTTGCAATCCTTTTGGTGAAGAAATTTTAATGTGCAGATCCATGTAAATGTTTTAGCCACACAATCTGCCTTGCTACCAGTATTCTTAACAAAAAGACCTAAAAGGGAAATAAAACCAGTTCCTTTTGCCCAGGCAAAACCCACAACCGGGTTGTGAAATGCACCACACTGGGGAACAGATGCATGCATGAACATTCACAGGAGTTAGACTGAAAGAAATATGTCTGCCAGGAATCCTTTCCATTGCCTTTTTGTAGGAAAAGATCACATTCCCAAGGACCACAGGAAACTGAAAAGAAACCAGAGTCCTTGTGTGTTTCCTTCAGTTATTACTAAACAGGAGAAGAACAATAGTGCTAAATTAAAGCACGAAAATCATTCTGGTTTATATGACTTCATGGAATCTTAAAAGAATAAAACCTAAAAACATGACTGTCCTCCATACTCTTGCCATCCATATCACGGGAAATTCACTTTAATTTTTCTGCATGCAAAGCAAGAGGTGAAAGCACTAATAAGAATGTGCATCACTTTTTGCCACATTAATGGGTGAGAGCAACTTAAATTAAACATCTTTTATACTTAGAAGAAAAAAAAAGCTCTTTCACTTCTTGCAAAAGTCCTGCCACTGGGAGACCAGAATAATTGTAGAACTAACAAAGCTCCATCCAAACAAAAAAAAGAAATATTTTTTTCACTACCCTTCAGTTCTCTAAAACTCCATTTAACTCCTTCCTTTCTAGTTTTGCAATTTACAGCAAGTCAGCTTGAGAGAATTCAGCACTTTGCTTAGCTGGACAATGAAATTAATTACAAACAAGTTCATCACTTTTATTTCTAACTGTAGGGTCTTCTAACACTCCTGCTGCTAATGTTCCCACAGTCCTTAGTGTGAACTTCTGTCCCCTTTGAACCCAAAGGCAAAAGTTCCAAAGGCCCCCGTGCGAGAGACTGGAATGTTAATGGTTAGTGACTTAAATGACCCATTTGCTGTCAGAGCACCAAGCCTGACAGGGCTCAAGGTGTCTTTAGGCAGCACTCTCAGGCACATGGTGGCATTCTTGGGGTGTCCTGTGCAGCGCCAGGAGCTGGACTTCAATGATTCTTGTGAATCTCTTTCAAATCAAGATATTTTATGATTCTAGGACTGTACGATTTTCCCAAATACACACCAAGGACTTCCCAAAGGGGAAGAGGCCAGAAAAGATGCACTTTTCCTTGGCCACAGCTCCACAGCACAGAGGAGCAGGAGAAGGTCCCAAAAAAGTCCCTGCATGTAATGAACCACCTCTCTCTGCAGGAATGGCAACCACATACACCACATGCATGTATTGACATTTTGGGACACGCAGGCTGAACCCTGTGAAAAAGAGACTGAGTAATTTTCCTGATCCCTAAATTATGGACCATCACATAAATACTGCTACATCACATTCAGCCCAGCCAGCAGTTTCCACTGGAAGAAAGCTAGGTGAGGTTCAGAGGGCTGCAGGAGGGTGGTGGGTGAGGTGTGGGCAGTGCTGCGTCATGGAAGCTCCCACAGCACATATCCTCACTGCACTTGGCTCTAGACAGAATGAAATGATGGTATCACTTTCACAAACGTTGGCTTTGCACTGATGAAAACAGTGATTTTTTCCTCCAGACACACCTATTACCAACTTCTTATCTAAAGAGAAAGGAGATTTTTGTGCCATCTCTTTATTTACAGACTGAAAAACAGGCTTTGCTGGGAGTGAGCTTTGAACAAAACAGTAAACAGAGAAGGGAAACAATAACCAACAACTGCATCTATAACCCCAAACTAGGCAAAATCCACCCAACATCACTAGCAATGAGCACTCCAAAGAATCAGGAGGCAATGTCAGATATTTGCAAACATGGCAAATATGACCTCCTAAAGGCTATAAATATATTATAATGCCCACTAAACAGACCAAGGGTTGCCACCAGACTGAAAGAGACAGAGTTCCACTTGCAATTGTTGCATTTTCTCTCCAAAGCTCTCTACCTTAAGGTGTCCTTCCCCAGAAGAAAAGTGTTCCTTATTTGCTTAAACAGGCAGCTCTAATAAAAGGCAAATTTTAAAAAAACAAAACAAAACAATATTCAACACCAGATGGCACAACCAAAAAGGTTTAGGGAGACTGAACATGTGTTTTCAGGTGTACATGCAACTTCATACAAGACAAAATCCTGCTTGTAAAAGGGAATTTGCATTGTTTTCAATAGTAATTGGTATTAGGAGGCAAGAGGACAGCAAAAGTGTCCTCTACACTGGAGCAAATTCCCCAAAAATGGGGAAGGGTTGCAAACACAGAACAGGCAAATGTTCAGTCACATCCAGGACAGCAGAGACTCAAATTAAATGCAGCAAGTCCTTCAGAGAAGTCAGGCTGAATTGCTGAGGAAACAACCATCTTAGTGCCATACTTTCCATCCTCTCACATCCTTCTTACCATGAATCTGTCTCTGCCTCTTCCCCACTCTGACATGGGCACAATATATCATCAGCAAAATTTCATGGATGGAACAGATTGGAAGTTGGAGTCATTGGAAACCATACCCACAACAGTAGGCCACTGGAATTAGCAAGAATTTTTATAACTAACACATTTTCATGTGTGTCTGCAAAACCCAATACGCAGAATCTCATCTGCAATCACAAGTCCAGCCAGTGCTTTGGTATAGGTACTTGGGTTTGGTTTGTTGCTGTCCTGGCTCCTCCAGCCTCTCCCCCTTCTCTGCAGATCAAGTCTCCACTATTTCTCGGCCAGATATAGGTTTCTCAAGTTAAAAAAGAATTTTAAAAAAAAAATCATAAACAGAAGTGTTACAGAATGCATGGTTGTGTTTGCTCTGGGAACCCCTGACTTACCAGTGCTCAGGAAGCCAAAGACTCCGACGCGGTAGTTCACTGTCACCACGATGGTGTTACCAATGGCAGCCAGGTATGACCCATCAAGGGTTGTCTTTCCCTCCTCAGCATTGTAACTCCCTCCATTGTGGAAGAACAGCAACACTGACATGTTTTTGACCTGCCATGACAACAGCCAGGTTAATATTCCTGTAGCCAAATGCTGTGGAAGGTCACTGATGAGAACACAAGCATCTTCCTCATTAACATTTATTTAAGCCATTTCTAGCTCTTTGACAGTGACCATAAAGAGGGAATATCTGCCTATCTGCCTGGAGTTTAAGGGGTGCTGTCCACAATTGTCCACAAATTGTCTGCAATGACCTATATAGCATTAAATAGGGCACCATTTCCAGTATAAATTAGATCTAACAGCACCACTGTGTTCCACCAGCCAACATCTCCTCCAGGTCAGCTCCTGCTGCCTCAGCCACTGAGCACTTGGTGTGTTTGTCTTTGCTAGAGCACATCTGCTTTACACAAGCATGCAGGAGAAGTTCAAACAGGTGGGAATCAGGAGAAGGAAAAGGCCTCTTGTGTTGCTTCATCTTGAGCAAGACTAACTCATAACTGTACACAGCTGCTTCCTGCTCTCAGGACTTCAGCACTCAAACACTGCCTGTTCTGAAAAATGTCACTTGATATTGATATTCATGACACTCTCTCCTCCTTCAGTCCCCACAGAAATTTTCCCCTACCAGATATATGGAGGGATTCTGCAGAGAGGACTTTGTCTCTGCACAGGAGAGATTCACTTCTCATGAAGCAGAGTGGCTCTGACACAAAAGAGCTGAGCAGGATTCCTGGGATGGCAAGGAGTCCTGGTCTGCACCCATGTGATCCCTCCTTGCAGAGCCACCTGATTTTGCACAGAAACAGAAGCTTTTTCCCAACACAGAACCAAGTGTGGACCCTCTCTGCACACACAGCAGGGCTGCATGAGCAGCAAAAAGGCAGAACAGCCCCAAGACACCTCAGCTTTTACCAGCAGGTTACAGGCCTGCCAAGATGACACTCAAAAGAAATATCCTTCAGTGAACATGCGGGGGGGAATTGGTTTGATTTTTTCCTTTTTTTTTTTTCCCCTCTTTTTTTCTTTCCTGTAGCAGCATCAAATTCCATCTGGGGTTGGTTTTCCCTGCACCTAGAGGGCAATGGGCTCTGCCGCTGTTATTTTCTGGATGGAGCTTAGCTAAACACAGCAGTCCCATCTGTTCTGGCAAAGAATGTCTCCAGCAAAAAAACGAATGGCTGTATGGGAGAAGCAGTAGAGCAGTGATGGCTGCAGCATCCTGTAAAACTACACATTAGCAGGGAAACTACCCTCGACTGCACTTAATTTGCACACAGTTGTGTGCACTCCTCACTCTCTCTCATGAATCACTTCAGGGGCTTCTTGTGAACATGACAATGCTGCCAAGGAAACGCAAGAAATTACAAGCACTGAGACATGTTGGTTTTTCTCATTAACTTTTCCTGAGATGAAACTGCCTCACTTGCAGTGCCTTGTCCCTGGTTCCCATTTCTGCATTGCATGTAATGCAGAGAGAGATGGGGGTGAAGAAAAAAAATGCAATAGTCTATTTTCACAGGGAAATACATTCTGAAATACAACTACATTATATTGTGTCAGCTAAAATGGTGTTAACCATTATTTTGAGCCTGCTCCATCCACTCAGCTCAGCATGGTTAAGCCTGAGGTTCACACTAAGCATTTTCCACGTGTCCATAGCACCATGACCTCCAGCAGACCCATTAATTGCATATTACATTATTTTGAGTGACTTTACACAATAAAAGGTTTAAGAAGGGCAAAGATGGGCAGCAAAATTTGGGAAGGCAAACCAAAGCCATTTACAACAGCTGCAACAGATATGGAGTAATTCAGGGGAAGATTTAGCACTGGGACTGCGCACAGAGCCAAGTGTCTGGACATAGCATTCCCATTTCTGGTCTGCATCAAGCAATGGGAAGCCCAGCAGCTCCATCGTGGGCTCGTGGCTGCAGGGCCTTAGGCCCCATGTGCAAAACCCAAGGGGAGAATGAAATTCAGCAGCCACCAGGAAGCTGCAAGTCAGCTGGAAGTCTGAAAGGCTTCATAATATTCACAACCATCTTCTCCATCACAGAATGATGTGATCATCACAGATGATTTTATATTCCATATTTACTAGCTATTTACTTTCCATAGGCTGAAAATACATAACTATTGCTCTCTGTATGTGAGCAAAAAATAGAGCTTGCCACAGAAAGAGACAGGGATGGTCAGCCTTGGAAGGGAACCCTGTTGGGGCCATCTGATCCAGGCTCCCTGCTCATCCTTCTGTAAAATACCTGATGACACTTGGCAGGGATGAGTTAAACTCGACCAAGACAGGCAACCTCTCCATTGCTTCCACTAGTGCACAATATTGCTCTGTAAAGAATTGAGTGCAAATGGGGATGATGCACTAAGGATGGGAATGTGCAGGAAATGGAGTAAGACAGAGGAATTCTATTCCTATTTCATGGAGATTTTAAAGTCTTGATGTTACAATTGAACCCTTTCTAAATAAAGGCAAAGCACAGCTTTGCTTTGCTAGTGTGACAGGTGGTGATGATTATAGGTGGAAAAAAGTCAGAAGTGCCAGTTTAACTGTGGTTCATGGAGCTGTGGAAGCAAAATGATGTAATTCACCTTCTTCACTGCTTGACACTTTGAGAGTGCTCCAGTGACAGGCAGCAGTCCCTGCACAGTGCTCTTTTGGAGGCTCAAAATGGTCTGAAATGACCTTTGCATTCACTGCTCTCTGGGAGATTTTATATTCCATATTTACTAGCTAATTTAACTTTCCATGGGCTGAAAATATATAACTATTTCTTTCTGTATGTGAGCAAAAAATAGAGTTTGCCGCAGAAAGAGACAGGAAAATGCAATGCCTTCTGCTCCCAGCTACTTCTGCAAAACCAGAAGTTTTAGTTCTCTTCTGGGCTAGACTTATGCATGTGAAACTGATTTTCTTGATTGGACCTAATTCTACTTTACACATCTACAAAAGACAGGAGAGTCAGTTCACAGGACTGACAAGGAGAAGAGACAAGCCTATTTAGTCTGGTGGAAAACACAATGCTTTCAAATAAACTATCTTGAAAGCAGCTCTTAAGCATAGATGGCAAACTGCCTGGGACAGGGACCTGATGTTTTCAATAAGTGGTGACTGCACTCAAGGCAAAATGACAGTCTGATGCTGCAGGGAGAAGACAGACTGCTGGTCTCTCTGGTGGTTAAAATGGGCCTGCAAGGGAGTTTCTGCTGCTGTCAGATTGCTAAACCAGCTCTTTCCAGACGTGCAGTATGACAGACTCATAGATTTCTATTAAAACTACCATCACCTTCTCAAAATTGCCAGCACTGTGGAAAGAAAAAGTTCTTGTCTCTGGGCCCACTCTTCAATGGGATTCACATGTTATTCAGCATCTTTATCCCCAACCCCCCCAGGGCTTGGTCAATCATTTTAGATTGGCTTGAACTTGAAGTTTTCTTTTATATCTCTTTAGAATGAGAAAACCAAGAACTTTCCAATGACAATTCCTCATATTGCACCAGTGGCCCAGTCATTTTTGAAATGTCTATTTTTAAACTCTGTGAGCTGGCCACAAATCTAGCATTGCTTGCCACCCTCATTTCCCAACAGTCCTCCCACAGATGTCAACTGGGGAGCAGTAAAGACGAGGGGGGAAAAGAACCATCAGCAGCTCCCTGACTGGTGGCAAGTGTTGATTTATTGCATTGCATTATTGTCTCCTGGACAGATGGTCTCCTTGCAGGAGCACTGCCATCTCTGTCCTTAATTTCTCCTCCTTTGCAGCCACCTTCTTCCTGTGTTTTGTTTCCCTCTCTGTCTCTCTCTCATTTCTAGTTTTTAGGATGCTGGTCTCCTAGTTACCAAACATGGCTCATGGAAAGCCTGTAGGGAATACCCTCGTACCAGTAAAACCACCAGAGTGCCTCATTTAACTTTGCAGGCTTTGTGAACAACACAGGAAAAACAACCATTCACACCAATTAAAAGTACTTTGAAAAGAGATAATGCTCAGCTACAAAAAAAAAAAAAAATTGAATTTTACTTTAGTTTCACCTCTTACTTACAGTGGTGGCAGGAACAAAGATGTGCAGGTACAGACAATCTTCACTGACAGACTGCGATGGGGCCTCTCCATCTCCTGGCTGCCAACACGCTGCCCTAGAGACACAGATTGACAGAGGTTCAATAAAAAAGGTACAATAAAAAATATCCACTGCAGATATTTCCTTATATTTTGCTTCACTAGGTTGATAAAATCTTTGGATCTGTAGATCTCAATCGCATTTAAAGCTGTGCCCACCTATGCATTGGTAACAGCGATGTGGATTTGTATACACACACATAATGCATTGAATTTGTGTGTCGAGAACCCTTCCTCAGAAACTCTGCCTCATTTTAAAAAGCTTAAAACTTGAAAATATGCTTTCAAAAAAACCTCACACTTTACATAAATTGCACAAAATTAGCACCAAGCTGCAAAGGGAGCAGGACTGGGGGTCTCAGGCACAATCTCCCTTGCTATTGCCTGCACACTTAAAAAAATCCACTCTTTTGCTGAAATGCTGGATATTTATTTTAATTTCTAATAAGCTATGGGCTACACACATTTTTATTTATTTTCCAGCGGTCTGTGGGCTACATTTCTTTGCATTTAATTTAGTCTCTAATGGTCTGTGGGAAAATATGGCAAGTTAAAAATTTTAATACATTTGTTAAATCTCTTTGCTCTAAGCATCATAGCACACCATTAACAGTGCCAACTAATGTTGAAAGTACCCTTTCATTTGGAATTCAGCAGCCAACCACACACAGAAAATAATTTTCTGGTCATCATCTAAATGAGACTCATCTGCTCAAGCATATCAAGCACAAGAATCAAATGGATGATTTTTGCAGTTCAATGATAACCTACTTTGAAGCCAGTTCCTTCTATTTCACAGCTATAATTGTATCACTCTATGAGGTATGGAAAAACTTCACAATTTATTAGTGAAGAAGCCAAAAGAGGCTTTGGAAAAGATGGTAATATCTCAGAGAATTATTTTTAAATTATCATTCTGAATGACCTTGTAAAATTTTGTCCTAGATGTGTGAAGAAATCAATAGAAAACTATCAGGAACAGGACCAGACTGAATGGAATTCAACTTTTTTTTTTTCCATAAGGGAGATTCCTAGGACAGTGGTGTCACCCAACAGCTTTCACACTGACACAGAAAAGCACATCATCTGCAAAACCAAAACTGCTAAAGCCATTTTTGCAGACAAAATACAAAATCCCAGGCAGGAGCCCTGGTAGGACAAGTCTAACACTATTAACCATACAGCTTTCCACAGGGCGGTAGGAATCATCACTTATGCTCATGACTTTTCTTCTCCTGCTCCCAGGAGAAAGGCTGCCACCTGCTGAAGCAAGTCCACAGCTCTTCCAGCAGCTGGAGACTACAGTAGCTGGCTGGGGTTTTTGGTTGGGTTGGTTTGGGATGATTTGGGTTGGGTTTTTTAAGTCTTTCAAGTCTTTTATCAAGTCCAAGCTGATAAATAAATATTTCTCTTCCATCAGGAACGGCACTGTGGTAATGTGAATTTCTTATATACAAATATTGAGCAACATCAATACAGAATCCTAAAAAAATTGACATTTTCTACACCTAGAGGTCTCTCTGATTCTCCAAGTGTAAACTCAAATAATTATTTCTTTAACCTTAAATGAATAATAGAAGATAATGGCCAAATTCTTCTAAGGAAGAACTGTGAATTCAATAGACAGGAACAGATTGACTAAGGTCTCCAAATTGTTTAAAAAATCTCAGCCAGGATGCTCATTGAATCCCCAGGTCTTCAAGGGGAGCCCACAGAGGCAGGTGGGTCTAACTGAGCCCCCCAAGACACCACACTGTGGCTCAGACACCAAGGGCTGGTGCTGTGTGTGCTAAACTAACATCTCTGTACACCTGAGGAAACAAAAATCCACATCCCACCAGATCCCTCCGATGTCCACAGGCTGTGGTTACTGTGTTTATGCTGTTCACACCTCCACAGCTCAGGTGTAATCTGAAGGACGAGATCACCAAAGGCCAAACAACACTTTCAACTCCCCAGATATTTGCCTTTTAACAGTTTTTGGACAGAAGAGATTGATTTTCCAGGTTCTTCAGCCTGATCTCCTGGACATTACTAGGCAGAGAATTTCTATATCAGGCTCACAGCTTCTGGTGACATCAGTGTCCCTGTTGGATTAAATGTCTACAAATTTATGGCTCAGCAGGAGCAAAATATATATGAATAAATATAATAAATAGTGTAAATACTATTCAGAATGAAAATGGACTGACAACAGACGATGGGGAGTTATACTTAGATTCCAGGAAATGGTGTGTACTGGAATTTGCCTTTTCTTTTGAGGTGCTTCCATGCTTTAACATGGATGGAGAAATTATTCTTTTTGCTAATCCAAGTCTCAAACTTTTATCTCTCTGCACTCTGCAGGTTGCTTTGCAAGAAAGGACATGAACATTGTGGCCATCGCTCCAGCAGGTTTCACACCTCTGGAAGGACAAGCCCTCCTGCAGATGGCCACGGGGGTTCCTTACCGAGCCACGGTGGCATTCCAGGTTTCCAGCCAAGCAAAGGGCTCTGGAGGACTGAAGCGCCTCTCTCCCAGGGGAGGGGCAGCATAAGGGATGCCCAGGAACTGGCTGATGTTCCTCCATTCTGAGCCAATGCGGATCACCCGGGATTTGCCCATCAGAAATCCATGGGATGGGATGTACACAGTTGGCGTTGAATCCGATTCAGAAATGGGCAGGAGCAAATCTGTCACAGGGGGAACAGAGGAAAGATAATTTGCATTTTCAAGTTAGCACCATTTTAGAAATGAAAATTAATCCCATTTCCCCTAGTTTTAAACTGTTGTGTGTACACTTCTTTAAATGAAACGTAGATAAATTTGTGTTACTGTTTTCCTATAAAATAGTTCATTAAAACACAGTTAAGTGATGCCTCCTGCTATTTCTCTCCTAAAACAATGTATTTGACAGGCAGAAACAAAATTCAAAGCCATGGGACTAAAACCAAACCTGTAATGAACAATAAACATAGAAGTCTAGATTTTATGTCTCAGTTTGTGATTTTGTTTCACTTGGCAATGATAAACCCCTTCTTCTCTTGTTGAGTTTCAACCTAGAATATTCTCATTGACTTCACAGAATTTCAGTGAAAAGGAAAATTTTCTTCCCTTCCCCCTTATTGTTATCTGGGTTTTAATTATCTCTAATAAATGAAATTATCAGTATTACATAAAAAGAAAGCAGTCTCCAAAAATCAATGGGAATAAACCCAACAAAACTTATAGTTTCAAATAAGTATGTAATCAAACAACAGAATTTTTAGTTATCTACACTGCCCACACAATTTCTTTTTCTCTCTTAAATAATTTTCATTTTTATTTCATCCTGTTTAGGGAGCAGGGATATGTGTTTGGTTTTTTTGTTTTCTCCAGAGACTGTCCTTAATACTTTCAATTGACAATGGCTTTTCAACGCTCCTTGTGTTATTCTCTGAGTTTAAAAGGAAGAGCATACCAAAGCATCTTCTGCAGATGAAAAGGAAGGAGCTGGACTTTCACTACTGTTGTTGTTTGGTTTTACTATTCTGGAGTTTCAAAATATCTTTCATAAACTAGACTTCCTCTCTTATGCCTGCTTCCACGCTAGAGGGTAACACTGTGATTTCCTGCATTTTAAAAATGGTTTTTGGGGACATTTTTCCCATCCTCTTGGCTGTAACTCCACTGAAACAGCCACAGACAAGTGCCTAGGAGACATCCATGTTGCTTCACGTATAATGAAGAATTCCTCACTCCTCCATCCACAACAATTGTGCACAGACCACCACAGTTCAGGCCCACAGCCTGAATCTGTTCTTACCTTGTCTCCTATAGATATAGGCAGCAGGTTCTTTGAGTAAAACCCAGCAGCTGTGCCCTTGCAGGCCATGAGTGCATATCTGTGTATCAGGGTAGAAAAGGCACCTTATGGCTGCAGGCTGGATTTCCAGTGTAACCACTGAACATGACTGGTTCTTTGAACAAGCTGTGAGGTGAAGCATGAAGAAAAAGAGCAGGTGAAAATGTATTCTCAACAGTATTTTGTATGACATGGTTACACTGTTCTTAAAGATTTTACAACAGGTGAAGCAACAAGGATATGATGGAATTCTAAAGCAGAATAATGGGACATAAATGTCCTCAAATGCCCATAGCATTCTCCAAAATAGCCAAAGGACAGAATGTTATATTGGCTTTAAAATGGAATAATACAACAAAAGAACTATTATCACTGGTTTCAAAAGGAGAAAAAACATCATTTAGTAAAGTACTGATAACCTCATCTGAATTCCAACAGCCTGGGGAGTAAGTGGGAACTTTCCCTTATTTCTACCGCTCTGTGGTATTGAGGATTTCCCAATCATGGGAAGTTAAAGGACTCTTTGCTGTCCAGTCAGGCTGCAGATTAAAGCAATTCTCTTTGCTGTTACTAGAGCTCAGCCCCTGCTCCATCCCAGCTTCAGTGAACCCTCCCCACGCACCACTGCCACAGGAGGCGTCAGGCAATGGTTTCTCATCTGACCCACTCCATGAGCTTCCCTTAACTCTTCTTTAGAAAAACAAGACATCATTGCTTTAATTATTTGCTGCAGTATTCTCCCAGTTGTACAACGGCTGGAGAAGTAACAGATCTCTGTGCCTAAGAGATGTCAAAATTACACAATCACTGTTTGGCATTTTATATCTATTGTATCTTTCTTTAGCTGAACTACTTCAGGTCCCCTCTCCCAGATTCAAAAACACTGGAGTAGTCTTTAAAAACAAATAAAATGAGTGTATCTATGTTAGAAGTGGGAAAGCTGTTCCTGGTTTTCAGGCTCACAAGTCAGTACTTTCTGTAAAGCTGTGAATGACCATTTCTTACCAGATAGGCAAAAATCTCTGGCAGTGGAGAAGTCATTGGATATATCTCTGCTAACATGCACAGCTTCAAAGTTTGAGATGGATGAATCCATGAGAACAGATGACATATTTAAGGGTTGCCATGCGTCCAAATACTCTGTAAAATGAATCATAAAAAATTGTATGACTAGAAGGAGCAGTAAAAACTTCAGAGGAAACCAATACAGAGTTAAAAGCACTGGGGAGTTCCTCAATGAACAAATGTCATCTTCCTTTGCATCAACTGAGAATAAATTAAATATTCAAAGGCCTCTGATTGACTTGAAGGTCCAATCCCATGTTCAGAGGTCACATATTACTTGGTTAACAAAGGTATTTAGTTAAGAAATAGGCAAATCCAGAGCTCCTTTATCTAGATTTGAATGTAAATCCAACTGATTTAAATAAAAGGTTTCTGAACAGGCTTAATTACATTAAAGGGCATGGGTTATAGTGCTTGCACACAAGTTCCTGAACAGGTACAGACACTAACTCCTTGGAGGGCAAATGGAGGTTGATTTGATAATTTTAATTCCATTTGGTGGACAGAATTATATTTCAATTCTATGAACAATTTTAATGTCATGTAACTTCTACATAATTTAGATTCTAATTGATTTCATAGACATATAGACAAAAATATGTACATATGTTTAAATATAATCATGTGCAGTACATTTTACATGGTCCCATATATACATTTTACATACACGTACTCGTGTGAGCATGCATATACACACATGTACTAAGTCTGGTATTCCTAAAGAATTGTCCTTCTTTCACACTGTATTTTAAAAAAATACCACAAACATTCTTTTCTCAGACACAAACAGATAAAAATATCTGCAGACTCTCAATTTTGCACACAGAAGACAAAAAAAAGAAGATTTGGGACCGAACTGGCCTTTAATTATTTTAGTTCCTTTCATCAGTTCAGTATGCTTTAAAAACAAAAGGCCCTGCTGTGGCCACTGAGTCCTAAAGAGTAGGTTGGTGTTACCCTCTTCTGTAATTGTAGGGTGAGGACAGGGCAGAGCCAGCTGTCCCTTTGCTATTCCTGGTGAGCAGGTCTTGCCCTTGAGCTCACTGACCATATACATGCAAAAGTCATGACCTCTCATTTCATTAAACATTTCTTTTAGTCTACAAAAAAACTACTAAGGAACTAAATGACTAAGAAGTTGGTCACTAAGTCACTACTAAGAAACCCACAAAGATGACCACAGTTTCCTTTCTCCCCCTGTCACGAAAGACAGTTTGACCATACCACTCAAAATCAGACCTGAGGCTGAGGTCCGGGGTCCATACAAACACCTTGAAAGCCCTGGTGTTGGCACACTTCTCCAGGAGATGAGAACCCAAGACCCAAAACACACCATAGACTAGGCTGGTTGCATCCTTCCTTGAGTAAATAAGTAGGGAAGAGCAGTGACTAAATTATACTTCATAATTATTTTATAATTCATGACAACACAGGGCCACTGCCATAACTCAGGGCTCTACAATGATGCTAAATGTCTTTGCTTTTGCAAGATAAATCCTTCCCTAGCAAGTGCAAACCTCAAGCATGATTTATCTCCTGAAGGACAAGCTGAAAAAACCTGATGTGCTACCACCATTGCCAAAGTTGTTGCCTTAGGGCTTGGTTTCTTTGCCATCCTCCTTGCTGAAAAAAATATTTGATGGAGTGATGAACTGACCTACTGTTTTCCACAGAACTTCCCAAAGTTCAGGTGTTGAACTAGAGGCAAGAAAGCAGGACTGGGTCCCATGGGTCTTTTACAACCAAAATGATTCAATTCCTGTTATACTTGTGAGCAACTCTTCTAAAAGAAGGAAGCTGAAGGTCTCCAGCTAAGCAGAAATGAAAGTTAATTCAGGGCTGCACTGAATTCAGTTCTATGTTAGTCATCACCAACACTGCATTGAGAGGGGACCTGAATTAGTCAGGGAGCAATGGCCCTGCAGGCATATCTTGACTTGTGTGACAAAATCACTGCACTGGGTTTTTTCTTCCCCTTAAGGAGTGACTATTCAATTATTTTAGAGGAACACAATCATGTGGAAATGACTATTTTTCATATTGTCAATGGTTTCTCTTTTTTAAAAACATCTACTACGAGCTGTTGCATGACCTATGTTAGAAAATTTCAGCCTCTACATCTAGGGTGACAGCTTGTGGCATTTATTTAGAAAGATATTTAAAATAAGACATCTATTTTGGAGATGGAGAATTAACCACTACATCCTCTCCAGAGGTTTTCTGCCTGCACTACTAGATGCCCCAGGTCTTTCTTTTCCAGACTGAATCTTACCAATTTATGTTTTCAGTTTTGGGTTTGTTTTTTTTTCCTGAAAACAAGACCAAGAAAAAATTTCTTTCATCAATACGACTCAAGTTTTGTTTCTACCTAAGAGCAATGTTGCCATCCTGTGCTGTGCACAGCACCAGCAGCTGAGGTCCTACTACTGGAACAAACAAAATCTCTCTAGGTTCAAACACAAATATTCAAATTACCAGCTGTGGTTCTGTCAAAAGAGAGCCTTGTCTGGATTCCACTGTAACACAAAAAGTCTGGGTGCTTCAGTGGTTTTGGGAGATATTTCCCCAGACTCTTTTCCCATATCTTCACTGACTCACTGAGTGACCTTGGGCAGGTCTCATCATCCTCATATGCCTCCATTTCCCACAGGCCAAACATTCAGAGGGGTCCTTGTTCTCTCAGAAAAGAAATTCAAAACAAATCCACAAAAGCAAAATAAACTTCTTGGATTTACCTCTGACACTTGAATTTTGCCTCTGATACCTATTTCACAAGCTAAACTTTCTACTTCTACATTGGAAGATATTTACTGCACCCATTTATGTGGGATAGAGTGAAGTCAGTAGCACACATTTTATATACATATGAGGCACATTGGGTACTTTGCAGCCCACGCCACGCATGGAAGAGTGACCACTCCTGATGCAAACATCCACAGATCATACATGCCTACCTAAACTGATTATTCCTTGCCCCAAATCTTACAGAAGTGACCCTTGTCACCTCCCACACAGTGTTGTTCTTTGGGTTGGGTTGGGGTTTAGGTTGGTTTTTTCTTTTTCATTCTCAGTCCTGGATGAAGCATTCATAATCTCAATCAGATTTAAATGCTGAGACTTCCAGGTTTTTTCTTTTCCCTTTTTCTGCCCAGCTGACCTCAGATTCAGAGAGAAGCAGAAACATTAATGCTTATTTTAACAACAGAGCAAAACTCTTTAACCCAGAGCTGTGCACGGCACCACTGACAGCCAACAGGGAGCTGCTAAAGAGATTTGGGATATTAGTTGGCTCTTCCCTTCTCCTGAAAGCAGATCCAGCAATGCTCACAGCCATGCACATCCACTTCATTCCATGAGAAAACACAACCTTCCATGGCTGATCTGAACTTGCCTCGTGCAGAAACTGCTCTCACGAGGCACAGCTACAAACTGGCAGTGCACAGTGCACCTGATGGGCTGGAAGACATTTCTGATTTATGTATAGGTTAAGCTCTGACCTTCCAACCCACATTTTGGCAAAGGCTTTCATTGGATAATTACAGCCCTCTGAATCCAGCCATCCCTCTAACTCTTACTGCAAAATTATAGATGTCCCATACCGAGAGCCTCTCTCTTCCAGATGTTCTTGTTTGGGTAGGCAAGGTTTAAGACTGAATTTGCAAAAAGACTCACGCTGGCCTGACTCTGTTCCCACTCCAGTCACAAGATCACAAAACTGGAATAGATTTCCTGGAGACAAAGAGTTCAGCCTCCCACTTTCACAGGCAATGAGATTATAAAATCCTTTTCATAAAGTCAACAAAAGTTTCATCACTGACTTCAGTGGAAGAAAAGAGGCATCGGTTCTGAGTTTGCTGCAAAATTTGACACTTGATATAAGTAAACACAGATACAGAAGTGCAGTGAAACAACAAGTCAAATTTAAAAGAAAACTTGTGAAGTTGAGGAGACAAATATGAGGTTAAGGAGGTACATAAATCAGATCTCTGGGTTCAGTATGCCTTATTTAAGTTTGAAAGGCAAATTCTGATCTTAATTCTGAAATTTGTGGGCCAAATTTAACAGCCCTGACTCAAGCCCAAAACATGCTTATACACTGAACTCAGTGCTTTATATTCCCAGTGTTCAGAGGGTTTTTTCAACAAAGACTCCTAACCTTTCTGTAGACCAACAATCTTCAAAGCCAGCAAATCATCAACTCAGAGTGGACCTGCAGAAAATATACTCTTCATAAAATAAAACTACTCCTTCCTAAAATAAAACTACTATTTCCTCCTTCCACTGAGATTTGTATAATTGAAAACAAGTGATTTTCTTTAAACTGCTGCATAATAACTGTAATCACACCTCAGACAAGTCTCAAAACTAACAACTGTATATTTATGGCCTTTAGCACGGAGCAATCTTGCAATGTTCCCGTTAAATGCAAGCTTTCTGCCTCCTTCAGAGGTGCCAATTATAGTAAATTATATAGTAATGGGATATTAAAAATGTACTAGATATTTATCCAGGTTTCAAATAAGCTGTGTTCAAAAGGCAAAAATCCTGATATTTACAAACAATAAAAATCAAACTTAAGACCAAAGATAGAGTAATTCCATGCCAGAGATCCAATCTGCTGTGTGGGAGCATGGTAAATCAGTTCCCAAAAATGACTAAAAAAAGGCCGTCTTTGTTTTACATCAAAGATGTCTCTGACAAAACCTCAACATTGTGGGAAAACAGGACATAAATGATACTATTATTAATCACCAAAGTCAGCTACATCAGCACTGGTACTACCATCAGCATCTCTCCTGAGAATGGAAATACCCCATTTATTCCCATGTTTGAATATCTCGGAGCCACTGCCCATTCCTGCCTCAAGGGAGCAACTATAAATCATTAGGGGATCACAGGAGGCAGAAACAGGAAGGGTCTAATGGATCATTACATCCACATGCCTCGGCAGTTTCTCCATTAATGACTCGATTTGCATGGAGTAGGAACAGAGCCCATAGGATCTATATAAATCCCCAGGGCCATGCAGGGACCACCCTTTAAGGGCCACTGTCTTGCAGCAGTTGCCAAATCTAAGATGGATAGATATGTCCTAGTTAGAACTGAAGACAAAAATGTTCATTAAAGTTTAGATAATTACTGTATACAATTAATAACTTTCGTAACAAAGTCAAAAAGCCATCAGGGTTACTCCTCCCACATGCACAGGAGTATTTTCAGGCTCTCCAGTCTGCTTTAAGCACAAGTACTCCTTCTATAAATTCAGGTAATATGTCCCATGGATTGCTTTGCTTCTTTCAGACTTACTTGAAAAGACATAAAAATTTCCATGGCTCAAATCCTTGTGCATAAACTGTTTGAATAACAGCATTGTGTATTTGGAAAATAACAATACAAAATACATCATTAAAAAACTTGTTTTCTTATCTCCCTTAGCTTACAGGTGGCTGAAGAAAGTTCCACCTCAAACAAAATTATGAGACCTGTTTTTTTCCTCTTTTATAAAACATTCCACCATGTTCACACAACTGAGCAGAGTTGTTATATAAATACCAGCCCAAGTAAACCAAAACTGCAGGATGACATACGAGCATTTTCAGCATGGGCTGTCTTAAAATAACATCTGTCCTTCCATTGCTAAGGGTCGGATCACACCTGAAACTCGCTGCAGATGGTTCCATACTCAGTGTCATCACAGCACACAAACTTCTTCAGGGGAAAAAAACCTCCAAATGACACAAGTCAGACCTTCCCAGTCAGTCCAGGCTATCAATTTTTCAAGCACCATTTCTCAGATCACAGAAACTATGCAGAAATCCCAACAGACCAGCAGGAGCACGCTCTGCTCCATGCAATAGATGTGCAGGAGTAAATGGAAGTATTCGTTCAGTTAAAGATGAAAACACTACAGCCTGGTGATGGAGATGACTTGGGGACTTCAACCTTGTAGCAGAAAGGCTTTTGCAAGAATATAAACAGGCAAAACTTGTTGAAGCAACAAATTAACAAGAATTCAGGTAAAAGACAGTATGCAGCTCACCTCCGTCCTGCTAGAGAGTAGTGGTCTGCAGGCAATACAGAGCACTGAATTCTCCTTTTTCACAGGCTAAGGGGTATCTAATGAGTGTTAGAGGCACAGAGCAGTGCTGATGGCAGGGGCAATAATCTGGGAAAAGCCCACTGGAGCCTCAGGCTTTCGAGACAAATCAGAGGGGTGCAATGAGCTGCTGGATGAACAATCTGGCACAAGGCACAGACAGGAAGAACCTCAGCCCTCCCCTCTTGCTGTGTCTCTCCCAAGATCAGCCTTACACAGGGAAGGTTCTTTTCTTGCATCTCCCTGGCAGCTGCAGGCTGCTCTATGGCAAGGCATGAAAAGGAATTGCTCTTGAAAATTATTTTTTTCATAGCACATTCAAAGGTCTAGAGATTTTATGATGATTACTACTGATGAACTCCAACAGCCCAGACCAGGGAACAGAAGGAAACAAATATCTCCCCATCACCTTCAAAGGTGTTTGAGAGTGGCCTCAGAAGGACATTAGCCAGCTCCCTCTGCATTCCTGGATTGGTATGTCCAGCGTCTTCCCTGACCTGATCCTCCTCCACTGAGGAAACATCTTCCTTGCTGCAGCCTTCCCCCTGCTCTGAAGATCCTGAAGGCTGGACTTGCCAGGAAAGCCTAAGGTGAAGAAGGCACCTTGTCCTTTCCCATATGCTTTGCCATCAGGTTTGCTGCCCCACTCAGACCTTTCCCTACCCTGCCTTTTGTTATCCATCTTCTTGTAGAAAGGCTTCTTGGTGAGACTTTTTCTGTTGTTTTGTGGTCCTACAATGCCTCTACCCTCTCTGTTGAGAAGAAAAATGAGTAAAACAGGCAAAGCATCTACTTCCCACCAGGCTGAAAATAAGTCTGCTCCTCTGGGGTTTTCCACAACAGGCTGGGGCTGCAAACACCACAGATTTTGAATGGAGCAGAATCTTTCTGCAGAGGGGAAGAAGCAAAGTGCTGGGCACTGTGTCCTGGGCTGACTAGGAAATGAGGCAGTCAGTGCATTGACTGTCAATGAAATGTAGGCCTTAACAGTGCTCCAGTTAGTTCAGGCTCTAGATTGGGCATAACATTAATTTCAAGATTTCACAAAGCCTTCTGGCAAAGTATGCAAATGTAAGTATTATATTTTTTATAAGTATATATATCATCTATATATATGTGCTTACATGCGCACACACACATATCTACTCATGGCAGTGCCCTTTAAATAGTGGCATTTTCTCACACTCACCATCTGCCTACCACAGAGCAGTAATTCTTTTTCCTATGTACAAGTATTACCACAATGTACAAAATTCAGTAAATGCTAGCTTTTCTATGATGCCCAAATCTAAATCAATCAATCCTCTATAACACATACTAATATAACTTAAAATCATAAAGTGTTTGGAAACACATGTTTGGAAAGCATGTTTTTTGAAAATTTTCTGTAACTTCTGACAACATTGCCCAGATAATCTTACCTAAAGAACCAGTCTGGTACTTTTACTATCAAAATGAGGCAGAACATAAGAAAGACAGATGGTGTCCAGTTGCATTTTCAATGTGTTGCTCCACCCGCTGGTGTCAGACACCCAAAGTGTCCAGGAAACCGATGCTGATTTGACTTCCAGCCTAGTGGTGCTCTTTTTAATTCAGTGGCTGCTGACTGCTATCAGTCCCCAGGACAACCACTCTGAACCAGAATCCTGCATCCTGTGGGAGGCTCTGCTTGCTTGGGTTGCTTATCCAAATTTCTGCAAACCAGAGACATCCCCAGCTGCTCTGGATTTGGAAAGATGCCCTGGGAATGGGTGTGACAGATCAGGGTTGTTACTAAAGGCAAGATGAGCACCTCACTTGCTGGGACTACATTCTGGGCAGCCTTTAAAGTCAAAAGCACATATCAGAAAGACCTAATTTCCTGATTTTCTCAGGTGTTGGTTAGGTCACTGATTTCCTAGATTTAAGCAAGGAAGAAAAACATAAAAGGAAAATGACAAAATTACTACCAAGCTTCACTCTGGTAGGAAGAAAGATTTTGTGAAGTTGTTTTTCACATCCCATGGGAAAATACTGTTTAAAAAGGAGTTGAGTTGCCCAACCTACACACCAGGCCTACTCCACCAGCTCCTCAAGGTGTTTCACACAAAAATTATTCTGCTTACCTATGAAGATTCCTTCCATTACATTAAAACTATAATTTAAAAAGCACAAATTCTACTAAAAAATAGACCAAACTTGATCATGACTGGTTGTTATGGATATGATGATAAAACAGATCATAATAAATTCAGAACTCAGAACTGAAAATTCTTTGCAAATATCAAGTCTCCTGCATGCTCAGTTGCATATGGTTTAAGGAAAGACAGATACAAACAGATTAAATATTTGTTCAGATCAAACAGAAAATCAAGGGTAGAGACAGACGTAACTTCTCAATTTCAGTATAACTGGAGAGTTAAACTGAATTTTCTAATAACCAGCCTCCCTGCTTCCTTTGTTAGGCACAGCATTTCACAGCTATGCTGTGTCTTTCTGAAAAGGACACATCAGGGAAGCCTCTAGCTGCTGACAATTTGCATATATTTTTAAGGGGCAAAAGGCACAAAGCCCTGAAAGGCAGCACTTGAGTTTCATTTACTAAGAGGATCCACCCATTTTTAAAATAACACATGTGAGTGCCATAAGATTCATTGTATCCAGAAAGTGATGTGACATCCACACTTACAAATAAATTTCTTCATCAATCCTGCCAAATATTTTGTCTCAGTGACCTCACGTGACAGTGAGTGTGAGAAGCTAGGTCAGCATCATGGACATGACAGTTCTTTCATTCAAATGATACACAGTTGATGGAAATGAGTAAACACCTAAATGAGTAATCTAATGAGGAATACAAACATTTCATTATAGTGTGATCTGTCAGCAATATGTACAAAATAGAGGACGCAGGAGGGGTTGTTGGGGTTTTTTTGTTTGTTTTTTTGGGTTTTTTGTTTGCTTAATAGATAAATACACTTACCACTTTCTGGCCTGAGAGGTAAACGAACAGGTGGACACAGGTTAGGAATGGTGCTCTTCAAATCAGCTAAAAGCAGAAAAAGAACAACACATCTGAAAACAATTATATTTGGAGGTTTAAAATGCAATTGATACTCAATATTTCCAGCATTTCTTCTGGGATCTGGATGTTGCATCTTCTCCCCACAATCACCAAGAGTAAGGATGTTTTGCTATCTAACCCTTTTGAGCTCATATGTGAAACCAGACTTCCTTAAATTTCTTTATTTATAAACATTCCTACAAACACTTTTTGAGATGCAGTTATGAACAACTCATTTCAGTAGTTCTGTGTTTTTTTCTATGCCCCTCTCTGTATTTGGGTTTCTGCATCAGGAGAGACATGAGATTCTCTGTGCTTCCAGAAAACCGGAATTTCTCAAAAATGCTAACTAGAAACAAGGCATTTTCCAGCACAACACTTTCCAAATTAAAGTTCAAATAAGAATTCATCGTACACAAAACTTCGTATTCATTTCCATACACAAAACTTATTTGCTAATACTTCCCATAAATATTTTGTAATTACAAATAATAAAAATGAAGTTTCCCCTGTACATTCACATTTGGTAAAATAACTTTGGCTAGTCAAACAAATTATAAATTCTCCACTAAGACACAATAAATGACCATCCCTACAGAAGCTGAAGACAGATCAGATTTTCTGTTAACTTCTCCCTCTTCCTACAGTAAATTTCTCCTTCAGATTTCACTCATTTTCCTTTTTAGCCTCAGAATCTTTTTGTTCCTTTTCCTGGTTACCAAACCTTTTACACATCAGCACAACCAATACAAATTTTTGTCTGTAAATATCTCCATTTGCATAAACATCTGTGCCTTGCTGGATGTTATGGTGGAAACACATCTGTAGCTCCCTCAGTGCGTAAGGAAATGTCAGTGCCTCTCCTAACCCTCCCCACTTTGCATACACCCCAGACTCCCCTTCATCATCCCTCTGTCTCTCACATGAGAAACAGCCTTCATTTTTAGTCTTTTTTTTGCCAAAAATGGGAAAATTATTCCAAAAAATGGAAGCATATCTACACCTCTGCTGTCTCTACGCCACATTTTTTCTGTTCTTCACTCTTACCCCGTCTGCCTCCCAAATCCCCCAGCCTTCAGGATGCTGCCATGGCTTTATCAGGGCTGCTGTTCCCTTCCTCTCAGAGCGGCACCCTCAGCCCACCCCTTCCAGCCTCCATAATGCTTCCCAACTCCGAGCTGTGCCCACCCTTTAACAGGGGCTGTCCCACCAGAATAGGACAGGGATGGTCCTGCGGACATAGGGCCAGTGCAGGACTTGAAAAGGTCAACATGAGCTCATATTTCAGGTACTTAGAGTGTGAATGAAGGTTTTCTTTATCAACACAGTAAAATGCAATGTATTGCCACAGTATCTGATCAATCTCTACACAACTTTAACTGGATTATCTTTCTATCACATTCCCTGGACAATATATGTCCATGCTTTTTCCACCCCTCTCGTCTCAGCTATCAGCTCTTCTCTACTCTGCAAGAACTTAGGGGGTGTAAAAGCAGGAAAAAGTATTCCTTATTCAGATTTTTTCCCTGATTCTGTAAACATCACCAGACCTTCCCCCATGGGGCATCTCTGCTCTGGATTTTTGTCTGTGTGACCAAGTAACAGGCTGTCCCCCCATAAAGGGGGACAAAGGCAGGAAACTGTTTTCTTTATTGTTTCATTTATGTGAAATTAAAGCTTAATAAAGTAGAACTAGGTCAGCCCAAAAGGAGTGTGACAAATGCCAAACCCATTTGAAGTTTTTAACAAAGCAATGGAGCTTTTATTTCTTCATACAAAATAAAACGCATCTTGACTACGAGTGGCTTTGATTCCTCCTGAGGAAATAACTCAACCTCTCATAACTGCTCTTCTGTTTAAACACATGATGGTTTCTTACTGATAGAAAAATACAGAGCTACCTTGGAATTTGGTGTTGGCCCTTTCTGTACCAAAACAGGTGAAAGTGAATTTTAAATTCTTCGCAAAACCAAACCTTTTCAGGTTATGCATCCACATTGATGGTAAAACCATAAGCGCAAGAGTGAGAAACAAAGAATGATTTCCTGACCAGGACTGCCCAGTGAGGCAAAATATATATGAATTTCAACATCAGCCACAAGTCTCCCATACAATCTAAAAAATTAAATTATACATCTTTGAGGTATTGCTATTCCTTTTCTATTAAAATGGATATTAAATTGCACCTTTCTTTCCTTTGCACGTACTTGTTCCACTTGCCTGTTTGTGATCTTTGCAAATGGGTCCTACAGCTGGGAGCTGGAATTTTTATCCACTGAAGCTAAATAACAAACTTCAGCGTGCAGAAAACCTTTAGAAAGGTCATGAGTCCTGCATCACTTACCAGGCTTCTGATACCAGCCAAATGGGTGTATTTTGACTTCAGCATCTGGTGAGCTGCAGTTTGAAATGTGCCAAGCACTTCTTGTTTCCTCGGCACACGTCTGGATTCCGAGGCTGTTCAGAGTCACGCACACGATCTTTCCACCTGCCAAGGACACACATGGCTATAGAAATAAGGGGGAAAATTTTCCTTTTCTATATAGTGTTGTGAGGAAAGAGAACACAGCATGGTTCCCTTTCATTTAAATGAAATTCAACTGACTTAGAAATCAAAGGAAATACCTAAAATGAGCCAATTTATTGAAATTACGGTTGCAAAATCCCAGTGAATTCAGTGTGAAGGAAGGTGAGTTACCAGCATTAAAATCCATTATAATCCAAGGTCACAGAGCAATTCCACTGAGCAAAGATCAGGACTCTTCGAGCAATCAGCCCTTTCAGGTTAATGCAATCCTCAAAATTAAAAATCTGCATGTATGTTGAAACATGGCCCCTACTTACATCAAGATAAAAATTCTTTCAAAGTCCTAGTGTAAATATTTTTATTCTTCAAAAATATGGAGGGCTTGAACCATATTGAATGTGTTTTATTGAAGATTTTAGCTCATGTTACAATCACCACTGAAAGTTCTCTTAACCGTATGAGTGCAAAGACTGGATGTCTGAAATGTCACAGATACTAAACACTAATCAGATAAACTAAAAATGTGTCCATTTTGCATGTTGGGTGTCTTAAAAATTTTCATTTATTTTAGAACTATTTAAAGAAATTCAAAGTCATATTCAGTTAAGACTTCAAATTTCATATGATCATAAGGAGGTATGAAAACTGTCAACTATTTTTTATTTGCACATGAATTCTAATCTAATCTACACTGAATTTATTTTCTAAGTTACTTATTTTTTAACCAAGTAAAAATTTTGTCTGCTCAATAAAAAATTGAATTAAAAATATGTATTTCTGAGGTGTTTGAAATTCCCAACTAAATTACAAAATCCGCATATCCTAATGACCCCAGGAAGAGTTGATTAGCACACAACTTCCAAAAACAAAGTTACACATTTCAGTTGCCTAAATCTGAATTTGGAATAAAATATTGAAATCTATTTCCTTGACTTTGACTTGGCTGGTGTCCAATTTTAAACACCAGCTAAAGACTTCCTTTTAAATAGTTCTTCCTTTATAGCCAGTGGAGACAAAGGAAAGCACCTCCAGGATTCAGTCAGCAAAAGCTCTTAATGACCCCAGAATTGTGTCCATACATCTCTGCTGACCAGAGAGGGAGCATGGGGTGGCAACACTCCTTAACTTAAACATCTCAGGGGAATGAAATATCTCTGCTTGACTTTCTAAAAGCTTTCAAGTCACACATACTTCAAAAGATCTGATTTCTGCAGACTGACAGACATCCTACTTGAGATGTCTTAAGTAGCTAAAATACTAAGGAGCAGCAGAGAGGGAAGCTCTATCCATAACCAATCTTCCTCAAGCACAGGACAAAACTTTGGGAGCAGAGAAGGTCAGACAACCAAGAAAGCCAAAGGGACAAGCTGCCCAAGAGTATCCACAGACATTATGTGCTTACACACATTTAATTTCAGCAATAATTAGGTTTCAGAGTCCTTTAGGCTTTAAAAAATTAAACAACATAAAAGGCAAAAACATCACAGTCAAGCAACATTTTGAAAGAGAGGTTGATGAATGAGAAATAGTTGGAGCTTTAACAGTTTGAATTTCATGCTGTTGGAACTGCAGCCTCTTAAGGACTCATTCTCATGAAGTTTTCTTGATAATTTCTGAGATGTGGTGTATGCAATTTGCCTAAACTCTAG
This sequence comes from Acanthiza pusilla, assembly GCA_036630365.1. Lineage (NCBI taxonomy): Eukaryota > Metazoa > Chordata > Aves > Passeriformes > Acanthizidae > Acanthiza > Acanthiza pusilla. Next base: position 90,525,640 of record JAXCHO010000034.1, on the reverse strand, counting down.
AAATGGTTATGGTTACTAGAAAAGGTGTTAAAGACAGGTGTAGGAGATCTGCAAGGGCTTTTAAAGTGCTCTTCAGAGCAAAAGAATGGTAAAATTTGGATAATGAAGAAAGACTGAAGTTATTCTTAAAATAATTTTTAAAAGTAATTTTAAAAATAAAAGCAGAAGAAAAATACCTGAGAGCTGAGAGTCATTAAAAAAGCCAAATCCTGTGCAGCAGGGATCAGCATCACACCAGCGCTCACACTCAAAAAACCTAGGAAAGGAAAAACATTACCCTCAGTATCATTAATAGGAAGAGAATATTGTGCAGGGGAGACACTGAGAATGTGTAGAGATGCCTTTCACAATAAGGCTGAAGAACCACACTTCCATACATTTTCCATATGTAGATGAAATTATGTTCAATAAGTGTACCTCTAACAGACTAGATCCAATAATTTAGATTATTATTTTGATATCTGCCCTAAAAATATCAGCCTAAATTGATTTGTCATATCAATGCTAAGATATTTAACTGGCCAGTTAGCAATTAGGATAAGTAAAAATTATAAGTAACAATTATAAGTAACAATTTTCAGGTCTATAATTAATAATTATACACATTATTATTTATAACTCAAAACTCTCCTTTAAACCATATGATATTTTTTCTTCATTAAACTCTCAAATAATAAAATCAGTGGATCAATTTTTTCTGATTTCCTTTATCTGAATAACAAGGCCTTGGAATTCCAGACATGGTTAAAATTCCAGGGAAAACAAAGGAACGGTCATGTCCTACCCATCTGAAACAGCTTTCCTGCTCATGTCAGTCTTATTCCTCACTGAGATTTCTGTTACTTTCTGGAATGGCACACGTGTGTAGAAGCTCTTGACAGAACTTTTAAGAGTGACTGGAAGGAAAAAGAAAAACAAATTTGGAAAAATCAGTTTAACTTTGTCATATGCATATACTGGTCAAGAAATCAAATTGTAAGGGTACAGTTTATGTCTCTATGCTGGGCTCTGGTTGATTAAAAGATAATTTTATGTTATCACAGCAAAATTTTGATTGATAAGCCCGAAGATGAATAAAAATCCAAAAAGTGAAGGCTCTAAAATCTGAGCAAAGTACACTGCCAAAGAAAGACTTCCAGCCAGGAAGTCTGTACTGATGCTGCTTCTTCCACAAGGTCTTAAACTGAGATTGGAAGTTTGAAAGATTGAAAGCTCCAGACTGAAATCCTCCAGTGTGCTCAGGCATTATTCAACCTGTGCTGCCCTTTGGGCTCCCCAAAAAGACATGATTGAACAGCTCAATTCAATGGACATTTGTATTTTTCACAGCAAAATTACATATTCCTGTGCAATGATAACAGCCTTCTTTGTCCAGCTTCCTTATGTGCCTTATGAGGAAAACACTGAACTTCCTAAGCATTCAAAGAGGAAAAGCAAAACTCCATACGCCTATAGCTCTGCATTTGCTAAAAATAATAAAAATAAATTTAAAAAATTACATTCAATGCTTTAATTTTTTGCATTACTTAACTACCATAGAAATTTTAATGGTAGACTGTGACATTCCAATGACATTCCTGTTTCACCCATATTGTACAAAGGTCTGAAAACTGGCATACAAATTATTTGAGATACACTTGGCCTCTCTGATTTGGGAATAGCTGAGGTGGAGAAAGCGAAATCCATGGTTAATATCTTTCCACTCTGAACTGAAAATGAAAAAACCATACCCCAAACAGCCTGACCTGCCCTTGCACCATCACATCCCAGGACTCATTCATAAATGCAGACTTTTTATCTCAGAATCAGGAACCAAAACACTGTCTTGCATTAGCAGGGTTAGAGCAGACATTACACATCCAAACACCAGCACTTGCCTATTTTGTGGTACAGCGTCTGTGGCTGCCAGGGCAGCACAGTTGCACAGTTTCCTGGTATTTGGTCGATGCTGCTGTCACAAATCTGTGCCTCTGGGTAGAGGGTGCACACGAAGTGTTTGTCTGTGGCATTTTGCAGATCTGCCATTCGGCAAAACTCTTCCTCTTGGGCACAGCCTAGGAAGCAAAGCCAGGAACAGTCACACACACGAGGGTTCCTTTCCCTCTCTGCTCCTCTCCATGTTTTCAGTGCACTTAAAGCTATGCATCAGCAAACATCCGAAAGTGAGAGCTTCAATATTATCCTATTAATTGTGCAAGTTAATTAGTTTAATTAATTAAAAGTGCAAGAGAAAGAGGGACACGTTCTGTGGCACTGAAGAGCAGGTTTACCTGGAGAGCACAGTAAAGGAGTTACAGCACAGCTAATCGGGAAGATAAATTCCCCAGCTGTGACAAACATCACTCCAGTGCATTTATATTCTTTAATATTTTAACTATATTAAAATATATAATAATATAATATTAATAATATATAATAATATAATAGTTAGTATATAAATATTCTCTTTAATATTCTAATACATAAATATATCTTTCTTTTTAGTAAATTTGACATACAAATTGTACAATCATAAAAGAACTCAGCATTGGTCGTGGGTCTCTAACACACAAAAAGGACAGTAATGTCCACAATGTCTTAATAAGTTTTTACAAAAAGTATTTCTGAAGCATTCAAGCATCACACAAAATTAAACATAACTTTCCTAAACCAACTGTTCATGATGCTTGCTTGTAGCCATTTGTTCTGAAATTTGCCCCAGGGTAATAGTGCAGCTTCAGAAGAAAACCAAAGCTGTCAAACTCATTTCTTAATTACCGTGGCAATGGCTCCTGCAAACATGCATGTCAATGCTTAATTTTAAACAGACATGGCTCTGCTGACCTCTAACAGTGATGTTTGTGCACTGTTTAGTACTCTTAGTTCTGACTTCCTGGTAGAGCTGGAAACTTTTAATCAAAATATATCAATATCAAAAAAATTATTGCATCAAAATATACTTTATCATTAACCCCCAATATCTGCATTTTACTGTCTTTAACCACCATGCCATCTCTCTATGTGCAGAGTTACACCCCAAGAAGAGCAGAGCATTGCCTAAGCTGTACCTTTGACTTCTCTTGCCCAGGACAGGGCTATCCTGATGGTGAATGATGGGCACCATTTCTGCCATGGCAGGCAAAGACTGTAAGGAAGAAACAGCTGGCCCCAATTTCCATGAAAAGATTAGGAGTTGTCTACAAAAAATCTTGAAGTCCAAAGTTTCTACTCATCATTATTATAACACCTATTAAAATATTTTAGCTAATTATCATTCCCTGCAGAATAACAGTCTCCAAGATGTCTTACGTGTGAGGCACCAAAGCAGAGCTTCCTCAGCTGAGTACTTCTGCCTGAAGAGCCAATACTGCTGGTAAGGGAGAGAATAGTTCTGGTCACTTCGTATCTGGCTGGTGTCCATTAGGTAGAAAAGATCCTTTGTGGAATCTGAGATACAAACAAACAAACAAAGAATCCCACAAAAAAATTAACTGTGATCTGGAATAAATTAAATTTATTTGCATAGAAAATCCTGCCTTTCACAGTAAAACAGCTGCAACCATTTTGTAGGGCTAGAATACACCAAAGGCTGCTTTTAATAACAGAATTGTCCACTCACAGTGACTCTCCTGTAGGCAATGCCTCCTTGCTGAGCTGCGCTGCCAGACCATTTCTAACATCCAAATCTAGATGAAAATCCCAGCTCCTAGAAATTAGAGTGTTCTCTCTACTCTGTCATGCAAGACAATATTCTAACAGAGAAATATGATGATTCAGAGGATGTTTGCAATTCCTTAATCAATCTAGATTTATTAATCCAAAATACAGCTGTTTCCTTATATTCCCGTGAGAAGTTTTTACACTTATCAGTGTTAAAGGTTTTCTTGACAAGCTTAATACCCATTTCAGTCATTTAACCTCATTTCTCCTAATTTATGTTCCCACAGGCCACATTAAATAACTCTTTTCTGTCACCTGCCTGTGACCTTTAGATATGTGTGTAAGATTTGTATCTCCTGAGCTCCCTCTGAAACAATCAATCACAGCTATTTTGTTCTGTTTCCAAATTTATCCCCTTAAATAAGGGTCCAATATTGACAGAAATGGACACTCTTCCCCAATCTCTTACAAATTTCTTCATAAACACTTCCTTATTTATCAAATGCCATCAGCAGGTCTCATCCCCAGTTCCAGCATTCTGAGACATTGTGTTACTCAACCTTACATGCAGTGAAACAGTCAAGACAATAATGAAAACAAGGAAAAGTAAAGAGGTGCTGCTGATGCTGTTGAAGCACAGAAGCTCCTACTGACACCCTGGAAATGCACTGTAGCTTTGAATTTTTTATCAAAAACCAGAAAAGATATGTTACCCCGTGTTTTATAAATGATTATCGAGTCATAGTAGCTCGGTAGACATTTTCCCAGGTGTATTCACTTCCTAAAAAAGATAACCTATAATTCCTGTTACCTCTCAAGTCTTCAACCTCAGTTTCTCTTGAAACAGCTGTTTCAAGGGATGGAGGTAGAATCTGCATTCCTTACATAGCTGCAGGTTTTAATGACATCATCAGCCCCAGCAACGAAAATTAAGAGCCCTGAGGGCTGCACTCATGCCTTGACAGGTAAATGCAAGATAATTTCACCAACCATATTAAGTGCATTTTTTCCTTTCTCTTTTTAAGTCTAGACTTCAAAATACCCCTAATTGTATTGGAGCTCCGCTAGGTAAATGCTAATTTTTAAATTTTTTTATTTAGTTTAGTTTACCTTCCTTTCAAATCCCATAAGCAAAATGGGATTTCAACAATTCACTTCCTTTTAGGATTTTGCACATATTAAATCATGCTCAGGCTTCATCAAGACTCCTTAGCAAAGATTACAGTTCATTAAAGATGAACCAAGGTGCTCTCAGCAGGCTCCACTGCTCACTTTCTCTTTCAATTATGGTGATGGAGGCCCAAATGAACTCCAGTAACTTCCTATTCATTATTTTGGACCTATACATGACTTATTATATCCAAAAAAACCCGCTGGAATAACAAAGGAGCTAAGAGAAGTTCACAGGTCCTTCACTGTCATCCTGCATGGAAGAAACACTTGTGATTGCAGTTTCATCCTGGGTTTCTCTACATCCCATATTTATAGTCATGCTGTCAGCAGCAGTAAAGAATCCGAGGTACCCAGGCCAAAGATTTCATTTTTGGATTTCTGTAAAATCTTTTCTCAGCCAAATAATATTTCCTGTGTCTCTTCAGTTCAGTAAGTCTGAAAGAACAAATTTCACAGAACATTTTAACACTTTCATTTCCAGCCTGGCCCGGGAAGGTAAAAATCATAAAGCCAGGCCTACATTTTGAACATCTTTCTCAAAACCTGTATCAGACTTCCAACTTAAGAGAGATCCTCTGGCCTTTACATAATGAACATAGATATAATGAACATATATATAGTAATATATTATATTTTCTGGTTAAATTCTGCATCCCCTTTCTGCTCTCTTCTGCTGCCTTCTGTCTGCTGTTGCTCTAATACCTGATAACACGAGATCGTTTTCTGTCTTCAAAGCAGCAGCCTCACACACAGATATTTTCCGGGTGACCATATCAGAGTCTGAAACGAAACAGGAATCAAAGAGCAGAGTAATTCCCTTTACCTTTCTTTCACAAGACAAGATAATCCTTAGTTTCCAAAATTGTACAAGTATATAAAGTGCACCACCTAGGAAAACTCCACCAAATGTTGAACTGAGAATGAGTAAAACCATCTCCACAGAGCCCTGGGGAAAATCTAAACCAAAGTGCACTGTTTGGATGACAAAAATAAATGCCATATCCACAGTCACTTATAGAGTAACATCACAAATCATTTGTGCATGTCCTGCCGTGTACATGGCGAGATTCAGAAAGCAAAAATAACAGCATGATCCTGCTAATAAACATAGCCCATGTAATTATGCACAAAGTGCCAGATTATTATGGTACTTGGACACTGATGGGACAAGGGAAGGTGTCTTCATCATATAATTTTCAACGGCATTACAAGTTATAAATTATGTTCTCAGACACAAGAATTTACCCAAATTTCATTAAACTTACAATAGAAGAATTACTCCAGATTACACAACCCTGCCAAAATAGATTTTTGAGTAGTGTCTCAATTTGGACAGCATGAAATGAGGGGACAATGACACTTCCATTATAAAATAATCAGCTGCCACTCCCTATAGTTCATCATAAGATTTTGTATGAAATTCTGTGAGATAACTTACCTCTCCACAGGTAAACTTCCTGAAAGGTAGTAAAATTTCTTTCTGCCTCTTCCACCAACTGAGAAGCTAATAAAGAAAAAAATTTTGTTAGAATAGCCGTTTAAATTAAACAGTTATCATTTAAATGCTCGGGAATTACATAGAAAACACATCACTAGACTATGCCTCACCTTATTTACAACACAGAACTCTAAGGGATAAGGTCCCAGGTGTTATGGACTTAGTCTGCATCAAGGGTGCCAAACTTTACTCCATTTGCCATCATTACTTTTACTGTGTGGGTCTGGGCATTTCCCTTTTTATCTTTGCTCTAGACTTTACCTTTCTTTCAGATTATTGGCTTGGATGTGCCTGAATTAAATGCTGGAAGTATTACAGAGTGACATACTAAACACAGTCTCAACTTTCATTAGTGTTCACATGGCAAAACGTGAGAGGTCCATTTATGTAACAATGCATCCAGACAGAGAATTCTTATTCTCTTGAGATATGGTCTCACTTGAAAAAAGCACTGGAGTACAAGATCAGGCTGGTGAATAAGGCAGAGTCTATACAATTAAAGAGAACTAATGGACAGTGAGGTGATTAATTCACTGACATACTTCCACTGAACACTTGTCCTCCCAAGGTGAAGGAAAACCTCTTCTCCTTCTCGTCATAGCTCACACCATCACACATCCCACCCATGGCTGAGGTTGGTGTTGGACTCCAGCCGTCGGCACTGCAGATCAGCACATCTGGGGAGCTCAGCAAACTGCACAGGATGGTACCTGGGGCAGGCAAATACACAGCTGCATCAGTCACCAATGCTCTGCACCCACACAGAGCTTTTCACCCAAGCCCCTGATACCTTCTCTAAGTGCCAACTGAACCTGTGTCACTGAGAGAGGTACCCTTCAGCATTGCTACCAAAAAAACCCCCAAAATAAGCAAATCAGACCCATATGTTCAAACTGGAGTGCTAAGGTTAGCTATTCATACCCAAGCTAAACATTTGTAGCCTGTTTTTCAGAGATTTCAAGCACACACTATTATCACCTAATAAAATATTAGCATTATTTGATAATACCCAATGATGTTCTCAGCACTTCATAGTACCACAGAGACACATCCAATCTTTGCACAGTCTTACAATCTCAGGTTCTGAACCAAAAAAAGCACTTGTATTTTTTTAGTGGGATGGTTTCCTGAACTGGTGTCTGATTTCAGTCATCCCAGGCCTGTCTCCCCCAGCACTGTGATGTGAATTGGGGGCCCAGAGTGTTTAAGGCCACACGCTCTGGCATCAGCCTCTTCTCATAATTTCTGGATAATGCTCAGCTCTTGCTTTGCACTTGCTGTCACAGCTCAGGCATTTCTAAGGTTTTACAATGCCCTCTCTAGTTTGTTTTTATGGACTGGATACATGAGATATTGAATATGCTACCTTTTCCTTTTTTTTTTTTTTTTTTTTTAAAGCAAAATGCTTAAGTCCAAGTAACACATTTAGTACTGATCTGTAGTACTGAACTGTAGTACCGATCCAAAGGTCCAAATAGGTCTCACCAACTAAACAGAAAGCTCTACAACATTCACCTCTTACACTCACAAGTACAGAGAACCCAAAATCTGATGGTAAATGTATGGAGAAATGGACTTTACAAGCTCATCTAGAATGTTTTCATGTTTAAAAAAAAAAAAAAAACAAACCCATAATGCCGAAACAGAGACTAATTTTCTGGAAATATTTTCTTGACAATTTTCACAGATAATTTGTGACAGATATTCACAGATTTTCTTAAATCTAGGATCAGTTTCCACTCCAAACTGGAGAAGTGCTTGTCACATAGCAGCCTCTAGCACATGTCTGGATTTCACAGAAACATAGAATATCCTGAGTTGGAAATGACCCACAAGAATCATCAAGTCCAAACCCTGGCTGTCAACAGAACCTCTCTTTAAATACTTGAAGCATGTAATTTACAACTTCACATTTCCTACAGCAAATGCATCTCCAAGGGGAAAGTCAATACCACGTGACCTTGAAACTAAACTACAAAAAGTAAGCACTGACATAAAGTGCTTAAATTTTCTGGCAAAAATTTGGTTCTGCTGAAGTCTTACCCCTGCCAGACTCCATCCATCCCACTCCCATTTGCTCTCCTAGATGGACACCCAGACTTGGGAGATTACAGCATTTCTGCATGCACTAATAGAACATAGCTCCATTTAGCATTTTTCCTGCTCTTAAAAGGAAGCCTCTTTTCATTTGCACTACAGGAACTCTGTCTGGAGGCACCTTCTTAGTTCCCACTTCAGCTGAAAGGCACCAACAAGCTGTGCTGAGTACAGAGAGGAGTGTTTTCAGAACAATTTATCTCATCCAGATGCAGATGTCACCCACACAACAGAATAAGCTGAGTCTGAAGGGACCCACAAGGATCACTGAGTCCACTTCCTGGCCTGGCACAGGACAGCCCCAAGAGCCACACCATGTTCCCAAACATTCCCAAGAGCATTGCCCAAACACTTCCGAAACTCTGTCAGGTTTATCCCTTCAAAGTGTCCATTTCATTCCAAGTGCAGATTGCCACCTCAGCTCTTTACTGCTCCAGACCAAGTCTTGGGCATCACTCAAATCCTGCCAACACCAGAAAAATGTCAGTGATGTAGAGACAGGCTGCTGCCACAGAAATGATGTACAGTTAGGTGTACTGCGTCCAACAATGGCTTCTACTCATTTAGCACTGGTTTCCTACAGCAGAATTCCTTCCTTTGCAGTCAGGCAGTACCTCCATCCAGAGGGAGCTGGCTCAGGATGAATCCATCACAGCAGGAGTCCTGGCTGCACTCCTGTCTGCAGAGCAGCCCAGCGTCAGTCTGGGATGTGCTGCCTGCTGGGAGCACCACGGAGCGGTACACACCCGACAGGACATTCTGAAAACCAGTCCTCTCAAAAGCCTTGAGTCCAGAGGAATCAAATTCCTGCCCTGGGTAGACAGAATGGGAAAGAAGCTCAAGGGGAGCCCAAGGGATGCTTTTGAACTGCCTGCATACTGGAGCTGGTTGAAAGTTTTATGACAAAAACTCAGTTTTAAAAGTCATTTTCTGGACTTTGAGTTTCAGAAGCAAGATAAGATCACCAAATAAGTGATTTGGTGCCATTATACCTGAGTAGCTTGTCATGATGTACTGCCAGCAAAGAGCTCCTAAACTGATGTGTGCAGTAAGGCTGACAATGTTCCACTTTTGAGCACTGCATCAGTAATTCCCAGATACAAATGAAACTAATTTATCCCATTTAAAAAGTAAAATATGTAATTTGTCCAGCATAATTGCATCTGCAATGAAGGCATCTGCTGACTAGGAGGGCATGATTCATAGAATTTTGGATCTAGAAAACTAGAATAGATCTATTAACAAGATTACACTGACTGGAACAAGCTTAGGTGACATGTGCTTTTTTCAGGTGATTTTAGGCCTTTATTTTTATTAATATTAATAAATAGTGACTGAGAGGTTTGGATAGAAGTACAAAGAGCACAGTGAGTAGAGAGTTTTGACTCAAACCCTGTAGCAGTCTGGATTTGGTTATCATGTTCCCAGTTTTATACGAGGCTTAGAGCTGGACACACACCAGATGGGACAGACAGTGCTATCAGTCACACTCAAGTCATAAATAAAAATATATATATATATACATTTATTAATTGGGCTGAATCACTTTGGGTTTCACTGGGGGAAAGGTTTTTTTTGGCTGGTATATTAGTAGAACAATTCACAATCAAAAGTCATGTGAACTGTTAAATTATGTACAAGTTTGTCATTAATAAACCTTATATATTCAAATAACAAACTGCTTAATAAAGAGAAATTGTAACACAACAGAACAGAATATGAAAATACATTGAATAGAAATTGGGTTTTTACGGGACTAGGTGCTGGCAAAAGCCATCAAAAAGGCTTACAAAAGTTATATTCCTAATTTCTAGGGAACAAGATATGAAGGAAAGACTTGCTGAGGTTTCTGTGCTGTCATTAAATGTTGAGCTTTGAAAAATATTTTCTCTTCTTAAACGAAGATGCTCCCCACATTTACCCATGATCCTCTACAGATGTAACTACCAGCTTGGGCACAGAGTCAGATTTAGGTGAGTGATTCCCATCTGGTACCTCTCTTCAGGTGGACCATCAGTGCAGCTCCCTCTGGGCTCCTGACACGAAGCAGGCAACTCAGGCCACTGATGCGAGCGGCAGCAGGGTTCCCCAAAACACCTTGCACCTGAGACAGAGAACAGGCAAGCAAAATAAATACAACCTAATTGTTTTCCTCTCCTAAAATACATTTTCTTTATTAAGAAACTCATGGGGAGAAATGAGCACACACAAAATTATCACCACCACAACTCCAAGTGGACATTTTTTGTTGTATCTAATACACACATTTTTTACTCCATCCGACTGAGGTCTCAGCTCCTCAATGCCATATTTTTGTTTAAAAGTAGTGAGTAGGAAAATAGTACAGTGATAAAGAGCACACAGTTCAAGCCCTGGGCTAGAAGAAGGGGCTCAGACAGTATGACTGTTTGAGGTGGCCTTATTACCAACCCGGCTACTTCTAGTTTGGGCCATTCAGATTAAGCCACTTTTCAAATCAACCTGATATCCTAACTTCAGGAGCTCAGCATGTTTTAGGAACAACAGTGTTGTGTGATGTTTCAACCAAACACTGAGGTATTCAGATGTCACTTTTGGAAACATCTCAGTGTAGCTTCTTTACCAACTTTCAGGGATTTATTACTGCCATAGGGCAGAGCAATGTCCAAGGGGACAGGTAAGAGCCTGCCTTTCCCTGTCATCTTCTCTACTTAGACTGAACACACAGCACTATGATAAACATATATTTTAAAATATGATCATTGTTACCAATCCAGAGGTGGTGCAGTTGAAGTTGACTTCAGCAGAACTGTATAATTCACAGAGCACTTCAGCACCTGCAGGAGTTATGGTTGCAAAGCCACAGGAACTTTCCCTCTCACAGCCTGAAAAACAGGAAAAAAACTTTAGCTTTCCTACCATTTCACATGCAAAATGTTTGCTACAAATTCCCCTGCTTACTGCCACTTACCTACATTCCCATATGTCTATTAGACTGCAAGCACATGAATTTAACTAGTCAGATGAACTTTAGTACTCAACTATTTTAGTAGAGAGTTAAGGATTTTAAATTGAATTAAACTGATGCAAAAAGTTGTTAATCAGCTGATGATATAAACAGCTGAGACAGACCACGCACCCAAATATTTAAAGTCTGCTGGATAATCTTGCCTGAGGCAGGACTCTCATGAACCACTGTGCCAGCACATCAAATCTGCCTGACACAGTGACCCCATGGCAAAGAGATTGTGACAGATATCAGAGCTGTAGGAAGGAGGGAAATGTTAAATTTTTCAGTCGTGCTGGCTGCCCCTGCAGCAATCCCCTGGCCACTGTGAGAGAGAAACAGCCATCCCCTCCAGATTTAGGAGATCCTTCTGCCCTTACATATTCACCATTAACTTGGTCCCTCATCTCTGCTCGTAGCACAGGTGAAATGCTTTCCAAATGTCTTTAGAATAAAGTCAACCAACTTAGTTCAAAACATCAGCAGAAATGTAAGCTCAGCTTTCTGAATTTATAGGGACTAAGAGAGGGAAAGATTAACCCTCACCCCTCAATGAGCCCTCCAGCAGTAATATTTTGTAGCAATGCTGCCATATACATGACTTATGAAGAAAATATAACTATGAGCACAGAATCAGACTGGTTGTCAGAGGGGCATGATTTCCTCCCCAGGTTCATTCTCAGGCTCTCTCAGTTCAGTGTCTTGCTTTTGAAGGTCTCCATTTCCAGGGGGAGGTGCAAGAAATCTTACAGGATACAGCCAGGATGAGCTGGGGCAGGAAGATCATTCTAGTAACACATAAAAACTTCACGTATTCAATTATTAGCTTGAGAGTGATTGCTCCAGCTTTGTGTCACATAGCATGTGACACAAAGCCACTGATTTGTCAGAATTTTGATATATGCCTCACAAACATCTGTGTTATTACTGCCAGGATGTTTTTATTTGAATACATCCCCTCTGCCTCCCCTCAGAGCCTGAGCATTTGGAGACACAAGGTGCGACTGACTCAAAGCACCCTGAAAGCAGTGGTGATTACTCTCAGTTTTAGAATATTCTGAACCAATTTAAACCAGATGCAATATAGTATATAGACTGTAAGACCTGGCAGAGGAATATCCCTGAACTCCTTATAATACCTTTCATACCTAAGCAAGGATGACTATTCTTATTTTATGTGCCAATCAGGTAATTTGTGAAGAGGTAAAGGCTTGGTTTTCATATGTCCTGAACACCTAATCCATCTTCTGCCTGCACATCTGCAGAGTCTGATGAATGTTTCCTGGTTTAAATCTCAGTTTTCATCCACATTGCAAACTATACTAACTGGCTTTTAAGTCAGATGACTTGTCTGAAGTGGTATGTAAAGTCAGAAGATTTCTTTCTGACAGAAACATCAATCTGTTCCCTGAACCAAGGTCACCAAAAGTTGTAATTATCTTGCAGTGAGTTGGTGCCGAACAGCAGAACATGTAGTGCATGTAGGAACTTAACTATAAACTCATCATATAAAAGATTATTATTTTCCATGATGGTTAGTGTTGTCTCTACAGCTTTTCTCAGTTTTCTCACCTGAAATGCACTGAAAATATGTACTTTGTAGGTCTCCCCCAAATGAGTGAGTCTGAAGAATTTGAGTGTCTTCTGATCCATAAATCAGGCTGGAGGCAGGAACTCTTTCAAATTTTCTGAGCACTAAAACAAAGACAACAAAAAGCCCAACCAGGTAGTATTATCAGTTCCCATGCTGCAAACAAAGACTTTAGGCAGAAATAAAGCTTGAAGAATTCTGTGGGGAGAGAGGTTTGCTCAATGAATGATGTACCATAACCTCACAGATAATTCAGGAGACAGCTGGAGTGAGGGTAGGATTTCTGCTCTGAAAAAAAAAGTGTCACAAGATCTTTTAAAAACCAGTTAGCCAGGAGTGGGCTGGGATTTTACTTTCCAGTGAGGCTTCTCTTCCATCAGCAAACCTGCCATCTCTCATTACTTGCTCATGGCACTGAACCAGCTACTGAGTCAAAGGGGGAACCATCTTTCTACAAAACAGTCCCAGAAACAAGAGCCAGTTCCAACAGCACTTGGTCAGACAGGAAATCCAGGAGCCTCATCGCTTGTTTCCAGAAACACAACAGCCTCATCTCCTCTGACTTCAGGCCCAGGGCTACATCCAAGGTAGGATGTCCTACTGCTGCTTTTTTACTCCTTCATTCCACTTTTGACACACAATTGTCACTCTCCTGAGCTACCCTTTTATCTGCTCCCTCCATGTGAGGAGTCTGATGAGCAGCACTGTTCACACACTGGGAAAAGCTCAAGGGGTCTAGAGATGCAAACCCCAAATGTCACTAAATGGGGTGAGGAATCTAATCCAAGGGGCAGAGGGTTTGGCCCTGGCTGTGCCCTGAAGTGGATTCTGGTCTGGTGGAGGGACACACATTGCCACCACCACCCTGCTCAGGTTGTTAATTCCGGTATTCCCGAGGGTCTGGGCACAGGTTGGTACCCCAGAATATTTCAGTGAGCACAGCACACTATCCCTCCATGGCAGGGAAGCTGGAAGCAGATGATCTTTAAGATCCCTTCCAACCCAAGCCATTCTGTGATCAGGAGAAGAACGTGGTGACTTAGCCTCATCCCTTGGTGACCAAATTTCTCTAAAGGCCCCAAGTGCAGGCAAACCTTGGGCTCCTTGCAGCCAACACCTGGCCTAGACCTAAGAGAGGTAAAAGCAGCAGCTCTGGTGTGATCCCAGCTGTGGGACACATCTGCACATGGAAGAGCTGGAAGCCCAGCCCCTCTCCTCACTGTGCTCATGGGTGCAGAAGTCCCGCTGGAAGATCGCAATCTCTCCCTGAAATGTCTGGATAAACCACGAGATAAAAGTCAGGGAGAAGTTCCTGAAACAATTGTGTGTACTCTCACAGCAAAAGAGACAGGGCTAAATCAGAAGCAAATGTCCAATGCTGCCAGGGCTGAGCCAGCAGGTGCTTTTGATAAAACCATCATTTCTGCTCAGAAAAAACTCACACGGGTTTGTCAAATGCTCAGCACAAGAAAATCCTTACAGTCCAGCTGGGATGAGGAGAGGGAAGATTTATGGTGTAAGCAGAAGTGAAAGCTTTTTCCTTCCTAGGAAAACAGCGCACCAAAATACAAGCATTAGCTAACTTCTGCACAGAACTGAATCCCTTCTGCATCTGCAACTTGCAGTGATGCCTGGTTAAAAACTGCCCTCATTTCTATTCCAATACAAATATTCCAATATTCAAATTTAAAAAATTAAATTTTCAAATGTTTTTCTTTTCTTCTGATTTTCCCGCTAATTCTGGCTTCATCCCACCCCTCCATTTTCAAAGAAAATATTTTTTATCTATTTTTCTCCCATATTATTGAATACAGTATGTATTGAATACAATAATATGAGAAAAAAGTAGAGAAATTATAGAAAGTGTAATAAAACAGTAAACTGAAAACATTGTAAAAATAAGATAAAAGCTGCCTTGAATTTTGTTTTTTAATACAAAGAAAGGTAAAAAAATTGCGCTCATGAAGTCACTTCACAGGCCTTGTGCAGCGCAGAAATTCTCTATCTCACTTATTACTAGAGTAAAGCTCTATGTCCTTCTGTTGCTGTAATTACAGAATCATAGAATGGTTTGGATTGGAAAGGACATTAAAGATCACCTAGTCCCACCCCCCAGGTAATAAATGTTAAGTAATAAATGTTAACTGTAAATGTGAAGTGGCCTAAAATATAATGAGAGAACAATAATAATGCGCAATGGTTGTTACAGCTTATTCTTCTGCATTCATTCAAGGCAATTCTTCTTCTGTCTGAAGGCTCAAAAACCAAAGATCAGCTGGGTTTTGGTGACCCTTCCCAATTGCCAGCCTCTTGTCAAAGCAAGATCAGGCTTCAGATCCTGTTCTTGCCAAATTCAATTAAGGGAAACAGTAGGGGCAGTGGAAAAGTAAAAATAGAAACAAACTGTTTCCCTTCACATTATGCTTTCTGGAAATGCAGCATGATCTTTAAAGAAAAAAAATTAGCCATAAAATTATTATTAAAAAATCCCAAGCAAACAGATTTCTTAGGTGTTAGGGGCCCTGAGCAACCAGGTCTTTTAGGTGGCATCCCTGACCCTGGCAGTGGTGCTGGAACTTGATGATCTTTAAGGTCCCTTCCCACACAAACCATTCTATGATTCTGTGATACATTGCTGCTGGCTTTTTAAACCTTGAATTTTCAACACTCATAAATATTTGTAGTGATGTGCTCTAGAATGATCCACAAAAACACGTACAGATATCTACAGATGTTCCATCCTGGACAGAGTCAGAAATGCCCAAGCAGGAAGGCTCATGGGAACAGGAGAATTAAGCTCCTGAGTCTTCTGCCCAGAGAAACATCCCAACTACCCCATGACTGAGAGCAACAGAGACTTACACCTTGTTTTCATAGCTGTGATCAGACTCGAGTATGCTCAGAGGAAATAAAAGAGTTATTTTAACTGAAGATAGTTTCGCAACCTCTTCTCAACTGAGGGCTTTACTTTTCACACTCCTTCCCCTGATCACACTTGTCATAAGACATTGTCTAATTCAAAGCCCACCATGACATCAGTTTCTAAACAGAATATTCCATTAAATTCAATACCAATCATATGATGAGCATATAAAAACTTCTGGGAAAAAGAAAAAGCTTTGAGGCTGAGAGGCATAATTAGAACTTACTGCAGGTAGTCTGGGGACTGTTTGATAGATGACTTTCTTTGTTTTTCAAGTTTTTCATCCTTGAGAACCAGCATTTCACAGCTGTGTTCAAGCAGAAGTAACCTCCCCTGCCTGCCAGGATGTGTTCCCCAAGTCAGATACCTTACAGCAGAAGCCAGAGGGTGATGTTATATTGTGGCTGTGAGGTCATTGCTGAAAATAGTCTATTTCCCATGAATACACTGGTGAGGGATAATTTTGCAAAGAAATTAATATTTTGCTTCTTTCTCATTAGCCCTCTCATTATTCTTTCGGGTTTCCAAGCAGAGAGTATGAGACCAGCACACATCAAAAGCTGGCAGCCATCTGAGAGTGCAGGAAACCTGCTTCTCTCTCTTCCCTTACCAGAAATAACTTCCCCAGTGTAGTCAAGAAATGCAAAACTAAGGAGGAAAGTGGCTTAAGGCAGAGGACACAAGCATGGGAAATTGAGTAACTATGGGACAGTGAATCCCCATAAGCTGTGGAGTGATTAGTCTCTTCATAAGGAGGTTTTTGACCCCTATGCGGGGTCAAAAAATACCCAAAATATCCTTCTGTCCCTTACCCAGGCACTGGTCATCTGTAAGGAGATCCTCTGTTTCAGTCCAGTCCAGTGCTGCTCCAAAGCTGTCGACACAGAAGGATTTCCTGGTGTCGGGGTCCTGCTGGGAAGGTCTGTACTCACCATTTTCCTCACACTGCAGGCCCTGCTCATCGCTCTGGCAGCGTGTGATACCTGTGAAAAGGCAGCAAGGAAACGAAAAAAGGTGCTTTGATAGTGCTGTCACTGTGTTCCACAGAAAAAAGGTGCTTTGATAATGCTGTCACTGTGTTCCACAGAACGGCAGGGGTTGGACAGGACCTCTGGAGGTCATCAGGGCAGAGCCTTCTCCTCAGGCAGGGCCACCTAGAGCTCGATGCCAGGACCACCTTCAGATGGGTTTTACTCATCTCCAAGGACTAAACAACCTCCCTGGGCAACCTGAGTCAGTGCAATAAAAAACATTTTCTGATGTTCAGAGGGAACATCAGGTCCTGCCAGTGCAGTAGGACAACACTTCAATGCTGTAGGACAAAATCTCCTTAGCACAGCAGAGACTTCACTGAAAATTGTGATTTGCATGGTGTTTCATGCTCTGGAACATGGCAGTCTCACTGCTTTCTTGCTACTTCAATTTGTGTTTCAAACATTTTTTTGGATTCTCCGTCATGGATCAAACCTCTATTGCTGTATTTCCAGAGCTGTAAAGCAAAGTACAACAAAGGAAATGTGTTTTCATACAGGTTTGTGCAGTGCCTGCTGCAGTGGATATGTGAAATGTTGCAAACAACAAGAGCTATCACACCAATTAATCCAGAAAAACTCTTCAGGCTGTGTAAGGAGACAGCAGGGAATGAAGTAGGAAGGTAATGTGTAACCTGGCCTTTTGGAGAGGTCTGGCGCTGAGACACAGCACAAAGGAAAAGCAGAAACCAGGCAGGGAGCAGGTTTAGTAAAGAAAATTGCAAGTGCAAGTTTTTAAATGCTAAGGAGCAAACTTTTAAGGACACAAGTCCAATACCTGCACAGGGAACACGCATGCAAAAGAAGAATTACAACTGTAGGCAAAAGCAAATTGATGTCAGGATGCATTACAGTGAAAATGGAGGGTTTATCTCACCTAAGAGAACAATTAGGTTGAAAGAGAACAAAGTAAACCATATACTCAGGGACACTCCCAAGAAGCCCATTCTTGCTACTATTACTTTAAACTTATTTTTATATAAGAAATTTCTGCAGACAAAACTGAATTTGGACATAATAACTGCTTTTCTGTATAGAACTGCCTGAAAAAAAAAAGTGGTTCAAGCTCAAATCACCAACTTTCGTAAACATTTGAATAGTTGTTTATAAGAAGTGTTTGTATTTGCAGTGGAGAGAGCTGAACAAAACAAGGCTATTTTAGTGCTCATGAAAGTGACAATAAATGAACTGCATGAGAAGATTCTCACTGATACTGAACACGCAGATATCATCGCTGAGGACAGTGAACATGTCTAGAGCAACCACAACATCCTGGATGAAACTGACCACTTGTTTCTCATGCATTTTTGGTCAAAACACCAGACAGTTTGTACTTTGTAAAATGCTTTTGAATGTATGCAGAAGGGATCATATCCATCCAAAAACCCCCAGAGGGAGGATTTTATTTAAAAAAAAAAAAAACCTTACAGATGAATAAAAAAAATCATTAGTTATTTAAAGCCAGAATATAAAGGATGTGGAAAAAATGAGTTCAACTTACAGTGATCAGCACTGATTGCCCCATAGGAGTTGGTAGTTTTGCCCACAGGACACTTGATACAGAAGGAATGTCCTGTCTGATACTGATAGTAGCCAAGAGGGCAGAGAATGCATTCATCGTCCTGGAAATAACTGCCCGGAGGACAAACAACTGCAAAGAGAACAATCACCTTATTACTCGTTTGGAATTCAACCTCTTCTGGCATTTGCACACACATGTGTGGATGTATATATGTATATATCCATAATGTGTATATATATATTTTTTTTTATATATATATATATATATATATATATATATATATTTATTTATTTATTTATTTATATATATTTATATATATATATTTATAATGCTGGTAGACTTGCCACAGGCTTCAAGCTCTTAATAGATGTATTTCTAAGAGGTGTAACAAAGCAAACACTCCTTAAGTGATCATTAAACTCATCAATGACAGGAAGAGAGGCTGTGATCTGTTTTCTCAGATCACTTAAAGCTGCTCTCGAATTAGTGCACTTGAAGCTCTTTGGAAACACCAAGTCCAGGTCTGGTTTCCAACTGTCAAATCCATTTGTAATAAGATAATGCAGGTGGATAAGTTGTGAAAGGAAACAAAGGAACACAAGCTACAAAAATATTAACTTCTAACACTACAAACAGAAAGAGGAAGGCTCCGAGGAGCAGAAACACCAAAACCATCATACAGAAATCCACCATATGGTAACACTTTCATTCAGAATTCCTGGTAAAGAAATTTTTGTTAAGCACTTCCAAACTAAACAGTAATGGCTGGATTAATAGTCACTAGTTGTGCACATGACAACCCAAACACAAAACAAAAATATATTCTGAGCGGTGTTCTTAGTCTGTATCTATATCATTTTCAAAACAATCAGGAGCAATATTTCCAGCTGACCTGTTGCATATTGCAGAGAAAATTCTTTGTCTTCTGGGATATCATGGAATACTGTCTTTCCCTCCAGAGCATTCAAATGAACATTAAAGCAGAAGAGTCACAGACATATTTGCAGGACAATACCTCTGCTTGTTATTTCACAGCTGCTTTCCAGATGTAGATTTCCTTCAAAACACTATCAAATGTATATTTTGGGACTTTGACAAGGTGCAAAACCTCATTTCTGTTCTAGCCCTGCATCTCGACAGCAGTTTAAGCTTCCACAAGAGAGAAACAGTAATGGAATATTGGCCACTCTCACTGCAACCCATATGATGAATTGCTGGTCTGGCCAACACACCAGAATGTAAATTATTTTAACTCATGGAGCACCTAAATTATAATAGACTAAAAAGACAGCTAGCAGAAAAATTATCATATCCTACTTCATCTGCTTTAAATAGTCCAGTGGGAAGGTCTGGGATGATACAACTGTGAGACTGAAATTTTCCTCCAAGTACACATCAAGGCAATTACTCTGGGTAAAACACATATCTAAAATCAATTATAGAATGTAAAAAATTCCTGGATCAGTCAGAATTCTCCTTTCACAAGCATGTTACTAATACACAAGAGTGTCTGATACATTTTAAAGAAAATTTTCAACACATGCAAAAACCATAATACTCATTGAACAGCAGAAATTAAAGTGAAATGAGCAATCCATGCCTAAAGTAAAGACAAAATGCAAAGAATGAGGGATGCTAATTAAGCAATAACAGTTTAAAAAGAAACAAATTAAGCTTTTCAACACATTCTCCTGGTTTTGTGGTTTTAATCACAATGGGAAAGAAACATCTGTGTCTCCTATCACATTCTAAGCAAGAAAAATTGTCTTTCGTTTCACACGCTAGATTGACATAGAGCACAAAGAACAGTAAAAATTGGTGGTGCAGAATCACATTTTCTAGACTCTATAACACTGGGAAGGACCTATCACTTCAGCTACAGCCCACATTAACAAAATCATGTAGAGGTTCAGTTTGACCCAACAAGTGAGACTTCTTTCAAGCATTAGTATTAATACATTTTAACAACATAAGAAACTATCAACCAAAATCTCTGAGCTAAGTTTTACCACTGGGACCAAACTTTGTATCCCTAAAACAGGGAAAAAAAAAAATCCCTTGCTCCTGCACATGAAATTTGGAACCTGGTCTCACTGCTAACCGGACTTGGGCTTCTGCTGCAAAATCCAAGCTAAAGAGCAACTCACTGAAGTGATTCCACAGGGATCCCACCCCAGCAGGAGCCTCAGCTCTCACTACACGAAGCAAGCTCAAAAACTCTCAGTGATCATTGCCCAATGCTTGCACTGCTCTTTCCTCCCTCCAGGGAGACTGGAAAACTTTGGGATATCAAATTCTTGATATAGATTATTAGAAATGAAATCTTGAGCTGCCAGTCAGCTATAAATCTAGCACTTTCTTTCATTTGGGTTATGTTATGCTCAAAGCAACTTTGATAGAATTGTCAAGCATTTTAAACAATAAAAAGAACCAGCATAAAAATGTATAATAAGACAAAGATAATTTACAAATGGGCTTCAGGTTTTCTCCTGAAACAAGTGGGGGAGAAGGGTTATGTTCCTAAAGTCCTCCTGGACAGTTTCCAACTCTCTTAGTTTTGACTCATACCTTAGCAAAGACAGTGCCTTTTGTCCTATTAAAATTTAGATAAAATAAAACTTTTACTGCCAACTCTTAAGGAATTATATTCATCAATATCTGTGACATAACTCAGTGTAAGACTGAGACTAAGAAAAGATGTCACAGAAGAAAAACAAACACATGATAAATGTTACCCATTTTACAGGCAGGAAGACATGAAACAAAACTTCAATAGATGCAAACCTAAATAAAAAGATGACTGTAAGGAAAATACATGAGATGAAGAGGCAGATTCATGCAAGTTGCATGTTCTTAAATGAAAATATTAAGCTTCCTGAGAACACTAGAAACCTGTTGCTACTGAGCTGACAACGCTTCTTGAAGGAAAAGCAAATGATATTGACAGTGAAATAACACCAAACAAACCAAAAAGATCAGCATCTGAAAACACAATTTGTATTTCAAGAACAAGCTGGAACAGGAAAGAAGAGAGAACAAAGAAACTCTGCCACCCTCACACAACTTTGGTTTCTGTAGTCACAGGTGATGCTTCTTATTAATAGTCCTTATTAGTAGAGAAACAAACTCAGAGAGAATGAATGAACAGGAAATACCCATATATATATCTATCTATATATATCTATATATCTATATATCTATATATCTATATATATATATATAGATATCTTAGAGGAACCAGAACCCAAACTCCTAAATTCCCTGTTCAGAATAAAATATGCACAAGTCCTGCTATACAAACCAGTGTCCAGCAGCAGGCACACCATGACAGCATAGAGTATGAAATCTCTGTCAAAAGCTGGAGCAGTAACTGTCACCTTTCCACATTTGATGCTGTCTGTTTTACTGAGTGACATTTTCCACAGCTAGCTGGATCAAATATGTATTAATTAACTCACAAGGCAAGTTAGTTCACTGCATCCTAGAGGCCTTTATGCCTGGTAGGCAGTATTTGGCAGACAGATCCAATTTTGGTAAGTTCTGCTCTAAGTGATGGATTCTACTTAAAAAACAGTGATACCTTTAAGCAATACAGCACTACATCTTGCTAGGTAGCTGCAAGTTGTTATGGACTCCCGACTCAGCAGGAATTAATATCTTTTCTGTGTGTATTTCAATAACCCAAATCTGAAGTGTTTCACACTGTGGAGATGAACTGAACCTGCAGTCAATTTGCCCTTAAATGTCCAGGCTGGAAACTGCAGCAGTTCAAAAGTGATTCATCACTTGATTACCTTGCCCAGCCATCAGGAAACTTTCTGAACTTAAAGAGAAACACCATACCAAGCAGGGAACTAAGTTTTTTTTTTCATATATTAAGATTTGCTTTGTAGCCATGAAGTGATGAATATCTGAAAATATTCCCAACATTGGAAAACTTATCCAATACCTGCTTCTGTTATACCTACAAGTGCACCTCTCATCTGTTCTCTAAATAAATTTTAAAAAAGCTAGACACAGTAAACACATCCAAAACTGGCATAAATGAGACATGGACTCATTGAGGACAACTGGGCCAACAAGAATAATCAGGAACTGAAGGGAGGTTGGTGTTGATAAAAGCAAGAGTGGGGCTGTTAAGGCAAAGGCTCTTTGGCAGCATGACCTGGTACCAAGGACAGCTTGGCACAGCCATGGGGAGCTGTGGAAAAGGCAAGCTGGGCAGCCCTAAGCAGGATGTTGGCAGAAAGGCAGCCTCTTCCAGGGAAGCAGACTATACAGAAGGAAAGAAGAAGAAAGGAGGGAAGAAGTGCAGTCAGGTCTGGGTGTTGGCCAACATCAAAAAAGCTTCCATCTGAGCTGGCTGGACTTGCCCCAGGAATTCACAGTCTCAGGACTTGTGGCATTTCTGCATGATGCTTGTTTCCAAATCGTTGGTTCAACACAAGGACTGAACAGTAACAAAGCACTAATTTCCATCTCTCCCATTCATGTTGGTGCTTCACACCTTTTATATATGAACCTTAAACACAAGCTCAGGGATGATTTTCTAATTTCAGCTTTATACTGAGAAACAGCTAAACTGAGACATACCACATCCTTGTGAATTAAGGCCTGCTTTCCCAGGAGATGAAATTTTTCGAAATCCACTTCTACATCCAAGCTGCACACGTGGAGACAGATCAAACTCTTCATCCCGCGGAAAATCAATGACAGAATCTGCTAGGAACTGCTTGGAATCCAAATGCAGCAGAAAAACACCATCCTTAATCTCTTTTATAAATGCTCCAATGAGATTTTCCCCAACAAATGTGTTTTCTATAGAGGGAAAAAAATACAACAAAATAGCATGAAAGACATTTCCAATATGGGAACGGATAGCCACACAGAAACTGGAGAACTTGAAGTTAAAAACAGAGCAGATGTGGAAATACAAGCATGTTAGCAAACAGCAAACCACAATGAATCTGTACAGTGTCTATCAAATTATAGACTTACTTTGCTCACTCCGTTTAAATACACCTGAAAACACCTCAAACAGAAAGCCCCAAAGCTGCCTTGGAAGGTAATGGAAGTTGGAACACAATGGGAGATGATGGCGCCATGGGTATACAGAGACAAGGTTCTGCTCTGTCTCTTCTGAAACCATACAGGCATTCCCTTGAAAAGCTATTTTTGTGCTACAGGGAATTTATAATGTGGAGACGGTCAAAGAGAAAATGCCCTCAAAGATTAACATTTCCAAAAGAATAGTTGAATACAAAACCAAACACACTTATACTTTGGTTCACTTTCTGCAAACTGCTCGAATATTCACAGGGAGAACAGAATATTAGATAAGATACAATTTAGAATAGATATAATTTAGATTAGACATCAGGAAGAAGTTTTATACAGTGAGGGTGGTGAAATACTTGACCAAGGTGCCCAGAGAGGCAGTGCATGCCACAGCCCTGGAAATAGTCAAGGTCAAATTGGAATGGACTCTGAGGAACCTGATTGAGTTGAAGATGTCCCTGCCTATGGCAGGAATATTGGATTAGTTGATCTTTAAATGTCCCATGGCAGGGACTTGGACTAGTTGATCTTTAAACGTCCCGTCCAAGCCAAACCATTCTATCATTCTGTGTTTGGTGTTACCCTTAGAATATGAAACTGGATGGATGTAAACAGTATCAGACTGCAGAGCCAGGAACTAGAGGACCACTGCAGCTGCCATCTGTGTCCTGAAGGACTTTGAATTCAGTTCTGATCAAGCAAAAATTGCTGTAGGACACATATCTCCAAACCCCAAAGTTACAGAGAAGGACATGTGCCGACAGAGCTATTTCTGTTTAGTGCTGGGAACAGCATTCCAAAGCAGTAAAAGTGGAGAAAAGGTGACACAGAATCACCAGGCCTAGGAGAGACCTTCAGGATAACCTAGTCCAACCACCAACCCAGCAGCACCATAATCACCCCTAAATGATACCTCAAGTGACACATCCAGACACCTCTTGAACATTTCCAGGGACAGTGACTCCACCACCTCCATGGCAAATTCATTCTAATGCCTGACCACTCTTTCAGTGAAAAGTTCTAATATCTAATCTGAACCTCCCCTGGGACAACTTGAGCCCATTTCCTCCTGTCCTGTGACTTGAGACCTGGGAGAAGAGGTTGATTCCTACCTCCTTTCAGGCAGTTGCTGGGAAAAATAAAATCTCCCCTTTTCTCCAGGCTGAACACCCCCAGCTCCCTCATCTGCTCCTCTTCAGACTTGAACTCCAGACCCTTCCCCAGCTCCATTACCCTTCTCTGGACCTGCTCCAGAATGTCAATGTCATTTTTGAAATGAGGGGCCCAAAAATGAGCACAGGGTTCAAGGTGTGGCCTCACCAGTGCTGAGTATGGGGGACGATCACTGCCCTGATCTTGCTGGCCACATTATTCTTGATACAGGCCACTATCCTTGATATGCCTACAGAGGGCATTTGAATTTGGGATATATTTTTACTATCTTTTATTTTAAAGGAAAGCACTGACTGCTTTAAAAGAAGTTCCTTACACCATCCCTAACTCTCATGGAAACCACCGCAAAGATCTGCCAGTCAGTGGCCTCTGTGTAGTTGATATGGGATGTCAGAGGTAAGGATCATTCTTTAGTGACAGAGGCAATGCAACTAATAGAAAAAGAGGGAGAAGGAAAAAAAAAAAAGGAAAAAAATAACTTGGAAGAAATTAGTTAAATTTTTGACAATGTGTGTGAGTTGTGTTTCTCTGAGTACAATGAATAGAAACACTTTTCCACCACTGAGGGCTTGCCCAATGGAAATTAACATCTGGGACAGCTCAGCTCATGCCTGATAAAGTGATTTTCAATCCCAGTTAAGACAGCTGGGACAGGCAGTCCTATCTGAAAGAAACATTCAATTATAGCTTCTTTCCACTGTGCGGTCACAGCCTGAAAAGGGAAATACATTAACACCAAAAGCTCAAAAACACAACACCGGTGTTATAAGGACAGGAAAGCCAAACAATTAAAAGCAGATCAGGTTTAATCCACAGAAATATCAGAGGAAGGAAAACTAACCAATATCATGTAAGTCAGGGAGAGAAGCTGTCGGGATGTTTTCCAGCTGAGTCCTCCACGTGATGTTCACTCCCAGGCGATCCATGCTCAGGCATTCGACATAGACAGTGGAATCATCACAGGCAGAAACTGAGCCAGTTTTTCCAAATGCATTTACCTTGAATTCAGAATTAAGTGAAACCACAGTTAGTCAGCCTGAGAACTTTCTGGTTCTTGCCTTACCCTATTCATTTGCACTGTACTATGCTCAAAAGTAACATTTTCAAAATGCACTGTAAAAACAGAAGCAAGAAAATATAATTTTAGCAAGTCATATACTCACTGTAAGAATATTCAAAATATTCTCTTCCATTGAAACAAATTTTTAATAAATATTGGGCTGGTGTGATATGACTTTTATGGCTGGAACTAAACTGATCTGCTGATGTGGTGTGAGACTAAACCTCCTATTTTCCCACTCATCCATACGAGAGTGCTGCCAATCTGGACAGATTTCATGGCATATTCCATTCTTCCATCTTTTTCAAATGGGCAAAGGTCTATGTTGTGGTTTTTTTTAAAATACAAAACAAAGCCCAACCAAAGAAAACAAAACAAAGCAAAAAAAACCACCAACAATGGAGGATAAGGAATTTAATTACCTGGAGGTGACATAAACCACGAGCCTTTAACTCATCTAAAATAAATATCTGGAATGCCTGGAGTAATCCAGAGTAGTCAGAACTACATGTCTTCTCCGGAGGCAGGAGTAGTTGAAAGTGTGTTTGAGCTTGGACTGTCTGAAATAATTGGAGCTCTAAAAATGAAGTAGAAAGGGGATTTAGTAACCTCACAAATGAGGAGCCTGACGTTCAGAGTTACTTTGAGAAAAGACAACATTGATTTGACATTCTCATGTTGCTTCGCTTTTAAGGGAAAGCAGTAGAGCTGTCAGTAGGAAATAATAAGCAGCAAGACACAAGCTTGATATATATATATATAAGTAGTGCATTAGAGAAAAAGCCAAGTGATATGTAATAATGAAGAGATGCCTTACACTGGAAAACTAACTCACAAGAGGATAAGGACAAACTGGATCATTACTGATGATTTTTCATAAGCCTTAGCAAATAGGAACTTCCAGAGAACTACATGAAGCTGGCATTTTGCCAATATTCAGAAAAGAAACAGAAAGGCAAGAATTATTGACCCGTCGATTTTCAATTTTCTTACATGCAATCATGAAAACGCTTCTATTTAAAAAGGAATTAAATGGTGAAAGCAATTAATACTGATGTAAATGGTCATTTGGAAACCCAGCTCGTCAAACTAACTGGGAATAAGTTTCAGGAGAGAACAAATTTGCAGAATAATGGTATTGCCATGGATGTCTACAAGAGCTTTCTGAATTTTTCATAGCAAACTAAAGTGATGCTAATCACCCAAATTGATGACAAATCTGTGAGCTCATCAGCCACAAAATAAAAATCTATTTAATCTGGTTTTTAGCAAGAAAAAAAAAGATGCAAATTTCTTGTCTCCCCTGGAGCAACTCTGATCCCAGGCTTCACAGAGGGTTTATTATCTCAGGTTCAGCACAACAGTTGTGCTGTCATTCCATCTTCAAATGGAATTGGCCCTTATCCCACCAGCCTGGACAAGCAGCAGAGCTCTCGCTCGTTCAGCTCCTCTGTAGACCCTCACTGATTCACACAGAGCTGTGCTGGAGCACAATTCCTCATCCCTCACCCCAAAAACAAGCATGGGAAAGCCTCGAGGGCTTCCAAGGAGAATGGTGGAAGGGAGCACAAAACATTAAAACCTGCTTTTTCCTACAAGGCACAAAGTTCTCTCCCCGCTGAGTTTCTCAGAGTGTATTTAAAGGGCTGATTTAACCACAGCCTCTAGATGTATACATAAAGAACAGGAAATATGATTTTTGACAGTGAGGGTAATTATCCATTGGAAAAAATTACTAAGTGTTTTGGTGAATTCTCCATTATTGTGAAGTTTATTCAATTGCCTTGTGATGTGTTGGGAATTTTTTCTCACTCCTAAGAACCATGCTCCATTCCACAAATTATTAAACACAAATTATTTGGGGAAGTCCTTGGCTTACAGTAAACTTCATAGCAGTTTGCTGCACACTCCCCTTTGTCCTTACAAAGTTATTCCACTGCCATCAGGCAAACAGGGAAGTTATTTCATAACATGCTACAAAAACCTAACAAACACAATCACAGACAGACAAAAGTTTCGGTCTAAAATTTAAAGTTTAAAAACATTTGCATTTGGAATAGAATAGTTTCTAGTAGTTCTAATGAACAATAGTTCATTCTGAAGATTGATTAATAGGTGTAACCTATTCTGGAAATGAAAAGTGGCTGCAAACTTGGCAGGAAGACCTGCATTTCTCGAAGTTCAGCACTGCCACAAATTACCATTTTGATCAGAATGTATCTCTATTTGAAATAATTGAAAACACCAACATTAATATCCAACTACATGAGCTCTGAAAGGATATCCAATTCTTCCAAGACTTCAAGTGCCATTTTTTTTCTTGAAAGCAAAATGGTTTGAAAAATACCAGAAGTCAGCCAACAAATACAACAATAATCCTTAAGAACAGACTGCTGCAAAAAAGATGCAGAAGTAACAGTGACTTGATTATGCAAATAAACAGTCGAGTTCTGCCAAATTCAAACATCTGGTGCTCATCTGTTCTTCCAGGACTAAGTAGTTCCATCAGAATCACTTATGGTGCCAGCATCTTTCAACTAACAAGAAAAATCTGCATATAGATTGAATAGCTATTTATAGCTTTATTATTACAGGCAAGAGGGACTCTTTCTGGCACAGGGGCAGCCAGGAGCCAGAGGAGAATATGGCAGAAGACAGGACTCATCTTCTGCACCTCAGCTTAGCAACTCCCCTAAAACTATGGTTGTTCCTCACACAGTAGTTCCGTGATAAAAGCTGATTTTTGTACTGT
This sequence comes from Acanthiza pusilla, assembly GCA_036630365.1. Taxonomy (NCBI): domain Eukaryota; kingdom Metazoa; phylum Chordata; class Aves; order Passeriformes; family Acanthizidae; genus Acanthiza; species Acanthiza pusilla. The sequence goes on along the minus strand of JAXCHO010000034.1, from coordinate 90,497,137 downwards.
TTGCACTGCTCTGAGCCCTCCCCAAACCCCATCAGATCAGGTGAGATCAGATAAGATCAGATCAGGTCAGGTCAGACATACTCTGGCAGGCCTGGAGCAGTGGGGCAGCCGAGACCCAGCGCCGCTGCTGCACGTCACACCGGGAGGAGGTGTTGGGAGTGGCACTGTGGAAGCCCTGGCGACACCTGAGCTGGCACTGCTGGATGTTTGGAGCTTGCCCAGGGACGTTTTCACAGAGCACAGCCCCGTTGGGAACTGCTGAGGCACCAAATGGCAGAGCACATTGCGGACCTGCAGACATGGGAGAAAGAGGATATGTGTTAGTGGCGTGCTGTGGTGACCTCTAGGAAAAAGTCCATAAACCCCTCATATCCACAATTCAAACCTAGACAGCACCCTGTGCCTTTCCCACTCATCAACTCCGATCTGGTTTGAGGTCAGCCTGGTTCAGTTTACTGAAGTGGATGGAAAGACACATATTGACTGTGATGGGTAATGAATCCGCTCCAGAGAGGGACGTGCGTGGTTTCTAGGAACAGAGACATCTTGAACAGTCATGAATAAATGTAAACAGGAAATGAGAAGGAGATTTCTAACCAACAGCAGAACAAACCTTTACAAAAGCTATCTAGTGGAAACAGGCAGGGCCAGACAAACCTCATCTCAATTCACTTTGGACTGAAGTTTGGAAGGTTTCAGACCAGGAGCTCATGGCTGTGGTGTCAACAGCACCAAGATGTTTCTAGTGACCAGCAGGCCGGTCATATATATATACATACATACATACATATATATATATACACACACACACACACACACACACATATATATATATACACACACATACATATATGTATACATACATACATACATATATATATATACACACACACATATATGTGTGTGTGTGTGTGTGTATATATGTGTATATATACATAATATGTATATATAATGTATATATACATTATATATACATACATATATATATATAAAAACAGTAGTATACAGCTTTGGAACTGGAGCAGTTTTCTCTATCAGCTCACTCTGTATGAGTACAGTCATTCCAACCCTGCTAACCCACTCTAATAGACTATTATAACAGCCTAATTACAATGGTAATTAATTTCTACTAATCAGTGCAAACCAATTGCTTCACTCAATATTAGCCAAATCCCAACTTAATTACTAAATATATCCAGTGATAATTAAACCCTTATGAGTTCCAGAGATACAAAACATAGGAGGAAAAACAACCTCCTCACTTATAAATAAATACAAAGGAAAAGATATTATAATATCATAAAATTCACTTGCTTGGTGTATATATAGATCATTTTCCAAATTACAAATGCTCAGATCAGTCCTAAACTTCCCGATTATTGGAGGGAGGCAAACATCGATGATGGTTCAGGTCTGAGCACCCTCCCTCTCCCCTTCTGATGGAGATATGAAGATTAATTCCATAACTAAGCAGCCACTTCAGTTAAAGTATTAAAAACCTTGTATTAAACTTTCAGGTGAAGTCTTAAAACATTGCAGGATGAATCTGGGATCCAGCATGTAGAGTACATCTTTGTTTTCCAATTCTGAGCATTTTAATGCCAACGAAAAAAAGCTTTCATATCTGCCTCACTGAAATGCCAAATGCATATTTTTATCCAAGTCTCCTTTATGACAACTTTTTTGCAATAACTCTGTAAATGGGGCCACTACATTCCTTCTCTTCACTCATTGACTCTGTAGCCAGACTCTTTCTCAGCAAAGGTGGAAACCTGGCATCCTTGCTTAACAAACTTCTAATAAATCTCCCAAGGTTTTAGGAACAAAAGGTATCTCTGTAAAAGAGACAGTAATACTTATCCTGGCCGCTAAATTAGATTAATGTATCTTTATACAGAGCACGTAAAAATCAGCCTGTGGTTTCTTAATTGCTGTAACATATTTCTATATCCAGCAAGTCATATCCACTCTCAGCTGAACGCTGCTACAGTCTCTTACTGCCTGTTCCATCCAGATTTGGCATGTGAACCAGGGAAATAACCAGCCACCAATGCAGAAGTGATCATTGGTTTCCTGGTGTGGCTCAGAGGTTTCAGTTCACCACCTTGCTCACTTATTCCCCCAGAGTTGCCATTTCATTTACCATTGCTGTCAATCCTGCACCATTTTGTCATTGTCCTGTTTTTTGGCCGTGTAGGAATTAATCAGAATCCAGCTGAATACTGACACTTCTTTCACAGGTGTTTCCAAAGATTTCCACAAGGAAATTAACATCTCCAGGACCTTCTCTGGAAACCTTTCTCTCCTCTGTCTCTACTCAGAGTTATGGGAAGTGGGCGTGAGGATGGGAGATGCGTGTGAGGACTGCTAGGGTACTTGGCATCATCTCTCCAGTGCATGTCAGCTAGAAGAAGTTGGATTCTACCCCTGATGGAAATAATTATACCAATGAAAACCTCCTGCCATGCACTGGGCACTCTGAATTATTACTTTCTGTTCACACCTGTCTGTTCTGATGCCGGAGGAGAAATTTATCATATTTTCCCACCACAACAGCTTCTTTTGCTCATAGACAGGATCTCCAAGGTAGCAGTGTAGTTCTCCTTTTTCCTGAAAAATTATTTGTAATTCCCAGGACTAGAGGTATAAGGCTAGATAGAATGAAGAGAAAAGTAACTTTTGATTCTTCATTTTTACACAATAACTAACTTGTTTATTGTGAAAAGTTCCATTGCTATGTCAAAATCCAGGGAAACCATTAAAGATTATTTCAATCTCTATGCAGAAAATAACAAATAGCTTTCAATAAAGCCAGGTTTCCAATACACTTGCAAAGCAGTTCTAGCTCAGTATTTTTTTTTTTAAAAAAAAAGGTCATTAATCACTATTAGTCACAATTTTCTCTAGGAAAAGTACAGGATGGCAGCAGTACTGTACTTGTGGTCAGCTCTGCTTCTCTGAAGAGCTAAAAACCTGCCTTGGACCTCATGTCAGAGCTCAGTTGGCATCTCCACACAACACTGCAAGTGTGGGGCAGATACAACCATGGGGTCTTCCTTCTGGCTTCTCACAAAATCCCACCCTCAGAACTCTTGTTGATACAACAGAGCCCAAAGAAAACTATTTCCAAGTTGGCTGAGCAGTTATCTAGTTGATAAAAACCTTGCAGGCAAATGGGTTGACATGATGAGGTATTTTATAACAGAATTGTAGAATCACTAAGTTTGGAAAAGACCTGTACGATCATTGAGTCCGGCTATTGACTCCACCAGTAAACTGTGTCCCCAGGTGTCACATCTGCTATTTGGTTGGTGAGCATAAGCATGTGTTGCTCTTTATATGGCAGAATCACAAAAGGAAACTGAAGCAAATTATGTGGTCTTGTTCCCTTAATTTTTTTTTCAACCTTTCTTCCCCAAAACAAACAAACAAAAAAACCCCAAAACCAAAACCAAACCAAACAAAAAACATTAAGAAAGAAAAAAAAAAAAAAAAAAGAAAAAAACACCAACAAAAGAACTATGAAAGCTGCAGTGTCCTGCAGACACCAGTTAAATGTTTTCTTTCTACATTGCTACTTTCCACACTAATCATTACATTTTGGAGCATAGCCTTGTAGAAAGTTTAATTAATTTTGCTTCACTTCAGTGATGGGAAAATGCATAAAGGCCATTGCAAATTAAATTTATACAAATGTCTCCCATTTGGATAGCTCACTGGAAACCATGAGTGAATTCCAGTGCTTCACAGCTCTGGTCATGCAGGAAATACTCTGTGAATATGCAATGTTTTGGCACATTCTTTTCACAATTCTGGTCACAGGCCAAGAGCCGGAATGGCAGGAGCATACATTTTTCAAATTTTATTTCAGTCAGCTGAATGGTTTTTAATCCCAGAGCCAGCTCAGACTGGAGCAGGTTCAAGTTAGCAGCAAGCTGTTCAGATTGGCTTTATAGCTGGGTTTTATAGCTCAACTGGTTTGATTCAACCAATTTTATGAATAAGTAAAAGTCAAGGATTCATTCCCTTCTCCTTTTTGCCTGACAAAGCCCCTGAAGAAAACTGGACATTGTTCCCAGGCAGGTCTGAAACCTGCTACAACACAAAGACAAGCATACTGCTTGAGCAAAAGTCTCTAAAGGTCTGAAGAAATAAGATCCATTTCAGCTAGGGAGTGGAAAAATGTCAGATCTGGGTTAAATTCCAGACCCAGATTTGCTCACAAGTGCAGTGCCTGAAGCAGGAACTCACTTGCACATTGTGGTCTTCCTCCGCTCACTCGCGTCCCTGGCACCTCCTCTCCATCGCCAAAGACACACCAGCAGCTCTCCTGGTCCTGGCTGCACTGCACGGGTGAGAAACTCCCACCAGCCCCTTCACACTGGGGGATGTACCCTCTGGAAGCTTCTCGGGAGACAGTTTTGGACTTCAGCAGGTTACAGAAACTGGGACCTTTAGAGAGAGAAATTTGTTGCAAGATACAGAATAGAAGACAACAAATTGAACTAAAGGCTTTACCAGCAGTGCTTCCAGCCCGGTTTGCTCATAGGAAGAAAGAAAGATTACCACAAACCCATCAATAATTTGAATCATTATAGAAATGGGAAATTCTACTAGAAAACAACCACATTTTTTCTAAAGATACAAGTGCAAGTGATACTGTTTTAGAAAAGTAGTTGAAAAAATGTTGTTATTTATTTTTCATTTGTATCTTTTTTTTTTTTTTTTACAAATGGGAGGGTGTATCATTTAGATGCTGATATTTAAAAGGCAAAAAAAAAATCAAGTTAATGTTTTTAGCAAAAATTTTTGACCAAGGTAATTTTAAATGTAATGATATGATCATTTACATTTTAAAATAGTTAAAATGGTGGTAAGAAATGAAAGATTAAAAAATGCATAGAAGCCTGCTTATCAATTTGTCTAGGTTGGTTTATTTCTGGTGTCACAGAAGTAAAGGGTAACTATTTTCAGACACCCTTTCAATGTTGCTGTGCTTGTATGTACCAGATCACCGAGGAATTAAACTGCGAGCCTCCCATGTTTCCCAGGCACCATTCTGAAAAGGAAAGTGCATATGCTGCAAAGCATGAGGCGTCACAGGCAGGGGGCAAAGCATTACTCACACTCAGGATTGCCATCCAAGTCTTTGCTGCCACGCTGGAATATTTCTCCTGACACAGGATCCACACACCAAATACCTGTGTCGGATCTCTGCAGCACGGTGTATTCTCCTGTCTACAAAGAATCAAGGACATGTCATGGCAGAGGAATGTATTTTAATACAGACACACCAAAATCCACACCCCAAAGACTGGCTAAAATGCTTTATTATATTTACATTCGTCCATTAATACAACATGTCGAAAAGAAACACAAAATACAGACTACCTGACTTAATAAACAAGCCAGTCCTTGAGGCAATCAAGAATTATTTAGGTTGGAAAAGCCCTCTAGGATCATCGAGTCCAACCATTAAGCAGGATGTAGACAAAAAGCCCACTGAGATGAAATTCTGATAAAATCCTAATTTGAAATGTATTCAAAAAGTGTGTAGATGTGTTGCTTAAAGATATCATTTAGTGGTGGACTCAGCAATGCTGGGGTGACAGTTGGACTCGATCTTTGCAGTCTTATCCAACCTAAATGATCATGTGATTCTGTATGATAATGAATCCATTACATGAAATGTCTATTCCTTGCCTGTCTCTATCTTGCTCACTGCCACATTTTGACAGCATTACAGACCCAGGTTTTTGGGATATCTGCACCCAGCTCCCTCTCACACTGTCATTCTCTCTCAGCTCAGGTAAAAAGAACCCCCCAAATGTCAGGCAATTAAGATGTGCCTTTTGAGAACTTTCTTTCGAGAACTTTCTTTCGAGAACTGCCTTTCGAGAACTGCCTTTTGCAGTTCTGCAGGAGGACCAGGCAGAGCCAGCCTGTGCGAGGGAAGCGTGGGCAGGCACAGAGCTTCCAATTCCCAGTCTCCATCTCAAAATTATTTAAATTCTGCCTTCTGCAGGGCAGTGCCTGCTGTTAGTCTTGTCTTACCCTTTTCTTTCTGGTGAACAGAAATGCACAAGGGGTGCTTAAGGAGCATGGACTAAAAGTGTACGTGACTTTGGCATGGTGTAAGCAAAACTGCTTCCTGCCTAATGTTAGATCACCTCAAGGCAGCTGGGGATGAAGAGATCAGCTGCAGAGGAGTCCAGCTTTGCACTGCTCTGTCTCCAGCTGGAAATGAAGGCATTGGCTCGAGATCGCTGACATGAAGTCTGGCCTGTCAGAGGGAAAACATTTTTAAAATAAAATCAAGTTTCAGACCTAAGCAAGAGAAAGGGTTACACCACCAGCTCCCTCACACATCTGCATTAGGCTCTGCTACAGTCTCAGGCAGGGAATTCCTGGCTGGTGTTTGATAAGCACAGAATGGTTCAGGTTGGGAGGGACCTCTGGAGACACCTGATCCAATCCTCCTGCTCAGGCAGGGCCACCAGCAGTAGAGGGTCCACTCTCACATCATACAAGCCAAAATCACACACAATGAAATTAAATAAGTTAGCCAAATAAGAACAAAATTCCTTTTCCTTCTCTTGCAATAGTTAGAAGTAAGCCTTACTTCATGCATATCATACTAGAATTTTAAACAAATATTAAATTTTGCAGGACCAGGTAAAGACAAATATTTAGGAAGAAAAACCAACTCACATTTGGGAAGTTCTGCTGAGCGTGAGACCAAGGAATCCATGACATAACGTCCACTCTCATCCACGCACCAGCAATGACCTGGCAAGGGAGGAAAAGCAGCTTTATTTTAGATGTACTTTGTTGCCTACTGGGAAGACTTTCATCCTCCGCAGCACTATAGAAAAGGATCAGCAATTCTAAATCACAGTTAACTCTGCTATCCAGGGGTAGGTAGACCACACCTGAGAGCAGAGGTGAGAATGGAAATGCAGCAGCTCTGATGAGAATCCCCCATTGCAGCACTATCACCTACTCCCAGAAATCAGGCATCATCAACAGACTTGCTCAGGGTGCATTCCATCTCATCATCCTGGCCATGAGTGAAGGCACTGAGCAATACCAGCCCCTGGACCAAGCCCCAAGCAGCACCGCTAACAGCAAGCAACTGAATATCTACTGATCTTTGAGCCCCAATGGGCTGCCACTTGAGTTCAGCCAATTCAAACACATGTTGTAGACCACATCACCTTCCTCCACTCTGAATACTACTGGGTTTCTATCTTTTAATTAGAACTATTCTTATGTTTTCTGGTTTTGAAGTCTTTTTTTTCGCTTGGACAGCCCAATGTCTTGTTAGGAATTGCTCACCTGTGCTCTCATAGCACTGAGTTGGCTCCCAATTTCCCAGGCCATCACACTGAGGGATGTAAGGGAGAAATCCCAGATGTGCTGCTTCCCCAGCAGAACGTTTTGAAGTAAAGTGATTCCGCCAGTAGAAGTGCAGGACTATGAAGGAGAAGTAAAAGAAAGCTGTTAGTGGCCAGCAAAGGATATATTAAATGCACATATTTACAAAAATCTGAACGTTTTCTGTATTTCAGAAGACAAATTAATAAATGTTTTAAGTACATAAAGGCTGGTAAGTGCCCAGATTTTTCATTTGCATTGTGTCATACACATGAAACAACTGAAATCAGTTCTTGAAGTGGCAGATTAATGACCCTGATTAATTAATACACCTGCTGAGTTGCACCTGCTTTTCAGCTCATTTTCAGCAAATCTGACATCAAGTGCTCTTGCACAGATTCTGGGCATGACTCAATCCAGCTCTCCTCTCCCTTCCACCCACCTGACCAGGCAGCGAGCTGGAGAGCAGAGTCCCTGCCCGAGAGCAGTTTTTGGGACAGCACAGCCTCCTGCCCAGCAGAGCGCAGGAGGTCACTGTCTGTGAGCTGGACTCCCTTCGCCAGCAAGAAGCTCTCTCCAAAGGCAAACTGGGAACCATTTGAGGCCAGGATGAGCTGCTCTGCCCCCTCCAGAAATTTCATAGCTTCCTGCTTCACACCTTCACATATGCCAGGACCTGTATAAAAAAATATATATATAAAGAGTATGTTAACAACTTTCATCTAAATCTAGTAAAGATTTGCATGTGAAAACTAACAGATCTTTTAATTAGCATCATCATTCTCCCTCTGCACTCAGTTTTGAATTGCATAATGAAGCAAGCAAAGGAGACTTGACAGCTCTTATCTGGTTAACAGCAGGAGTCTGACAGTACCAGGAGTCACACAAACCTCCCTGCCCTGGGCCAAAGGCTCGATGATTTTAATTTAAGTCCTCATTGGTTACAAACAGAATTAATATGTCTCTACAGAACATTCCCTCAGCTGCTGTCATAAAAAATGAGGATAATCAGAAGTGAGAATCATACAGGAAAATGAAGGTTTATCCCTTGGGTCTGGAGCGGCAGCTGACACTTGGCCTGTCCTGTCCTGTCCATAATCTCCTGACCCAGAAAGGGCAGCTCAACACACTGAGCCAGCTCCATGAAAGCTGCTCCTCCAAAACAACTCTGTTAATCTGCTCCATCCCCTTTATTCCCCACTTGCCCACAGAACTGTCATCTCCAGCAGTTTGCCATTCATTGTGCTGTCTCTTCCTCACAGCTGGAAAAATACTGTGTGAGGAGAGCAATTTCAGTGATGGCATTTATAATAGAGGTCATCTGCTGGAGCAACCCCAAAGAGGGCCCAGCACTTTGTGGAGGTGCCTAGACAGAGCTTACTGCACTTCTGGGCTGCCCTCACTCTCCTCCCAGTGACTTCTAGGGGATACTCTTGACCACATAGTAAGAGACAGTAAAGAAAATCCCTCTTGCTTCATTTTAAGGCAGTCTTGAAAGTCATTTACATTACAGCATAATCCTGATTTTTCCATACAATTCTTCACACTTTCTAATATCCTTTACCATCTGGCTAAGTATCTTCTGCAAAACCATTATATGTTCAAAATCCAAATTATAAAATCTACACAAACTTGATATGGAACTTTATTCCTTCTTATTCCCAAAGCTCAGACACCACTCATTTACCAGAAATGAGCGACCCCACTTCTGATGTCCAATGATAATGGCAGTGCTGATGATCTTCCTGACAAGATATTGTTTTCCACTTCACAGCAATTGAAAGGACTTCCCTCTCTTGTGGCACAGAATAAAAGACCAGAAACACTATTTCTACACGCCAGAAATTGTTACTTACATGCTGGAACCTGGTTCACTCCAGTCTTGGTTCCTTCCAGCTCTCTTCCTTTGCTATCCACGCACCAACACTCACGAAGGTCAAAGTGGTCCAATGGAGCACTGAAATCGGAATAGGGCCCTGGGTAATAGCTCAGCTGCTCAGTCAGGAGCTGCCAGAACGTATATGGGTCCAGCAAAATGTTCTCAGATGCACTGGTCAGGTTTCCTTCCAGCACTTCAGGTGGGAGATCCGTGAAGGAGGAATACATGGTGAACACGGGGAAGACATTCTGGTGCCCAGCCTCATACAAAGCTTCAACAAAAGCTGAAAAGCCTGCAGAGGATGCCTCTTTATAGCCTGCTATTGTGCTCAATAGCTCAGCAATGGGCAGGGGCTTGCCTCCGTTGTTCTCTGCAATCCACCTTTGGTACCACTTGAAGGCTTGCTCGGGAGGGCCACTGCACTGCACCTGCCTCCAGCCACCCTCGGCATCGCACCGAGGGAGGGAAACACTGGACAGATCAGGCACAGCGCTGGGATCTGACAGCAGCAGCTTCACAGCCTTGAGGAACTCCTGACCAGCCGTGACTTGGCAAGCACTCGGGCCTGGGGAAAAGAACAACACGCACATCCTCTAAATGCACTGCAGATACACAATAGCCCTGCCCTCCAGAACAATAAACACCCCTGCTAACACTTGGCCACTCATCCCAATCATAACAACATCCCTGGCCTGCCACTAAGAGGGCTTAGTGATATTAAGGTCCCATGCTGAACCAGGGTAAGATTTTCAAAGGGATGGGAGCCCTCAGAGATGAATACAGATATGGTTTTTAAAAATATGTGAGTACACTCGGTGCCTGTGGTTCTTACTGGGGGGATCAGGTGCTTGGTGCCACTAAATGCCTTCCTGAATCTGTTCACACCAACCAGGTATTTTCAGATACACTTGGTGATCTGGTTGTTACTTCTTATTCAGCCAATCGCTGCAAAAGCAACCATCTAAATAGTGAGATAATACTGATTTTATTTCCCTTTGGACCAAATCAGAATTTTAAGATTGTGTCCTCTCTCTCTACTCTCTACTGAACATTGCAGCTCAATATAAAAATACCATTCCTCGAAATACTGGAGTGAGTCTGTTTTGGAAGAATTTTCTGCCATCTCCAGAGCAAAATTTCACTTTGCCACCAAGCAGCTCTACAAACCCAGCCAACCACGGGAGCTCATCTTTTTCTCAGCACCAGAGAATTCTGAACCTTTTTATTTTGGATTGCACTACAGATGGGCTGCTAGATATAAATCCCCTCTCAATTCAGATCACTACGATAAACACCTCACTACTTCTGCAAACTGCTATTCAAAGGAGCTCCCTCACTAGGCACCACTCTCAACTGCTGGACACTCTGCTATTCCTCCCAAAATGAGAAGCAGGCTCTCCCCTTGGTCTCTTCTCCCTGTTGATGTGTTATTTTCAGTTCACAGAAACTTGAAAGACAAATATTCACAGCTTATGTGCTTTCTTCTTCCTTCATATTCCACAAAGAAAAGGGCAAGGAGAGGCAGTTCATAGTTTGTCAAACTGATGTCAGAAGTCATTTGCAGCTCACTTTTTTGGCCTGACTGTGTGACCCTTCTGAGAAAGCTGTCAGCCACTGAATCCCTCTCCTATGTTTGGACTCCTGTGACATCCAACCAAGCTGAGGATTTATTCTTGAGCTAAAAAGAGTAAATCAGGTTCATAGTTTAAGGCACTGAAAATCTTTAGTTCTTAGGAAAAGATGAGCCAGTGACTGTGCTCAGGTGACTTGGTCCTGGAAGTAAAAGGGTTTTTTCACTCATCAGGGGTCACATTCCATCCCTCAGATGTTCCAGGTCTCCTGGGCATCATGGGTGTTGCCCAGTCCAGCTGCACACTTAGGCAGAGACACAACAACAACACCTTCATCACCAAGGCAAGACCTCAGGCTCCTCTGCTTGGAGTGTGCCCACCCTACCTCCTGACCACCTTTAGCACTTGGGATATCAAGGCTGCAATTCCCATTGTTCCCCTGTCACTGAAAAGCTGACTTGTTTTCCTGTTAGGAGACATTTGCATACATCATCCATTTGTTTCCAGATGTAATCAGATATGAAGAGAGAACCACGGAGGTCCAGTGCAAAAGAAAGTATCCTTAAATTCCCAGTCCCTAAGACTTACATTGCATTGGTTTTCCAGCTTCCCCCCTTATTCCTGGAATAGTCTTGCCATTCAAATCCACACAGAAGCAACTTGTCCCGTAACACTGGAGAGGCAGAAAGTCTCCATCCTCAGTACAAGAGGGAATAAAGAGATCTGATCCTGCAGGCAGGCTTTGCTTCAGTTTTTGCAAGTCCCTCCTTTGCTTCTCGCAATCCGTGGGACACCTTGGGCGTTGGCCTTGACGTCTTGAGCCTGGAACTTCCTTGCCCGAAGTGTCCAAGCACCAGCACTCCCCTGCATAGCACTGAACTTCCTCAAACCTCCCCTCCTTGGTGCACGTTGGAACAAAAAGCTCCCTTGGCTCCTCACCACAGTCCCTGGATCCCAGTGCTAGCTTCACCACTTCACCTAAATCTTCAGCGATGCTCTTGGGGACAGAAATCACTTGCTGAAGAAAAGTAAAGAACTCTGGTAGCTCCAGGACAGATGAAAGGAATTTCACCATGTTCTGATTGTCCTGCAGAGTCACTGTGCGGCCAAAGCTGCCCACAAGAGGTTTACTCAAAATGGAGCTCCCCTGTGATACCTCCAGGGAAAATGCCTCAGCTGATTCCAGAGGGCCTTGGCTGTTATCCCTCTCTGACATATCCTCCTGTGGGAAAAATTGGTCAATGCTGTGTTTCCCACTAGTGCCAAGTACTCCTGTGAAGTTAAACTGGATCAAATTCTTCAAGAACCTTCCTCCAAAGAGGTTTTCTTGGAAACGCCTTGGATTGGCAGTAAATTGCAGTGCCACTTGAGCCAGTTCCCTCGATGGGAACATCCCCGTGATGGCTTCGCTAAGGGTGGCCTCTAGCCCAGGAGTCTGCCTGGCAAAAGGGCTTTGTGCAAGTGGGGATGCCAACCCAGAGTCCAGAAACAGCTCCCTGAAGGAGGGAGGGCAGGGTCTTGAAAAGCCATCAGTTTTGTCTGACTGCTTATCTGGTGTGGAAAACAAGTTGGACTGGCTGAAGTACCCAGCAGGGCCATAAAGGAGCCTCGACAGGGCCCGTCGCCTCTTGGAGATGCACGACTGTTCTTCACCTACAGAAAGATTAAAAAAAGAAAAAAAAGCAAATTTTCGAACCTCCAGGACCTGTAACTCTGTTGCACTCTTTCAAGCAGATGGGGCAGAAACAACATTTAAGTACAGATTAATGTGCTTCTCAATCTATGCGCATTGATAAGGAAATTTGAAATGTTAGTGCAATTACACTACACAACATTGAAATGTTCGCGAATTTGTTATGGTCAACAAATAATTCTCCAGTCAAGATACAAAATGGAAGGAAACATTCCTTCCCCGTAGACATGTTCTCTGCTGTGTGGTCTTTTACTGGGTCTGTTGCTTCCCAATGTAAATCCTCATCCCTGTTCCTAGGGCTGAAAGAATGAAAAATGTCTTTTCCAAATATTTGAGCTCCCTAGTAGGATGTCTGATGCAAATGAAGACCTTTGATGATCCAGGCGAAATGTGTGAACCTAAGAAGGAGAAATAGACTGCAGAAGAACAGAAAGTTACTTTAAACAATGCCCACTAATGAGGAATTTAAGGAGGTTTCCTAACCAAACCTTCAGTTTTATAGAGAGATATTCTTCGCAAGAGGTTTGAAAACAAATTGTTAAAATTAGCAGTAATAGAGTGCTAAGGACCAGATGGCATTCACAAATGAGCTCTAAGGGAAAAAAATACAGAATTTCAACAGAAATAGTCAAATGTCAGGGTATTGAGGGTACCAGCAGTGGCCCTGGCCACCCTTATCCCGGGCTAAGTTGTGTCACAGGTGTAGCTGCATCCACCTCCATCTGTACACTGTTACACAGGCAGTAACAGCCCCAAACTGGGATTCAACACATCAGGGAAGAAGGACTAAGCTTAGGGCTCAAAAGACAGCAAAAAAGGAAAGACTCGGTAAATATAAAGACAGTGAGAATCAGACAGACAGGATGGTTTTGGCACTGACTGCATCTATGGAATGCACACAGCAGCTTGACTCGTGCACCACACAGTCACCTGTCCTTGAAAAGTAGCAGAATTATAGAGAAGGGGTGCAAAAGTAATGGAACTATAGAGAAGGGAGGCAAAAATATTTTGAGGACAGGACAGCCTTTGCAATACAAGAGAACAGTCAGCCTGGACAAAAAAATATGAAAAAAGTTTTTAAAAAACTGGATTCTCCACATCATTCACAATAGACAATTATTATTCAGTATTTCTCACAGTACAGAGAAGTCCATATGCAGAGAGCATAATTATGATCATGAAATTTATTGCCAGAGAGTCCTAGGAAGTATAAAAGGTTAGAGAGCAATTAGGCAAATCCCTGGAAGGTAACTCCGTAGGGGAGGGCTGCACACAGTGATCTGGACTGAGCCTCCAGTTTGGGCATATCCCACCTGCAGGAGGATCTTTGGAAACTGTGTGCATTTTCCATGTTTCTCACACTTTCTCTCTAAGCACCACTGCTGTCCCTGTAGGGGACGAGATGGATAAGCAGCTTTAGTCTGCTCCAGCACAGCCTCCCTTGGGCTCCCCACTCCATCTCCGTTTATTCCACAGCCAGGCACAAATCCTGTTAACAGTAAGGAGAAAAGCTGGAAACCTTAAAAGCTGCTAAAATAGATAAGCAAGTAATCTGATGTTCTGTGACTGACATCTTTCTCACTCCTTGTCCTGCTCTGCAGTTCCTGACAGGAGCTCAGGGTCCCTTCCCAGAAATCCCTTTGTAAAAGAACTTTCTGCAGGATGGGTCCCTTCTGTTTTCAATGCTGGCTCTTGGTTAGAGGGATGAAGAACATGCCTCAGAGGGCCAATACATTAGTGTAAGCCACAATTCCACAAGAACGGTAATATGAAACAAATGTAGGATCACAGGTCATAAACACCCTCCCCTCCTACCCACTGCTGAATCAAATCAAAGCAGAAGAAGAAAGAATTAACACAAAAGGCACTGCTGGGGTGAATCTACTGCAAAAGGTCTGAAAAGAAGCAAGAATAGAAGTCCCTATCAGGATTGCCTGGTGCCCCAGGTGATGTGAGAACCCCACTGACTCCTCCAGTGCTCACACTGGAGCCAAAGACATTAAAGAATCACGAATCATTAAGGTTGGAAAAGACCTGTAAGGTTACTGAGTCCAACCATTAACCCAGAACTGCCAGGTCCACCACTAAACTGTGTCCCTAAGTGCCACATCTATATGGTTTTTGAAATAAAACTGGAGACACACACATGGCATGTAGCTGTCTGAAAAGACTGCAGCTATATCCTCATTAAATACCTTCTCAGGAGTTAATCTGTGAGACTTCTGCAGAAATGTTTCCCTGCTTACATTTCCTGAGCCTGCCAATAAAAGCTGCAAGCAGCCCCAAGTCATTGCCCCCCTTTACTCCCCCCCTCAAAAAATTATCAGGAGGGCTCAGCAAAGCATACTCAAAGAGAAAACAACCAGTCCCAACATATGGCGAGGCCTCTCAGAGGTTCCCTCGCAATATCCTTGGTGATCAGCCTCGAAGGCACGCTGAAGTTTTCATTTCACAGTAAGCCTGTGTGTGCCCAGAGCACTCTGAGCACTTGGAGCTGTGACACCTAGGGCAGATTCCTCCTTTTTTAGCTGCGTGGGAAGCTGTGCTGTGTCTCACAGACAGAGCAATTGCCTTCCCCCAAGGCAGCCCCCACATTAAGACCCTGTGCCCCAGCCCTCCAGCACAATCCTGAATATTTAGGTAGTGCACTTTGGAGCGAAGGTTTTTAACTTTCCTCCTCCCCTCCGGCCCCTGGACATTTCTGCTGTCATTTCCATTTGGGGCATTGATTTGATGGTGTATTCTCTGTGGAATCTCTCAAACTCCAAACCTATACACCTTTTCTGAATTATTTGTTGGGTGTTTTTTTTACTGGATTTGGCAGTTTTCATGGCAAAATATGCAGTGGCAGAGTTGGAAAAAAAGCAGTCAGGATGGGAGAATACTTAGAAATTACACAGCATTTCACCAAAGGAAAGAGAAAAAACAAAAAATCACCATTACTTGCTTCCTTATATTACCCCAGACATTCTCAATTAACACCCCAGTTCCTGGAGTTAAGCGAGAGATATCAGAGCTGCACAGAAAAACCTTGTTGCATGCAAAACTAAAAGGCTGAAGACAGGTCATAAGAGAAAACAAAAGAACGTTATTTAATAATTTATTAGAACGTGACTCTTAACCACAGGGAGGTTTCGAGATCTTTGAACACCAGAATCCATCAGAGCCAAGAAAGGAGCTGCTCTTTCTTGGCAGCTGAGAGATGAGCTCATTTTCCCTTTCCCAAATCTCATACATACCACAGGCTGGGGGCTGTCCTCGCCTCTTGGTGCCAGGGACCTCTTGCCCCTCAGTGTCCACACACCAGCACTGTCCCCCCTGGTGGCACTGCAGGGGTTCATAGCCCCCATCAGCAGTGCAGGATGGCACGAAGGGGTGCTGGAAGCGCAGGGCTGCAGAACGCTCAGCCTCACACTTCGAGGGGCCTGCAAGGAAAACAGTGTGCATTAAGCAGGGAAAGTTTAAAGTTTCAGAGCCATCTCTGTTTGATCCCACTGTTTGCCTACTTGGGAGAAAAAAAAAGAAAAAAAAAAAATTCCTGATCGTTTTCAGTGACATGTCAAGTACCAGCTCCAAATACAAATTCTCCACCCTCTTCTTCCCTGGTGAATTTGCTCCATGGTTTTCTACTGTAGGTATTAAGTTCTGAAAACTAAACAGAAGATAAAACCTCAACACATTTTTCAGTCATAGTTGCAAGCAGGCAAAGCAGGAACATTTCTCAGGGAACTGTGCTGGAGGCTGGGGCAGCTCCGGTCCTCAGTGCAAAAGCAAAGTTGGCCAACATAGACACTTGTGCAGCTTGGGGACTGATTTGAAGGCAAACATCAATGTTTCTGAAGAGAATGAGGCATGCTCTTGCAAAGGGATCTGCGCCTGACTGTGAAAATTTGGGCTGAGACCACCCCATTCTCTATTTCCCTCTGCAGAGATCTGGAGTCCCCATCCCTGTCAAATTGGCCTTAGTGGCAGAGAAGGCAAAAATTCATCAAGTAAATTTTCTGGGGTAAGACCTCTGCAATACAGGACTTCACCCTTTGAACAGGAATTTTGCTTGTTTATATCAACCTGCAATCCTACAGCCTAGGCACTTCTCACCTTCAGAACTTTCCAGCTAAACCCTCACCTGTGTGAGGCAGCAAGAGCACTGTGTCAGAGCAGCCTGTTCACCCAGGGCCTCTGACAACTTTCCTAATTTGAGTGACAGCATGAGAACTAAGTCACCAGAGCATCCCCCTCGGTGCTGATGAACGAGGTCACATCTCCATCTTGTGGCTGGAACAGCTTCATCTGTGCTGACAGCTGCTGCAGCCCCAGCTGCAGTCAGAGCTGAGCCAAAGCCACTGTGCAGTGGAGGGGATGATGCTTTCCAGATTCCCAGAAGGATCAGCTTGTCCCAAAGCCAGAAAAACTGTGTGACTACATGGCCAGAAGACTGACATCAGTATCTGGTAAATATTTCTGGTGATGCAACTGCTTAGCGAGAGTCAGACAGCAATGTCAGAGGAGTTTGGGACTTTGGATGGGAGCCTGAGCTGTCACACAGAAGATTCAAACTCTGCCCGACCAGGGCAGTTTGCTTTGGGCTCTGGTCCTGGAGGAAGGAGGTACCTGACAATGAACAGAGTTCATTGCCTGCAGGCAGAGAAACTCTCTCCCCATGTGCCTGCCCTGACCAGGGAAAGAATGGGCCCAAGGGTGGATCCAAAAGTTCAGCCCTGCTGGCCAAGGCTCTACAAACTCCTGTGTGGCCTGCTGGGAATGGAGTGTGTTGTGGTCAGTGTGAAATCCTTCCTCTTTCTGAGTGTACAAATGTAAATTAGGGACCATTTTCTCAGGCTTTTAATTTAATAAATCAACAAATCCACCTCCATAACCTCAGGGAAAGAGATATGGAGAATTCATGGGATTTCGAATAATGTGAACTGCAAGTTCATGGGAAAGCATTCATCAGAGGACAAGTACACTCTGCTGGTAAAGAATACACAGTGCAGAAGATAAAAGCCAGCTGCAATTCAAGGTCTGTGATTCTTGCATTGTAACTGTGATATTATATGGTTTTAGAGCAAGAAACTCCTAGAGCTACTCTCCCCAACAGTAGCTGCCACATATAAGCTCCAAAAGTGCCACCTGCTTTACAGGGCATCACCAGAGTGCTACTTACACCTGAACTGGCCAGAGGTAGCCAGCTGGACCCCCAGGAATCGCCTCTGCAGGATGCGATGGATGCTGCTCTCACTGAACGTGCGGGCAGGCTCAGGTCCAGAGAAAACCGTGTCATAAACTTCATCCAGGAGCAGTTCCAAGCCTGGGAAAGACAGACTTTTAGCACAGGGCCTGCTTTTAAAAGAGAAGTCACCCTTATACCAGAGGAGCAAAACTGGGAGATTCTCAGGAAAAGTAAATCCAGTCCTCTAAACAAGTCAAATGTGAAGTTATACCACATAACCCTAATGCACCACACCCTGCACCCGGTGCTGGGTGCCCAGGCACCACCTTTATGTCTTGAAATCTACCAAAACAAGCAGGAGAAACATCCATAACTGGCTGTAGACTGTGGTTTTGTTAGGTTCAGCCAGCAGTAAAGAAATTGATGGAATTTTGGAAACTGATGCTAGCAAAACCAATCACCAGTCATTGTGGTTGCATACCAAAAACCAAGACATTCAGTAGTTGCTCTGAATGCACAGATTTTTTGAGAAGTTCCCTGAGAATTTTTCTAGGAATTAAATGTTGAATTCCTCATCTATCATCTACATCTTAAGCTACCGTGCTTTGTATTTTTCCCCTTAAAAAAAAAAAAAAAAAAAATGGTATCTAAGGAAGGTCAGGAAGTTCTCAACCTCCTCATTCCTCCTTGCTAAAAAAAAGACCATTTTTTCTTCTGAAGTGTCCCATCAACTATTAACATGCCTAAATCCTGAGGGTTATGAGAGAAGAGGATGTCCTTCCTCATGGTAGAGAGGCTGGATTAGATGTTCTTTAAAGGTCTCATCAATTCCATGATTCTACCTAAGCAAGAAGAAAAGAGTTCATTTTTGAGGCCCTTTATGATTCCCCTGGATTTGCTAATTGGACATATCGAATATGGCACAGCTTTCTAGTGTGGGCAGAAATTGGACATTCAGAAATTCGATTCCCAAAAAGCACAGGATTAGCTCCCAGGCACCAACTCCACTTGTTCCTGACTGAAGCTCTGCTCCAGAGGGTGGGATCCCATTAGTGAGCTCCAGCCTTTCCCATCGGCATTACATTCATCACATCAGACAAATGTAATGAACTGCAAGAATGAAACTGAAGCTCCAAACGAGTCTGAAGACTGATGGTTATTTGTTCCCTTTCCCTTAAGAATTCAGCACCACCCAGACGAAAGGACAGCTGCTGGAAGGCACTTACCTGTGTCTGCTAATTCCCTCCCCAGGCTGTCCACGCAGTAACAGTACCCAGAGACCTCCGGGAATGTTTCCCTCAAGGAGCTGAATTTTTGGAAAGCCCTTGGGAGCCTGGAAGAAAAAGTAGCCTGCTGTGAAGAGCCCGGGGAGGACCATTGAGAACAACAAAGTGCCAGCTGTTTCCTTCCTGATTTTGTAGCAGAAGGATGTCTGCAGAGCACAAGGCCAGCACAAAACTCTTTGGTCTCCTTTTGGCAACCAGGCTCTGACACGATCCAGATTGGTGTTTCAGCAGGATAATGAGTCTCCTAAATGCCATTTCTTCTAAACAAACAGGGGAGGGTCTCCCTTCAGACAGATTCCTGACCCTTTCTAAGCATGTACCCAGCATCTAACACTCATTTTTAATTCTATTCTCATCTTCGAAAGCCTGTCAAAGAGTGTAAAATAGACAGGCGTTGGCTTAAGGTTATTACAACACCCCTTCATTAGCTCCTTCCACAAATCTGCACAGGATGGCAGAATGCCTAAAAAAACAGGTTGCTTCCCCTTCCTTACATGCCATGTACACTTTCTGCACTGAATTAAGTACAAAAGCTGATAAAAACCTCACTAATATCTTTCATTTTCAGGGCATGGCTCAACAGATTAAGGAGAAGGAGGTTTTAACGTGCTACAGGACTGACTTTTGTTTCTGGAGATCAAAGAGATAGTTTCCCGTGCAATATTCTAGGAGTGACAACAGCCAGATTCCACCAAAGCAATTATTTAAGGAAGAAATTTATTAAGGTCTGAGTTGGAAAAACCATAATAAATGTGGTCTTAACTGACAGACATCCTAGGGTTTCTCCAAGAAAAAGATAAGGTCTCCTAGTTTCAAAGTGCCAAGTTCTAAAACAATCATATTATTTTATGGACACGTCCCCTTACCCTGAAATATTATAAAGGTCTGGTGTCCCAGAGGCATGTGGCTTATTTGTGAAAACCTAGCAACGGGGAAGTGAAATTTTCTGCTCAAGACCTACATACTGGCTTATTATAGAATATTTACGAAGGTCTAGGGAAACCTCTTTTGGAAAGAAAGTTAGTAGGATATGTCTAGATTTCAAAAATCAGGATGTGGAAGCAAAGAATGTTGCTCCACTGGTTTCACATGAACATAAAATACAGGTTAAAATCCTTGTTCAGCTACAGTGCTTTGTTGTGGAACTCATCCCTTCAGCTCCATATTCTGCCTTGGTTTTCCAAAAGAATAATGACATTTCAGGCAGGAGTAGAGTGAAAATAAATATATTAATGACCTGAAATAGTCAGATATGATGGCAATAGGTTAAGCCAATGTCGTAATTAGAAGGTAGACAGCTGGGAGTGAAATGATCCTGCTGTGATTAATTACATGACATGGACAGAAAATAAATCCAATCTTGCAGGTCTTTGCAGGCAAATCTCCCAGTGGGAGGGAAAAAATGTCAATTTAAAGCATTTGATTTCTCCACTGTAATTGCTTTTTTAGAATTTCCACACTCCACAGACCAACTAACAAAAGAGCTGGATTATTTTGCTCTCACCAAAATAACCCCCCCTAAGCTCTGACAAATTTTCACTGTGCATTCAGACCTGTCTTTCAGTTTTATTTAAATTAAAAAAAGAAACTTCTCCAAACAGCAAAGCTGACATTTACAGTGAAATGTCTTTGCTGCTAGAGAGTGAAGACACAATGAGGTTTTATGTTTATTGCACTGCCCTCCACCAGGGAAACTGGTGCTGACCGAGGTGCCACCAATGGCACTCCACGAGACACCGAAAGGCTTCTCAGGAGAGAACATCTGAACATCTGTGCCAAAACAAACTCCTCTCCCATCAGCTCCCCGTGCCCATCCCTCATGTCTCCATCACAGCATTAATTCCCAGCTCCTCCACAGGACAAGGATTTGAGCTGGTGTTCTGAAGCCTCCCCCTGCCCTCTGCACCCACCTAAGGCCAGCTGTGCACCAGCACAGCTGTTCATCACTTGCTGGTTCACCTGTGTGAGCAACCCTGGTGCTGCCTAAATAGACAAGAGGTTCCCATTATCACATGGAACTTCATCTTGTCCATATGCTTTCATCTCCCATATGGAATTGTCTTTCCTGCCTCATATACACATCCAAATTCCGCTGTTCCTTCTGTATTTGCCTTATTCGCTGTTTTCTGTCTGTCTCAGAAGTTAGCCCTGCCTATTTTTCCAAATATGGATCAAAATATGGTGATATCCAGTGCTGTATGAGGACATACCGATTAGACTGCAGGGATGGAATAGATTTTTTTTTTTCATCAGCTGATTTAATTCAGAGAAAAAGGTTTTTTCACATGTTCCATTCTTTAACAGAAAATAATATAATGTGCGGTTACAGAATAAGGGCTTCATGTGACAAAAATCACAAAAAAGCAGACAGTGCCTTGATGGGGTTTGCAGGATTACCTTCCTGATCGAGAAACCTGAGCTCTTACCTGTTGTAGCTATGAACAAGATCAAAAACACTCATGTCTGTTGTGTTGACAAACTTGCACTGGACAGGCAGGAATTCTCCATCTGCTGAGCACTGTGGTGGGCTCTTCTCCCCAAACCCGTGCAGGATGCGGCGGTCTCGGATCTCACAGTTCCCTGGACCTGATGGGTAAAAATGGTAATGTTTATTGGGGTATTAACGTCCCACAAACAGCAGAATGGCCACCCCGTTCTTTAAAAGAGGTTTGTATTCATCACATTGAGCAGGGACACTGAGGTGCATCATCTTGTTTTTATGAAGAGCAGGGAACTGGACTCAATAATCTTATGGGTCCCCATTCACATCTAACCTTTCAAACCTACAAAACCATCATTTTATTGAATATTACTTACACCGCGCTGGCTTTCCTCTTTGCCTGGTGCCATAAATCTCCATTCCTTCTGGATCCACACACCAGCACTGCCCCAGCTCCGTGTCACACTGCACCTCATCAAAAGCCCCTGAATCCAGGCACTGAGGGATGTAGGAGATGCTGCTGCTGTTGATGTATCGGCTCACCAAGATCCTCTGCTTCTGCAGCTGGCAAAAGGACAAGCCTGGAGCACCAGAGAGGGGCACTGTTAGAGGAAGGTTCCTTTTGGGCACTGAATCATTTATTGAGGCAACATCTGAGTTTTCTCAGAAATACAAGCTCTGAGTCTGCCACTTGGGTGGCACGAGGACATTGATGGACTTGGGGTTATGAAAATTGGTACAGAGAGGACCACCACAGATTGGGCTGAAGATATCTAACTCAAGAGCCATTACACTAAATCAATCTTTCATTCACAATTTACCTTACTGGGGCCTTCATAAATACAGACATCCAGGTGTATCAGGTTTCCATGATAAGCCCTGAAGAAACTCCAGAACTTTCACTAGAAAGTTTGTTGTAAATTACAACAAACCAGAGTCCATCCAAGTGTGGGCTAGCCTATTCTTGATTTCAGCAGTTCAAATGCAGATTTAAATGGTTCTTTACTTAATCTGAGCAAAAATAGAACTTTTTGACTTACAAGATATGGGATATCCATTCTGTTTACTGCCAGGAACCTCAACACCATTCTCATCCACACACCAACAGGAAAGAGCATTCCTACTGCACTGGACTGTCCTGAAGAAGACCACAAGTAAAATATTTTATTTTGTGTGTGTAGAGTCCTCAGTCAGTACCAGCCATAAGCAAGACCATAAAGCAAACCAAACAATGTCAAATACTTTAATATCACAAATAATGGAATTGGCAAGAACTACCTTTCTGGTGACTCTAATCAGTGGGAGCCCTTGATTCTAGTAACTATCTGAACTCTTCAGGAATTGCAGATCTGTGACTTGAAGTTGTTGAGGAAACAAGCAGGTTGGACAGAACCCTAATTCTCATTATCTGAGATTCATCATACATTTTGAGACAGTTTCTAAGTCAAATCTAAAATGGCCATGGTTGCCACCAGAGGCAACAACAAGATAATAGTAGAGAAACCACAATTTATACTCAGCCTCAGCTTTAACTTGTTAGCTTTTTTCACCTTCAAGCAACATGCTTCTCCCTAAATCTCTCTTCTCTGTGTGCTTTTTAGTTCCTTTACTGCCTTTAGATGGAAACCCAACTGTGCTGCTTACGAGGGAGGATAAGATCGCAGTCACTTGGCACACACGCTCACTCCTGAGCACGTGTAGGAAAACAGCAAACTGCACCAAGTATTTAACATGCAAATAATGCTGCCAAGATTAGCCTGTTAATCTTAGATTGACCTCTTAACCTGGAGATTATTTCCAACAATAGGGAATTCATTCAGGAGAGGTTTTATCTGCAACACGGCTCAGTGAAGTCACTGCAAGTCTCCTGCACCCCTCCGAGGCTCTTCAAGACAGGGCAAAACTTCATTAGCAGTGAAAGGTCACATCATATGGCAGCAGATAAATGGCAGAGATGAATTACCTGAACTGGCCATCTTCTGAGCACTGAGGAACGTAGGCTTCTCCTGCTGAAAAAGCCTTTTCCCTCTGAAGTTCACATGGACGCAGTGGTTGGGAATCAGTCTGATACTCTGAAAACAGCAAGAGGATAAACACCTAAGGGTGGTATCATCACAAACCCTTTCTTATCAAAATCCTGTTAGTGCCAGGGCTGCAGGGGAACAGTCCCACGTTCTGGAGTTCTCCCTGGCTGTTTCCCCATTGCTCCTCGTGTGCATTTCCGTGTGGGACAGCACAGGACAAACCCAATTCTCTGCCAGCCGCAGGATGAGCACATGGTGGAGATGCCCATGAACCTCTTTCTCTGGCCTCTGCTTAGTTAGTCTCAGCTCTGTTCTCTAATGGCATGGCTATAATTTTCTGGTACCTGGGGGTCTTTACTTAGTTGAGCCTATGACCACAAAAGAGCCCTTTGCATAACCACACACATCACTATTAAATTTTCTGAGTAATTATTCTTTATTGAAGCTAAGTCGCTCACTATTTCACCAAAAGGAGATGTATTTCTTCTTAATCTCATGCAAGACTTAAAAAATAATCAATTTCTAGCAGTAGCATCAGACTAATTCATATTAGGAGCACTCTCAATTTTAACTTGGGCAAATGATCAGCTACTGAAGCCACCTAGCAAATTTTTTATGCATTCAAAGCTGCATTTGCTGCTGTTTTAGGAGAATGATGGAATTCAATAAATTCTTTTCACAGAGCAGATTAGTTGATCTGACACTTCCCTCATCCTCAAAATCTGATTAATGTCATGCTCTTAATACCATTGATTAGTTTATAAAAATACAGCAAACAAACCCATGGGTACAGCAATTTAGTCCAAAGGTTCACTTAAGCCAGTATTTGGTCTGAGCAAGATCACACACCATAGTGTAAATACATCATAAATATTCTGAATGCTTTTCAGCCTGAAATAATTTGCAACTCATGGAACTTCTTCAGCTGCAGATGGTCCCTGTGCTTCTAATACTGCTCAATCACATCTGTTTCTGTGAGCTTTTACTTTGTCCCCTTAAAACCATGTGAAAATTGTCATGAGACTGCAAAATTTCAGGTGATCTCATCTACAGAAAATGACATGTAGGCAAAGCTCCCCATTTTCACCCCAAACATCAGCTGCTCTGGGATGTGTGGAGATCCCTGTGTACAGTGCTTGAGAAGGTCTACCAAGACATCTGAGTTAAAAGACTAATTAATTCAGTGATTAAAATTCCTGGTTGTGCAGGACTATCAAACTCAGGCCAAAGAACTGGGGACAGCATTCAAACTATCCAATATCTTAAGCCTAAATTAGATGATGGCACACACAAGCAGAAGATGTAATCTTAGGGCCTTCACAACTCTGCAGCACCACCTTTTCTCACCCAAGCTCCTTCTCTAGCCCTTGAGAAAACTTTTTCAGTCACCCAAAGTCCAGGTGTACAAACTCAGGTAAGCCTGACCACCTAGAGATCCTTGTGGTTTAGCACTTAACCTGGAGCCCAGACTCAGTTTGCACAGCACACAACAACCAGCTAAGTTTGCAGCATGCGAGATTCATGATCATTATGAACTTCATCAGGACAAGACACAGAGCAGCACAAAGATCACAGTCACCTCTGGACACAGGCAGAGGAGAAGGACAAGTGTACTTACCAAATATATTGGCTGTCGCTATGTTAATAAAGCAACAGAGGGTGTAAAATGGGATGGAGCCCATCTTGTGATGGGAGAGCCCCATCCCCTTCTGTCCGTGGGGCAGCTCTGTGTGCCCCACAGAGCCTTCACTGCCCTTTTATAGTGCCCATCACGGGAAGGGGTTCGCTTCTGCGCTGGTGGCTGGGCACAGAATGGGGTGAGTGACGCACACGACACTTCTGAGCAAACTGGAAGAGGCCCCTTCAGCTGGAACTGCCCCCCTGGCTCTCCTCAGCAGCTCTCATCCCTGCTCCAGGGAGCACGACTGAGCCAGGCACTGGAGGGGACAATAAGTGGCAGCAGGCACAGCAGGTGGCTCTGTTAAATCAACAAGCAAATTGAGCAAATTGGCATGACCCAGGGAAGAGATCTGGCTCTCACCTGCCCCACGGTGCAGCCAGGCTTTGTGCTACCCAGTGGAAGTGCACTTTTTTGTGTTCCTAGAGAGCTGAGCCTGCTGAGGAACAGACCAGTTAGACATCTGGGCGCTGCAGCATTAGGGGTAAATACAACTCATAATGTGGTTATTTATTCAGTGAAAAACAGAATGGGTGTACCTCACTGGCTGAAGTGAATTGAGGATCAGAGTCAATTACATTCCATCTTTTGCTTTTACTCCCACTTGCACCATGCACTTTAACACAGCCAAGTGTCCGACAGAAGCAGCTTCAGCTCTTGGGCTTCATCCTCCAGTGAAACCAGTACAACCATAAAGCTTGTTAAGTCCAGCTTTTTGGTACTAATTACACACAAGATCCTCAGCCTAAAACATAAGAGAAATAGTATTTCCTTGGTTCCAGAGTTTCACTTGTTGATTGACCACCTTTTAAAATTGTGAGTCAGTAAACTCACCCTCACTTGTACAAAGGTGGTTAGATAAATAAGCCCAAAATAATTACTTAAATAACAACAGAACATGTTTGAAGCTGGATTTAAGTTGATTTCAAGAAAAAGTGAGAGCATCACTCTTGTTTGTGATTCGTGAGTACTGGACAGCCTCGAAACAACTCTGCTGACACTCTGTTAACACATCAAGATCGTGCTAGCAGTGATCCAAGCAGTCCTCTGTGCTGCCTGTAGACAGTGCCACGCCATGGTGTTTGATGGGTATGGTAAATATGATCTCCAAGAGCAGCACAAGCTTGCTTCAGCATGACTAGGCTTTTAAAAATGAGTGGGACTGTTTTTGGAATTTACTTTCAAGCAACCTATTCTGGACTTGAGCAAAGTGAACAGTCTGCAGACAGATCAAGGTGGGAAAAGATGAAGAACATGCCCAGTGTAGATGACAGACCAAAAAAAATGCAACCTTTAGAAGATAAAAATGACAAATCTTGTAATAGCCCTGATCAAGCAGGAACAGAAAGAAACTGAATTTCTGGATTAGCATAGCATTTATAGGGAATCAACCATGCAGAGCGAAAGAATCTGACTGAATAGGGTGGCTAAATCAGGAAAGAAGTTTGACCATAATACGTATTGCTGAGTCAGGGGTGCTTCAAGAGCCTCAGGTTTGCATGTGAGCCCCGCACAGTGGGGCAGACACATGGGAGGAAGGAAAGAGAGCTCAGCCCAGCACCACAGACAGGCCCTGCAGGGGCAGCAGGGTCGGTGCTCATAGCTCCTGTGATGTCTGCAAGCCAATGAAACATAACCAGAGAGTGTTGGGGGTCTGTGTGTGATATTGATTCAGTCCAGTTTTCCAAAGTTACTAGAAAAGTGCCATTCAGGTTGTACAGCAAACGGGGAGAGGAGCTCATTAAGGTCACTACTCACTTTCCTTCTTTATTCTTTGCTATAAAACGCTGACAATGGAGTAAGGCAGACAGGAAAGCAGGAACTATCAAAGGGCTATTATTATCAGAAAGAAGCACAAACTCACAATATCTATATAGTGTTGATGCCCAAGATGACTTTTATTTCCTTCAGAAATACTCAGAAAACAACCTCTGAACTACTCAAGTTGGGAAGAACAGCCAAGTCTTAAAAGTCTCTTCAAAACTAAGTGAAAAAAGGAATTTTGGCAATTGGCATCACTTAAACCGCTTCTAGATGTGCGTCAAACCAAGGTGGGCATCTTGGTACATGCACATTCAAGGGGATGCAAGAGCCCATGGATTAAAACGGAAAAAAAATGTTGTTTACAAAGCAATGTGTGCAATTCACATTCATCAGAGAAAAAGAGGCACTTGTCTATCTATGGCTGATCAAATACCAAGAAGAAAAGCCTTGCATAACCTTCAGTGAAGGGACAAAGGAATTGACCTCTATTTTTAGCACCTGAGAAAAGATGGAATAATATCTTAAATTAGCTCACCCAGGAAGGGCAGAAAAGGAGTAAGAGGAAAAGGTCCCTGTGGCCAACACAGCCTTAAAACTATCATATCTTCAAAATCATTGTTCTAGTGCAGGAAATGAGGGTTTTGTTTGTTGTATACTCTGGAAAAAGCTACTCAATCTACACTACAAACTATAACTGATGGGGGAAAGAAAAAGGTCAGTGAGATGAGACACTGAAATCACAAACCTCAAGGGAGAAGCAGACATTTATTCATTGTTCCAGTTTTGCATACACTTTCTTGGCAGAAGCGACAGTTTGTGCAACTGCAATTTTACATATAGAAAGGCCCAGGGATAAATGATTCCTGTATATAAATACACAGACATCTGTACCCACAGAAAAGTCACTCTTACCCAAATAAAATTTGAGCCTGAGAAGTCAACCTTTGCTTAAAAAAAGAACTGGAGGGAGCCTCCTGAATGAGGCAGCAAATTGGAAGCAAAAATTTTAGGAACTGAAAGCATTGTGAAATTATGCTTCCATCAATCAGTTTATTTAAAATAATAAAATGCTTTTCTGTGTTAAATAAAGCACCAATATTGGACAATCCTCTCACACATTTTTAAGAAAGCTATATAAAATCAGACTAACACCATTTATTACACTTACAGACGGAGTATTAAGGTTTACATTCAGTACATTTCTTTCCAAGACCTTGTGAAGCACTTATCTCTATCATCTCTGATTAAGTCCTTCCGTGATGCAAAATTAAAAGATGACAAGACGACTGGATAATACACTTTTCAGTCACTTTATACATGACGCTCTTCAAATCAAAAGAATGCTGGAGAAGTTTTAGTAATTTCCAGGCTAAACTTGGCTATATCAGAAAGTGGGCACAGGACTTGTCAAATTTTAAATTTTGATTTACCATTTGGAAAAGTGCCTTTGGTGACAGAAGAACATAAAGAAGCCCATGTAAGAATATTTGAATATGCATTTGTCCTGGCAGGAATTTACCATTTCTAGTACAGGTAAAATGTTGGGTTGTTTTTTTTTTTTTCTTACTTATTCATTGAAGATAAGAGTTTTCTCTATCCACTAATACCACAGTGATTCTGAGTAGAAAAACAGGTATTTTATTCTTTTATTCTCACAACACCTGGGATGCAGATTGGTTTGAAACCCGAAGCAGGAGCCAGGTCTGCAACCCACAGCGACACACAAGATTTGCACCTTGAATTGATCAATATTTGACAAAAACAAATACTGAATTTTTGCTGAGGCAGTGACAAAAGTCACCACCAGCCACACAAGGACAGTAACAGGGAGCCAAACTCTTGGTGTTGGTGGGACAAAATTGCTTTGGGTCTTTTCAATAATGCAATACTCAACCTTCTCTGAACTAAAGGCAATGGTGTAGAGCCAAGTGGAGTCAGAAAGGAAGTCCAGAGACAAACACAACTCCTGCCACACAACAAAGCAGTGAATTCAGTAAGCCACCAATGAAAAAAGATGGATTAAAGTTGTTGGATTAAACATCTGTCAAGTGACTGATAAAACCAATGGATTTCTTAAAAAATTGGTAAAGGAAACCTCAGTTTGCCAGAAGGGAAAGATATGTTTAGGGAAAGGCCAATTTGCACAGATATTTCATAGCATGTTTGTACAGATCTGACATCCTATTTCTACTGCACAAAAGACACTGGGCTGGCCAAATGGTTGGTCTGCCTCGGGAAACTTCTTCTTAAGTCTTCTAATTTAAAAAATGTTCCAGTGTGCTGCTCCAAGATCTGAATTTTGCCTTGTATCTTAAAACCAAGAGCTTGCTGTGAGATGGTCCCTTCAACGATTAAACTATTTCAGAATTTAAAAGTTTGAAGTTTGCTATATTTATGATTATATCTACTTTTTCTGTGAACAATATTTTTCTGTGTCAGTAGCTTATTGCAATTCTGTCCAATTTAATTCATCTGCTGCTTATCATTTGTGCCCTTGTCCACAGGATGTCCAAGAGAAGAACTTCCTTAGCATTGTTGGCTTATTTGTTTTCTACCACAGTAGTGTCCTGAACAATTTGTGGATTATATTAAAATAAATCACTAAAAGAAATTAAAGTTACTTTGCAATGACATTGTACAAAGGCACATGTCTGCCCACAAGGAGATGCCATCACTGTGAGAACATGTTGAAAGACACTGACTTTTAAGAATGAAGTGCATTGCAAAACTCTCACCCTGAAATTGTTAAAACACCAGAACCATTTAGGAACAGAAAAATCTTCTAATTACTTCGTTATATACAGTAATTCAGTATTGTAAATAATTTACTGACTGTATAATTTACCTACAGGCTAAAATGCAACTGAAGATTCCCTCAAGCTTTGCAATGTAGAAAAATGAGTATCAGTGACTGCACATAACCTATGGACTACAGCCTAAAAATGCAACTGAGGATTCCCTAACGCTTTAAAACACTCAAACATTCACTAGCTCACCAGAAGAAAAGTCCATGGAATGGGAGCCCAGGCACATAATCTCAACAGACCTTTATTGTGAGTATTCGAATGCAGTCAACATTATTGCTATTATAAAAAACAAATCACAGAAGAAAGTATTTTGCTTCTCTCATAGAAGATTTAATCATAGTGCAGTGCTGCCTCTCTCAGAGTGTTTAGTGACAATACACTGATGCACGTGGGTACAGCTGAACAGAGGAGGCTTGGCCAGTTTTCAGGAAAGGAAGACTGCTGTTTGAAGCAAACAGCAATTGAACTAGCTTTAGTTATCCAGCCCGCAGAGTAAGGGAAAGCAACTTCTGTCCTGAATGATTTTTCATGCTAGTTCATTTTCTCCATGTGGTCTCCAATTTTTCATTTGGGTTGTTCAGGCTGGTGCAGAATGGCTGCCAAATGCACAATCTGCACTCGGTGCAGTGTATTTTCACCATCATTACATGCTCTGTATTTGTTTTCCATATACAAACAGATATACACATAGTGTATAATATTTATTGCTAAAGACAGACCCCCACACCCAGTGCCCAGGACATAACAAAGTACAATAGAAACCATTACTGAAGCATGTCAAACAGCCTCTGCAAAATGCTCACCTAAAGCCATATGCAATCAGTACAACAGAAGAAAATTGTGAGCTAATAAAACATGAGAATAGCAATGGGCATTTCAAGTGATTAAGCCTCTGACTTTAATAAGCACTCCAAAATTAAGGTGCATATACTGAAACATTTTTAAGCAGTAGAGTGAAAACCTATAGTTCCAGTGTTCTAAACCATCCTGCTTGCAAATGAATGGCATCATTGCACACACCCCCTTGACACACCAGCACCTCCACAGAGCTACTAAGAGGGCAAGGCAGTTGGGATGGCCTGACTGCTCTTTTGGCTGTGACGCCCCTGCCTGCAGAGTCCTTCCCACCCTCCACTTGTTCATTTTTACATCAAGCTCCAGTTCAATTCAGGATCTGTTTTGTGCCTTTTAGAGTTCCAGTGAAGAAAAATGCTTACAGTTTCCCTTCAAATACAAAGGAAAAAATAGTGTGGTAAGGAGTACTGGAGCCCAACAGCACCAGAGGGGTTTTGCTGTAACATTAATTCAAGTCTAGCTAAGTTAGAAGCCACATGGGAGTAGAGGGAGATCACCACTTGCACAAGATAGCAGAGGCTTACTTAAGGGAGGCAGCAAAAACACCTGGAGATATTGATCCTGGTACAAACACTCCAACTGTACACAAGTCCCAGGACACTCTGGAGGCTGTGGAGAGAAGAGCCACAGAGACTTTTCCCCATGACTGCTTCCCACAGCAGCCAGGAAGAACTGGGCATGAGAACACAGGAGTGAAACTCTCCAGGCACCACAAAAGCCAGAGTGCAGAAAGCTGAAGAACAAAAGGAGAAACAGATGCAAGCTGCAGAATGAACAGATGAGCACATGTAGAAGCTCAGAGACAAAATTAAGAGAGAGGTGCCTGTCAGCCATACAAGATGACTGCACCCATGGAAGGACAGTTTCAATTCTCTGCCACTCAGCAAGTACAGGCAATCTATCAGAAAATTGCAAGCCACCTCCTTTGTCTATCAGAAAGAAAATGACAGGCTACTACCACTAAACCACTCCACAGCTGAACAAAGATCTATGCATCTAAGGCCAGAATATCCAAAATATGGGCACTATTCAACCTACAGCTACCCAAGAAAAGGGCTAACAGGAAGCATCTTCCAACCCATTCCCTGCAATATGACCTGAAGTATGTCCATTTTGTAACCAGAACGTGGCAGCCCCATCATGTCATACCAGACTACAGCACCAACACGACATTTCATGTATGACTGCAGTACTGCTGTCCTGCTGCCATGACTGCAACTGAAACACAGAATTCCTGATGTAGGTGCCTTCGGTATGGTCACAAGTAGGAGCAGGCTTTGAAATTAAATCACCCTGATACCTCCATTAAAGAAAGAAAAACAAAAAAATTTTAACTAATCCTCAATCCGACAAAAAGCTGGGCACTCAAAGGCTCCAAAAGTTTGCCATTTAGCTCTGTGAAATCACAAGAGGCTTCTAACAATGGCATTTCCCTTTTGTCTATTATTATTTAGAACTCCTGGTCAGTGAAAGAAGGCTGCAAATTTAAACATTTTGCCTTTCTGTGCACATATATCAAACAGTCCTTACATTGCCATATACTATTTTTTCCTCAGAGAGGGTCTGCCCCCTCCATCAAACAATGCAATCACAAATCACACGCCAATAAATGATGTTGCAAATAGACTGTGTGTACATCCCTGGCTTATTTAGAGAGGAAGCAGGAAGACAGATGGAAAATTATGTCTAAAAGGAACAAGATTCTCTTGATAAGGCCAACTAGGAAGAAATACTGGTAAGAGCCAGATCACACTGGGGTTGACTGGCACACGAGCAAAGCAATCAACTGTAGGTTACATTCTGTGCAAAACACAGCATTTTTATGGCACTTGACTTGTGTTTAAAAGAAAAACCTCAAAAGCATCCCAAACCTTTGAATATTTGAGAAACTGGGGCCAGAAACTCATGTCCACATGTTACAGACCAGCACCACAACTTGAGAAAGCAAACTCAGACAAGTTTGTGAAACATTCGAGCAGTACACGATGTATCATACATAGCACGGTCCATACGGACACAGAGATTGTATTTCTTAGAAGATATGAATGCTTGCAGGAATTTTTATAATACATGACTACACAATGAACATAAAAAAAATACTGAACAGATTGTTTTTGTAATCACAGTCCATCCTGAACAAGGCAGGATCTCGAGGGGTAAAGTTACATATTCATGTAAATTAAGAGGCTATTAACACATACAAACAGAAGACACATTAAAGCTGCAAGGGCAACTTCAACTGTGACCATAGGATTTCCTTTTCAGGATACCATTCCTCCATCTCTGTAGTAAGAATAAAACCTCTGTCCTCCCCCCCATCCTAAGTCCACCTTCACCTTCAGAAACATTTACAATTATATTACATCACATGCATGCACACACATTGCATAATATTGCTACAGTGTATGCTGTATAAATTCTGTAAATACACTCCACTTTGTTTCAAAGTAATTAATCTGGATTTACACTTCCCTTATACAGTACACACAGTACCACATTCAAGGATATGCAGCAAGTGAATAGTCTATAAAAAAGTCTCACATACCCAAAAGCAAGTAGGTCACTCAACTATTCATGTTTGAAGCAGTTATTTAAGCATCAACTATAGAACACAGAGTATTTTGTTTATTAACAGTTGCTATAAAATGTCAACAACTCCTCAGCTCCTATGTTCTCTCTGCATTACGGAGTTGCCAACCATTCCATAATTCCATGTTATCACGCAGCTCTGTGATGTCTCCTACAAGCTTGATGTGGGAAGACTTTTTAAATAGCAACCGCTCTGTAACAGGGGTTTACATTTTGCTTTGGCCATCAGGAGTGATAACGCACTTCAGATATGACAGACAAAGAGGAAAGGTCAGGGTAGGTTTACTTTAGCAATGAACCAGCCACGCTGCTTTCTTTCTCAATAATGGTTTTATCATGAAAGTTCAATGCACTGGTTGCAAAGCCTTTCCCAGATAATCCATCTTTGGCACATTTTTCAATTGTATGCATCCTTAAAAGGCATTCCAAATTTTTTGATGGTCTATACATAATAACAATCATTTCTTTTTTTACATTTGTATGTAGATCAGGAAGAAAAGTGGAAAATGTAGAGTATGCAGAATAGTTTTAATAAACAGTTTTACATACAGTACCTTACATATAGAACAGTGTGTTTGCAAATTTAAATAATTTTTGAATGTACAGTGGCTTGTACTCTTATCAAAAGGTAAATTCAAGTTTACTGTCTATCGGTTCTAAAATGCATTTATACAGATAACTAGAACTGATAAACAGCTGTGAGGCATAAAATGTTCAAGTATCTTAATGTCCTCAGTTAAATAGCCTCCTTTTAACAGTCATATTTTACAAATTTCAAAACCTGTACATACATTATTTTCAATTTTAGAAACTGCTTGTTAAAAGGTAACATGAACCACCAGTTCTTGTAGCCTGTTGTAATAAAACTAGACATGTGTAGATAGAAATGCGTATGGTATGTATATATGCGTATGTTTACCTAGACACATATACATACACAGACACGGACGTAGCACTGGGTACAGCGGCAACTTATCAGCACAGGAAAAGTCCTGGGCTCAAAATCCAGCAAGAGCTAACAGAGCAAGTAGGTTGCCTTTGGTTTCATGACATTTCGTTCACTGAAGCTGAAAAATTTTATAAAAACAACTTGGATAAGGTATCTTGTGATTTTTTCCTCTAGTGGTTTAGAATATTCACAGCCACAGACAGTTTTGCTGCTCTTGTCATTCCTCATCCCCACTGAGGATGGTAAAGTTTTCAGAGGGCCAATACCAGAACAGAGCTACCCAGGACAAAAATTGTACCTTGATTCCTGAATACTGCTATAGAACATAAAAAAATATAAAGGAGATACAATTTTGGATGGATTGCTGGCACCAAGTAAGACTTTGGAAAAAAACCTTCACATAAGTCATAATCAAACTCTCATCCCAGTGATTTTAATATTATTTGGCACATCTGATCATTATTTGCCACTTCTGTTTTCAAAGAACCTAGGGGTGCTGTTCTAGGGATTTCTATTAAAAAAAAATACTTTAAAAGGGAGACCATGACAAGCAATTTTTTCAAAAATCAAAGCTAGTATGTTTGTTTTCCTTAACATTCATAAGAGAAAGAAATAATAAAAAAAAATTCCTGGTAGAGATGATACAGCCGTCTCTGTATCTATCTTTCACTAGCAAGATAAGAGGATTGCGTTTTCAGTCAGCTGAATTCTGCTAATTTAGAAATGTTTGCCAAGGGTTCCAAAATAGTAGCATTGCTCTTTGCAGAGTTTTTGTTTACAGAATTTTCTTGTATTTGGGGATTTACTTGTTTAACATGTTAAAATCCTGAGAAATTCACATTTCTCAGTATATGATATATAATTTTGAAACCTGGACATTGAACATTTATATTTTCAATAAAACAGATTCCTGACTCGCAACTTCCTCTCTTCTTTCTAAAGCTTCAGCCTATTAATGCAATCAGCAAAGAACCAGATAAATGCTCAGCTTTTTGCTGTCTTCCTGTCAGTCTTGTGGCTAATAAGAAAATTCACTGTAAAGAACCTATTTTTACTTTTTATTCTTCCTTTTGTCATACAGAGCAAAGCGTCGCTATTTGCTGTACTTTTCCCATGTCAATTAAGAGCTGTTTGATACGTCGCTTGAGCTGAGGCAATCTTGCCAGAGGATCTGGTGGTTCCAGTTCTCCAGTGAAATCAAGCCAGCTTTCTAAAACTACAGAAGGAAAAGGCAGAAGTTGATTAGAATAAGTCTTTGAGAAACAGTTTCCACAAAAATTAAACTTTTCTTTCTTACTTTGTCTTTCATAAAAAGTGAGAATACACTGAGGCTGTGATTTTTATTCAACAGAAGGAATTCTGTTAGGGAAACACCAACCAATTCCTTATTTCTCTTGAACAATCCAAACTTCTGATTTGATTGCTGCTATAAAAAGGTACCTAGGAGTAAATTATACCCTTGGCTCACAATTTACCCATAAAAGCAACTTCAGTTCATGGTCTTCTCTGACAGTTCTGGAACAGAAAATGCAACCCTTAAACACAAGGCTTGCTTCTGCCACTTTAACAAGCTCCTGTGCACAAGGTCCAGATTACAGAATGATTTTCCAATCTTCAACAAATGTTTTCAAGGAATTTCTCTGCTTGTAGAAACAGAGAAGGGAAAAGGTCAACCCTGTTAGTTTAGAAACACTGCCTAGGTTAAAGCAGGGATACTGGAAGTAAAACTGCAAATAGAAATAGGACAACTTTATTTGTTAAAAGATTAATTTAGGACTCCTATGATTAGACTATGAGCACCTTTAATTACTACTTTCTATGACTGGCAAGTCATAGACACATGCTACAATATTCTCATACACTGTAATTTCATTCAAATTTTCTCATGAAGACTGAATTGTCTTCATGAAACCACTTGCTTGATAATACATAGAAAACCAAAGTTGAAGGCACAATAAACACCTTTTTTTCCTAAATACTGTCAATTACTAGAACAATCAGGCAAAGATCACTACAGGCATGGAAAAAGCCATCAACTTTATGATCCATATCTGGACAAAGACAAGTTATCTAAGCTTTCTGAAGTCTGAGCCTGAGCTCAGGGGCTCTGAGTGCTTAAGATACTTTATCAGGCATTGAAAACTTCTGAGAGGGGGTGGGGAGATGAAGGTGCCTGTAATTTTGGGGCCCAAATTTGAACAGAATACTTAAAAATCCATCCTCAGTGCCTCAGATCACTTTGAACACATTAGTTATGAGAGAGATATTGCTACAGGTACATTAACAAGTAATCTGGCAATGCAGTTACCATCAACTTCTTTTTCAATCAGGTCCATTCTGCTGGTGACTTCATTCTGTACATTCTCTATATGGGTGAGGAGATTTAGCTGCCATTGAAGATGTGTGTCCACTTGTTCTTCAGAGCCTTTTCTTTCATTACAAACAAACACAGTGTTTCCTTCAGCAGAATTCTTCATAGGAGCAATAGAAAGAAAAAAATTGCCATTTAAGATTGTTTTTAGCTTTGTTTTAATTTCTGGTGTTGATTTCAACATTTGAGTCACATGATAAACTCTGCTGGCTTAGAACTATACTTCTGTATACATGACAAAAAGCATACTCAAAAGGCCACAGACCATGACAACATCAATAGACTAAACCAAAAAAAAAAGCAAATTCTACAGAAATAAGCACCTATACCTTTTGCCTTATTTCCCAACAGCAAAGTTTATCAGCTCAAATACTTTGTTTAATGCAGTAAGGGAGATTGTACTTCTGTGCCCTTTTTATATAAATAGCAACTTAAATCAGAAAGTGCTGAACTGCACAGATCTATTGCCACCAAAAATGTGCAAATTCCTAAGGTCTGTTTCCATGAAAAACTCCCTACACAATGCAGTATTATCTAAAGTGTCAACAGCCACTATTTTGCACAAATAAGCTGGACATTCCTATTTCACAGAATCCCAGAATGGGTCAGGTTGGAAGGGACCAGTGTGGGTCATCTGGTCCAACCTCCCTGCTCAAGCAGGGTCATCCCAGAGCACATGGCACAGGATTGTGTCCAGATGGTTCTGGAATATCTCCAGCGAGGGAGAGACTCCACAACTCTCTGGACAATCTGTTCTGTTTGCTGATTAAGAGAAAAACCCCCTCTTCCTACCTGCTATGATCCCACCTATCTTGCAAGCACAAGTCTGGGACAGAACCGAACATGTTTGGGGAAGTGACAGTATCATGCAGAGTTAGACAAACGCAGTATCTGAGGAAGATTGACTTTTTAAAATAATTACTACCTTCACAGCAAGCCAGACGTAATACACGCATTCCTAATCTTTCTATATTTGATGTTTCAGCTACTGAATGGAAGTAGACCAGATTTAATGAGTTAAAATGCTCAGCATCTCCAGTAATTAGCAGCATTGAAAGTTTCCACTTTATACCCACTGTGACTTCATACCCAATGAAGTTCTTTCACTATTGAAGATTCTATGTTAAGGACTAGAAAGCCAGATACATGTACTCACACAGTGTCAGCTCATGTCAAATGCCAGAGCAAAGAGTGACATTTATTGTATTAATACACTTCTCTGAAGAGTGCAGCTAATTTTCCATACCACGTAAGAAAAAAAATGGCATTCGATCTGTTATTAAAATATTTCTTCCTCCAGGAAAGTACGGGAAGAGTGAGAAGAGAGGTAAAGAAAAAATAGGAACTGATGGATTTTAAGTTACTACTTCAGCAAAAAAATCCACCTTTCTTTTTAAGACCTAAAAATCAATTAAAAAAACACCAACCAAACAAATAAAACCCAGACTGACCTACTGACAGCTTTATTAGCAAGTCAGACAGGACAACTGTTGTTAATATCCATAATGTTCATCAAAGAAGTTAAAGTTATGTATCAAAGATAGATTTTATTTGAAAGGTATGAGAGTTTTGATACTTTTATGATATTTTAAATCCCTCTTCTCTGAAGACATCAGGTTTGCTTCCATAGTGTTTTCAATATTCAGATTGTTAGTAATCTTATGAAAAATATTTCCAGTATAAATAAGAAATGCTCTATTCCTTACAACTTTCATATCCTCTCTAAAAGCACAGGAATGCCATTTTTCCCTTGCTGTACAAGGATCCAAATCCATAATTCTAAAACCAAAATAATCTTTCAGCCTGCTTCAGTAATTAGAGAAAATTTCAAAGCTAAGTAACTTAATATCTAAATAAAATAATAATTTTTTTTTCTTCTAATGACTCATTCAAAAGGCTAATAAACGTTTCTTCAAATAAATCACAAAATCCAGGTTCTCCTCTAAGATATGGGATCAGTGTAGGTAATCATGGAGTGATGGCAGGAGAACAGTGCAGGATACAGTTTGTGGACAAGAAATAAGAGGAGGTTCAGGTGGCGAAGGTTTGTGCATTCACAAGCAAAACCAAGGAAACTAAATAGAACTTTAAAGATAATGCATAGCCCAAAAAGGGACTTGGTAACTGTCAATCCAAACACTGTTTGTAAGAGAAAAGGAAGTATGTAACAGAACTGCATATTAGGGTACAACCAAACAGTATGGGAAACCAGAATATTCAAGGCTCTGCAGAACGCTAGAAGGGAAAATTCGAAGTCCCAACCAAACTTTGACAAGGAGAGGAAAAGAGGCACCTTACAGAGAAGTCAGATAGTTTAAAAATGGCCCTTCAATATCAGTTTTAAGGTAAGTGCGAACAGGCTCACGGAGAAACCAAGGAGAGATTTTCTGTGCCTATCATGTTTAGGCAGAAGGCCTTATTTTAGTATCAAGGCTGACTACTGGCAAGGTGCGAGGTGTCCCAAAAGAAAGAACACTCTTAAACCAAGAAGAATCTGTTGGGGGCAGTGTCAAACAGAGAACACCTAGCTTTTTAGATATATGCTTGAATCTCTGAAGGAAACATTAGTTTTGTTCCACTGCTCACGCATATTTTCCCTGAATTCTAAATGCCTTTATACTATTTATACAATTTACAATGACAAACTACTGTTGGAAGGCAAGTGTATTTGACACTGCTGCATGTCTCCTTACTATAAACCTGAATATAGTCATGCAATTTAGCATACAAACAGGTATTTTTAACTACAACAAGCCAAAAATTCCCCATTCAGACTATACAGCTTACATGCCACATTTAGAGCCAAAATTAAAAGGATGTATCATACTCATTTCTTCCACACCAGAAGCTGCACTTCAGAAGGGGGATGAGTTGGATGATTTATCCTCACACAGTTGGTATTGTAGAAAACAGAAAGGTTTGGTTCTCTTTGCTTTTTGCTCAGAGAACTCTTCACTAAAACCAGATTAACAAGTTTCAGACCTTTTCCACCAAATAATGGATTCAAACCATTAATGTAAAAATGAGAAAGATATTTAAACAGCAAAATATAATCCTGACAAAAAATGCTTCATTAGAAGAAACATGCAGTATAGAAAACTGAAAAGCAGTTGCACATGAGGTGAAATTAGTTGGTCAGTAAATCATTACTTCTGGATGGCATTCTAGGTAGCATGAATACAGTACAATAATAAACACTATTAAAAAAACACTCAGTTTAACAAATGACAATTAAAAAAACCCTAACACAGGTAGACAGCAGAACTGATAGAAAAACGGAAACCTGTCCCATTTTCCTCACCTTGCAACAATCATATAAGTTCTGTTCCAAGACCCTGCATTTGAAGAATAGGGTTTCTTTTCTCTCAGAACATTTGACTGAGAATAAAGTTTTAGCATAGGTAACACTTTAGCCATACTCTGTATTTCATAGAGCAGCTGAAATGATCATACTTCACCTGGAACTATTTCAGTGATCCAACTTTGCTTCTAGTGATTTCTGCTGACTAATTTGATAAATATGTCAACTTACAACAATGAACATTTTTAAATACCTGCATGTACTTCAGTTTTATCAGATTGAACATACTTTTCCAAATAAAATTTACCAGATGAAGAGTGATACTTACCTGCTCATTCATGCCACCATCATTAAAAGAATATTGTAAACAGTTTTTATTCTCTGTGTGATATTCCTGATCTTCCTCAAAGCTACTTGTATCTTCATCATCTGAGCTCATAGGGTCAGTGACTGCTTTGTAGTCCTGGCTAAAACTCTGTGGTTTTTGGTAACTGTGCTCACTTGTGATATATGTTTCTTCCATCTTCTGGGGTATACTGGGTGGCTCTTTATGGTTTTGACTATGACACGTCCTTTCAGCTGGATTAACAGCATCCTGCAAAGTCACTGATTTTTTCTCTACCCCAACAGTTCTTTGTTCTTGTTCTTTTCTCATCCCTGAATAAGCCCAGAGATGAAGATCTGGGTGATGCTTATTTCTGCAATGAAGGGGAGGAAAAAAAGCTAGTTACAGAGAATACCACTTAGAGCACTGAACTATTAAGCATCCAATCCTCCTAGATCATAGCTACTGATTATCAAGCATGAAATATTCCTAGGTCATTCATCAATTTAAGATAAATCTAGAATGCCCCTTTAATACAAAATTGACAAAAAAAAACTCACCAATAATCCCAACAAACCATATCTGCTTGGGTGCTGAACACCTAACTCCCACTGAAGCTGAGGGTACTCCACATCATGCACTTGAATTACTTAAAATATTATACAAGAAAGAACTTCAGTGTGAGAGAAAAATGCATATGGAGTAATGTTAGTCTCTGCTGCCTGAATATATAAAACTAGAAAATAAACCCTGGACTGATACTTACTTCAGTATCCCAATCTTGAGCTGCAATCCATGCAGTATTTCAGTTACCCCATATACATCTGCCAGTAGGTGATGTGTTGACACAATCTTTTTGGCATTAAGATGAGAGTAGTTCTCTTTCAAAAATGATAATCCACACATGTGTCCATTGTTTAGCCAGTCTTTATCATACAGATATTTGGCACTCCACCTCTGTCCTGGGGGGTAAGCAATAAACAAATTGAGGGCCATCTAAAGCCATCTGAAGCAGAATTATATTTACAATTAGAGTGCTATAATTATACGCTGCACTTGCCTAAATATCTCCTAACATTCATGAAAGGATGACTCAAGAACTTGCTATTAATATATTAAAATTTAGTTTTTTGGATTATGAAGAAAGTCTTAAAACTTAGGAGAACAAAAATAAGCCTGAAACGTCAAGATCCCTCTAAATGGCATTTGAAATTAAAACCTAATCAGCTTTGCAATCAAGCTATCTGATATTAAGATCTATGCTGTTATCAAAATAACCACAAAAAAAAGTTTACATTGGTGTTTTATTTATATAGATACTGCAACTTACTTTTTTTTTTTAAAAAGAAAGCCTAAGTTACCAAGAGAAATATTAGAAAGTGGATTTTATATGGACATATCCAAAACACCCAGTTTGTTTCTAAAAGACAAAAGTTTTGCTTCAATACTGAAATCAATATCTATTTATTAGGAGCCAGGAAAAGGCTTCAGAAAAAGCAGATATTTCAAAGTTATCTGACAGCAGAGCTCTTACACTCTCCTTTGACACGCCTTTCACCAGACTTCCAGAGAAGGTATTTGATGTATATGGGCCTTAGGGCTCCCCTGCTATGTCTTAACCCAACCAGCAAAAATGAGTATTTAGCTAGTGCTTCTACAATAGCTAAATAACTACTAAAAGCCCAAACAAATTAAAAAAAAAAAAAGTAACAAAACAAAAATAAAACAAAAAGCCCACCCAAAACTAGAAATGCATAATGCTAATTACTGCAATGTTATTGTTTACAACAAGGAACCCAGACGGACTGATGGCAATATCTTACACTCAATTTCAAATCATACTATCAGCATATACAGAACAAAGAACGGGTTGATGGAAGCCCTTCATACCTTTCAGGAGAATACCCTGTCTATCTCCTTTTTGCCCATTATCCCAATACACTTTAAAATACTGACATTGAGAATGACTTTTTTCTCCTGACATAGAAAGAAAAGAAGTAATGGTTAGGAAGGGAAAGAAGATAAAAATTAGGGACACAGACTCTGCACAGCAGGGGAAAACAAAGTACCTAATACAGTGCAGGGAAAGAACACAAGACAAATTAGCTGGGTTTAGTAAGAAAAAGCTGGGCTGCTCAAAGAGACACCACACACACTATCAGACAAGACGCTCT
The DNA here is from genome assembly GCA_036630365.1 of Acanthiza pusilla. Lineage (NCBI taxonomy): Eukaryota > Metazoa > Chordata > Aves > Passeriformes > Acanthizidae > Acanthiza > Acanthiza pusilla. The sequence goes on along the minus strand of JAXCHO010000034.1, from coordinate 90,454,884 downwards.
ACCACCAGTTTTGATTCACACTGGGGCATATGCAACCAGCTCTATTTTCCTAATACTTCATCTCAATAATAGCTAATAAAAACTCTGCAAACAATTTTCATATTGCACTTCTTAAATTTAGAATCAAAGCAATTTTGATATTGTGGTCTCATTGCCCTTTTGAAACAGCTGGAGTGCTGGATATTTCACCAGAAGACAGGTATGTGCATTTGTATCAATTGTCAGAAAAAAAAATTAAAAACTTTCTTCCAAATCCTTTAGTTTTGCTCCAAATAACAGTTAAGAAAAATGGGTTTATCACAGAATAATTTTTAAATCAACATCTTCCTAATCAAATGTATTCAGTTTAAAAGTAAATGGAGTTTTCCCAGTTCTTACAAATTTAACCGAACTATCTGAAATTCAACATATGCTGTTTGTGCACTATTTTTTATTATAAGATGTGCTAGATTTTTCCATATTTTACGTATTCAGTTCCCCACTTTTACACAATTCTGGGCAAATGTAAACACTATAAAGTTGCAATTACTATGAAATGCCATCCACAGCATATTTGAGTGTACTGTGGTACTGAGTCCTTTTCCTCTAAGAAAATATTTAAATGAACAAATGTGATTCCAAGTATTGGCAAAACAGATCCCTGAACAAGAATGATTTCTTTAGAAAGGCTTCCAGACTACACCAACACAAAAAAGGGCTAGTGTTTGGGGGGAATTAAGTTTCAACAAGCAAAACAATGTTAATTGAGTTCAAGAATAAGATTTAGCACAGCTGACCATGATATTATTAACACAAAAGTTTCTGCTCAGAGCCAAACTTAGAATCACTTGCCCCACAGAAGTGTAACACGTAACACAAAACAGACAAAGCTTGAACAGTTTAAGCAAACTCATAACATCTCTGCTCAAATATCCCAAGCAGAGCTGCAGAAAAAGGTGGTTCATCCATACCTGGTGGATCTCTGCAGATGTAACAGATGTACTGCTCTGGAATGCTGTCCTCCAACAGCCCCATGCATACACTGTGCTGCCAACACAAGCATTCTTCACACTGACATCAGAAAAAAACAACAAAAGCAAAAACTAAAACTGAGACAAGTAGATGCAAAAAATCAAAAGCTATTTCTTGTATCATCAAAATGCAGAGAACAGCAGTTTAATTTAAATAGCTGGTTTGAGCAAGATAATTTTAGTTGGGCAATTTGTGTTTGGGTAGACAAAGACATCAAGCTAAAAAAAGAGCTCTAGATCTGAAAGTTACCTCAACCACAAACTCCAGACTGAAAAAAAAAAGGAACTGAAGATGTAATATTTAATAGTATTTTATTACAACATTCAGTATTTTAGCACCTACATATTTAGTAGTGAAACATAAGACAGGAGTATAATATCATAGTAAAGTAGAAAGATAATGTAATACATTACAGCATAACAGTGAAAAGTAGAAAACTCTTCAGTTTAATTATTTATATTTACAAAGCATCTCTCCAGTGCGCTAGAAAGATGTGCTTTTAATATCGCACCAATGGAAAATCTAAAAGAAAAAGAAAATGAAGAGAAAATGAAAGAGGAGAAACAAGAGAATAAGAGAGCAAAATAGAAGTGGTAAGACATGAGAGCCTAGAAACAGCAAACTGGCTGCTCTCAGTGAGACAAGCATGAAGAGAAAAAATCAGGCTGCCATTGGACTTCAAAAACAGGCAGGAAACTACCTCTGATAAAAATACTTCCCTTCTCAACTCTGTGCTTGCCAGTGTTTTAAGTATCTGCTGGCTCACTGCTGAAAATCTCTCCTCTTTGCTCTGATATGCCTTTGAGCATAAACCTATTCAAAACACTGTAGTCACCTTTCCTCCTGTCACTTCAGCTACAATTGCCTCTCCTGTCTCCAAAGATTGCTACACCAGTCCATTTTTCCACATTGTTACACAGCTGAACTCCTGCTCAGTTCCTCCAACACAGCACTGCAATTCAGTCTGCTCTCAGAGACAGCCTGTGTGCCCTGCATTTTCAGGACTCTGTCAGTTCCAAAAGAGTAAGTCCACTAACACATGGCAGCCCTACTTGTTTCCTTCAAATCTCGACTAAAAAGGCTCCATACTGTCAACATGAACTGTACCACGGTAATATGAATACAAACCTGTTTTTCGAATGGGGGTAAAAAACACAGCAAGTTCATGACCTTTTTAAAGAACTCAGTTCTTCTCTACTGCTGTTTGCATCTGATTTAATCACTACATTATAAATTCCTTGAGAAAAAGACTTGAAATTACTCCTGAATGGGAAATACTCTCCTCATTGGAGTACAAATAAACAAGCAGCAGGAGTTGCAATGCATCAACACCTGAATGCTGTGCAGACATGGAATACTCTTCTTCCCTTTTATCTGTACCAAGTTAAGCTGTAAATTCTCAATAATTTCTAAAATCTGGTATTGATATCTAGCGTGAAAAGTGCTTTTCTAAAGATGAAACACACATCACAGTACTGACAATATTTAGTGTCTGCACAGGAGACATTGCACACAGAGGAGAGGCATTTACAGTGAGCAGAGAAGTTTCTACAAGTGGTACTGCAAAGCATGAGGGCCAAGCCAGAAGGGCTTATATAGTCAGGATGGTCTGGACACAGAAGCAATGGTTTGTGTGTGGCAAAGAATACTCTATTCCAAATTTATCAGCTGGCCATGAAGAAAAAGGTTACCTTTCCTTACATATTTGTCCTACATAACAAATTGGTAGAGAAACCCCATCCTAGAGCAACAGCTCTGCATCCACTGAACAGAGCCAAGCCATGTGCAGAACAAAGAAATATTCTGTTCTTGTTCCCTTTATGTACAGCTCTCTGCATTTCAGTCTGCAACAAATAAAAAGGGCACCTTCACAAGGAAAACATTCACATGGAAAACATAACTCCACACACAGAATTTCTTTACCTGAATCATAAAGCCATTTTCTTCATCCAGTTCACAAATACATCTAACAATTTCATTGAGAGCATCATCTTCATCCTGAGACTCTTCAAAGTTAGTTGAATCAAAATCCTGATTGTATTCATCACCACTAAGTAACAAACTCTCTGTGGAAGAATCATCCAAGAACTCGACATCTGAAAGGTCTAATAAAAATAAATGCATGTGAAATTGTGTGTGGACAGACAAAATAACTCACAGAAAGTTGTCACAGTTAACAATCTTAATTTGCATTAGAAGAAAAATCTCTCTCAAACACACTGCTGGTATATGAGATTTCAAGATGAATTCTGCAAAGTGCCTTTAACGTGCTCTCCTCAGAAGCAGAGTAGCAACAAATAACCAAAGCAAGTACAACATAGAACCGCTTGAGGAGTGCAAGCATTTTGATTTAAATAGATGAAGGATAAATTAGTCAACATATTTATAGCTACAATCCCAAACATAAACAAAATTATTTCCTTTAAAATTCTCTTTCTTAACAAATTGAACCTGAAATTTGCTGTTCACTCAACCTACTTTCTCCACTAAGGTCAACAGACAGGATAGCTCTTGGATACTGGTATGAAGTGTTCTTCTCTGAGAACATGCTGCGCAATGTCAGAGAGCTGCCTGAGGACCGCGTTAAGGGAGAGGAGCACCTGTCCAGGAATTCAACAGAACTGTCTTCATAATCAGAATAATCTGAAAAATTAAAAGAAAAGTCACTCTTACAAAAATAAAATTTATGACAAATGCAAAAAAAAAAAAAAAAATTGTGTGCAGATTATACTGCAGCATTATCTTAACAAGTTAAGAATACCAACGCTGAGGTATCAGGATGATGAAACTGTAAATTAGTAATGGCAAAAGCTCTTCATAACATTTTATTTTAAAATTTCCAGTAAGAAACATAATCAAGTTTGATAGCTGAAAGAATCATCACCAATTGTATCTCCCCCATCTCTGAATATCTCTGAATGTACAGAGGGGTAATTTTTCCTAGAATATTACGCAGTCTTCTTTTTTCCACAATTCATCCTGCACCATCTGCTATCCTTAGCGATGCTGCTGGTGACGCTCTCTTTTGCCTCAGGTCTGCTTGCAGCACTACCAGCACTGTCACCTAGAAGCAACTACAGATGACCCTGTCAGTTTAAGTGATAAAAGCTTGTCTGCACACCTGCAGAGGACCACAGGGAGCCCAAAGAAAATTGTCTTTGGATGTTCCCAGGCCCATCTCAGGAGATATCCATGGGCCAACAGGCTAGGGAGCATTTCAAGAGCGTAAACATACAGAAACCCAAAGGAAGTGGACGACAAGGCAAACAACAAACACCCTGCCCCTCTCAGACTTTCCCAGCAGTGCCATCACCTCCATTGATCTGTGCATGAAACTCATCACGATGTGTTACCCAGAGCAGCTTTCTGGATCATCTTCTGAAGTAAGAGCAGTTGCAGCCCAGTGGGCTGTAGGGGAAAATAATTTTGGGTTTGCAAATGACTTACTAGGAAAAGTTGAGGGAAGAAAATAAAGGTGGAGAAAATGGATGGACTGAAGTGACTTAGCGAAGAACAACTATGGGGAGAACAGGGGAATAACAGGATAAAATAAAAGTCAGTTATGCATAAATGGTTTTGTGGTCAGTACACTCTGTGTGGCCATGCCCTGCATCCAATCTGTGCTGGCAGAGGTTGTAAGCCTCCTTCCTTGGAGCACTGAAAAGTTGTCTGGACATAATCCTGGGCAACCAGCACCAGGACAAGTGGGTTGGGACCACTGGACCTCCAGAGGTGCCTTCCAACCTCAACTATTCCGTGATTCTTATTGAACCTTGTTTCCATCTCTTACCTGGGGGAGGGGCTCTCCATTCAGGATTCAGGGTGAACATGGTCTTTGTGCCAGCAAATAGAGTAGCACTGCAGGTCAAAGGGCCCATGTGCCTGTAGTGCCAGCAGTCAGAGAGACTGCTGTGCCAGCTCCTCCAGGGATCTCTGGTCACAGAGGCCCATGAGCTCATGCTACAGCAGTTGCAGCCAGTCCAAGTGTCTGATTGCTTGCATGGATCAAGCTGCACCAGCTGATGAGCAGGTGAAATGGACTGGGGGCAAGGGGTGAGTCTGCAAGGGCCAGCTCTGGGTGGAAGTGACTATCTAAGCAGGAGAGCTGGGGTGGGGGCTCTGGGGAGTCCCGGCCAACGCTGGGACTGTGCGAGAATGCATGCAAAAGTGAGACTGTCTGTACTGCAGTGGGGTTGTTGCCCCATGTGCTCATAAGCTGCAGGCACCAGAACTGGAAAGACTAGGATCCAGAGGCAGGTACTGGGCACCCAGTGCCTGAGCCCACCTGCTGCAGAGATCGCCACTGTACTCATATATATCTGTATTATCTTCCTGCTCAGCCAGAGAGAGAAGCAGGATGAAGCTGTTATAGCACAGACAACATCATGTGCTTCTGCCTGCTGGGCTTACAGTGGCACTGACTTTTATATTGATACCAGCATCCTATCTTTTCCTCTAACATAAACTATTTGCAACAGTCTCAACAAACACATTTGCAAGCCTGTCCCTAATTATAACGACTGGAAGGACTGTCCTAGTAAAGTCATGTAATTGCAAATCATTGAATAATTAGGGTTTGGAAGGGATCTTAAAGACCATTCCGTTCCAAACCCCTGTCATGGGCAGGGACACCTTCCAGTAGACCAGGTTCTTCAGAGGCCCATCCAACCTGGCCTTCAACACTTCCAGGGATGAGGCATACACAGCTTCTCTGGGCAATCTGTTCTGGTGGCTCACCACCCCCACAGAAAAACTTTCTTCCCAATATCTAATCTAAATCTACCCTCTTTCAGTTTAAAACTGTAACCCCTTGCCCTGTCACTACACTCCCGATTACAGAGTCCCTCCCCATCCTTCCTGTAGGTCTTCTGTAAGCAACAGAAGGCTACTGTAAGGTTTTCTCCCAGCCCTCTCTTTTCTAGGCTAAACAAGCTCTCACAGCCTGTTCTCACAGGGAAGTGCTCCAGCCCTCTGATCACCATCACAGCCTTCCTCTGGGCCCACCTGAGCATGCCCACGGCTTCAATCACTACTTATTTTACTATTCTTAAAACTTAGTACTTCGAATATAAGCAAATCAGATTACTACCCTTCCATCCTTCTATAGGAAGCATTTCTGCTCCCACCTGTAACTACAGTTTCCTTGCTGTGGGTTCCACAATATCCATCTCTCCTAAATCACCTTCCATGAAGTCATTTTACTGTCTCTGTCCAAAGCACACTACCTCCAGCATTTCCCAAGTACATTCATTGTAGTCAACTCAAGGAGCAGCTGAGTTGATTACTTCATGCAGCATGGCTTTCAACCTCATTGCAACAGAGCAGCAGAAATAACAGGCACTGCCCACCTTCTGCTACACATGGGTTTTATACGATCAGTAAATCATACACACACTCAGAGCACAAACATCAGTTTTTGTTGGGGTTTGTTGGCTTGTCTTAAAGCTTTGTGCAAAACCAATCCGGGGCACACAATGTACCCCCTCCCTCTTCGTCCCCAAGACGCCTCAATTTGATTCCAAACAAAAGGAGCATGCCTCACACCCTTACACTTCTGTCCACACCTGGATTGGAGTGACTCAGTCCTGGAGAAATAGTCCTGTTTCTTTTGACAGATGGGCCTTATCAGGGTCAGACACTGGAGCCAGAATCCACCAGAGTATTTTAATTTTTTTCCCAGTTTAAAAAAAAAAATCCAGATTGAATACCTCTGAATTCCTAAACTCAGATTGTCACAAGATGAATTTGCAAAGAATAAAATGCTCAATTGTACACACACGGCTTTTTGCACCTGCATTTAAGATTTCTGATTGTTGAGACAATGGGCATATTTTCTTCTCATATTTACAAACACTGGATAAGACCCTTAGAAGTTGGAATCTAATTATGGTACCTCTGCCAAGCTTCTAAGTTTCAAGAAAGACCAAAGGCATAAAAAGACAGGGAAAAAAAAAAAGAAAACCCCAGCCCACAACAAATCACCTTACAACCACAAGAAGAAAAAGCCAAAGAACAATACTGGGCACATACCTAGCATTTATCAGTATCTTCTTGCAAATACTTAGATTCCTTCTCAGTGTAAGTAAGAAGCTCCCAATGACTTTTAAGTAAAATAAGTAACTGAAGTTTATAGCTTAAAATTATATTACTCCAGTACAAAGATGGTGAAGTACATGAAACCCACACTACTGCAACTCACACTGCATGATTTGCAAGCATTTTCATGTTATAGCACAAATTTGGGACAGAGAAACACATAATCCACAAAATATAATCCCCCTTTGTCAAGGCAACAGACAAGGCTGTTGCAACAGCGATGCCAACCTCAGCTGTTAAGGATTAACTGTTGAAGAGGGGGTACATTGTCTACAGAAAACCACTGACATTTAGCAGCAAACTACATACTAGAATAATTTTAACGTCCAAGCAAAATAGGTAGAACATGTATACAGAGCTTCAAATAAAGAATTTAAAGAGATGAAAAGTACAAGCATATCTTTCTGAGAAAGAAAAAAACATCTATCCAGTATGTGGATCTATCACAAAGAGACAGACTACAAATGTAAGAAAAAGAGAAGTCACAGACCCAAGCGTCCTTCTCATATTTAAGGCTAAAACTTCTCCCTCGAAATTTCTGAAATTTGACATTCATATTGTTTAGAAACAAGTTTTAGTATCTAATGCTAGAAATACACTGGGTGGTTTCACATACTTTTAAAAAATACAAATTGAACTTACCATGCTGTTTTGATTTCTTCTTTTTTTTCTTCTTCTTTTTCTGTTTTGGTTTATGATCTTTTTCCTTCTTCTCCTTCTTCTCCTTCTCTTTTTCTTTCTTTTTACCTGAAATAAAAATTAAACAATTCTAAGCAACAGTAGTATTCAGCGTAACCTAAACAAGGCATTCAAATTAAGTGTTCTAGTTGTCTAGTCAGATGAAAATGATTCAGTTCATTTACTTGGTATCTTGGGCATGTCTCTTACTAATAGCTGGTATAATGGTTCCAAGAAATGTCAATAATATTTTATCATTTTAAGTATTTCCAAGTAAGATACCATAGCACAAAAAATACAGCAAAGCACACAAAACATGTAACATCATATAAATAGCTTGTAACTTCTATTTTACTTACAGTTTATATCAGAAAGATTTGGTCAAGAGAAAAATCTTTCACAAGTGCAAAATTCCTAATTATAAAGATTACGTTGTCCTAAAACCACATATTAGGCCTACAGAAAGACATTTGAAGGAAATTTCAGTATCACAAATCTGCTGCTGCTGTCAGCACTCTGCACTATACAGTGGCATCCTCATAGAAAACTGATTCTGACTCGAATTTGACACATTTTTTACGCTGTAGTTCACTTTTAACCAGTGTTAGTATACACGAGGACAAGTACTTTGACTCAGAAAAATTCTGTTTACCCTGTTAATTCTCCTCAGACAAAATACCTCCCACATTTTCACTCCATAATCATTTCTTAAGTTATCAGCAGTGAGACAAATAACAACGAAATTAACTTGCTACAAAAAATAAGCCTTGAAGCCAGGATTGTTTCCTGCACACAAACTCAAGCAGTCTTATCTTCTTGGGGAACAGAGACAAAACTCCTACCTCCTGGAAAAACAAGGCAGAATCACTTATGAATTCTTGCCAGTCTCTAATAATTTATTTTATTTTAAACACAGGATAAAACCAGAATCCTCTTAATTTATATTTTATTTCATGGATTGCCAAATATTTTGCTAGTAACATTTGTTTGCTCCTCCCACCTCAAATCTGACAGTACAATACAATAGCAAGCATTATTCATCCTACTAAAAAAACCCTGATCAAATGAAAAACCAGAGGCAATGGACCTCTCATAGGTACTTTTGGATACTTCAAAATCCTTGCTATGGGCACTTTCATTTTATCTTACAAATTATTCTTCTATTATAAACCTGCCATATATATAAAAACTCTTTTTAAGACAGAAACAAACAAAAAGTGTAGCTGGGCACAGGAAATATTTTATGCTTTTACATTTGCTCTTCAGAGACATGAAGTGTTAGAGAACTTTTTCATTTTTCCTAAAAATAATATTGCTCTCTACATACCATATGTTGAAGAACTTTTCTCTTCCAGTTTTCCTTTTCTTTCCATTCTAGCTGCACCTGCAAATTGAAGAATATATGACATAAGGCCAATGTCTGGCTGATGACCTACTTTCTTGTAAAAGTCATTAGACCGTAAAAAATCCTAATGGCACACAATAATAAGAAACATACAAACAAAACAATTATTTTAATGTCATTTTACAATTATTTTTATTGTCTAAAGCACTGGAAACAAAAAGTATTGTAGTTTACCAACTTCTGAATGCTTGTCCTTCTCAATCACGTTCTTTAATATTTTCTCCTTCAGACTCTCAAAACATTTCTCCTTTATGGGCACAGAGCACTGTATCTCTGTCCCTTCAGAGCTCACTGATGTGGAAGACCTCTTTTTTTTACTATTCCCTTTGGGTAACTTGAGACTATTGGTTAAAGGCATTTCCAGATGCAAGGCATGTACATGGGACGAGGGTGCTGAAAATAAGAAGATGGATTTACTCGGCATTCCATAAGGATTGCAGCCATCCAGGGCTGGGTCAGATCACTGAAATGTCAATATTGGTCATATTGTCATCACACTTAACAGATAATTACTGCACAAGAATGCCTAAATCTTAGTCTTACATACAAGACAATACATGCCACAGAAGGTTCCTTCCTACATTTTGGAATTTGAACTCCCTTTTAAACTACCTGTACTGGTTGAAGTGTACATTTGGTGACGCTTTTAAGCCTTTTTGTTTCCTTTTTATTTCAGTGTAATAGAAACTCACAACAAGAATAACAGTGCTGGAACTGGCACACTTATCATTTAAGTTAATGCTCCATTATGGTAGCAGAGAAATTACTCTGGCACAACATTTTTAGTCCTACATATAAAACATTCCTGCTTATTTAATTTTTCATTGATTTTAATAATATTTAAATAATTTACTTTCTTTCATTAATCCACATTTGAATTACATGCAAAAGTACTGTGATTTGTCTGAATTCAGCATCATATACTGACAATTCTTATCTTGTACTATTTAACAAAGTTTAGTCAGTGAAATATTTAGCTGTTTTTTCAGCTCTTTATCTGATAGAAGTTAGGAAGTAACAAACCGAAAACAAAACGAAGCTGAAACTACAATTTACACAGCTAATATTTCTAAACATTTTAAAATAATCAAACTAGAATAAAAGTTATTTATAAAGAACATTATTGAGGTTATTGAAGTGATTCAAAACTCTCTATTACTGTATCCATCAATATTGTGAGATCTTCAAGTTTCATCTAAATGTAATTAGGAAAGCCTAATTTTCATCAGACTCTTGAGGACATTTTAGGACAATACTGTACAAAAATGCAGCTCTGTGAAGTCATAAGGGGTTCAGGTTTTTCCATGCCAGCTGTAAACACTTGGAGGCACCAGTTACCTTTGGTGTCCCTCAACAGAAGAGCCCAACAAAAAGTATTAGCATGTAGAAAAAAAAAAAAAAGAAGTCCTGAAAAATACCTGCTATTAGTCAAGAGATTCAACAAGACAAAATACGGAGCAGATGTGGAATGCATTAAGTAAGCAGCATTATGATAATGAAGTGAATTCATCAGTTGTAAAAGGATTCTGGGGAAAAGGCAAAAACACCTCAGGGCTGACCCTGTACTGTGGCCTTCCCAGCTTGGACAGACCAACCCGATCCTACTGGGACACAACGCAGCTCACATCGCACCTACTCCCATTCCTATGAGCCTTCCTGGGAACACAACCAAAATGCCACAGCTGGAAAGCTGAAGGGCCAGCAAGAGCAATCCAAAGTGGTACATCACCTCTCCCACCACACAGTACTTTGAAATGGCAGATGTGCCCAGCTGCAGGACATCACTGTACTGTGCAATCCCAGCAGCAGCAGCTGGTCAGTTCCGTGTGCTGGCCCCTGCAGGAGGGGTCCCCCTGGCTCCTGCCACACAGCACAAGCTGCATGACCACAGCTGGGGCCACCTGAGCCTTTCCACTGCCTCAAATCAACCATCTCACCTAAAACCATAATCTTTTTAAGACTGATTCAGGCTCTTGCCTTTGTCTGTATTTCAAGTGCATTTAGCTTGCTGCGATACTTATCATTGACACAAAACACTATCAAAATTATTCCTTTCTTGGGTTTCCTAATTACCATTTGTCTCTGTTACAGGACTGAACTGCTCTGCCATCTGTAGAGCAATGAGTATATTTTAGCACGTTGGTAAAAGAAAAAAGTGACACTTTCCCACATCATCATGCTATCAACGTCTTGTCTCATTTCTAAAAGGAGCGCAAAAGGATCACCCAAATGCACATAATTCAGTTAGGTCACTGCCAGTTTGATGAAAAGATGTGAGAACACTCCATCGAAACAATCTCAAGAGAAATTTAGTCTCAACATTACATGAATTAGTATTTAAACTTTATTATTGAGAAGAAATCCTGACCTGACATTCAAATACAATCTAGTAGCAACAGCCACAACACAACAAATTTCAATATCTCAATAATTATCAACACAAGCACATCAGATAAAATAATCAATAACTGTTTGAGTGAACACTAATATTGGGCATAAATCTGCTCCAGTCAAGCAAATACCCATCTTGCTCTCCGAACTCTCCAAACTGCCTTTCCATAGTAACCTGAAAACAGAAATTGCTATTATGTCTGTATACACTGCAATGTTATTCTTGGCTTTTACTTTCCCTCATCAGGAATCATTTTAGATTAAGAATCTTAAATTCTAAAATCCTACATAAAGTATTAAGGCTTATAAAGTCCACTTTTCAACTGTGCAATCACTATGCCTTACACATAACCACTATATTAGACAAAGTAGTGAATCAGAAGGGCAAATAATAAATACAGGAAGTAAACCATTAGTTCCTTTATGGAAATACTACCTTTTTTTTGAGCTGCTACTTTTAATTGCAATTTTGTTCCTGTTAAGGAGTCTAGCCAGCCACCTCCCACACAGTGAACGTGGGAGGTATGCAGTTAACACTCAGCAGAAAGATGACCAGAGATTGGGCTTGGTAAACTACTGATTTTGTCACTGTTCCAGGATCAATTTTATCACTAGAAGACTAATTTCAGATTAAAAAGAAATGCAAACCACAGCATTCCCCATCCAGTATATGACATGTTTCCAGTGCTACTTTCTCTGGTCTGGCACAGGGAAGTGTCACTAGCCCCCTCATGCTAGTACAGGCGCAGGACAGGACATTGTGCCACAAGTACAGCAGCACAGCTGGGCTAGCAGTGGTAATGCTTATTGCAATTCATCAGACTCACATGAATTGTATCAATCTGAAGTGATTTATTTTGTTGACTGATATTCCATTTCATGGCTTTCCATGTTTCAAGTAATATCATAAATATCCTTATTGGCATTAATATACAACTTGAATCATATTGCGATAGAAACATCAGTCATGCTGGCCATATTTAATTTAGTGTTTTGAATTCCCAGTGCATAGGATCAATTTTACATCTAAACAGACTTTTAATTAGATATCACAGATTAATACTGGACCCTGCCCAAAATGATGTCTTTAGGAAGAATAAACCCATGAAAATGTTCTTGCTTGCCTCATAACCAACCCAAACTAGGAACTTCAGGGCAGAGATTAAAATGGCAGATGTTTGAATTGGGGAGTAAATCTGACTGTTAATAGATGGTTGGAGTAAAACAAATGGCCCCAAAGTAACAAGAGCAAGTAACAAGATGAATAGTTCATCCCTCTTAAAAACAAGGTAAACCAGTAACACTGGCAAGAGCTTTTAAAAAGCGACCTATCTTATTTTCTGAAAATTTTGTACTTCAGCTGTTTCTTGTTCCTGCTGCAGTAAACTATTACCAAGAAAATGATATAAAAGTACGCAATGTTTTTTTTCTTTTAGTCTTAAATGCAAATTTCTCCCATATAGTTAACCTAATGTCACCCTATTAGCAAAATCATCTATAGGCTAGTTAGAATAGAAAAAAACAGCTAGTGATAATATTATTATATCAGCATTACAAATATTATATTGTTAGATTAGTAAGTGCAACAGTATTTTCCTTTTACTTAAATTTCAAAACTCAGATTGCTTGCTGAAATTATGTTTGCTCAATATATAACAGTCAAACTAACATAAATGGTGCAGAGTTACAGAAACCATGAAAAACGATCACAAATTTAAAGGGAAGCACAACTACAGAAAGATTTTAATTTGACATATTCAGAATGGCAAAACTACAGTGTTTTGCAAGTATTCTGACTGACTGGATTTAAAGTCTCTGAAATGCTAAAGTGACCAAAAGGCCAGTTATCTGCATTTTAAGCAATTTGGCAAATGAAAGTAAAGATTCCTAGGTATGTGTGCACAGGATCAGCTGATCACAAGTAAGACCTCACAGTAGTTTAGGCAAAGCAGTACCTCTGTTCAATAATTAAGGGCTAATGTCCAGGTGTCTACCAAAGTGCACTTCCATGGAGCCTTTGGATTGAAGGAATTATCACAGAGCTTTTGTTTTCCCTCTACAAAATGATGAGGTGTTTATTTTGAGCACTGATTTTGAAATCTGTGTGTTAATAATATGAGTTGCCATTTATGCACCTGCACTTCAGCGCACCTAGTCCCTCTCCTTTGAAAATACCAAGTCAGTAACTTCTGAATAAAATTATTAAAATGCATCATTTTTAACAACACAAAATTATTTTTTCAATTGACTCAACCGATAGCCTCCATCAGAAGTTAAAACATGCAACACGACAAATTGCATCTCTGGGCTTAAGCCAGTCCAGCTCCATTACAGAAGGGCCAGGAATCAGACCAGGCTGTTCCAGGCCAAATAACATCATGAGGTACCTCTGAAACTATTCATAGTTATCTAGTTCAATGATTACAAAGACAGCAGGTCTAACTTGAGTGCACTAAACAAAATCTGTAGTCATGTCAAAATCTAGAACTCCAGATCTGTCCAGACTGTGTTAATAAAATCTGAACAGGAGCAATATGATTAACAGATGTAGATTTATAATAGTTCTTTCAGATCAAGAAAACTCAACTACAGAATAGTTTGGATTTTACATCAGAGTTCTCAATTTGTAATGTATAGAGTCACAATGGATGCACTTAAACAATGCAGTGTATTAAACTGCACTTAGGCAGATGTTTCTGCATAACGCAAGAAATATCTTAAATTCTCAATTAGCTCAAGCATTGACAGGAATGAGAAAGGAAAGCTTTGGGCAACTCTCCTGTACATATTTGCTTGCTATTGTTTAAACAGGTAATTAGGAAAGTACAGATAAATAGAATGGATCCTATTAATTTTCCTGACGCATGGTGTAATTATGTGAGCTTCAGGAATGTGATTTGAGAACCTGTGCTATTTCAAAGGCAAAACGATGCCTTCTAAAGCAGAGAACACAATGAATTTATTCAATAGTCTAACTCCAGAGGTTTCAAACCTGAACTTTAAGTATATGTTTTTCTTTTTCTAAGAAGATTATTAGAAGGATAAACATGTTTCATCAGAGTCAAAAGACTGAGGTGAACCCAAAACATGTATGAATTTCGGTTACAGAGTCCTAGCGATACCACTGACAGAGGCAGATAGCTCCAAAACCTGCTAAGAAATCTGTTAATTAAAGGTATCAAACTGCTTAGATAAGTCACGAAGCTATTGGGCTACATGCTGAAAACTACAGAAAACTTCTAACATTTGGACAAAAAGTCAGTATGAAATACAAGACACAGTTCCATTTATTGCATGAAGGAAAACTGTGATACATGAAAATTAGGAACAAACCAGATGTGCCCAGAAGACAAAAATGTATTTGGCAAATCAGTTCCTCTAGAGCTTATAACTCTTAAAATTATACAGATATTTAAAAAGGATCATTAAGCTTTATATACAGCATAAACTCTATCCTCTAGTATAGGTTGCAAGCATTTCTGGCTTCCCACTACAGACTCAAGTAGTAACAGCAGACAATTTATCAGGGAATGTTTTTTCCTGACACAAACTGTGTGGACATGGCAAATAATTTTGAGTCATTAAATGAAGGTGTCTCTAAATGAAACTTATTCTTTCTTTAATTTGCTTCATCTGTGGCCAAGACCAAGACCCAGCTCAACAAAGAGGTCCAAGTGCACTCCTGGGTGCCACGTTTAGAATCAGCTCCCTCTGCCCCAAGCCAGGCCTGTGACAGGAGCAGGCAACTTCCAGCATTACCAGCTATATATAAAATGAGCCAGAAAATATATCAGAAAAGCCAAAAATGAAACTCCTAGGAACCAAAGTGAGTTTTACCAAACAGGAAACAGATGGCTGTTGGAAGCTGTTGCTTTCTTTTATGATCTTATTCAATGAGTGGGCAAATACAAATTTCCCAAATGCACTTCTCTTAGGGGCAGAAGACATGACATAAAAAGGACTTTTATAGA
Source organism: Acanthiza pusilla (assembly GCA_036630365.1). NCBI lineage: Eukaryota > Metazoa > Chordata > Aves > Passeriformes > Acanthizidae > Acanthiza > Acanthiza pusilla. The sequence continues at coordinate 90,439,332 of JAXCHO010000034.1, read as the reverse complement.
AGTAATTTTCCCAGAAATCTGTAATTCTACTGCTGTGCTATGTATCAAGGGCAAATGAAGACTGTCACATGGTTTCACTCAAATAATTAAGTAATATTTTAAAAAGCTTAAGTGGAGGCTCACTAGAGATACCCATAGCCCTTATTTTGACAAATTGGTTTAAGAGATTCATAGATTAATACACTAAGATATGGTTTAAGTGCCATAACTACATTCTTTAAGGTCATGCTGTCCTCCCTTACTATCAATCACATTTATATCCTTTAAGGTCATGCTGTCCTCCCCTACTACCAATCACAGTTATCAAAAACTTTCCAAGCAGACTAAAATAATTGGCTTTTTTCCTCTCTTCTTACTTTTCTGAATAATTTTCTCATGAAACAATAGAACACCCCCCCAAAAAAAACCCACAAAAAACCAAAACCAAAACAAAAAACCAAACAAACAAAAAAAAGGCTTCTGAAAGAATTATTTCTTGGAAGCCAGTTAAAAATGGTATGATACCACCATAAGAGATTTATTTATAATAAAATTAAATTAACACCTAGCATACACTGGATGAAAACATCCCAGTTTTAGGGTCTGCAAACCACTATGTCAATCCTTCCCCAAATCTCTTGATTACCTCTATCCAAGGTTCACATAAACCACAGCTGTCAGTAAACTGTTATAAAGGGAGAGGCAGTAGAGTTTCAGTCCTGGGCTCTGTGCTAATTCTGAGGGTGACCAAGTTTATATAAAGTTTTTGAGGATTTTTTAGAAATATTTTTAAGTAACATCTTGTAGAAAGCAAAGAGCAAAATTTCCACTGCAAACAGAAACAAAGCAGAGGAATGCTGACTGTCTTTGAGAACATAATTGTTTTAAAGCTGAAGCCACAAATTAGTATGTTAGTAAACACTTCAGTAATTACTTTTACAATTTTTAGCAATGGCAAAAATATTTTTGAAAGAAATACTGCTTACGACATTCCACACTTTCAGATTCTCCTTAAAGCGTGTTAAAAGTGCTAATGCAGCTCTAAGCCAGCGAAGACAAAGAATATGCAGACGGATGGGTCCAGAAGAGAGGCAGTTTTTGAGTGTGCAGAAAAGAAAATAACAAGAATGCCCTTTTTCCGTGGGATTGAATACACACACATTTTAACCCTACAACTATAAATCTCTCTGGTTGTATACTGAATCTTTTTACCTGACGCTGTTGTAGCTACTCTTCCATCAGTTACTGCTTTGGAAGAAAGATATGTAATCATCTGAATATCTTCCTTGTCTTTACTGGGATATTCATTACGGAAAGTGGATTCTGTGGATAATGGTGCTGTAACTTCCGAACTACGGCTTAAATCAAGAGGGAGACATGGTCCACGCTTCTCAAGTGACACATGAGCAACATCAGGTACTATATAAAAGAAAAAATGTCATATTAAAAAAGATACATAGGTCCAACAAACAACAGTCTGGATTGCAGTGTTATATAACATAGGAACAGCAAACAGCTTTAGCTACAGCAAGTCAAAATATCCCATTAGTTGAAAACCATGAGAGGTCTAATTTTTATGATTCAATTTCTCTTGGGCAGTTCTTTATTAGATTAAGATACATTACCCTCCAATTTTGATGACTGTTGGTTTTGACCACTGATGGAGAACACTTTTCCATCAGTAACTGAAGAGGGAGAAGAAACTTTTTCTACAGAATCATCAGGCAAGGAGCAAGTGGCTAAACGCTGTGATCTTCTTCTCCGTTGGCTATGTTTGTAGGATCTAGGGGAATTCACTGGCTGTGATGGACCTAAAAAGAGATCTTTCAATGTTCATGAAGCAGAGAGATACACCATCATCTTACCGCAGCATTTGAGATCTAACGATGGGGAGTGCTTATTTGCAAAGCTGGTAATCACAGCAAAACTGGTAAAAGTAATTACAAAACTGTGACTACTAGGAGCAAAAGAAAGATTTATGCTCAAGATATGATTCTGGTTTTTGCTTATTATACATTACTAGGACACCTACTTCCCCACTGGTAAGGGTGGTTGTTTTAGGCAAGCAGTGTATTTACAGTAAGCAACCCTCCCCACATAACCCCAGCAGCAAGCTGCTTATAATGGAAAGGGGCAATAAAATTTAACAATAAACAGAACAAATGATCACAGTTAAAGATCTAAAAAGTCATGGATAGTGTTAACATACATCTTTAAAAAAAAATAATTGAAAACAGTGTTTAATTTTATATCCCACCTCCTGCCTTCTGCTAACCTGATATCAATACCCCAACTGAAATTCAAATGCACACTGCCAATGCATGGCACAGTAAGAAGGCTCCAGAGCTTTATACTCAACCAAAAAAAAAGGGGGGGGGAGGATTGATATAGGTTAATATAGGCCTGATTCATTAAAAACAAAAAACCCACGCGCCCCTACACCTCTCCAATATTACCCAGTTCCACAAAATTTTGCCTTAGAAAAACAGTTAAGTCACTATTACACTGTAAATCACTGTTCTCTCCTTTTAGTAAGCAGATTTTAGAGTCAGATATACAGATTTAAAAATAAAGACACAGCAAAACTAAATTTCTGCTAGAGGTAGCAAAAACTTGGAAGCCAAAGATTAAAAGACAACACTAGCAAGATCTAAGCTATTAAGTAACCAAGTTCTACCTTAGCTATTTTTAAAAAATACTGCTACAGAGAAGTCTAAGGTAATCCAAAATATAAACATGCTCCAGGAAAACTACTTACCATTGCTCTAGGGGTGGGGATGGAAGGCGTATTACAATATGGATGACTGCTAGTATTTTGTGGGGACAAAATACAATTTTTACCAATGTGTCCTGAATAAATAAAGATGGCTGAATTTGCACCCCTCCCTCTCCCACTCATTTTAAGTTATCTGTGAGCAAAGATTAAAAAGAAACTTATCTCATAAGTGCAAATATAAAATCAAGGTTAAGGGGAACACGTGATGCACGTTGAGTCTTCCATCCTCAATCACTATTCTAAGAGTGAAAAAAAATGTAGCTTTTGACTTATTGAAACCTGCATTTATTTTAACCTTTGGCCTCATCATTTAATGTTCTTTAAGCAAAGAACCTGGCACTAAGCAACACTAAAAACCTAACGTCATCTCAAAAAAACCCAAAACTTTAGTATTCACAAAAAATAGTGTATTCAAGTATGCAGCATAAAGCTTTCCCTGTTCTTCTGATAAACAGTATTTTGGTACTTGGCAAATGAGTTGCACATGTTAAGAAGCTGAACACCCATGGGATTTTTCTGGGACAAGGAAACACAATTTCTTATATTTCTCCACCACAGATCTTGAACCCATCTTCTCTTTCACATGGTGTTAGGAAGAAATATCACATAAGGTGAAGAATGCCACAGCCAACAGGTACAGAACGTGAGCCTGCTGAAGGTGAAGTTTCTCAGAGAAGGAAAGGTCCACACCAAGGTGTATGTCTTTTCTTTTTAATGAATCAGGCCCTTTTCAGAAGGGAGGTTTGATTTTTCCTGTATCACTGTTAATACTAGTGTGGAGATTTAAGCTGGAGGGAAAGCCAACTCTTAAAAGCCATGACTCTATAAAGATCAATATATTACTTAAATGTATTCTTTCTGGTAGAGTAATTCAAAGGCCTTATTATGTGACTTGACTTTTAAAATAGTGAGCTACCCCTAATTCTCCCGCTTGGACATTTTATTTAAAGCAGATTCATTTTTAAAAGCAATAGCCATTTACAACCAAAGAAAATTTCTGTATATCTCTTATAAGTAGTTACGGTATTTTTTTTAAAATGTCTGTGCTCACTAGTTTTATTTATCACAGAAGAAGGAAGCTGAGAGACCAGCGTCAAATCCTCGACTTGTATTAACTCTGGGGAAAGTGGTGATTTAGGGGGCTTTATACACCCGGAAGAATCTCCAGATTCTTGTTTGCATTTCTTGCTGCGAGCCTTTCCTGAAGACAAAGTTGAGGATAACAGTGCAGGTTTCTGAATGTTGGCAGAACTGCTAATATCAGCTTCATTTTTTTTCTGACTTTGTGGTTTAGGTGAAATCTCCTGAATAAATAATAAAAAATTGATACTTTTATTTCAGTTTCTTCGCTGTAGTTCTTGTATTCTATTTTGATCTTTTTTAAAGCAATTTTAGTACTCAAACACATATTAAAGCAACATTATTTTAAGTACAAATGAAAACTATTTAAAATGCATCACATTAGATTTTGCTTTTTTTAAAGGAGCACTACCAATTGTTTTCAGTATTCAGAATGCTCAATTCTTACTATATTAAATATCTGCAAAAAGCCTGAAAAGAAAACATTTTTCCTCTATTCCCAATTTAAAAATTCAATTAAGTATTTTTAGTCTTTTCTTTCATCTTCACTGTCAGTGCAGTGTCCAAGTATAACCTGGAGAGCATCTGTTCCTAGCCAGAATACACACACTGATGCACCATCACAGAGCATCTCATGCTGGAAGGGACCCCTAAGGATCACTGAATCCTCCTCCCTGCTTCTCACAGGACTGCCTGCTGCTGAATCATGACTAGGAGTGTTGTCCAGACACTCCCTGAACTCTGGCCCTGCTATGAACAAAAAATCCTTCCTCAGAGGACTGCAGGTCTATAAAAAGTTGCCAAGATTTTCTCTCCACAGTCATTTCCCCAAGCAGAGGCAAAATTTTAAAAAAAGAAAAAAATTAAGCAGTTCCTCAGGAAAACAATATTTAACAAGGGATTTGTATTTTTGAGAACCTGAAAAAGTTGATAATGCTCCTTTAAGGAATGTCTGAAAACAATAAAAAGTTTCCAATACTGAGCACACTCTCACACAACCCCTTTCAGTGCTGGGAGTCTGGATTTCACCACATTATATGTTTGTGCAAACAAGAAGAAATCACAACTTCTAGCACCACAGGGTTAAATAGAATGCTAACTGTTGGGGGAAAACGAGCAGATAAAGAGTTAAAAGAGTTTCTGAAGGGAAAAAAGTCAACATATAATGCCATCTTTCCAAATTCATCGATTTTCATCCTTCTTAACACAAATAGTACTATTTTTAGACCATTAGCATGCATTGACAGACATTAGCATTTTAAATTTTTAACTGGAAGTTCTTTCGACATTACCAAAACTGTGCATGTGTTACAACTTGCCTATTAAGGGCAAACTACAATATCTGAACATAATTTCTTAGGCCTGTCTCCTTTCTTGTCCCAGTTACATCATACAGCACAGTACCATCTAATAAAACCGTAACTAAAAAGCAGAGAGGTATTTCTAGAATGTGTGCACTACTTTATCCAAACTACAAACATCACATCTCTGGTGATTTGAGGGTATTATTGAGTTTTGTTATAATCTGCAATTTTATTTTCCACTAAAACTTTCCATGTTCCAATGGAGGAAAAACAAAAAAAAGCAAAACAAAACCCCACAAGTGCACATTCTCTGTCTGTAAAAGGGTGCCCCTGAATGCTATATGAAGGGCTCGCTGTGAGTATTCTGTAAAGATCCGGTGCAAAACGTCCCATTCAGCAGACATCAGTTCTACCTTGAATAACTCCATTACACACATATAAGTGCAGTTTATTAATTTAAACAAAATATTCCATGAACTGTAGAGTATACCTATGCTGGTTATGAGAGGTATTACCAGAAATTAATTAGAGGCGTAACTTGTAAATAAACAATTTTATTGTTCATCTTCACAGATGTGAAAGACATACTACAGCATCCATTACTTTCAAATTACAAAGTTATTTAAACAAGATTAAAAAAATTAAATTAAGATTTTGATAAGGTGCTTAACCTCTTAACAGGACAAATTAACATTAAAAACCTTAATGAATTAATGTTATCCATCTAATCAGGTCTTGGTCAAAAGGAAATATAACATGACATACCCTAATACAATTAAATAAACTACTGTATCTGCAACTAATCGTCTGAGGTTTTGGGTTTAAGACAACTGTAAACTAAAAATGTATAAATATAAACAAAAACTTGCATCAACAGAGTCAGTTTTCGGCTATTGGCCTGAATACTTCTACCATATTCTGTATTACATTATTAAAAAAACCTACAAGATATTTTATCCATTCAATTTTATAGCAGTAGCAGACAAAGCCTCTAAGGAATGTCAGCTTTGCTACTGGATAACCTTTTGGGGAGGTTTATAACTCGGCCATTTTAATTTCAGTTTGGGCAGGAAGTTAGTGAAAAAAGCTTTAAGCTCAAACTCTTTCCTCCCCACAGTCAATCATTTAAACATTTGTGAGGTTTCTGCTTTTAGTTAGAAGCAAAGGAATAGGACAATTTGAGATTTTAGATGCCTCTTTAAAGGAGCTTAACTATTATTTCCAAAAAATGAGGTTTTTCAGACCATTAGCATGTAAACAATGACAGAGACATCTTTTTTATATCTGATCAATAAAACAGGAACAGCCGAGTTACTAAGTCTAAGAAATAACAGAAAGGTTATAGTAAATATGCACTGCAATTTATACTGTTGCATACACAGTCTATGTAAACCACAAAGTCCCATTTATCGCAATGGGATTCTGCATGGCAAGATTTACATTGTAATGATTCTCCCAAAAACAACATGCTGTAAGCCATTTCACAGTTTTTTGCACATTGAAAATATCACACACAGTAGCAAGAAAATCATAGCATCTTTAATATGCAAAAATTTGAGAAATGGAATGTCATGTCAATACACTGTAAACCTTTATGCAAAATATCGGTCAATGCATCAGCACCGCAGTGGCTCTGCTGGCCCTGACAGTGACAGCATCAAAAACAGAAAATCAGGTTCCATTGACTCTCATCCAATGCAGCATCAATGGAAAAACCAGAGCAATGCAATTATATATCAGCTCTAAAGAACCAGTACAACCAAAATACCAAATCAGGTTTGGGGGAGGGACTGTTCATAGAGTGTGCCGGGACTAAAGAACAGAAGTGCTTGTTAAAGAATTGCAGGCAGCAAGGCTACTTTGTTCAAATGCTGCTGTTAAAGAAGAATGAAAATGCATACAAAAAAGCTGTATTAAAACTACATTAAGGCTCTGATTTAAATAATTGGAAAACAAAGATGTCCTGAATCAAGACTACTGTTCATCCTTAGCTTGCTTTACCATGCTCAGGCATTCAGCCCTTTTTAAATGCAAGATAATGCACAACTCGGAGTCACACAATGCCTGAACACAGTGGAATAAGCCAAAGACAAAATGGCAGCCTAAAGATCCTGCCAACATGCAGGTTTAAAAATCAGACCCTTAACATTATTTAAAAGTTTCTTTTTTGTATTTATTAAAATACACACCCTTGCAAAATGTATGGCTCATTGAGCAGTTCATAAAACACATACAAGCCTACAACACCAAATTCTTACAATATAAAAGAAACTTCTTTGAAAAGAAGTTCTGTGTGATGTCAAAAACCCTGTTTAAAACACAAATTAAATTTGTGTAAGGGCCTGTTTCTAAGCCAGTTGTAGTTCCAGCTATAAAACTGGACCTTGGGACACTGGTCTCCTCATATTTGTTACACGGAGACTTTCTTTTATTTTGTTTTCTGTTAGTTTTCTAACACAAAAGCTCATTATTGAAATTCAAGTCAACACTGTGTTTAGAGACAATTAAATTCCATACTTCTGGCTCTGCCAGAAATGTAAACATAAGGTAAATTTACTGTTCCCTGTTATATCTGAAGGGGAAAATTTTAATGTTGTAGGTACTACATCTCCATGGCACACTCCAGTGGGAACTTTGCAAAAGAATCAAACTCTACCATTTCATACCTGCTCCAGGACTGGAGCTGTTTCTTTGTTGCCTTCCTTTTTTTCAGCACCATCCGCAACAACAGCTTTGGATGCCAATAAACCTTAGGAGAAAAGTTGCAAATATTTTTAGTTAGAAGCACCTTGCAACAAGAATTTGTAGAAAAAGAAGCAAAACATTGAGAAAAGAAATATGAACAGCATAAATCTACAACATGAGTCTTTCTGAAATGGCTCCACACAACCTGAGCACTAAGTTAGAAGAAACCAAGTTGAAGGACATTCCAACAATGGCATCCTTACACAGGAAGTACTTCTTTGGCATTTCCAAAGAAATTATGAAAATCAAATTATCAATTGGAAAATAAAGCCTCACCGTCCTTCCAAAGCCCAAGCACTTGAGCTTTGAAACTAAACCTATGATACATAAGTAAATTTTGTGATCAGAATTATTTACAAAGCTTTTCTCTCTCTGCCCTTTCCAGTGTTTGAGAAAGTCACATCACAAGTTGTATTATTACTTCTTACGCTGACACATGCAACCTTTTCTTTGATATAATATGACAAGGGATTTAATTTCCAAACAAATATTATCAGCAGCCTCAAATTACCTCAATAAGATGACCATACTGGGAGCAAATAATGTATTAGAATATGTAACTTCATTCACAAACTTATGTACAATATCACTACCACAAAAAAATCTGTAAAAGACATGGCAATATAAATGCAATAAAGTTTTCTGTCAGCAAAGCATTTGGCAATAGCTTCAGCTGTACCTCACACAGTAACTTTAACTGCCTAACAATGCAGAGACAGAAAAAGTTCAATGCCATTAAGAAAAAACAGAACTGATTAAACCTAAAAAACATACATCTGAATAAAAATTACTATTATAATCTCTGGGAATGTCAGTATTAGGGAGGAAGAGTTCAAGTCCTCAAAAACAACTTGATGAATTCAGAGAGAATTCCTACTGCATTCCATAAAAAATTAGGTATATCCAAAATCAATTTAAGGTGCATAATGCCCAAGGAATTATAAATTAGCGGCATCTGGGCTCTCAAGAACTGTTCAGGATGTAAAAACAAAACAAAAAAAATTAAGCATTCAACAATAAAAATGTTTTGTCTCATTTACTATTTATGTTAGATTAAGTTACGCTTCAGTTTAGGTTAACTGAAAAGCAGAAACTTAGTCCTATTAGATAAAAACAAATTATCAGGTAAGATTTTAATTCCACATTAGACCACGTAAAGGATTTAGGTTTTATGGACCTAAATAAATGTTTTTAACTCTAATTACTCTATTTAAATCAAGCTGCAAAAATCACAGTGCTCTTTATCTTGACAATCATGCATTTATACCAAAAAGCATTAAATTATTTTCAAAATCAAGTGAAGTTGAGTCTCAAATGCAAAAAAAAAAAAAGCTACAGTTTATGAGGAAGCTTTATGAGGCAGCCACAGGCTGCCCAGAGAAGAGTGCCCCATCCCTGGAAGAGTTCAAGTCTGGATGTGACTTTGAAAAAGCTGTTCTAGTGGACAGAGCTGGAATTAGATGACCTTTAAGGTCCCTTCTAACCCAGACCATTCTGTTTTTCTCCGATTCTCTGATTTTTAGTTCTAGCTAGATGATCAGTGCTCAGAAATTCATGCCATTAAATGAATCTAGATTCAGACTTGTCAACACAGAACCCTTATTATTTCCTTTTTCTCTACCCCATTAAGTATTTTTCTAACCAGCCACCATGCCTGTAGGACAAAGCAACTTCACAAGCTGCTACAAACCAGGACTACAAGTTCACCATCCTCAGCCAGTGAGAGCACCTGACAAAGCAAAAGCATGGAGTGGTACAGTGAACCAGGAGTGTTTTGGTCTGCAAGCTCACTGCAGATATTAGCTGGTTTTAGGTACCAACACAGCAGTAGAAGATGTGATAGACACATTCCTACAGAAGCAAAAACTGACTGGAGGAAGACATTATTCTGTGCTTAGCAGGAGATATTCTTCACCTCTGGGAAGCACAATTGTTACCAGTGCTCGTAGCAAAAGAAGAAGGAGCAAAGGAAGCAATTTTATTTTATTGAATCGTGAGAAAAGAACTCCTGATGCAGCTGTGAGCCTTGTGGCAGACAGGGAGACCCTTCTGCATCAAATGCTGATTGCTGAACTGAAATCAAGAAAACAGTTCCCTTCAGACAGCCTCGTGCAACCACATCCTTTGCATTACTTCCCCAATACAGCCATAAGAACCTGGTAAACACTTTCCTAATAGTTATGATGCTTTGATTCTTTTGTAGCCACTCTGATGGGCACACCAGCATGATTCCCAACCTTCCTTGAAATCTAAAAGCTTCTGCTGGAGACAAAACAACACAATGCAAGTGTACACTGATATACAATATATTGTATATACAAGTACTTCCAGTATAAGAAATAAACATGTGGCAAGAAAAAGTTTGATCACTAGCAGTCACATTTTCAAAATGTACAGTTAAAAAACCTACTATGGTATGAGCTGCAGAAGTGTGTTAATTTGAGAACAGATACACAAAGTATCTACCAAGCATGACAAATTTCTTGTTGTAGTTAACAGATTAATACACTTTCACTGAAAGGTAACACATCCTCTGCTAGCCAAGTATGTCTCACTGGAGACAGACACACTGTTTTTAAAACGGTAACAAAGTCAATGGCTGCAAAATCATGGTTTCTGATTATTCAGTTCAGTCAGCATGAACCTGTCTCTCTGCTATGATTCTCATAAAGCTCCTGAGGTAATAAGAATCTACCCACAAACACAGGCAAATACAATTTCTAAAGGTAAAGGTTTTTCAGCTGCCATTGGTATCTTCCACTACTAACTTCTACTGGAAAGAAATGAACAGGGCTCTGCAAATATACATCACTAATCTCTACATGTTATACTACTACTGCTCACAGCAGCAATTAAATTGGAACTTAACTGAGGATGTATGTAGTATGGGAAAGGAAAGAAATGGGCTGATAAATTTGATATTATTAACAAAACTTGGAACCAAAGAAGGGACCTTCCAGGAATGACAATCCTGGAGGCAGAAGATGGGTTTTTCTACAGACTGCTCCCTTTGTAGGAAAAGAACAGATCCTGTTCCTCCTTTCTTGGATGAAAAGCTGGACATGTGCAGGCAACACTTTCCTGGGCTGCAACCAAAGCACTGCGGGCAGCAGGTGAGGGAGGGGATTCTATCCCTCTGCTCTGCTCTGGTGAGACCCCACCTGCAGTGCTGCATCCAGCTCTGGGGTCCCAGCACAGGAACAACGTGGACCTGCTGGGGTGAGTCCAGAGGAGGGACCTAAAGATGGTCAGAGGGCTGGAGCTCCTCTCCTGTGAGCAAAGGCTGAGAGAATTCGGATTGCTCAGGCTGGAGAAGAGAAGGCTCTGAGGAGACCTTATAGTCCAATGCCTAAAGGGGGTCTACAAGAGAGCTGGAAGACACTGTGCACGGGCATGTAGTGATAGGACAAAAGGGGATGGATCCCAACTTAAAGAGAGTAGGTTTAGATTAGATATGAGGAGGCAATTCTTTACTGCGAGGGTGGTGAGGCACAGGTTGCCCAGAGAAGCTGTGGATGCCCCATCCCTGGAAGTGCTCAAGGCCAGGCTGGATGGGGCTTTGAGCAACCCGATCTAGTGGAGGGTGTCCCTGCCCACGGCAGTGAGGTTGGAAGTACGTGCACTTTAAGGTCTCTTCCAACCCAAACCATTCCATCATTCGTAACATTTTATTTTCTGCTATTGAGAGACTGAAACAGAACCACTCTCATAAGAAAACTAACTAAACAACCTCCACTGCAGACCAGTAAAAGGCTGGATAAGCCAAAACAAGTATGGAAAAACCCCTCACTATGCAGTTTAGCAAATTAGGTTATTTTTGTTTTACAGAAACAAGACTTTATCTACTTCCAAAAAAAAACCCCTCTCATCTGTAGCACAGAAAAGTCTGCCACCCTTCACACAAAATATCATTGACTAGAATAATGAGTGGAATGGATTTCCATCTTGCAGCGTGTCCAAGGGCTCCTCCGCTAAGGGAGGGACTTCACAACTTTTTTCAACCCAACTTTTAAAAAGCATCTGTACCAACACAGGCACAAACATATGATTTAGTCCTAAATACTGACAGGATCAACACTAGCAGCACCATTTTCTTATTTGGAGTAATACGAATTGAAATCATTTTTTCACAGGTAAGTAGATATCTATTATACTTTGGAATACGTGCATTTTTCAACTTTTAAAAATAAAAACAATTATTCCATTTCCTGTTGTATAGAATGTATTCTATAGCTGCATCCCTGTTTTCCCTTAATACCTTTGAGCAATAAAGGTAGGGAATGAATGCCGACACACTGAAAAGGGATTGTCACATCTTCATAGCTTCAATTTGTTGGGTTGTATATTTCCAAATGACCAACTCCTTTTAGCAACAATTTCACTTTATGATAAAATATTTTCTGTTTCTCCACAGCTAACCATAGCTTTAATTTACAGTGGTAGTATACAATTCATTACATTCTTAAGAAGTTGTATAAGCCCCAAATTCACCCAATAATGGATAAAATTGTACAGCTGAAGGTAATACATGCTCAAGAAATTAATCAATTCAGGACTGCTACTGTCCCTAAAAAACTAAAAAGACAAGTACAGTCTGCAACCAATTTATGAACCAGGTAGATTTTACCATTTATGGATTCCATTAAAATTCCAAACAAGTACAGACTGCAGTGACCATCTGCCTCACAAATGTGCTTCTATGCAATCTACTTCAGTACCTTCTTTACAAGCATGGGTAATTCACTACATGAAAAAGGAACAAAGTCAACAACAAAAAAAGTCTTTTACCAGTGATCTTGTTTAGACGAGCTCTCTTTGCCTGAAATGAGTTGCCTAGATTACTTTTCCTCTTGTGTGATAACGTGCTCTCTGCCTGCACAAAGGCCATCTTTGGAACATCCACTACAGGAAATCCTACTTCTAAACACAAGAAAAACCTCATTAACTCACATTTCATAAATGCATAACACCCAAAACACTCAAATATTTCAAAACTGCTAGTAGAATACTCTGGTAAAGAAAGTTTACATGTCTATAAAAAAGGAAAATGAGACATTCTAAAGATCTAGAATTACATACTGAAACAATAAATGCAGATTAGCTCAAAATCTGTATTTTTTACTCAAGATTATGAGAAATAAGCATTAAAGACTTAAAATTAACAAATCCTTATCAACTCAGATATAGCTTCAAATACCCCTGAATATATCATGCATATTGGGATTATTTTTTCTTAGAACAAGAATCAGGGATTATCTCACAGGAAATAGAAGAGAAAGGAATATGAACCAAACTGTACAATGAAATAATTTTTAAAAAGCTATGTTCTGCTCTTCATAAAGCTAGTCAGAAGTTTTGTACAAGGAGCAAATATTGACTGAACTAGATTTATCTGATAAAAATGGTTTCTGAACCGATTATTATTATGTATCACAAAGTCATCACAATGGCAAATGAGACACTTTCCTCTAGAAATATTGGTTATTACTTAACTGCAAAATTAGCAACAGGAATTCAACATTACAGAAAAACCAATTTTGTACTTATAGAATGTGCTTTTACCAAATGTGTCACTAGATGTAGGCTCCTCTTCCTTTTTTTGGACTTCCTGCATGATTGTAGAGGTTGAGGTTTCTTCCTTTTTTGAAGGGACTTTTAGCCATTTTCTGTCCTCTTTATCTTTATTGCTGTTTGCACTGGTTCTAGGTTTACTTCCTGCTTTGTTCTTGGCTGCTGCTGCAGCAGCAGCTTTGACCAAAGCTATCCAATCCTCCAAAAAGGAAAAAATAGTAAGTAAGTACTATAAAGTGTCTGAGACTCAAACAGAACATACTCATAAACCCAGCGAACTTTATCTAGAGATGTCAAATGAAATTCAGTTTATTTTTATGGTTATTATTTGAAGAGTTGAGTTTCCCAAATTGCCCAAATAAATTTGAAGTATTATCAGTATGCCACATAGATAAAAAGAAAAAAAAATCTTTAAAAAAAACCACTTTATATAGAATTCTGGCTGTACGCATTCCCTGTTAAATTACTTTTTGTGTCACAGCTTTAGAAACCAAGGAGCTCCCAATCCCAGAAGACTGACATTTTTCTTACCCTTCTGGCCCTGAAACACACAAATCCATAGTTGTTGACCTATTATACAAAGCTACAATCACCTCAAAGCATTGTCCAGCTGCATGGCATTCCTCCTGAATAAATGATAAACCAAGGATAACTCCTATCTCCTTACACCTTTGTCTCTAGAATAACTACAAACTCTTTTACTCTTTTTGTATTACCTATCACAGGTTTCAGTCACTAACTTCAATAAAGTATTCTATAATACGACTGAATTTTACAATCTATATTTAAGGTAATAAAAGTGTCATTTTGCACAATTGCTTATTTTGATCATACAGAAACATTCAAGGAGTGAAAAATACATCCCAAACTAATCTACTTTTTGGCATTTAAACCAAGTCAAGCCACCCTACAAGCCAACAGAGAGAACTTCTTAGGCTGAGCCAAGCTCTTTCCACTACTTTGGAGTGATCAGACTCCTGCCTTATGTCTCCTGAATGTCAGGGATCAATCTGACTGCACAAATTGTAACTTGATCCTTTTGACTAAAACATTTTTTCAAATTTTCTGTAACGTCAAGGTACAGATTTTTTCCATGGAGAAGTTATATGCAATATAAAAGGCAGTAGAAATGATCAGCCAGTCAGAATTAAGCATCTGAGTGCTCTGAATTACAAGTACTACCACACACAAAAAAAAAAATATGAACAAGACTATTTTTGTCTAGCTACCCATGAGTTCTTTACAAATAGTACTATTTTTCCCCCCATGTGCATATGGACTATTTTATTCTGGAATATTTCCTTGTTGTTATGTCATCACATGAGATACGTAAGGTAGCTTGATTTTACAAATCTTGTTTCAATGCAACGTTTTCCCCACTCTTACATATTATCTTTCAAGTTTCTGTTCTGCTGAGGGTTTCATTGCCTTCTTTGATGCATGAGGAAATCATAACATGAACACAGTGTTGATTCTCCTTGCATTAGGTTTTTCTTTTTCCATAGTTCAGTACTTTTAAATCACTGCTTTACATAGGTTATGCTTCTTTGCATCGAGCAATGTGCTTAGAAACACCAACATTTTTGATTCCTCTAAGACAAAGTGTTCCATGTCCACACTGTCAGTGCAAGGTGCAGACACACTAGCCAGCAGCAAAGTTTGGAAGCACTTTGGCAATGCTCACACAACAGGCGACTACTGAGGCCGCTTGGTGACAGGCCAGGTGACATGCCAGCACAAACGAGCATGTCTAACTGCCAGCTGCAGAGTCAATCAAAAGCACACATACCTCTTTTTTGGCCAGCCAAAACGAGCACACCTATTAGCTCCAGTCCATCCAGAGCCTTGCCCATCCAGCAGGACAAAAAAAGGATTGAGCTATTTGTGGTGGTGAGGAATTAGGAGACCTGAGAGTAGGAGTCTTACACTGTACCCTGGCTAAGGGATGAAGAGGATCTGTAACACGGCTGGAGATTTCATCTTATGATAAAAGTGGGAAGGGGAAGTAGTGCAGCCTGCATCAAAACAGCTTCCAAAGAGCGTTTTAGTTTTCAGTCAGGCTGAGCACCCTGAAATCAAAAGCTTTCAGAAGATACCAAGCTTCAAAGGACCACACTGAATCAAGTATCCTAGTCTGAGGGCAGCTGGTGCAACATGGAAGGGGCTTTGTGGTTTTGTTTGTATTTTACTTCGCTGTTTGGATACTGTTCTTACAACATGGAGCTTACAGAAGCAGGACACATAACAATGAAGCAAACAAAGGTTAAACATTCAGAAGCCAGAGCAGAGACACATTCATTATGGTGACAGTTATACTTTTTTCCTAGATTAACATGTGAATTTAAACTCAGTGAAGAGAATCTTGAGCAGCTGGGGTGGATGAGATTATACCAAGAGATTCCTTCCAACCTGAACAATTTTGTGATACTCAATTGTTCAGAAACTGTGAGTCCACTTTTATTCCGGCTCTGGAGTAAACATACAGGCACTGAAGTGACACAGGTAATTCCTGCTTTTTAACTCTGAATTCCTGCTGAGTGACTGCTCAGCAGCACAGCTCCTGACATGTAAGAATTATTTAGCATCTACAAAGCTAATGTGACTATATTTCTTTTGATGAGCACAGGAACTCCTCCTTCAAAAAGATACATTTGTGTCTTTCTCAGAGTTTGTAGAAAAAACTAACAAAACAATTGGAGAATAATAGTGGGGTCCTAAAGCACAATACATTCTGAAATCTGTCTCAGGCTAATAGTAAGACTAATAGTAATCTATTCTGTCAACCATAATAGCAGGATACTAAATATCATAGATACCACAGAAACTAGCTACAAATTTTAATAGTAGGACATTTTCCCAGATCATACAAAGCCAAGGGCGCAATTAAGAACACATTAGAAATTAATAAAGTAAAAGCAAAATCCTCCAAAGGGAAGTTTTCCCTACTTTTCTTCCATTTCCTGACATTGTCTCTTTATTGGAAGTGGTTGTGTAACTCTGCACCAGTTACCCTGCACCATCCAGCCTGATTTCCCACTTCCCACAGTATCTCATTTCAATGAGTTTCTCATTTGCATATGTAACTTTAAAAAAAAAATAAAATTAAATAAATCAAAAATGTGTATTTACTTCTTTTTCATTCTTACTAAAACTCATCTTTCAAGTAAGCTGAGAAAATTGACAGAAGAATAGTACTGGCCCACAGCAGTTAGAAAACAAAACATTACTTTATGACTAACGAAGAAAGCTGTCATTATGCTAATTAGATTCACTAAATCAAAACAGAGGAAATTGCACGATCAAGAAATACATCAGTAGAAATTATCCAACAGCCTTACACATCAATTGGCTTAAAAACCTGTATTTTAAAATATTCCTTTGTGTAACCTTAATCCTGCAACAGTGGGAAGGCAAAACCAGAATAATTTCTAAAATCAACCCCTGCGTCAATAGCAGAATTCACACATACATCGCTCTCCCTTCACCTGCCTACAACCACCACCCTTTTGCTTCTCCACAGTACTGAAGATTCAGCTGGTTTTCCTCTCCTGGCACATCATAACTTCCAACTCCCACACATTCATACATACACATACATAAAACATGAATCTATTGACTGGCTGATTCCACATCAAGCCTGGATTCCTTACCCTCACCTTTCAATTCTACACAGTCTGCCCCACCTACATCTTGGCTCACATTGTCTCCTGTCACATCTTCTTTTTTCCTCTGGCCCATTCGCAAATCCATGCTTTTCCTCAGCTTCCTCTTCCTGTGTGCCAAGTCCCCTCCCTCTCCTTCAAATCCCTCCTCAAAACTCACTTCTTTTGGTTCGATTTCCGTCACTAATCTCAGCTCCGGCGCTATCTGCTCCCTCTCGCGCGCCTGATTACATCGAAGATAAAACAAAAAACATGAAACAGAAAAAGTAAGTTATCCAAATACTTCATATGTGCTCTCACAAGGGCAGTCTCAATATCCCTTTTTGCCCTCTCTGTACTACGTTAGTCACAGATCTGTGATGTCGAATAATTTGTGCTTATCTGAACCACAACTGAACCTCAAGACTCATTGCACTGAGACACACAAATATTTTCCACTCTTGAAAAATTTTGCCTTTCTACCCTCACCGCTGAGTCTTATTAAAAAACACTTCTGCTGCAACTCAATAATAGTTGGAATGTTATAGCATTTACAGGCTCTTCCTTCAAGTCCCACTAAGCTCAAATCAAAGTATTAACTAACCTCGATCTCTCTCCAAGTAATTCAAATTCTGCATGCTTAGCACACACCTTCCACAAAGATCTTAACATTTGTTAAATTTGTTGATGTACTAGAACTTGAAGTACCTTAAGCTTACACTCATCTCTGGAAATGTATTTTTTAATTTGGAAATAGACGAAAAAGAAGCTATAGGTTTAAATGAAGCATGAAGTGTGGCATCTGACAATTCTACTATTTTTCAAATCACTTTACAGTCTTGGCATTTTTGTTAGCTTTACATAAATTTTAGTAAATATTTTCTTATAAAATAGATAATGCAAAAGAACAAAAACATCCGTGGGAGTTTGAGGCTTAGACAAAGCCCAGTTTCAGATAACTGGTTTTCAAACAATATCTTAGTTTATGTTTTTATTCTGAAATAACACAAAAACACTTAGAAAAACAAACATTTTTCCATAGCATTATATGCAAAAAAAAGCTGCAGGAAAAATTATAACTTTGCCTTTGAAAGCCACAGACCTTCACACTTAGTTCTACTTTCGCAGGATTAAATGCTACAACTAGTATCAATTAGCATTACAGAAAGCACAGTTGGAGGTGTCCTTGCATCCAGAAAACTTAAAAATTCTAAATCTATCTCAGAAAGTGTAAATTTGTCCCCCTTATTCCTTCTCAAGACTTCATTGAGGCAGCCTACATTCAACCCCCGAGATGCATAAGTGGCACCGTAACTCTCAACTACTGAGAAAAATTAGAAATAACAGATGAGCTGGACTGCCACCAAACAAGTCTGGACAACATAATGGCTGTGAAGAAATGGATTTACTATTTTTTTTAAAGCTGAAATTGCCTGTGGCCTTAGAGTAGTAACTCGAGATTAGACACAACATTGCTCCCTTGAAATAGCACAGGACAGAATCAGGGAGTTCTTTCCACAGTCACAAAAGGCTAATTTCTTTTCAGTCACAACCTCGTTACCCAAGTTTTGCTTTTTATAAAGTAAAATCAAGCACTCTAGCTTCCTAACTTACTGCCATATTGACAGTATTCCATGAAATACTCCACACTGGTTCAACAGAGTTACTGTAAGACTGCAGCAAGAAGCCAGGGCTAGTGTGACTATAGATTTCAGTTTAATGTTCTTCAGGAAGCATCGTTTAAATAATGCAGTGGTGTCTGCACTAAGTTCCAATGTCCCTTGCATAGAGGATCAACCCTACTACACAGCTACCTTTACCCTGGAGGCCAGGATATGGAGATGCTTTCAAGCCAATTCACTTCTCCACCTGCCCTGGTCACAATATGGATGTCTACAACGGTAATTATGAAATATTTGAAGTTTGCAAAGTTAGGAGGATTCTGAAGAAAACTAAGAGCAAATAAAGAGCAGTTTCATGGGTTTTGTCTCAGATAGTTTCAGTGGCATAATTTCTCATTTACTATGAAAACACAGTTACCACGCAAGATAAATGCAATGGCATTTCCAGTGAAAGCAAGTAATAGCTTTCAATGATGTTTTCCTTTCAAAAGTAGAGATAATGTCTAGTGTAAAATGACATCCTCTACTTCACAGTCTCCCTCAACCTCTACTCAGCATCTCTTCTGTAATAGTAACTGGACATTATAAGAGGTAAGAAATACTTATCTGTCTGAATGCCCAAAAGTTCTGATACAGGGAGAAAAAACCCCACAATCATGTTAATAAGAACATGTGGGCAAAAAGCTATCCTAGTAGCAAAATAAGACATGGATGGAGGGTGGGGAATAAATAATTTTTTTTTTTAAATCAGCAGCACCAACTGCTGACAAGCTAAAGCTTTTTCCTGAAAGGACACCAGAAGGAAAAGTCACTGGATGCCCCAGTTCTGAAAACTCTGTAAGAGAAGACTTTGTGAACAGATTAGTCAGCAATGGAGTGTCCAGCAGCCAGACATTTCAGAGGCAAGGCCACTTGAGCAGCACACTCTGAGGCATCATCCATAAACTGGTGAAGCAAGGCAGTGTAGACTCTAGAACAAAGACTAATTTAAAACTAGTTGTGCTACTGACACTTTTACTGTTTCAAGACACTAAAAAACAAAAAAACCAAACAAAACAATGAAAACCCAAACAACTACACAAAACCTAACGAAACAATTACCTTATGTATTCTTACCTGCCCTTTTGCATCCTCTGGCATAGATTTGATATGCATCCTTTTAAGACATCGAATGACACCATCATAGAATTGTACTGTGAATGTTCCTAGAAATGATTGATGGAATCGCTATGAGTAGTTAAGAAACAAACACACCTTGTTACTATGAAAGCTTTATGTTTTACATGTTACTCTGTATGACAAGAGTAACCAGGTGTTACCAATAGTCAGGATCAGGAAAGGAACAAAAAACCATAAATGGCAGTCTCAATGAAACCCTGCTTTAATATTGTTACTCTTTGTTGTGTCCAGCTCGAAAATTTCAAGTATGTTTAAGCTATTGAGTCACTTTTGCTCATAACTCATTGAAATAATTAAGTAATTGTTAAGGTGCCACACTAGGGAAACAGTTCAATTTACAACCAAATCCTCACCTGCTCTAAACTACAGTAAAATTTTCAACTTCTTATGTTCATTAGAAATATCATCATTGTGAAGTATTTAATCTGTGTTCCTTTATTTTTCTATTTCCATTGTTTTTATTCAATAAAGAGAACTAAAACAATTATGAACATTTAAATATAACATTAACTCAAATCAATGACAATAAAAAATAGTCCTAAGACTGTGCACAGGAGCTTCTGGTCACTGAAACAAAAAAAAAACACTAAAAAAAGCATTTTGCCTTCTAGAAGAAATTCCAGTTTTCAAATTTCATACAGATAAATGGTAAACATTTTACTAAATTTGATAAATAGAAACATTTCCACTTAATATTGAGGCAGTGAGGAAAACTTTATAGACACATCACTTTTGTACGCAGACTAAATCTACAGCACAGCATTTGCAAACAGACCTTACCAAAGGAACATACATGCCTACATACCCTCTTTATTAATTGCTTCAATCTTTGCAGGGTAATATCGACAGTCTGTCCAACGAGCTAGGACTTCTTCTCCAGGTTTAAAATCCTATTTTAAACAAATTTAGTCATTAATATTTAAATAACTTAATTTTTTTTTCCTAGAAAGAATTAAACATTATGTGCTAGAGAGATTTAATGTATGAAGACAAGCAGGACAGTTTTCAAAAGTCTAAGACAAAACAAATGTGCCACTTACAACAAACTCTTCATCATCCTTCAGCCCCTCTTTCCGCAATGCTGGTCGCTCCAAAGGTCGCAACCTATTGCTGTCCCAGTAAATCCACTCATCGTAGCGATGGCTCCAGCGTTCAAAATGCACCAACATCTTCCCCTCTTCATAATCTATTTTCTCAATTCGAGATGGATACCTGGAGTGTTAAACACAAACTGGTAAGTCTTACAGGTTTGTTTCTTTGTTTAGTTACAACAGTGCCTACAAGACCATTCAGAAAGTTGTAGTAACGCTTTGTACTGAGAACTCTCCAAGTCTGAGAAAGACTAAGTAACTGAATTGATAGGATAACATTTAGTTCAAGAATTTATACACTACACTGAAAACTGGAATGAAGCAGAATCCAGCCCCTTCTGCCCTTCACAGAAGTATTGAAACAGATGCAAAAGTGCAAAGAATCTCCTAAAAAAAAAGTTAATTTTTTTAATAGCATTTCTATTAGGGCTGCTCCAAAGTTAACAACGTGCATGGAAAAGAAAGATCACAGGAAAAGGAGAGCTGCTTTTAACTTTCTTAACCTGTTTTTCCAACCAAGTGCTACTGTGGAGCAATAGCAAAAGAGCTTGAGCAACCAATTTCCAGTCCTACTGCAAATTCTTTATCTAGAAAGACAACTGACATATACAGGAAACTTGTCAACATAACCCATTCTAAATACAATCTCTCCAAAAGGCTGATTGTGCTATTGAAGGAGTCTCTAACACTATCTGCTGATTAAAATACAAGTTTTCAAGTACAGACTTTCCTTATTTCTTAGTGACTCGACCCGCACATTAAAACAAAAGTGTCAATCTCAATTTGCTCCTTCTTTTCTCCAGTCCTACTTCTTCAACTGCAGTGATGTATACAGCTTCCTAATATTTACATATCTCAGGAGCTGATGATTTAGAAAATCTCACTGATTTTCTACGTGACTACTGCAGCCACATTTCACCCTCACATCAGGATTCACAGTCCAAGCTCTTGTTGCATTTCTCTCATCCATATATTTCAGAAATGCTAAATATTTTTATAGCCATTCTTAAAGATCCCTGCTTTTTCCCACTGAACTTCAAAAAAAACCCCACAAAGTCTTAGTCTAAAACTGCAGACTCTCATTTGCCACTCTACTCACAAAAATCTTTCTCAAGACACTTTTTCAAGTGTTCTTTCAAGGAAACAAGATTAACCTCTCTTCCCTCTCTAAAGCAGACTGACAACAACAATCTAACAAGAATGGTGAAGCTGATGATCTACTGCATTAAAACACATAAAACTCATGGGTCAAACCTGTGTCCCAGCAGCAGCATTCTGATTTAACTTTGAACAAGGCTTCAAGAAAATAAGCCAGCCATGAGATGGTTTTCCTAAGCCCTGCATGCCTTTTTAAGTCCATATGCTGCTATGCTTCAAAATTTTATCTTAAAATTTCTAATTTTTTTCATCTTACGGAGTGTTCCAGTTTCAGACTTCTCCTAACTTGACACTAAGCCTCCAAATGAGCAGGAAGAGAAAAAAAGCAGAGGAAAAAGCAAAGTTATTGTTACTACAGCAAGTGTGTGAGAAACAATGTTACCTACAGGAGTTCCAAATGGAAGGATGATACAGAAAGTATTTAACAGAGGGAAAGAAGGAAAAGCCCCGGAAAAGCAACAGGAGAGAAAGTTCATTTTGCAGCAATAAGAAAGGAGAGCTTATCCTGCAGTAGCGAAATGGAAGCCAAGAACAGTGGTGCCCTTTCCCAGTACAGTTAGAAGTTTCAGGTTTATCACATGCCAGCCAGCCAGTGATGCAAAACTATGGTTGTTTTACAAAATTCAGGGCCAATCAGCTGAAAGAGATTTCTCCTTTTCCTAAACATTTCCAGTGCAAACACTCTGCTCCCATTATGGCATTTCCCTATCGTGGTTCCCTTGTTATGGCTGGGAGCTCTCTCTGGTCAGCAGCAGCCAAGTCACCATTCCAAGCACTGTGTGAGAAGACAGCAGAAGGGATAAACTGGGAAAATACAGCACTGTCCTGGAAAGAGAAAACCAGGTAAGAGGGGAAAGTAAAATACAGAGCACAGTTCAGAGACAAATATTTTAAAATGCAGATAATTATAAAGACAATTCAGCAAGCCAAGAATCAAGACATTAACATTTTTCAAAATCAAGAACAAAGTTAGCATCAGTTAATAAAAGAAGATATGAAAATATCAATTCTCAGAGATCACTTTATTAGATAAGTAATGAAGCTAAAGATAACCATTGGTTAATTTTTCTTTGCTAAATACAATTTCTGCTATCAAAGTCTTTTTATAAGTCCATTATATGTCCTTAGAGATGGAACCGCCCAAGCCATATGCAATTGGTTATTAGGCAACACAAACACAACTTTGTATGGATTTAGCAACAAGCTATTACCCTCAGTGCCCACTAAATTTAGCCACACAATGTGCCACAAATATGTACAGACAGTAATATTTCACAATAATGATCCCACCGTGGAAAAGAGTAGAGCATATGTATTGCAGAATTTACTCTTGAAAATTATCCCTTGCACAGAAAGATCTTTCTGGTGCTTTTGTACTTTTACTGAAACAAATCAATTTCATAAATTAAAAAGATTTACATGAAGATGATTACATCTCATACACATCAGAAATTTTACGTAGAAGTTCCTTCTATTGTAAAGTTGAAACTTGGCATTTGAAGAAACGCTACAAAAGGGGATACAAACACCATTCTTTACAGTACCAAAGCATAATAGTATCTAAGGCCAAAACAACTTTCCAGTCAGGTTAATTCCCCCAGCAAGTAGGCCATACTAAGTCCTCAAAATGAAACTGATATACAAACAGATTTGCCAACATTTCACCAGTACAAAGCAGAAAAACACACTAAAATTTTGAGGGAACAGTCTTTACTTTTCACCAAAAAAAAAATACTCAGACCATTTCAAGCACATTGAAATTCAATAATCAAGGTGTTCCTTTTATGGGAAGAAACAATATCCTGCAAATTTTGGGTGTGCTTTTTCAATTGGGTGCTGAAAAGAGCATCTAACAATCACAAATGAAGTTTCATCCAGATTTCAAGGGGGCTTGCTTTTGCTTTTAAAGAGAGAACAAGAGAAGTGCTGTTAGCTGATGTTATCTGCCCAGTTTACACATTGCACACCCTCCATTCTCAGGTTCCAAGCTTGGTGATTCCAACCCATTAGGATTATGCAATGTTTTTGGAAAGCCTCAGAATTTTATATGGCTTAAAAAACTTATACTATAAAGCCCTGGTCAGGCAACAACAGTGTTCTAACGTTTATACAATAAAAAATAATTGAAAACTTCCCACTTCACTACTTGACAGTGAAAAAGAAAAAAAAAAAACACCCAAGTACTTTTTCCAATGCACTCAAGGCACATCAACAGCCACACAGACACAACTTTTCATTTTCACATCATCCTTCTAATGCTTCAAAAGTGACCAAGAAGTGTTGAATTGCCCTGTGAAATAGGAGAGTAGACATTTCAAACAGGAAAAAAGAATACAAAAACATTAGCAAAATTGCCCGTTTGCACCCGGAAAGTCTACAAATAGACACATACTTCTTGCCTTCTCAACACTGGTGTAAAAAGTGTTTCCTTCCACCTGATAGAGGATAGAAAACCAAATACCCTCCATTCTGACTTCTCACAAATGGTGTTCCAGTATCTGCAAAATCTGCAAACACCTATTTCTAGGTCCCCACATTTATTATACATACATTGTATTAAATATAAAGCAGAGTTTTCACCTCCCTTTCAAACACCTGTCAGGTAACCCAGTCAACTGACATCCAAAGCAACGACTGTACCAGGTAAGATTTCTCAAAGTCTTACAGGGAAAAGACTTCCTCTGTAATGGAGGGGAAAATCCATCCAGATAATCAAATATATCAAGAGCAAGTAGTGGTTCTGCTAACTAACCTATTGTAGAGAGCTGTTTCCATTCCAGAAACAAGGGCCATGTATCTGTACTTCAATACCTAAAAGTTTAGATTGAGCAAATTAATAAAGACTATGGTCTCAGAAAAAAAATGGGAATTTTTTTCAAATCAGTATCTGCAGCTTACAGGGCAACCAGTAGAGAGCCAGAGCCAAAAAAAAACACATGAAAGCATTAAAAAAGGAAGAGATGCATCTTTAAATACATCAGCTTTGCAGGGATAGTGTCCTACTTGTGGGAGCTGACAGCTTAAGAAGTGTCTTACACACAGACATGCATTTGCAGGTATGTGCAGCTTTACTGCTTTTTCATTTGCTTTGCCAGTGAGAGGCAGAAGGGGGTGTATGTACATATATCAGTTTCTATATGAAATCACAGAATTCAAACTGAAAGCGACCTCAGAAAGCCTCTAGTCCAACCTCCCACTCAAAGCAGGGCCAGCTATGGCAACAGGCCAGGTTTTCCAGTGTTTTATCCAACCCAGTCTTGAAAACCTCCCATGTTGGAGACTCCACAAACTCTTCAGGCAACCTGATCCACTGACTGACTGTCCCATGGGGAAAAAGATTCTCCTTGAACCTAGCATGAATCTTTCATTTCAGTTTGTGCCTGTTGTCTTGTCCTCTAACTACCTACAGGGTTTGGCTAAGTAAGTCTACTTGATGACAGCCCTGTAGGTATTGGAAGGCTGACAGTGGAATTCCTGAAGCCTTCTCCAAGCTGACCAAGTCATTTCCTCATTCTCTCCTCATAGGTCATACACTCCAGGCTCCTGATCATCTCATATATTTAATAATTTTCTCTTTCATAACTTTCAATCCCACCTTGTTTATTATCTGCTGACAGATGATCACATCAATCTTGATTAGAGCTGCAGTTCATAGTTTGCTTTAGTGAATTTAAATGGAACAAGTGGTAGAAATTCTTTATTGCAAGATGATCCCTTGCAACAGCATAACTGTTGTACTTGATAAAGCAGCAATTGCATTTACCTCCACAATAAAGCAAAAATAAACACACTCATTGACAGCCTGCCTTTGCCAACCAGTTTGACCAGGCTTTCTTCTACTCTGTCATGGTATCAGTGATCCAAACACTGTCTGCAAGAGCTTCATTTAAAACTAGAGAGCTTTTAAGCAATAAATAGTCAAGGTACACCAATGACATTTCAAAAGTTTACAGAACTTAAGTGAATCATCAGATGCCATGAGTTGAATTTCAGCAACTACTACACAGTTGAAAATTAGAGACCTGCAAAAGTACCTCGGAAAACAAAATATACTTTACTGTATTTTTTTCTCACATCCTCTAGAAGCCTTTCTTGATTAACATTTTAACTAGTCATGATCATTAGATGACAGCAAGCTTTCAGAAAAATGGAGAAAAAAAATTAAAACCCTTTCAAAGGCTATTTTTCAGCATGTGTTCTCAATTTGTCACTTGTAGAAAGACTGAGCTAAGCAATACCAATGCTCTTCAATTTGGCTTTTGTTAAAAAATAATAAAGAGATTTCATGTAAGTTCAGCAAGTTTATTTTCTTTGAAGTATGTATTTCTGCATGCAAATGAGGGGAATGGATACAGATTATATATAGAAAGAATTTTAAAAACATCCACCACCCCCTTATGCAACAGAATGCTAAGGGAAAAAAAATCCCATAGACTACCATTGCAACACTTGACACCCTAATAATAGCCCAACAGTAGACTTTCTGTCACAATTGATTTTGTCTTGTATTATTAGTTAATTTTGAATTACTAGTTCATTTGAAATAGAGTCCTGTTTTCATTGTTGCTGCAACTGCTACATTTTCATATTAACTTTCTTCTGTATATGGCACCATAAAAGTTTACATGTATTTAAACTTGACCTAGTCTACCTGGTGGTACAGACGATGAATCAGTTCCTGGAAAG